>JAMPIT010000712.1:0-695000 GCA_026261815.1 Monarcha castaneiventris obscurior | reverse complement strand
CATCCATCCATCCATCCATCCATCCATCCATCCATCATCCATCCTTCATCTTTTGGTCAGCAAGACATTTTCTGCCAGAGGCAGCCAAGGAGACCTCTGTCAGACTTGTCAAGATCCAAGCTGGGAAACCCAAACCCCACCAGGATCTTCTCTCCCTGCTCCTGAGAGGGAGCAATGAGCTCAGCTGGGTCACTTTGCTTCCTTTGGATTCAGGAGTTTCTCCATCACTGTGAGAGATCCAATGCAAAGAAGATCTGTTGTGCTCTCCAAGTTTGATGGGACAAAAAACAGGCTATGAAAATGTAAAAAAAAAATTCCAGGTTCAGCCTCTCCATCTCTGAATCATGTCATGGAGAGGGATCTCTTGTCCTTTCAGGGAGGTTTCTGGTCACAGCAGCTCCTGGGTGATCTGAGCATCCACCTCCATGAGATATTTTGATACTAAAGCCAAGACTATGTTATCAAAATATCCCATGGATGTGGATGCTCAGGTGCCCCCAGGAGCTGTGAGTTTGACACCCACAAAAGCCAAACAATTTCCACCAGGGCTGGCAGAAAACCCTGACTGAAGCTGCTGAAAATTTCCTCAATTTGAGGGACAGCTCCAATGCCTTTTTTCTTTGCAAAATACTTTGAGAACCTCTGATTAAAGAGCTTCTGGAGAACGGGATATTTCTATTTATTGTTGTTATTTTACAGGAGTCTCCCCTGTCAGGGAAACAGTAGCAGCATAAAATACAGTGCTGAAATTACAGTTTGTGTCTTGACCCCTACAAATTACTCGTCAATGCAACAGCCAGGAAAAGCCAGGAGAAAAAACAAGGGAGTTTGTTCAGTACAAACCTCACTGCTGTGCATAACTCAGTCTTTATATAAAGCAGATTCACCAGGGTGCCACCCCAAAATACCCACAAATTCTATTATGTGAATAAAAACTTCATAAACATCAATAGATACATACAGACAAAAAAAAATTTTCTTTGGTGGCAGCCCAGAATTCAGTCCCTACCAAGATGGACAATTTATTTACATTTCTCCTTTTATGGATTGATCTTTCCTCCAGCACAATACAGAGATACTCAGGTCATCTCTTTGCTTCTTCTCTTTCGCTACTTTCATTATGAGATAATGGTCAATTAGGACTCAAAACCAATCAGAACTCTTCCACTCATTAGGCCTTGATCCACTCCTGACATTTCTTGATAAATCCTCTCTCTGATTTACAAGAGACTTTGTTTCTGAGGGGTTTTAACCACTTTTACGCTTCATTCTTTGTATTTACCCTTTGAACATCAGTTGCAAGAGGGACACGGCTTGGGCTGTTGAACTTTGGGAATAGCTCCCTGCTAATCCCTTTTCTCCTGGATTCCCATGATTTTAGGATTATAGAATCATGAAATAGTTTGTGTTGGAAGGGACCTTAGAGCCCATTTCATTCCATCCCCTGCTGTGGGCAGGGACACCTTCCACTAGACCAGGTTACTCCAAGCCCCGTCCAACCTGGTCTTGATCCAGGTTGGGGTGTCCCTGTGTTTGGAATGCCAAAGAAAAGGCTGTTGGAAGGGGGGGTGGAGTGTTTAAAATTATATTCCAATGAGGATTTTTTTTTTTTTTTTTTTACTTCATTGTTGGTTTTAAATCATTTTATTCCCACTGGTCTCAGACTAGGTTTGGAAGCTGCAGAGGAGAGGTTGTGGAGGATGAAGGAGTGGGGAATTTGGGAGGAAACTTGAGGAGAGGGACAGCAAAACCCCAAAAAATAAGAAATGGGGGTAAGGAACATCAGGGAGAAGAAGAGGAGAACAATAACACGGGTGCCCTCTAGTCAGCACCAGGGCTTCTCATCTCCAACATCTCTCCCATGTTTAGAGATGGGCAGGACTTGGAGTCTGGCAGTCAGCCACGATCCTGAGGGAAACGATGCCCAGGAGCTTGGCACATCAGGGCATCCCACACAGGGCCTCTCATCCTCACTCTGCCAGGCTGGGTCCCCCTCTCCTGCCACGTTTGGGCCAGGAGCTCTGCGATGGCAGCGCTACCGAACGTGCCCTGGGATCTGATTTCCTTTCATGGCCAGGTGCTTTTAATAACCCACTGCCAACTGCCAGTGCTATTGCTGCAAGTGATGCCTGGAATGAAAAAGGGGAAAGAGAGAAAGACCAAAAAAAAAAAAAAACCTCAATGAAACAGAACAGATAATTTTGCAATTTAATTTTCCATCTTCTCTAATAATGGTACCGGTGTCATGCTGATGGATGGAACTGTTACATGCGGCCTCTCAAGATTAATTCCCCTCCTGCAACTTCAGCCGTGATTTTCCAGAGCAGCCTCTTGGCTCCCTTATTCAGCCTTCCCCCTGGTCCCTTCCCCTCTCCTGCTCAGAAGAATGTTTTGGATCAAAGCCGACAAGGAGAATTAGGCCGGGTGTCAGGGCTGGCTTTCGTGATGGCTGAAGAGACTCGGGTCCTTTTCCTGAAGGAGAGCACAGCTTTTATGTGGAAAACATCAGCAATCAGACCTGAAAATCCTCTGTTCCTTATCTGAAACTGCTGACTACTGCACAAATGCAGGATATCTGCTCCTTCCAGGATCTTGAAGGATCTACTTTTTTTTTCCCATTCCACTTGGGCAGAAATCTCTGAAGCCCATTAAAAGTTTCACCGTAATCTGAGCTCCATATTTTCTCAAACCAGGAGATCTGGAATTTAAAGGCAAGGTTTGATCTTATCTTTTCCTTATCTGATTATGGTGGCTCCACCAAATAAGATTTATCTGTAAAGAAAATAATGCAATTAATGTCCCGGCTGCACAAGTCTTTATGAAGACCTCTCAGATTTTGCTGGGCTCTCCAATTAAATGTAACTCTGTAAACCTGAGCGAGCCAAACCCCTATCTGAGAACGTGCAACGCTCCTAAATTCAATTTGTGGAGCTGGTGGCAAGGGTTCAGAGGTTTTTTTGTGTGTGAAAGGGACACAGAGACGCTGTTCTGAGTAACCCCCAGTCCCTCTCAGCCTGGCAGGGAGCGCACACATCACTACCCAGGGCTGTTCCTGCATTTATGTCAGCGAGGAATTTTCTCCTCCTGGCACGTTCTCTGGCATCCCACGGCTGAAGGGGCTCCAGGGAAAAGCAAACTTGCTGTCCTTGGCCCAGGGAAAAGGGATGCACATGAAGGGGCTGGTCCCAAAGTTGTGCAAGGCACCAGCAATGAGGACCATGGTGTCCATGGCTCGCTCCAAGTGCCAGATCTGGCAGGATCTCAGTCGGTCCAGAGGATATCCTAGTAGGATATCCAGATGTTTGGACGCCTCAAATAAATGCAAAAAAACACAGGAGATCTTCCTCAAGTTGAAGGCCTCTTAGTTCTCCAGCATTTTGGTGACCCCCATGGAGTGTCCCATGGCAAGACCTTGGTTCTGTTAAAGGGGGAAAGAGTGGAAAAGGGACGCGAAAATTGGATCCTTTTAAATATCAAGGAGCTTCAAACCAGCTTCCAACTGCCCAACTTCCAACTGGGCAGCTCCCAGCCCTCTCCAGACTCCTTTCCAGCTTCTCTTCTCCAGCTTCTCTTCCTTTGAGATCCAGACGTGCAAGGAATTTGGAAACCCCACAGTAGCAGGGGCAAGGCTGGGCTGAAAAAGAGTGGAGAAACAATCTGGGAATAATATTCCTCTACAAACTGAGTCATTCATGATCCCACCTTGGACATCACTCTCAGTTTTTTGGGAAAACCGAGCCAGGCACAGCGTGAGGTGGGAAGGGCCAACAGGACTGGGTTAGAAGGGGAGGTTCCACCATGAGCAGGTTCACCATGAATGGGTTCATTCACTACAACTCTGATTTCTGGCTTTGCTTACCTGTGCAAAAGCAAAATATCGTTTCTAGCTGATCTCACGTGAATTATTTACAAACTGCTTTTCCTCTGAGTTACTTGGGTTTGGACTCAGCCTGAAATAAATTATTTGGGCACCAAGTCCTAAGGTTTCTCTCTATCAGCTGGCTTCAGTTTCCCAAGATGCATTTTGGCTGCAACAACCTCCAAGATGGAAAAATGTGCTCCTGTCCTGAGATCTGTCTTAGCTTCTTGTTTGTTACCGATGGGAAGAACTCTTCCCATGAAATAAAAATTTGAAATAAAATTGCTTTGAAATTTGTACAGTCAGGAAAAACAGCGATCAGAAGAAAGTTCACACACCTGTTAGTTGCTATTTTCAAATACTATTTATATTTTTTCTTTTTTTTTTAATTTCAGAAATCACTGGGAAATGATCCTCCTTTCTGGATCACCTTTATCTAAGCCTAATTTCTCCATTGAAAACTTCATTTCACAGGATTAATGTTCCTGGCCTTTCTGATTCTTCACCTCCCAGCCCCCATTTTCTTTGTTCGGGGAAGACCATCAACAAAATTCCTTTCTTGTTAGTGAAAGTCTTTTTTTTGATAAACATTGCTTGGAATATACATCTTTTTGTTTAAAAATGGTGATGCTACTTAATAACAAATGCTGAGGCCTCAACAGATGAGCGTTGCAATCCTGGCTGGAAATAATTTAAAGCAACGTTGCCAGATGTGTAGGGCAGGGGCAAATCCCAGATTCACTTTGTCACAGCCACATGGATTAAGTGAAGTGGTTGGAAATGGTCCTATCTGACCCTCGGAAGGGCTCCTCACTCAGCAGGGGCAGACCTTCAGCTGATCTTCACATCATGGGGTGAGGGGAGAATGGATTGAAACTGAAAGAGTGGAGATTCAGATGAGATTTTGGGAAGAAATTCTTCCCTGTGAGATGGTGAGGCACTGGCACAGGGCACCCAGAGAAGCTGTGGCTGCCCCTGGATCCCTGGAAGTGTCCAAGGCCGGGTTGGACGGGGCTTTGAGCAGCCTGGGATGGTGGAAGGTGTCCCTGCCCATGGCAAGGGGTAGAACTGGGTGAGCTTTAAGGTCTCTTCCAACCCAAACCATTCCATGATTCCATGACCCCCTTTGGTTTATCCCTGCTGACGTTCAGGTTGGCTGAAGGCTCCATGGTGGTTCAGGGTGACTTTGAAAGGACTGGGAACCCTGACATGGCGTATGACTGCCTGGGGGCCCTCAGGTGGATGCAGAAGCTGCAGATGCCACTCTTGGTCACAATCAGGCCTGTCTAGACCTGGATCTGACCCCGCTTTCCTCTGACATGAGCGTCTTCATCTTCCCTGTTTGTGGCAAAAGTCTGGATGAGCAGGGCAGGACCCCAAACCTTGGAATCACTTGCCCCATCCCACTGGGGAGCAGGTTCTTCCCACACCTCTGGGATGCCATGGGCTTCACCCCTTCCCTCATCAAAGAGCTTGCCCACCTCGAGCCGAGAAAGATGGGCTTCACCCCTTCCCTCATCAAAGAGCTTGCCCACCTCGAACCAAGCAAGATGGGCTTCACCCCTTCCCTCATCAAAGAGCTTGCCCACCTCGAACCAAGCAAGATGGGCTTCACCCCTTCCCTCATCAAAGAGCTTGCCCACCTCGAGCCGAGAAAGATGGGCTTCACCCCTTCCCTCATCAAAGAGCTTGCCCACCTCGAGCAGAGAAAGATGGGCTTCACCCCTTCCCTCATCAAAGAGCTTGTCCACGTCGAGCTGAGAAAGATGGGCTTCACCCCTTCCCTTATCAAAGAGCTTGCCCACCTCGAGCCAAGCAAGATTGGCTTCACCCCTTCCCTTATCAAAGAGCTTGCCCACCTCGAGCTGAGCAAGATGGGCTTCACCCCTTCCCTCACCAAAGAGCTTGTCCACCTCGAGCCGAGCAAATCCGCTCCGTGCAGTAAAACTGAAATTTCCATTCCTTGTGTAAACACCGTGTATCTCTCCAACGGTGTCCATAAAAATGCGGGAAAGTGCAAGCTCAGCAGCTGGAATGGGCCGGGTACCTCCGTGCAGTGAGCGAATCGCAGGTGGTCTCTGTCACGGGAGGTGATTTATGGGAACTCTCTCCCTCTTGGGGCTGCTTTTATTTAGTCAGTGGGAGTTTGACAGCCCAGAGGTCACAGACACTCCAGTCACTCGTGGTTTCTCTACCGAAATGGAGAAATGCCTGCAGGGAGGGGAGAGGGGGGACAGGATGGGACGGGGAGAGAAGAAGGGAGCTGAATGCACGCTAGTGTCAACCCCTGGAAAAACAGCAGGTCCATAAATAGTAAAGGCTTTGGAAGACGAGGGGCGATGAATGGTGCCTTAATCACAACTGAAATGTCAGGGGAGGAGGGGGAAGGGGTCTGTATTTATCCTCTCTTGCATGAGATTTCAAACCAGAGAGGCAGCATCCTTGGGGAGCTCACAATGAAGTTTTTCTGTGCATCCAAGGAAGGAGCCTGTCCAGGCTTCTCACAGCTTTTTTTTTTTGATCACGTTCAACTAAAGTTTTGGAAAATGAGTTCATGGCACTGCTCCTTTCTTGCTTCTGCTGTTCTCTTCGGACTCAAGCAAGACACTTTAGATAAATCCTTAGCTCAGTTTAATCAGGTTGGGGAGGGCATCTTGAGACATCCTCAGAGAGCTCCAGGGGGAAGGTTTGGGGAGGAGGAGCAGCAGATCCCAAAAGGCTCAAACCCAGCTAATCAATGGAAGAACACCTCCAAAATCCTTCATCCTTGAGCCAGTTCCACTTCCTCTGAGATCCACAGCCTGGGACATTGCTACACCCTCACTTTCCATGCGGGGCACGTGTTCCCTTAACTTTGTCTTCATTAGAAATGTGTCATTTGTGATCTCAGCGGTACCTCCACACGGAGCCAGGATAATGCTGTTGGCTTTCCTGGAGCTGGGCTGGATTTACATCAAGGTGGATGAGATCAGCCCATTAGCCTCCCTGGCAAGCTCCCTGGAACGTGGTTACAATTTACTCTGCTCCCTGAAAGGCTCAAATTTTGGCCAGTGGCTTCCCCTCCCTTGTAGGTTGTGTACATCAAGGTCACCAAATCCCAAATGTCCTCCAAAGTCCCAAGGGTCGTGGTTTGATTTCATCCTGGATGTTTTGTGCTGGAAGAAAAATAGTCTGGGTCTTATTTTCTAAGGTTCCCAGCCCAAGAAATGCAGGAAGCTGTTCAGTTAGGTTTTTCTTGTGTGACAGATCAGCTTTTTAATCCATCTGCTGATACAATGCTCAAGTATAATTCGACTTTCCTAGGGGAAAATGAACAGCTGGAAAAGTAACAGAAAAAAAAAAAAAGAGTTTTTCCCAAGAAAATCTCCCCTCAAGTTCATAGGAAATTGCAGTGACCTACAAAGCACAGAATAAGAGTTGATTGGGCTGGAAGGGTTTGAGACGGCTGTTGGAGCTAATTTTTCCCCAAGGAAGAAACAGTTTTGCCTGCTTTGTGAAAGAGACCTGCTCCATGGGAAGGGATTTGGGCTTTATCCCGTGGGCAGTCCTTGTGCAGCCAGGGAAAGACTCCTTTAGGAAGAGTAGCAGAGCAGGGAGGAATGTTATCAACCTGAATCGGGCACTTCTCTCCCAAGAGTGTCCCAAAGGACCAATAAACACTCCAAGATCTCCTGATAAAGTGGATTTCACCCATGTAATCCCATTACAGGGGACCTGCTGCATGGTTTGTGTCAGATGAAGATAGGGAATGGATGAAGGGAGGTCTCCTGAGAGAACCTCAGCATTTTTGGGGGTGGGAGGTCACTGCTGTCGATGGAGAAGTGCAAAAGCAGGATTTTATCATTACCCTGCAGGAATGACTCAATCCATGTGGACAAGGGCTACTCCTTGCTCTTGGCTTAGGGACATCCCTCCTGCTGATGCCAGCACGGGAGCCATGGGATTCCAACCAGATCCTGAGGTGAATAAACCAGCATAACAAATCCTACTTCCAGTTCGGGATTCTTTACTCACACCCTGCGTATACATCCAGAATGTCATGATTTGTCTCTTTTTGGATCGAGAAACAGTGGAAAAATATGGATCATATCATTATAAAACATATAAGTTTCATTACTCACTCGAACTCCTGTGTGATCCGTGTTTCTGAAAACGGAGCAAATTATTTGAGTACTCTGTGTGCACTTTAAGCTCCTTACAAGCAGCCCATTAAAAAACTCTTGTCCCTACGTGTTTTTTTGCTCAATGAGGTGTTAAATAGGAGATGCTCTTCAAACAAACTAATCCATCCACCAGAAAATATACAAAAGAAAGTCTCTGGAATGACATTTCCCGCTCCCCGAGCCCGTCAGAAACGCCGCCTCTCTTCTCCCGAGCCATCAGCCAGGGAGAAAAGGATGAAGTGGGAAGGTCTCCGGCTTAGCAAAACAGCTGCCGCAGACTTGAAAGGCGAGGGGCAAGGTAGAGAGGTCTGCCCGAGATCACAGGCACTTGTGGGCAGATAGGATCTGCGGGAAGTGAAGACAAGGTGTGAGAAGTCTGTTCTTTCTTGTATCATCATCGCAAGGACCCTTTTTTGAAGATAAGCCCCTTTCGGGGGAGGGGGGGACGGGGAGGTCTTTGCACTTCAAGGGCGGGCGCGTTTCCACCTCCCCTCTGTTTGTTTTCTAATTTTCTTTTCACTCTCACGTCGGCTCTCGGTGACCCTCTCTCTCAGCAGCATCACCAGCACCTCTTCCCGGGGCCCCGCAGACAGGGGTTAAGAGGCCTCCCGAGGGAAGGGAGTTTTACAGCGGGATCTGGAGGAGACAGGCAGTGGCTCAGGTGGAAGGGATGTGGGGGAGGGAAGGAGTGCAGGGAAATGCCAGGACACTCAAATGTGCTTCAGAGCAGTGACCACCACAGGGATGGACCACGGGAAGGGTCCTGGTCACCTTCAGGATTTCTAAACACCACCCCCACACAGGTACAGAAGCAAATTGTGGCAGAGGATAATAATAATAATAATGTCACAGGCAATTTTCTTTTCTAAATCCAGATTTTCCCACTGGAAATATCAATACTCCCAGTGTGCTGACAACCTTTTGTTCAGCCACAAAAAGAGCCAGAAGGAAATGCAGAGAAAAATCCAGAGATGTGGCACTTTTTTTTGCTGAGGAGCAATCCAAGCTTGTTGCATTCAAACCCAAAATCTTGGTCACCTCCTACCACCTCTCTTTGCAAATTGGAGCTCTTCATTTACACTTTCCACTACTTAAAAATCCTACAGACTTTCCCTTCTTTATGGAACAGCCAAGGGAAATCCTGCAAATGTTCCATAGGTGAAAAGGTGCTGTGTTTGCTGTGAGCCCTGAGGATGGGCAGCCAGCAGGAGCTCGACTACCAAAAGCAGCCACTTCTGCTGAACATTTTGGTTCAGGGATCTTCTGGAGATTGGGGATGCATGGTAAGAAATGCTTTCATGCAGGAATGATATTCAAACGCGGCTCTGTGGCATCCAAACCGAAAAAAGAGCAAAGGGAAATCCAGGTGTGGCTTGCCTGTGTTGGGTTGGTCACACAAAACACAACCAAGTTCAGGAAACAAACAAGCAAAGAGAACAGAAGGGAGCATTGCCAGGGAGGAAGAGGGAAATGAAGTGGGGAAGGTCGGTGATTTCCCACTTAACTCAGCCCACATCTCCCAACCCCTCTCCGTGTATCCCCCTCCTGATCCCCCACCCCAAACCCAAAACACAACCGCCCATCTTTTCACCAGCTCTTCCTTCCTCTGCCCCTAATCCCTCACAACACAAATGAGCGAGTTCAGGGGTTTATGAGCAGAAACAGGGGATTTCAGGCTCGGGACATGGCCAGGAGCCCCCGGGGCTGAGCAGGGACCTGCTGCTGCCCGTGTCAGGTTGTTGTACAAACATCACCTCCCGCAAAGCCCCGGCGTGGTCCCCAAGCCAAGCACTGGAGACAGTTTGCCCAGTAGTTTGACCTTTCACCTCCCCTTTACTAAATAGACCTAATTACTGCGTTTGTCTGTCATTTAAGCAACAAATGACTCCATTGAGGTCATCTGAGGGAAGCTGGAGTTCTTAGCTGTCATCTCAGGAGAGCTCGGCTAATTTTATCCTGCTGGGGAAGAAAGGCCTGTGAAATTGTGCTGGAGGGCTCGGTTACAATCGCTGCTTCCTGGAAGGGTTTGGGGACACTGCTCAGGAAAGCAAAATATGGCCCCACCAGCTCCTCCTGGTTCCCAGTCCTCAGGGATTTCCAGGGATTGTAGGAGAAGTCTAAAAGGAGAAAGTTTCCGGGGCCAGAGAGAGCAAAGTAACGAAAGCAGAGCAAAGAATAATACTAATAATTGTAATAATAAAAATAATCATAATCAGTATGATAATCATAATCATAATCAAAAGCAGTAATGATATGGTAAAGCAGCAATGATAACAATCATACTAATAATATTAATATTGGCAATAATAATAATAATAATAATAATAATAATGTCACAGGCAATTTTCTTTTCTAAATCCAGATTTTCCCGCTGGAAATATCAATACTCCCAGTGTGCTGACAACCTTTTGTTCAGCCACAAAAAGAGCCAGAAACTGCAGACGAATTTGTTTCAACGGCGTTTCCTCCACAGTTTTCCGTCCTCACAGTTCTGATGGCTCCCAGTTGGGTGCTTTGTGGGGAACAGGCAAAATGGTGATGAAAGAGGGAGGTTAAGCCTGGAGAAAACTCAAAGAAACTGAAATGTGTGCATGGAAGGAGGAGGCAAACCTAAAAAATGGTGGTGTTTCCCCTCTGGCTGCACACACACAGCGTTCAGAATTAATAGTAGGGAGACAAATATATCTATTTCCACAGAGAATTCCTGAAAATGCTCCTGTTTGTACATGGAATGGTTTGAGTTGGAAGGGACCTTAAAGCCCATCCAGTCCCATCCCTGCCATGGGCAGGGACAGCTTCCACTCTCCCAGGCTGCTCCAAACCCCATCCAGCCTGGCCTTGGGCACTGCCAGGGATCCAGGGGCAGCCACAGCTTCTCTGGGCACCCTGTGCCAGGGCCTCCCCACCCTCACAGGGAAAATTTCTCCCTAAAATCCAATCTAACCTTGCTCTTTTTCAGTTTGAAGCCAATATATGAGCTCGGGCACAAGGCTCTCTGGTAAGACATTTAGAAGTTGTGCCAAGGCTCTCACCCCCGGTCTGGGAATATCCTGCACTTCCAGCTGCTTCACCTCCAGGATATCTCTGCCAAGGATGTTTTTCTAGCTTGCCCCTTTGGCTGCATCTCCCTTCTGTGTGCAGCTCCTGCTCTGGCTCCTCTCTGTGCCATTGGATGTTCCCTTCCTGCCCTCACCTCGCAGCCCATTCCCACCCCTGCCCTCCACTGTCCCTCAGGTTTAAGGCCTGGCCTCTGGCTCTGATCCCACCTCCATCCCCGCCTCGCAATTGGAATCGGGACCTCCCCGATCCTGCCAGGCTCCTCCTCTGGGTACGAGGGGTCCCTCTTTGAACATCTGCAAAACATCTCCAGGCTCCTCAGCCCCCTCTGCAAAGCTCTCCAGCACCATGGTGCCTCGAAGACAAAACAAAACATGACAGCAGCCGGGATTGTTGTTGTTCCCATCGTGCTAATGTCAACTGAGCGCTTCCTCCCACTGTCCCCGTCTGTCTCGAGCCATTTCCAACGTCTCCTCTGCTCCACCACCCTGGCAGGCTGAGCTGAGGGAAATCCAAGGGCTGCTCAGCCTCTGCCGCTCACAAAAATCACCCCTCCAGTGGAGAAACATCTTGCTTGGAGCTGCTCTGAGGGATCGGAGACGTCCCGCTCCAAAAGGGAGCAACAATGGGATTTTATCCCAACTTTCTACAGCACTGGAGGGTCTTGGTGCCTGTCTGGGGTAGAGCCAGGAAGGGCTGGAGGCTCAACAGAGCCTGTCCCTCAATCCAGGAGGGAATCCAGGAGGGAACAGTCCCGTGGAGGTTTGAAAGGCGAGAAGATGGTGACGGATCGGGCGCGCTCCGAGCGCTCAGTCAGCCCCGTCTTTCAGCAGGGCTTAGATTAAGTCTGTCAAACTCAGATCTTTTTCTCCTTCTTCTCACTCCCCCTTTCTGTGCTGACACAACTGAGCGTGTTCCATCAGCAGAGCGAGGTGTTCTCTGCAGTGCAGCAAGGCAAAAAAACTGCCTTAAAAAGGGATTTAAATGGTTGCAATTTTTGCTTTCCCCGCTGGTGAATCTTCCCAGGATTTATTTTCTTTCCATAAGCAAAATTTGCTGCATCAGAGCCTCTGTAGAAAGAGTTAAAATAATCTCGCAGTGTTATCTTTGCTGGGAGGTGGGAGTTATCCTGCATTGCCTGCGTTAACGGGAACAAAATAAAACCAAAATTAAGTTATTTTGCTGTATTTAGCAGCGTTTTTTGGAGCACATCACAGCATTGCTGTCACACCCCATCCCCACACCATGGGAATCTGAGGGGAGGCTCTGCCCCCCCTAATAAAGTGTTTTTAGGAAGGAGAGAGGAGCCTCAACGAAACCCAGCCCCGCTAAAACTTTTCATGTGCAAATCACAGGAGCAGGAAAATAGAGACGGGACTTTATCGTTAGCCCGTTGCAAAATTTAAATAAACATCATTTCTTATGCTCCAAGGAGATTTCGATGAAAAGGTTGATGTTATTACAGGTGCTTAAAGGCTTTTTAAAGCCTTATATCACGACGTGGGATGAAAATGGATAGAAAGAGACAGCGAACATTGGAATAACATCCTCCTTTAGTTCCTCCACTGACAGATCCCTGTTTCGTCAGAGCCCAGGCAGTATTTTAATAAGGTTGAAACACAGAGTTCAAGTTTAGAGCTGTTCACCTGAAACTGAAGGATTTTCTCAGGTTTTCAACCCATTTTTTTTCCTCTTGTCCCCTAAATCTTGTCTCCTCCCTGCTCCTCTCCATCACACACTGAGAGGAGCATCCTGCAGCTACGTCAAGGGAATGAAGCAACACCGAATCCTCTCCCTTCTTAACGAGATGACAAATTTTATTTAGATTTTGGCATCTCCGTGCTGACAAAAAGGTTGCTCTTAACTGATGTGTTTTCATAGTGTGTTTGGAGAGACGCTGGAGGAGGCACCAACACCTCCCAGGACTGGAATGGGGAAAAGGAGAAGCACAAAAAATAAAAGAGAGTTGCAACATCTCACCAAGTTTCTCAGGTTTTAGTTCAAGGAAAATGTGTCCAACTGCAGCCACCACAAATTCCAGAAGCTTGGATCGAAGGAATGAAATCCGTGTTTGTTGTGGAAGGGCACAGGGAGGTTAATTTGTGGAGATGGGTCAGTGTGGGACCATCATGTACAAGCCTAAATTGTGACCTGAGACACCCAACCCAAGCAGCCACCATGGGTTTATTGGTTTGAGTTGAGGATGGGTGAAATCAGCTCAAGGCTTTTCAGGAAAAATAAATATCTATGGGAACGAACTGTCAAAAAAAAAAAAAAAAGGAGAAATAAACCAAAATAAAGAGCGTGGTGGAGCCTTTGAGGCAAGCAGTGGGAGTGCTGACCTCCTGCTGTCTGTGTACCCTTCCTGAATAAATATTGCTGTCGTGCACAGATAAAAGATTATTTTTGTAACAAAATTAGCTTCTCTCCCATTCCCCACTGGTTTTGCTTTCCAGGCAAAACACTGAGTTTCAGTTGCTCTGCATCGAGTGGGTGAGCGAAACATCCCAATGCTCAAAAATTACAAGGAAAGACTAATAAAAAACACGGAAAAAAAAGATTATCTGTGTACTTTTCTTGGTTTTTTTCCTCACTTCCACAGATCTGATGCTCCAATTGCCTGGTCTTGCATTTGTCCCTTGCCTTGGCGTTGGTCTGACATCCATTGGTGGACTCACAGCTCAATCCCAAATGTGCTGACCTTGGACTGCCTTGGGTTTGCATCCCCCATCCCACATGGAAATCACAGCTGGGAACGGGGTTTTTCCATCCCATCTGATGGTGAAAAGGGGGCCTGCAACACTCAGAGATCTTCTGGACATGAGTGAGGACAGGACACAACAGCAGGTTGTGGGATCAGGGATCCCCCAGGCAAGGCGCCCTTTTCCCTCAATGTTCCTTCAGTGGAGATGAAGCAGCCTTGGGAATTGAGTTAAACCCCTCTTCCTCTGGCAGCTGTGGGCATCTCCAGGACACTTGAGGATGAAGGTTTCCATCCCAAGGTTTCCATCCCGAGGTTTGCATCCCAAGATTTCCATCCCAAGTTTTCCATCCCAAGGTTTCCATCCCAAGGTTCCCATCCCAAGGTTCCCATTCCAAGATTTCCATCCCAAGGTTTGCATCCCAAGGTTTGCATCCCAAGGTTTCCATCCCAAGTTTTCCATCCCAAGGTTTGCATCCCAAGGTTTGCATCCCAAGGTTCCCATCCCAAGGTTCCCATTCCAAGATTTCCATCCCAAGGTTTCCATCCCAAGGTTTGCATCCCAAGGTTTCCATCCCAAGGTTCCCATCCCAAGGTTTCCATCCCAAGGTTCCCATCCCAAGGTTTCCATCCCAAGGTTTGCATCCCAAGGTTTCCATCCCAAGTCTTCCATCCCAAGGTTTCCATCCCAAGGTTTGCATCCCAAGGTTTGCATCCCAAGGTTTGCATCCCAAGGTTTCCATCCCAAGATTTCCATCCCAAGGTTCCCATCCCAAGGTTTCCATCCCAAGGTTTCCATCCCAAGGTTTCCATCCCAAGATTTCCATCCCATGTACACTGGCACAAAGACAAACGTGTGCCACTCTGCCTTCCAGTCAAAGGTAAAACACTGGGAATGCAGGGATTTCTTTCTCCCCATGTGAAGGAACATGCATTAAAAGCTGAAGGAAAGGACACTGGGTCTCCAACAGCATCCCTGAAAACCACAGCCCATGTCCAGAGGAAGCTGGTGAGCACTGCTGGCTCTGCTGGTTCCAGCTGAAGACCCCATTTCCTCACTGCTGTCTCCTCCTGGCCATGGATTAATCAGCTCCAGCTACCAGCTACCCACCTCTAACTTCCTTCAGATCATGCCTGGGATATTTTGAGCTCGTTTTTAAGAGATTCATGTCCTTTTAAACTCCCTTCACCTTCAAAAATCTCTTGCAAGCCAGAGAGGCAACAAACGCCGCCGCTGTTCTCGCACGCAGGGACCCACAGCGGTCACCCCGTGGTTTGCCTTAGGTCAATAAATGTCCTGGCCTCAGCATTTGAAGTGTTCCCAGGGGAAGAGTGAGGCGAGGTTATTTTGTTATCTCAAATATCCAGGGAGTTTTTTCAGGGATGAGCCCGGTGTGTCCGTGTATTTCCAGACGCACACGCAGCCGGGGACGTGGATAAAAGACCCCGTTATGAGGCTCAAACTGAGCTAAACCTCCTCTAGACCTCATTAAGATTGGGGCTGGACTTGGCTTCAAAGTTCAAACTCCATCTGCTGCCCTCAAAAGATCTTTGTTAGCCGTGTTTTCGTGTCGTGGGGCTGAGGAAAGCTGATGCAGAGAGATGTTTTGGATCTGGGTTGCTCCCTGTTTCCATTTTAAATTTGGGGTAAAGCAGGAGCAAAAGGGTCTGGGTTTTACTGGGGTGTGTTCAGGAGTCACTTTCCCTGATGTAGGGCTGCAGCAACTCATGCTTGTAAAGTGTTTTCCCTCCTTCCCATCTCCAGAGCTGTGCACTGAGGATTTCAGAGGGATTTTGAAGCCTTTTCCCCTGCTCAGATTCAGCACAGAGAGAACAAATCCAGCAGGAAAAAAAAAAAAAACCACAATCAAAAAGAAAGTAGCGCTCAGCAAAGCTGCCAGATTGCAAAATCCCAGCGGGTTTGGACCTGTTGTTGGCCTCTTCTACTTCTCAGCCCCCTTCCTTATCTCTCCCTCTGCCCTTTCCCTTCCCCTTGAAACCGCAGGGAGCAGCAATCGGGTCATTTATCAGCGTCCTGCGGGCATTTGTGGCTCCCAGTCCTCCCGTGCTGGCTCTCCACCCTAAACCACCCGCAGCCTCTGCTTCCCTGGGCTCCCAGAGGGCACGGAATTCCCGGGGTGCTTGGGATGGAGCCGGGATGCAGCAGGCGCGCACCACTGCTCTCTTCTGGAGAAGGACGTGTTGTATTTCCAGGAGCAAAAGAGGTTTTTTTTTCTCCAGGATAAAAGCTGGAGATAGACTGAGAAAAGCGCGGACCCTGCGGTGACAGACACCGGGTAAAACAACCCCCCAAAAAACCTCAGATTTGGCTTTCAGTGCCTCATATTTTGCAATAAATTAATTTCTCTCTTACCCCTCGGTAAAGAAGGGGCAAAGCCCCTCTCTGGTGTCTTGTTTGTGGCTGATTTCACTGAGTTTGGAAAATAAAACTCGATTTCCCAGCGAAGAGTGAAACCACAGACGGGAGGGTGTTGGAATTGGGGTCGGGGAGATAAGGGAGGAAGCAATCCCAGATGCGCTGGGGGTGGCGGGTTCAGGGGGGAAAGCAGGACTCAAATCAGGTTGAAACAGATGTTCCAACGTCTGGATTTTACCAAACATTTCATATTCAAAGTGTCCGTGGGTTTTTAGTTGAACCCTGTCTCACCAGATGGGAAAAACCTGTTGGGATCAAATAAAAGCATCAACCTTTTTACCAGCAGACGACCCCAAAAATAAAGATTTTTTTAAATTTGAAGGACTTCAATTAACTCTTCTTTTTTTTTTTTCTTTTTTTTGGATGGTTGCAGTCGTACTCCAGAAAAGGGGGTCAAAATTTTGGGGAGTTGCTGCTCTCAGCTGAGGGCAGCAGAAGTAGCAGGAAATGGAGAAGAAAATAGGAGGCTCCTCTGGCTGGGCTGTAAACTCCGAGTGATAAGATTTTGTTATCACGCAATTCCAGGGAGGTTTAGATAAGGTTGGGGCTGATTTAATAAACTCCAAGCTGAACTTCCAGACTGTTCAAGAAAATCTCTACATCTTTAATTGCTCTGAAGAGAGGGAAAAAAAAAAAGAACAATTTCGTTTAATTTTATCGAAAGAATTACAACTCTTAATACATGGATTGTTATTTATATAACCCCGGGATGAAATCAGATAATGAGTGGCTGTAATTATTAATTAATATTACTGCAGGAACAAGCCCAGTGTGTAAAACCCCAGCAAAAGCAGAGCTGCAGCAGAGGGAGATAAGAGGGTGAAATTCCGACCTGGAATCCACCCGGCTCTGTCCCTTATCTCTGCCCACAGCTGTGGGGACAGGGACACATCTGGAGATGAATCCTGCAGGATGAGGGATGCTGCTGGAGCCGGGCTTTGGATCCCAGGGACTGCAGCCCGTGGCCAGGCACAGCTTCTCCTGCTTTATTTTAAAGCAAAGTTTATCCTTGGGCAAAGGCTGTCAGGGAAGATGGAGCATGGAGGAAGGATTTGAACCTTTAAAATGGGATTTAGGAGAGGGAGGTGGAAGATTCCTTCTCAGAACTGTTACAGGAGACTTTTATAAAGTGAAATACAGGACCTAAACTCTCTTTGCAAGCTCCAAATTCCTCTCGGTGCTACTAAATATCAAATATTTAATTCACCACAATCTTCTGCTCACAGTGGACGATATAAAAATTCAGGGGAAAGTAAAAACCTCTGGATGGACACATTGAAATGCAGGTACAGGTTAATTTATTAATTTATTAGAGAACCGTGGTGGAGTAAATAAGAATTCATAAATATAAACTCAGGCTAATAATGCAAATTTGACTGCACACTGCCACTGTTGTTAAGGAAAATCCAGGGCTCGTTCCTTGCTTTGTCTCTGCCGGAGGATCTGGGAATTTTCTCCTCTGTGCCCTAAGTAAAACAGTAAAATTGTAAAACAGTAAAAACTCCCTTTGGGTGCCCAGTGCTTCCTTTACAGCTCCGTGCTGCAGCTCACCCTTTTCCCACTCAAAAAGCAGAATTTCTCCTTCAGATCATGTCTCCCTGCAAATCAGAACTGAAATAACCCAGCAGCCCCCAACGTATTCCTAATTTCCTTCAAATAAACCATTTTGCTCTGTCTGGAAAATATATTCCAAGGAGGAAAGCAGGGAGGAAGAGCTATCAAGGTATTTCTTGATCTCTTAATTTTGTGTTCATCTCAAGAATTTCTCTCTTCTTTTTTTAAATAACTTTTCTTTTCAGATTCCTTTTATCCATATGATTTTACTTTATCATGCTGCCATAATTTTAAAATTCCTGTTTTTTTTCAAGGAATAGCTGCAACATCAGCACAGCACAAAGACACACACAGAACTCTGCACACAACAGGTATAAAACTCAGAGATAAAACTCAAAAATTGACGTTTCATAAGTTAAAATCGCCATAAATAAAGGTCAAAGCTGGACTCTGTAAACGGTAAAACACAACCTGGGTGTGAAACTCATGCTTAAATTCCTTGTAATCCTGGCAGGAAGCAAATGTCCTGTCAGGGGGGGATCGAAAAGACAAATTGTTCCTAGGTTTGCAATCAAGGCTGAGTTAGACAGATGAACCCAGAAGCGTAGAGTGTAAATTAATAAAAGCCTGAGCAGGACTTTCGAGCAGATGCAGGACACTGACAGTTCGTTTGGCTTTTCCAATTAATTAATCAGAAAGCTTCATCAGGACGCTGTTCCAAACACATGGAAATCGAGGATTCTCTTTCATTTCTCTCGAGTTTGGTCAAGGTCCAGTTATTTAAAGAACAAATATTCCCATTCCTGGGGCAGAGGGATCTGCTGCTGTGACATCATCCCTCAGACTGCAGGAAAAGTGCAGTTGTGGGCTGATTTTTAAATAATGAGAAACTCCTTCTTTGTTTCTCTTGAATTTTAGCACTCAGCCCATCAATATTATTATTATTAGGACCATTAATATTTATTATTTTTAAAGAGGAAGAGGAGCAAATCCCTGTGATGAGCAGAGATGCCGTTGGGAGAAGAAATACCTAAAGTAAATCCGGGATGCTGGGACACAATAAATTGGAAGAAACACTGAACAACATTTACCTGGGTGAAGGAAAAGCAGATGAAAACGGGGAATTTTGGGCAGGGAGCTTGGCTGGGCTCAGCCTTGCAGCGATTAAAGCCACTCAGGGCGTGGAGGGGAAGGAAACCCAGCGCTCTCGGAGCCGTGTGTTAATAAATATGCAGGAGGTTATTCTCCTGTTGGAATGCATAAATCTTCCCTGTGCGCCTGGAATGTGAGGAGCCGGCCCGAGCCAAGGCGGGTCCTGTCCAAATTCCCCTGCTTTCCAAAGGATGCCTCATTTATTAGTGCAGGCAGCCCCGAGTCCCCCGGGATTTCAATCCCGGCCGCCCGGAGCGATCGGATCCGAGCTCAGCAGGAGCCCCACGCTCTGGGGCTGGAAGTGCTTCCTCCAGCAGGGCAGGGATTTAAGGGGCAAGGAAACTTCATTTTGGGCCAACAGCAGCACCTCTGGAACCCTCCCAGCACGGAGAGGCCACACCAAAATAAACACAAATCATTCTTATCACACTCTTATCACCGAGCCAGCCCAGGTACATCAAGGCCATACAAGTTATTGTCATAACAGATCGTTGTTATCACTTTCAGCAACAATTTCATAATAATTGAAGTGCAGTGATTACAATTTTTGTCACAGCGGCCTGGGCTATTTTGCAAAGACAGCTTTAATTTTAATTTCATTTTACTCCCTGCTCACCAAACACTAAAGTCTTGGAATGATAAAAACAGAATCTTGGAACGGTTTGGGTTGGAAAGGGCTTTGAAGAGCATCACTCCTTCCACTAAACCAAATCTTCCAGCAGCACAACCATAAGATTCTTGATGTGTGGCAGAGCAGGGAAAGAGTTAATTCTGTGTTTGCAACCTAAAATAAAGAATCCCCACTTCCACCTTCCCAAAAATCGCTCTGGGCCCCGTAGGTGCATCAGAGGTTCCTGTGTTTGGAACACGTGGGTTTGGAGCTGGATCCCACCCTGAGTTCTGCCCTCAGCTCTTGATTTCCAGCAGAAAGGAAATGAATAAAACCGAGGTTATCCATTCCCAAATCAACTGCAAACTCAATCTCATCCTGTAATTGCAGGGAAATCTATCCGAGCCCTCGTTTGGTGCTCGGGCTCGGCTGGAAGACACCGAGCATAATTCTATGTTATGGATACACCAAGTTATTAACAAAGACTTGGGGCTAAAAGCTTTTCCTCTTGTTCTGCTTTGCACAGGAGGGATGAGGGGATGAGAGGGAGGAGGTGGCTGCCCTGGCTGTGCCATCTGACATCAATTGTGCCACGGATCTTCCAGGTTTTGGCAAAAAGTTTCCCAAAAATGTAAGAAAAAATGGTATAAAATCTTGGCAAATACTTCCCTAAAGCTTTGGTGTGATTTGAGATCATCCTTTTAGGCAAGAGGGGGGATTTTTGTAAGTCCAGCCCTTGCAGGGCTCTCACAAATTCCCAGGAACAAACCTCTCTGCAAACTCCTGTGATTATTATTCTCTTTCCACTGGGGGAAAAGGCAGCAAAAATAAATATACTCCTTCTTGCTGGCCGTCCTCATCCACAGGGGATGAAAGCTCCCTGGAGGAGCCATATCTTTATTCCAGAGGCAGTTGGGATCCTTGGCAGAGGGGAACCCTCAGCAGGTACCACCCCAGTTCCACTCAGCATCCTCAGCACATCCCAAATCCTCCCTTTGCCTTGGAGCACGGAGGTGGCAGAAGCTGGAGAAGGCACAGAATGGGACAATGAAGGTCCTGGTGAGATCCCCTCTGAATCCCAAGGGATTCACTGCATCCCATCCCAGGCTCTTGGGAATCCACCAGGATTCAGCTCCAGGAAAGAGGGACGGGGGCAGGGGGTTTTGGCTCCTCTTTTTGGGTGAGGATGAAAAAAGCACCAGGGGAATACATGTACGTGTGCTGCTGCACGTGGCTGGGCTGGAATAGGACTCTGCAGCTCTAAAGAAAGACAAAAAGGAAATAAAAAATATCTTTTTTTTTTTAATATTTTTCTTGCGAAATTCAGGAAACCATCCCAAATTTCCATTGCAAGGCAAGCCGCTGCAATCCACCAGGGAGGGGAAGTTGAAGCAGACTGGCTGTCCCCACTCTCAGCCACACACAGGCACTGGACACCATAAAACAAGGAAATTGGGAAAAGGAAAAGAAGCAGCGACATTTTTGGCCATTTTTCTATAATTGGGAACAAACTGGAATAGGAACAAGGGATGCCTCCAGCCACGACCGAAAAAAGCAGCAGCAGATCGAAATTTCCATCTCCCGTTTATTAAATATCATTTTTTGCAGTGGGAACTCTCTCAGCATCGTTCCAGGACAGGCTCTATTCAGGCTCCAGCAGGAAAAGCAGATCCCAAGATTTCCTCATGAATTAAGCACTCCAAACTCCCAGCAGCTCATCCTCTGCTCCAGCCCCTGGTGAAATTCGGGAGGAGCCCTTTGGGATAATTAGGGGTGACATTCTTCACATGCACCTCTCAGCCAGATTTTATTGGGATTCTTTATACCTTTGAGAATTAGGACATTTTTGGAGGGAAGAAAGCACAGGGGAGGGAGGAGGAGAGGGGACCTGGGTGTTATGTGATCAGCAAATTTTTAATCCTGGAAGAGCAAAAGCTCTTAGAAATGAGGAGGAGGTGGGAGATTTTTGGTGCCAGGCTCCTGGAAGGACCATAGGGCTGGAAGACAATAGGGTGGGTGCCTGTGATGACCCTATAAGGCATTTTTCCAGGTATCTAATGGAATTAGGGTGTCTCAACTGCTAAACCCACAGTGGCCTCAACCAGGAGCAGGGAGGATTCCTGTCATCAACATTTTAGGAATGAGCCCTGGATCGGGGAGGGAGGGGGGAGGTTTGCCAGCTTTATCTCTGAAAATCAAACGTGGCTGAATCCAAATTCACCCAAAGCTCTTGCCTTGCACCTGATGCTGGGCAGAGGATGTGCAGCCATGTGGGATTCTCATCTGCCGGGATCCTCGGGGAAAGGCTGGCAGTGATTTATTTTCCCCAGCAGTTGCAGGGTCTCCTCTCCATTGTTTCCCGAGCCGCCGAAGGGGTCAGAGCCAAGGCAGGGAACAGAACTCAGCCCAGCTCACGCAAAGCTCCCAGCCCGGGGCTGCAGTAAACAGAATCTCCTCAAAGGTCACCTCTTCGGGCTCCCACTGCAACTGCCGGAGGAAACTGCAATCATTTTTCAGCCCTTTAAACGCCAGGCTCGAACGTACTCGGCCGCAGTTTTCCTACATGTTCCTGGTCTGTGAGGAGGCTCCTTAGGAGTCATTTCCTTGCCAAGAAAAGCTTCTCTTTCCTCCTGAACCCGGAGTAGACCCAGGCAGCTCTGGGCAGAGTTAGGGGTCAGGTCACAAGGGGTGAGACCTCGCAACTGGACTCTGCAGGGCACCCCAAAGCAGGAGATTTTACAGCAAAGCAATCTGGACAACAAAAGTACCAAAATAATGCTCCAAATACCACTGGAAAAACCTCCATCGTGGATATCGCTGGGGTAAGAAGGACCAGCTCTGAGCTTAGAAATCATAATATCTTTCTGGGTAAAAAAATCACTGATTGCATCTCTTTTTCCTCTCCGGAATCATCGGGTAAAAACCTTAAAATCTCTCATGGCCGCTTTCCCCCACGCTGGCCCCAGCAGCGACCACATTTCTAAACCCACTTTTCCCCCCTTATTTACAGCAGGGGATTTGGGTCTCTCCTTGTCACTCATCCTCCCCAAACACCCAGCAAAAAACTCAGCCCTGCTGGCAGGAGCTGCAGCACACCCGGCTGAGGCCCATCAGCAGCTCCCGAGCTTAAGTGCGAGCCCGGCGTGAATTAAGTGCTGTCAAAGCTGGCATGGAAAGTCCACCCCGAGGACTGACCCTCCATGAATGGCCACTGTGTTTATGGGAAGCAGCAGCCTCCAGATTGCTTCTCTCCTGCCCAGAGCCCCAACGTGTGTCAATAAAAATCTCTGGGTTTCATTAGGCAGCCCCTGGCTGGATACATAAATAATAAGGCTGTTGTCAGATCTCCCCGTGGTGTGTAAGGGCAGATCTGGAAACCTGAAGGCCACGACCTTCGTGTTTCTCAGCAGGGACCGAAACGCCCTCGGAGCCAAAGGAGTGGGAAAATGAGAGTCTGTGTTATGCTTTAACATGATCCTGACAGGCAAATGTGATTTCTCAGAGTTCACTCCAGCCAACACTGATCTGTTTTATAATCTCTGGCCTGGCTGCAGCTCCGGGGCTGCTGCAGGAGGGGATGGAGGCACAGGGAGATTCCCCTTGGAGCTCTGCTTGGATCACGGGGGAACCTGGAGGTGCTTCCTGAGGGGAGGGTGGAAAGGCAGGGCCGTGTTTGGGCTGAGGAAAAGGAGGATGCACTCAGGGCATTGTGGGGTTTGGGAGGAGATGGCAGAGGAGGAGAGGGACCCTCACCCTGCTCGGCAGGGCTGGACAAGGGGCCAAGGTTGCTGCACCACTGGGAACTTGAGAAAGTGAACTGGGAATGGGAGCAGCCTCTTCCTCTGACCTGCAGCTCCCTTCTGCCTCAGCCACTTCCAGGAAATCCCTGCTTTCTCCTGTGATCAGGGCTCTGCTCAGCCAGTTGGGAGCAGGTGATGCTGCAGCAGCTGCCTGAGCCTGTGGTTTGTCCAGGAGGGAGCCTGGGCACGTGGGTCAGGGTGGGGATCCAGAGCTCCGAGGGCCTCTCAGTGCTGGCACTTGCATGGCTCCAGGTCAATCCATGCCAGTAGGACCAGCATAAAACATGGAGCAGCTTCTGAGCCACAAACCCAGGGAAGGACAAGAGCTGGGGGGTGCTCATGGTGTGAAAACAGGCTGGGATGGAGGGAAGGGGTTTGGGGGATGATGGTGAACACTGCAAGGGCTGCAGGGGGATGTGGGCCAGCGGCTCAGTGGGGTTCAGGGATTCTCTACCTTCATCCTGGGGTTTAGGAATTCTCCACCTTCATCCTGGGGTTCAAGGATTCTCTACCTTCATCCTGGGGTTTAGGGATTCTCTACCTTCATCCTGGGGTTCAAGGATATTTCTACCTTCATCCTGGGGTTCAAGGATTCTCTACCTTCATCCTGGGGTTCAGGGATTCTCTACCTTCATCCTGGGGTTCAAGGATTCTCTACCTTCATCCTGGGGTTCAAGGATATTTCTACCTTCATCCTGGGGTTCAAGGATTCTCTACCTTCATCCTGGGGTTCAGGGATATTTCTACCTTCATCCTGGGGTTCAGGGATTCTCTGCCTTCATCCTGGGGTTCAGGGATATTTCTACCTTCATCCTGGGGTTCAGGGATTGTCTACCTTCATCCTGGGGTTCAAGGATTCTCTACCTTCCTTCTGGGGTTCAAGGATTCTCTACCTTCATCCTGGGGTTTAGGAATTCTCTACCTTCATCCTGGGGTTCAGGGATATTTCTACCTTCATCCTGGGGTTCAAGGATTCTCTACCTTCCTCCTGGGGTTCAGGGATTCTCTGCCTTCATCCTGGGGTTCAAGGATATTTCTACCTTCATCCTGGGGTTCAGGGATGTTTCTGTCTTCATCCTGGTGTTCAAGGATTCTCTACCTTCATCCTGGAGTTCAGGGATGCTCTGCCTCCATCCTGGGGCTCGGGGATGCTCTCCCTTCCTCCTGGCGTCTGCTCAAGGAGAAAGGATGCTGTGCTGTCACCTGCAATTACCAGGTGAATCAGCTGTACACACAGCCCAGCCCAGGGGAGGCTTTCCCAAGCCAGGTGAAATTTTGGGAAAGGTCAGGAGGGTTTTGAGCCTCAGCGAAGAGCATTGCCCCAGAAAGGGTCTTTTTGGTCAAAAAGTGGGGGAAAGAGGCTGTTAATTGGGGTTTGGTGCCTCGCTAGGGAGCGATGGAGGTGACAGCGAGAGGTAGGAGCCCGGCAGGCCGGGTCCGAGGGCGGAGAGGAGAAGGTCAGCGGATGACTTTACGAGCTGTGGAAGTAGCGGTGGCGCTTTTCCAGCAGAACACTCCGTCTCCCGCCCAGGAATGCATCCCCTGCTCCCCGAGCCGGGGGGACAGAGTTAATCACCCAGCGAGCAGGCAGCGAGAGGGGCAGGAAACGCTTCCCGGGGCTGCAGAGGGGCCGGAGCCCCCCGGGAAAGCCGCAGCCCGGTGGGAGGGGAGGGTCCCCGGGCTGGATGTGCGTGCGGAGCCAGCGCTGCTCCATCCCTGTGTGGTCCGCGGGGCTTTGCGTGTGTGGTCCTGCAGAGCCCTGCTCATCTGTCCAGAGGCTGCTAACTGCCTGCTGAATGACCACGGCTGTTTACTTTAGCTCTGTCTGCACCGACTGAACTCTGATCGCTGCCTTCCTCCAGCTGGGCCGCCTCAGGACCCCAGCGAGAAGGAAAGAGGGGCAGGGATCTCTCTCTCTCTCTCTGTGTGTATGTGTGTGTGCAAGGCTCTCCCCGAAAAGAAAAAAAAAAAAATAAAAGAATAGGCTGCAAATGGACTCCAGTGTAAATCATGGCGAACAATTTATGGGCCGTTTTGTCTCCCATCATTTCTGCTCTGATCCCCACCCCCCACCCCCTCCCCTCCTCTTCTTCACTCAAACAGAGCAGGCTCATAAATTGCCCGTGCTGAGTGCTGGCAGAAAGGTTTTTCATGTTCCTGACAGCTGCAATAAAAATATGCCTGTGTGTCTGGTGGCTGTGTGAGGGGAGAGGTGGGTGCCCCTGCAGGGTGCCCAGGGTGGGGATGGGGGCTTGAGGGGCTGTGGGGGGGACTGGGAGTGGGGTGGGGGGACAGTGGGGTGACCTGGAGTGTGCTGGGAGTGCTCTGAGTGTGCTCTGAGTGTGCTCCGAGTGTGCTCTGAGTGTGCGTGTGTGTGATCGCACATTCCTGCTGCAATTCCACGTGTGACTGTGCTCTGACTGCACATTCATGTGTGAATTCCATGTTTATCCCGAGATTCCATAAATGTGTGTTGTGTGAATCACGTGTGTTGTAATTCCACGTGTGTGCTGATTCCATGTTTGACTGTGCTCTGATTGCACATTTGTGCTTTAATTCCATGTTTATCCCATGATTCTGTAGATGTGTGTTCTGTGAATCACGTGTGTTGTAATTCCATAATTGTGCTGTGATTCCATGTTTGTGCTGTGATTCCATGTGTGACTGTGCTCTGATCTTGCATTCGTGTGTTAATTCCATGTTTATCCCGTGATTCCGTAGGTGTGTGTTCTGTGAATCACTTGTGTTGCAATTCCACGTTTGTGCTGCAATTCCATGTGTGTGCTGTGCTCTGACTGCACATTCATGTGTGAATTCCATGTTTATCCCGAGATTCCATAACTGTGTGTTCTGTGAATCACATGTGTTGTAATTCCACGTTTGTGCTGCAGTTCCATGTGTGACTGTGCTCTGATCACACATTCATGCTTTAATTCCATGTTTATTCCGTGATTCCATAACTGTGTGTTCTGTGAATCACGTGTGTTGTAATTCCACGTTTGTGCTGCAATTCCACTTGTGGCTGTGCTCTGATCACACATTGGTGCTTTAATTCCATGTTTATCCCGTGATTCTGTAGGTGTGTGTGCCGTGAATCACATGCATGTTGTAATTCCATGTTTGTGCTGCAATTCCACATTTGTGCTCTGGTCTTACATTCATGTTTTAATTCCATGTTTATCCCGAGATTCCATAACTGTGTGTCCTGTGAATCACATGCATGTTGTAATTCCATGTTTGTGCTGCAATTCCATGTTTGTGCTGCAATTCCACATTTGTGCTCTTGTCTTACATTCATGTTTTAATTCCATGTTTATCCTGTGATTCCATAACTGTGTGTTCTGTGAATCACGTGTGTTGTAATTCCATAACTGTGCTGCAATTCCACATTTGTGCTGTGATTCCACATTAGGGCTGCAATTCCACGTTTGTGCTGCAATTCCATGTGTGACTATGCTCTGACTGCACCTTCATGTGTTAATTCCATGTTTATCCTGTGATTCCATAGGTGTGTGTCCTGTGAATCACATGCATGTTGTAATTCCATGTTTGTGCTGCAATTCCATGTGTGACTGTGCTCTGATTGCACATTCGTGTGTTAATTCCATGTTTTTCCCATGATTCCATAGGTGTGTGTCCTGTGAATCACATGCATGTTGTAATTCCATGTTTGTGCTGCAATTCCGTGTTTGTGCTGTGATTCCACATTTGTGCTCTGATCTTACATTAGTGCATTAATTCCATGTTTATCCCGTGATTCCATAAATGTGTGTTCTGTGAATCACGTGTGTTGTAATTTCATGTCTGTGCTGCAATTCCATGTTTGTGCTGCAATTCCATGTGTGACTGTGCTCTGACTGCACAATCGTGCATTAATTCCATGTTTATCCCATGATTCCATAAATGTGTGTTGTGTGAATCACGTGTGTTGTAATTCCACATTTGTGCTGCAATTCCACGTTTGTGCTGCAATTCCATGTGTGACTGTGCTCTGACTGCACCTTCATGTGTTAATTCCATGTTCATCCTGTGATTCCATAGGTGTGTGTCCTGTGAATCACATGCATGTTGTAATTCCACGTTTGTGCTGTGATTCCACATTTGTGCTGCAATTCCACATTTGTGCTGAAATTACACGTTTTTGCTGCAATTCCATGTGTGACTGTGCTCTGACTGCACATTCGTGTGTTAATTCCATGTTTATCCCCTGATTCCATAGGTGTGCATATGCCGTCAATCACGTGTGTTGTAATTCCATAATTGTGCTGCAATTCCACATTTGTGCTGCAATTCCACATTTGTGCTGCAATTCCACGTTTGTGCTGCAATTCCATGTGTGACTGTGCTCTGGTCTCACATTCGTGCTTTAATTCCATGTTTATTCCGTGATTCCATAAATGTGTGTTCTGTGAATCACGTGTGTTGTAATTCCACGTTTGTGCTGCAATTCCATGTGTGGCTGTGCTCTGATCCCACATTCATGTGTTAATTCCATGTTTATCCCGTGATTCCGTAGGTGTGTGTTCCATGAATCACATTCATGTTTTAATTCCACGTTTTTACTGGGATCCCACAGGTGTGTGTTATGTTATTGCACATTCCTGCTGCAAATCCATTTTTGTGCTGTGATTCCCGGGGTGTGAATGATGGAATTCCACATTTCTGCCGGAATTCTGTGTTTGTGGGTGCTGTGACTGCACATCCCTGCTGTAATTCCACATTTCTGCTGGAATTCCGTGTTTGTGGGTGCTGTGACTGCACATCCCTGCTGTAATTCCATGTTCCTGCTGTAATTCCATGTTCCTGCTGTAATTCCATGTTTGTGGGTGCTGTGACTGCACATCCCTGCTGTAATTCCATGTTCCTGCTGGAATTCCATGTTTGTGGGTGTTGTGACTGCACATCCCTGCTGTAATTCCATGTTTCTGCTGGAATTCCATGTTTGTGGGTGCTGTGACTGCACATCCCTGCTGTAATTCCACATTTCTGCTGGAATTCTGTGTTTGTGGGTGTTGTGACTGCACATCCCTGCTGTAATTCCATGTTTCTGCTGTAATTCCACATTTCTGCCGGAATTCCGTGTTTGTGGGTGCTGTGACTGCACATCCCTGCTGCAATTCCATGTTTTTCCCGTGATTCCATGGGTGTGGATGGATGCTCTGATTGCACATCCCTGCTCTAAAGCTTTTCAAACCCAGTGAAATACTCAAGGTGTCCATTCTTAAAAAAAAAAATCAGGATAAAAAAGGCAAATCCAGCCCTTCTTTAATAAACATACTCCCTAAACAAACATAAATCAACTTTGGGACTGGATCAACCACAATAATTTTCCTGATGGGAATTTCTTACAGGAATCCCAAACCTCCAGGCTGTGGTTGCCTTCACTTTTGAGACTCAGCACCAACCGAGTGGATAAGCCCAGCCTGTGGAATTTTTCATTGCAAAGAAATTTGGATTCAAGCAGTAAATTTTGCAGCTGGAATGGAAATAATCTCATTCCTGCCAGCCAGTTGGGGAGGAAATCATGCTCAGCCAAAGGATTCCTAGGAAACAGATTTCTCCTTTTCATCACCTCTCCATATTTGCCTGTTTGAACTGCGTTATTCCCACAAGAAATTTAATGGGAAGCAACAGCCCAGAGAGTTCCAGGGTGTACAAAGTGTTATCCAAAAAAAACTGGGAGTTTTGGTCCGTGCAAGGAATTTTTTCCCTCTATTTCTGCATTTTGCCATGACCCAGATTGGTTTTTCTGTATCTTTATCAAAAATACTTTTGCAAGGGTTTGTATCCCTGCCAGTTTGGAAAGATTTTCTTTATCAAAGATTGGGAAGGTGATGAAGAAGGTGCAGAGAGACAACACGGGGGAAAGAAATCAGAACTCAGTTGAAATCAGAGCACCCAAAAATCCACATCCTGTAATTTATAGAGATTTGTTAGGAAAAAGGCACAGACACCTCAACCTGATTGGAGATTTTTCCTAACAAAAAAACCAAATGAGCTGGAAGAAAATCCAGACAAACCCAGAGCAGTGATGGAAGTGTGAAAAAGAGAGGGAAGCCCCCAGAAAGCCAAGTCAGGATTTCTCAGCGCTGCTGGGTCACAAGGAAAATGTCCCTGAGCAGGAGCCGCTGGAAAACAACTCTGGGATGTTCCCGAGCCCCAGGATCAACAGCCCCGGGT
Source organism: Monarcha castaneiventris obscurior (assembly GCA_026261815.1). Classification (NCBI taxonomy): domain Eukaryota; kingdom Metazoa; phylum Chordata; class Aves; order Passeriformes; family Monarchidae; genus Monarcha; species Monarcha castaneiventris. Next base: position 665,487 of record JAMPIT010000712.1, on the reverse strand, counting down.
GTGCCTGGCCTTTGTAGCTCTAAGTGCCTCTGTAGGGAACAAAGAAAGAGAGTAAAAATTGAATTATCCACTTAAGGTTGTGTCAGCTTTCCATCATAAATCTTTTTCTTTTTTTTTTTTTTTTTTCTTTTTTTTTTTTTTCCAGAGGTTTATTACTCATCTGTAAAAATTTCTCCCAGCCTTTGCCTTTGTGTGCACCACACGGTTTCAAGGCTGGAAAAAAAAAAGATATGGAGTCTAACAAGGTGCAAAAGTGTCATTTTGTACAGAAAGAAATATTATTTCGTGCAGCTTCGCCAGAGGAATGAAATCAGGGGCTGCTGGGAGCTTTGGGAAGCTGATGGGAAGGGGCAGCTCCCAGCGGGTGCCCGAGGGCATTGGGAATGCTCTGCTCCATTGATGCCATGGGCCAGGAATTATCCCTGCCCTGTAAAGAGCATCACTGACTACCCGTGTTGTAATCAATCCTGAATTAAAATGTGGTTCTGTCCCCTTGTTCCCAATTTCTGACCTCCTATTTTCCTTTTCTCTTTTTCTTTTCCTTTTCTCCTTTTCTCCCTTTATCCTTTTCCATTTCTCCTTTTATCTCTTTAGATTTTTTCCATTTTCATTTGCCTTTTCTCTTTTTCTCCTTTTCTCCTTTTTTCCTTTTTTCCTTTTTTCCTTTTCTCCTTTTTTCCTTTTTTCCTTTTTTCCTTTTTTCCTTTTTTCTTTTTTTCCTTTTCTCCTTTTCTATTTTTGTCCTTTTCTCTCTTCATCCCTTTCCATTTTCCTTTCCTTTCCTTTCCTTTCCTTTCCTTTCCATTTTCCTTTCCTTTCCTTTCCTTTCCTTTCCTTTCCTTTCCTTTCCTTTCCTTTCCTTTCCTTTCCTTTCCTTTCCTTTCCTTTCCTTTCCTTTCCTTTCCTTTCCTTTCCTTTCCTTTCCCTCCCCATTTTCACCCCCTTTTTTTTCTCTATTTATTCCCATTCCCATTCCCATTCCCATTCTCATTCTCATTCCCATTCCCATATCCTTATTTCAACTCTTATTCCTATTTTCCTCCTCCCATCCCTCCCCATTTTCACCTCTTTTTTTCTCTATTTATTCCCATTCCCATTCCCCTTCTCATTCCCATTCCCATTCCCATCCCCATTCCCATCCCCATTCCCATTCCCATCCCCATTCCCATTCCCATCCCCATTCTCATTCCCATTCCCATTCCCATTCTCATTCTCATTCTCATTCCCATTCCCATTCCCATTCCCATTCTCATTCTCATTCCCATTCCCATTCCCATTCCCATATCCTCATTTCAACTCTTACTCCTATTTTCCCCGTTTTTCCTCTTCCCATCCCTCCCCACTCCGGAGGGCAGAGACCGGGGGGCTCCAGGCCGGGGACCCTCGGGGATTCTGGGCTGGGGAAGCCTCCGGGGCTGGGATCCGGGGCCGGGAGGGGGATCCGGGGCCGGGAGGGGGATCCGGGGCCGGGAGGGATCCGGGGCCGGGCAGGGAGATCCGGGGCCGGGCAGGGGGATCCGGGGCCGGGCAGGGGGACCCGGGGCCGGGAGGGGATCCGGGGCCGGGCAGGGGGATCCGGGGCCGGGCAGGGGGATCCGGGGCCGGGCAGGGGGATCCGGGGGAAGCCTCCGGGGCTGGGATCGGGGCCGGGCAGGGGGATCCGGGGGAAGCCTCCGGGGCTGGGATCGGGGCCGGGCAGGGGGATCCGGGGCCGGGAGGGGGATCCAGGGCCGGGCAGGGGGATCCGGGGCCGGGAGGGATCCGGGGCCGGGCAGGGAGATCCGGGGCCGGGAGGGATCCGGGGCCGGGCAGGGGGATCCGGGGGAAGCCTCCGGGGCTGGGATCCGGGGCCGGGCAGGGGGATCCGGGGCCGGGCAGGGAGATCCGGGGGAAGCCTCCGGGGCTGGGATCGGGGCCGGGCAGGAGGATCTGGGGCCGGGAGGGGTCCGGGGGAAGCCTCCGGGGCTGGGATCGGGGCCGGGCAGGGGGATCCGGGGCCGGGAGGGGTCCGGGGGAAGCCGTCCCGGGCAGGGTCCGCCCGGGCGGGCGCCAGGCGCTGCCCCCGACCCCCGGCATTAACCCCGCTGACACCGGCGGGCGCCGCCGAGCCCCCCGGGAGATGCCCCCCGGTTCTCGGGGCCGACAGCACACCGAGGAAAAAAAAAAAAAAAAAAAAAAAAAGGCGAATTTGTCCCTTTCCTTCCCTGCCTCGCTGGGTTTTTCTTTTCTCTGGTCTGGCTCCAATTTACGGGAGAGAAGGGGTTCGTTTAAGTGGGAAGAGGGGGGAGTTTGGGGGTGGAAAAGGGGTTAAATGTGGGGGGAAGAGTTTGGGGATGGAAGAGTGGTTAAATAATGGGAAAAGAAAGAGTTTGGGGATGGAGAAGTGGTTAAATGATGGCAGAAGAGAGAGTTTGGGCACAAAGAAGTGTTGCAGCCGGAGGGAAAAAGGTTAAACCCCACCAGGCTGGGTTTGGGGTTTGTCGCCGCATCCTGTCCTGCGGAATTGGGTGAGGGGTGGCAGAGGGGGCACGGAGGGGTCTCAGGGAGCCCTCGGTGCTTTGCCACACAAGCTCTGACAGATGCCGCTCCAAAATCAAAAGGTTTTTACCAAAAACAAAGAGCCCTGGGTGTTTCTCCGTTCTGCGTCCTCGCAGCTCCTTTTTACCTCCCCGCTCCCAAAACCCCGGGCAGGGGAACAGTGGGATTACCCTTCCTTCCACCTTCTGCTCCCCAAACCCCATTTCTGCCAGATTTTGCATATCCTTTGGGTTTTTTTCGGATTTTTTTTCAATTCTTTAAGGCTGGGATCTGCATTTGGCAGTGCCCCCTCTGCTCCCCCCCCAGGGATGAAGTGAAATTCGGGCCGAATCCCAAATTCTGGTGGCAGGAGGGTGCCCTGGACCCCCCAGGAGGGATCAGGGCGAGGAGGAGCAGGCTGGGGATGCCCGGCACCATCCCGCTCCGGCAAGAATGAGGCGCACGCAGGGAAGGGAGAGGCGGGCGGGAGGCAGGAAAACTGATCCTGAAGTTTCCATCATGTGAAATTGAAGCGCATGTGCCTATAATGAAATATTTCCTCCCATTTCATGGCAGCTCAGTAATTCCTGATGGCAGCTAGCCTGGGAAAACAGATCCCCCCTGCTCCCACCCACGGCGCCTGACCGCACGGGCAGGACGAACAAGGGCTCCGTTCTGCCGGCCCGGGGATGCTTCCCCACCTTCCAGCATCCTCCGGACACAGCCCCTCACCCCCTTCGCCCTCCTCCAGCCAGGAAAATCCACATTTCCAAGAGTATTTCAGTGCAGGGCTGCAGGAATTTCCCCCTCCCACCCCCAGCAGCACCCGCGTCCCCAGGGCTGCCACCCCCGGCAAGAAGCCGCTGCTTTCATTTACTTTGGAATTATGCGGTTTTTCCAGCTCCTCTAAATTTAATTAAACTTTGACCAAAATTCTAAGCAAGGGCAAGAGAATAGAAAAGGAGTTTTGTGCCAGAACAAGCAGAGCAATAATATTAATAATAACAAAAAAAAAAAAAGCAACAACAAGCCCTTAAACACTTCGGGGCTGGGTTGTGGGAGTTCAGGCTACTGGGCTGAGTCAGGAGGAGCCCTGGGAGTCCTCAGGCCCCTTTGAAACGCTCCTGACATGGGATCGAAGCAGCCAAGGACACCAAAAAGCTGCTGGAGCATCAGATTTCAGCTTGGAACGGCATTTTCCTGGAAAAGATAACCAAAGCACGGGGAAAGTGGCATAAAAATAGGCAGAGATGAGGGTCAGGTTGAAACGCAGCTTGGATTGGGAGGGAGAGGTTCTGGGGGGAGATGGATCAGTTCTTGGTTTATCCTGGGAGAGAGCAAGAGACGAAGGAGGAATTCAATGGATTGAGGTGAAATTCCAGCCAGAACCACCCTCAGGTCGTGGTTATTTTGTGTCCCCGTTTTTTATGGCAACACCTCGGGACTGGACAATATTTGTCGTGGTGGGTGATGCAAACCTTGAGTGTGGACTCCACATCCACGCCAGTGAGATCCTGCTCTGCCATCATCCCAGAGGAATTCCACTCTTTTTCAGGGAATGCAGCGCTGCTCTGCCCTGCCAGAGGTGCCTCGCTCACCTGGAGCAAATGAATAAGTCTTGCCCTGGGAATTTACATTTTTTAACACTCTATTCTCCACTTTTTAATACAAAAACACTGTTTGGGGGGTTTTTTAATTCACAGATTTTTGAACACCGAAAGAAAATCAAAATTTTCTCCCTCCTGCTCTCATTCCATTCTGTATTAATTAGAAAAGAGTTGATCAAAGTGTTTGTTCAGGCTTAGGTCCTGAGATGCTGTGACCAGGATGGATTCAGGATCATAGAAATTCCTCAGGCGGATCAATTCCCTGTGTAATCCCTGACAGGAGAGTCTCTGATGCTTCCTGGGATATGGATGCTGAAAAAACCTCAGCAGAGAATTTCTTCAGTTCGTGAGAGCTCTGTCTTTCTCATGCTGAACTATGCAAAACATGATAAGGTTTCTGTAAACCGAGTTTGCTATCTTGCACCTGCAGATAGAATTAGAATTGTTATGATTTTGACTAGGGGAATGAACGATGTGAGAACTGACCAATCACTCTGGTAGGTAATTAGCAAGAGGTCCAATAATCTCTTGCCATTTAGGTAGATGCTAAGAGAGCTAAACACATAAAAACCCATCCTTTGCTAATTAAATAATTCCATCCATTCTCTTGACTGCATTCCTGTCTCTGAGTCTTTCTTAACCCTCTGGCAGCTCCAGCTCCGGGATGTGCTGAGGGAGCTTCACTGCATCTGCACATGGAATTACCTGCCCACAAAAATCCGTGCTCCTGCTGCTGATCACCTACTGAAAATAGATTAAAAACTCCAGAAAGGGAGGGGGTTGTTAACTTTATTAATTTCTTTATTATTTTTACCCTTTTGGGGTGGACAGGAAAGGATCCTTGAGGCTGGGAGTGTCCTCAGGAGATGAGTGGGCGCCACAGAGGTGACTCCTGGATCTGGAGGCTCTGTGGTCCTTCCAAGCATGGATTTCACTTTGATTCCCACATTCTGAGTGGGAGGCAGGAGCTTGGAATTGTCCTGCTCACAGGAGTTTGTAGTGAACATTGCTCATGTCTCGGTACAAAACCTCACTGGGGGATTTCAGGACCAGAAGGGAAAATGACTGTACCCAGCATTTCCCATGCTTGGGATGGTGGAGGCTCACATTCATTAAAGTTCTGGAGCTGATTAGATCTGAGCTTGATTAAAAGATGCTGGGCAAACAAAGCCTCCCAGATCAGCTGCAGAATTGACCAACACGCTGGGAATGAGCTGGGAGCACGAGCTGGGAGCTCTGTCCAGCTAATGGCATCCAACAGGTTTGTGTTTGGGATGCTGCAGGCTTTAGGGATGCCCTGGTTCACCTTTCTTGAAGTCAAAAAATGGCAATAAAAGGTATTTAGCTGGAGTGTGCCTGGGGCAGCTCCTTTTAGTGACTTTGGATGGAGAAAATCCCTGTGTGTTCCCTGCCACAAAGAACTCTTCTACTTCCACTGCAGCTTTCTCTCCATAGAATATCCTGAGAGCATCCCCAGGAAACACCAGCCATGGAACCCCTTCCTCTATGGAAAGGGAGCTGATTTTGTAGCCCCTTTGCTTTAATAGCTACAATGGCTTTAAGAGGGTGGATTTAGTTTGGATTTCAGGAGGAACTTGTTCTCTGTGATGGTGGAAAAGCCCTGGCACAGGGTGCCCCGAGAAGCTGTGGCTGCCCCTGCATCCCTGGAAGTGTCCAAGGCCAGGTTGGATGGGGCTTGGAGCAAACTGGGAGAGTGGAAGGTGTCCCATGGCAAGGGTGGGACTGGGTTTGAGGAGCTCAAAGGAGCTTTGAGGTCCTTTCTCACCCAAACCATTCCCTGATTCTCCATTTGCTCACTCGGAGGCAGACACACTTTAACTGCTGTGTTCAGCTGCATCCCCACCAAGCCACATTCAAACTTCATCTGGTGAGGATTTCCCCCCTAATTCTGGTTCCTCCTCTTTTAGAAATCATTCCCAAGCTCAAAAGGAGGCAAAGAGCGACTTCCCAAAAACACTTTTACCTCCAGGGAGCATCACCCGTTTTCCCCTCAATACTCTCAAAAGAAAAATTCTCCTTAGGAGAAAAAATTGTGTTCTTTATTACTTATTTTTTTCCCAGTCATTTTCCCATCCACCCCATTCTCAGCCTTTCCAAGTCCGAAGCATCCCTGTATTTGCTGGTTTACTGGAAAAGCCGTTCACATCTATAAACAAAGCTTATTCTTCCTGATTTTATCTTTCTCCATTTTATTGTTTCCGGTTGTTATTCAGTCTGGACGATGCTTCCACGGGGACTTTCCAAAGGAGGGAATCCAAAGTGACATCAAATAACATCCAGGAATAACAGTGGGGGGTGATTATAAATGCATGACTACCTTTTACTGGAAGAAGTGAAACAGGCAGGAAGAAATTTGGGCTGGATGGGCTCAGCCTGGGAGAGCTCACCCTGAGCGAGATCAGCTCCTGTGTTTGGGCATTCCAGCATCAGAACGAGACTCAGGGAGAAAAGGAACAATCCCAAAAAAGCTCAAAAGTCTCCTAAAAAGAACTTCCAAGGCTGAAAGTTCACCTCTTTCTCCTCTCCACATGGGAATGAGGGAGGAAAGTTCCTCTGTCCTACACTTTCATTCAGCCCTTGGTCTGGCATCATTTCCTTCCAAGATCTGTTATTATCAGGATTTTAAAGCCCAATTTGACTGCACATTGATCCTCCTCAACTCCTCCTGGAGTTTCTTGCGGAAAGGAAATGCCTTCAATCAGTTTGGAAGCTTGGGAACATCCCCCTGACTACGAATCCCTTGGCTGAACCTATAGATTCCGTTACCACTTCCGGGGTATTTTTTGCTTTTCCATTCCTTCCTCCACACTCCCCATTTAAGGAGAGTTCATCTGATTTCTGGAGGCTGCATCCACGATTTTCTGCGTCTTTTTAAAGCCCTTCCAAACGCAAGAGCTCACGTCATTCACTTATCAGATGGGACAGGGCTGCTGGATTTCCACCAGGAGCTAAGGGATGAGAAGTGCTGTAATTCCATGAAGACACAAATCGGGTGGGTTGGGAGCCTCTGCAAGATGCAAACCAGGCAGGATGAGCCTGGGAGTGTCTGAGCAGCAACTCCAAACCCAAAGCACCCAACACAATTCCTGTTTTCCTTTCTCTTGCTCCCTGCAGCCTCCTGGTTCATCTCACAGTGCCCCACGGGAACCCTGGCTCTGGAATCCTTCCAGTCCCTCCAAACCCAACCAGGAAAACCCCTCACAGGGCAGCAGCCTTTGGCACATGGACAGACCTCGCTGCAGCCTGCTTTTCCCTTGCAGATTTGTCTTCCTTTCCTTTGATTTCTCCACAGGAAAATTGTTCGGATGCTCCAGGAGTGAAGAGCAATAAATCTGCCTAAAGCAGATTTGGAACAATCAAGCCCTGTGAATAATCCCATTTCTTTAACTTGAAGGGGAGGAAAGAAATGTTCTCCAGCAACATTTCGGTGTCACATCTGAATCATTTTTTGGCGTTTCTGCTCCTCCTCTGGCAAATTTGGGATTTTTTGCTTCATCCACAGCATCACTTTGGGTATCCACATCAGGGCTTAGAAGTCATGGCTGGAAAATCTGGTCAGGTTTTGTCGTGTTTAAAAATTGTTTATATTTATGGCAGAAATTTAGGGGAAAACAGAATCCATGTAAATTCTTCCACATGTGATATACCCTGGGATTATCAATAATCCAATTTCACCAAACAATACAAGTTGTAAAGGTGGGAAGGGGGAAGCAGACCTCGAAGGGGGTTTGGGGTTATGCAAGGTCACTCCAGAACCCACCTGAATGGCAACCACGATAAAATCAACCTCAATTTATGGGTTGGTGGTGGTTTACTAAGTCCTGATTTGAAGTTTTAGGTACCTTCACCCAATTCCTGAGCAAGGCAGGAATAAAATACGGATGGCACATGTGGGAATGGGGATATTTTCCTGCTGTGGTGGCAGGGCTGGTGCTGTGCTGGATTCAAACTCCCAATTTCACCTGGCTGTGCCAGATCTTCTGCAAGTCATTACCCAGCTGAGATCCTGCCCGGTGCAAAGCTGTTTTCCAAGCCTCCAGGTGAATAAAGCCTTCAAAAGCACCAAAATCCAGCTGCTCTTCCTTCGTCACATCCCAGGGCTTTCTTTAATAAATCCCATCCCGGGGAAGTGGAAAACAGAGTTGTTTTCTGCTTTTGGAGCATTTCAGCCCTGCTCTTTTCACTCTTTTTTTTCCCCAAAGGCTCCAAGGGCCAGGAGCCAGGTCTTGTCCTGCCTCTTCCGTGAAGAGGAAGGGATTCCTGGTGGGAAGGACATTAAAGATGTGACCCTCCCCACCAGGAATGGCCACATCAGGAGGACAGGACTGGGACAGGAAAGGGCAGTGATCCTTTTGCTTTGGATTTTGGAAGGGGATTTCTGCAGAGCTCCCAATGCCACCTCTCCTCATGGCAGCAGTGCCAGATATTCCCTCTGTGCCCTCACTCCCGGCTCTCCCTCTGAGCACTCCAGGAAAACCCATTTGCTTTAGGGGCTTTAGGATTTCTCTAAACACAGCCTAAATCCAGCTCTGGGTGACAAATGCCCACGTCAGGCACGGGCTGCCAAGTGCCAAACTGGCACCCTGTCTCCAGCCAGGCACACGTGTGAGGCATCCACGCTCATGGAATTGCTGGACTTTTATGGGCATGGATACAAGAGGCTTTATACACTCAGGATTTCTGTGCATGAAGTTGTGTTGGCTCGGATATCACTCGGAGGTGCTCCAGAGAGGACAAGGAGGGGCTGGCACAAAGCAGAGGCTCTGCCTGCCCTGGGATGTGCCATCCATCATCTTCCCCTAATGGATCTTCTCCCACTCCTGTCCTGGTTTGTCACAAAAATAAATAAATGCAGCCTCTAGTTCCAGGTTTGCATCCTTAGGTGATCATGGCCATGACAAAGATACCCCAGGTGGAAAACAGTACAAAATGGTGTCTTATAGGACAAAGGGAAGGAATTCCCAGGAAACTTCCAACCCATGGAAAAACCCACATGGCTTTGAGTGGCAAAACCCAGCGTTGAATCAGCAAAGCAAAACCCAAAGCACTGCCAAAAAAAAGGTGGCTGAGGACTGCTGGGAAATGGGATCACATTTGGTTTCTGTTGTCTCCAGAAATACGAAGGAAAAGCTCTACTTTTACTAAAGGAGTAAAAGCTGAGCGAGCAGGGCACCATTTTGCATCCGGATTTGGATGGGATTGTGACAAGCCTTAAAATACACAGACTACCAGGAAACCGCCTCTGCACGTCTCACACTCGCTTCCCTAAGGAATACCATGACTCCAGAGGTGTCTGTGCCTGCTCTCTTTGAAGGGAACAGCAGAACTTGCACTGACAAAAGCAAACCCGAGCCCATTAAGTGTAAACTCTCACAGGAAAACCCATGTGCACTTCTCTGTGCTCTCCCAGCCAAAATTCCTTCAGCACGCACCTGCTTTCTGTTTGTTTTGGTGAAAACATGGAAAAGTTCGGGCTTTGCTGAGAAACAGTTCTGATTTCTCTAAAAAAAAAAAATTTAAAAAAATTACAAATTCAAGTAAATCGTCGTTTGCTGATTTATTTCCACCCTTTGGGTTTTTAGTGGGGTCTCTATAAAACCCTCTGGTGGAGCCAGCTCCGTTTATTGCCAGCATTGTGCTCGACTCCACGAAAGTCCTGCCTGTTTTGTTTGTTCCTCTGAGTCAGCTCACAAACATTTCAGCAAAAGGTCCAAAGACTTACAGGGAACACAGAGAAGCCAAAATCACCAGATGGAGAAAAGCACATCTTAAGGGGATGACATTTGGCATGAGAAGCAGAAGAGAATCAAGGTTTGGTTTGATCTGCCCCAAATTATCTCACCGCTTCTACTCTGCAGGAAATTGTTGAGGTTGAACCAAAATCAGGATCAAGTTTTAGATCATTTTCTCTTTACACATTCTTTTGGGACCCCACATCTCCCAGTATGCAATTTATTAATTACAAATCCATAACACACACTCACATCCCATCTGATTATTTGGGCTTCAGCTGACCCTGCAGAGGGAAGCAGATGAAAGCAATAATCAGTTCATTCAGCTACAAAGAGAAAATCAAAAAAAAAAAAAAAAAAGAAGAAATCAAAGCTAGACAAACATACCCCGTTCTCATGGAAAACAAAAACAAAAAGGGCTGAACTGGCAGGAGAATTAACAGAGCTCTTGCACACCTCTGTCAAAATGGGATGCTGGAATCCATGGATGGCAAAGGATGTTGAGTGTGGACCACGATGTCCCTGCTCTCCCCTGCTGCATCCCAGCACGGTGCTGGCAAGGGAAATGCAGGTAATTTGGGTAATTTGGGTCGTTTTCTGCCTGGTGGGAGCTGCCAGCCCTCAGACTCAGGCTGTTGATGCTGGAGCCTTCCACAAAACTTCCCTGGCTCTTCCCAGCAGTGGAGCAGGAGGAGGGCGAAGGGCAGAGACCCCTTTGCCAACAGAACCAGGCTGCTTCCAAAACGTCCCTTTGAAGATGGATCCCGATTATCCCAGGGCTCACTTCTCAGTCCTGCCCTCATCCAAGATGGGAGGAGAAAGAGGCAAGAGGAACAGGATGGGACTTTCTGGAAGAATCTTGATTTAACCATGTTTTCTGTTGGATGGAGGTGCTTCCCAAAAGAAATCTCACAGCACTTACACCAGACCAAGGAGAGTTTCTGGCTATTTTAGACAACAAAATCAAGTTGTTCCATTGGTTGGTGTAAAAATTCCAGCCTTTTCCTTGCTCCACAGAGCTATGAATCAGATCTGTGGGGTTTTTCATCATACTGTGATATTTAAAATGATTATTGTTGCTGTTATTTAATCTGACTATTAAAACAACCAGGGATGTTACAGTGGTAAAGCTTCAGTGCTTAAGGGACAGACTGTGCTTCCCACTCAGCTGGGGGACCCCAAAGGTGTCATTTCCCCCAGAAAAATAAATGATCCTGCTGGATTTAACTGCCTATCATCCAAAAAAAGAGAAATAACTACAAGGGGACCACCGGAGAGCTGGGAAAATCCAAAGTTATGCTAAGGAAGAGGAATTACAGCAGCTGCAGACCTGGGCCAACACACTTTGGAATTACGTGCAGAAATGACTGCAGAGAGATGTTATTAAGCTGAAAACTGTTCTCACCATGAATTCCAGGGAATGCAGGAGAGCCTGCAAGGGAAGAGCTGAGGACAGCACATATCCCATTACATTTTTGAGTGCCCAGATTCAATTTTGAACTCAACACAAAACCCACAAAGAGAAACCAGGAAAAACGAGCCTTTTCAAATCAGGAGAAATGGACAAATTTCAAATAAAACGTCTCCACCTCCAGTAAAATCCCAAATTAAGCAACAGCCTCATGCTCTGGGAAGTTATTTCCCCTTCAGTCATCTACACTTGGCCCCCACTGAGCTGCTTCACTTTAGTCTCAGCTCAGGTTCATAACATGCAGTGTTTGCAGCAAAAGGCACTGGAATTGCACGCAGCTCATGGAGGCAGGGCTGGATCACAGCTCCCCTCCCAAACTGGTGCTTCCAGCATTTTTTTTTTTTCATTCTGCAGTAACTTTTCCAAGGACAAGCCTTGACGTTGTGCAGGAGCCAATGGCAGTGGGCGATGCTTTCTGTCACAGGGGAGGCCAGGAGTAAAAACGAGAGGTTGTGGGCAGCCAGCAGAGCCAGCAGAGCTCCGAGTGGCTCTGTTTGGATGATGTTTTTATGCCTTGCAAGAATCCTGACACAAATCAGGGCTGGAGCACGCTGGGGGTTGTGTGGATGCCTGGCAAGAGCCTTCCCTGCCACATTTTACGGTGCAAGAGCTCAGCTGCAGAAATAAACGTGGTGAATAACTCAGCTGTGCGCTGCTGGAGGTATAAATCCATGTTTTGGGCAGGGGATATGGATCCTCACTGCAGAGAAGCATTTCCCTGACTGGGCTATATTCAGCCAAAATTTTGAAGTTTAAAAAAAACGCAGTGACTTTGCACTTCACCTTCTCCTGGCAGGTCCAGCAGATGAGAAACCCAATTTTGGCCAGGAAACTCCAGTCCTGCAGGAATCCCACACGAGGGAACCAGCAGTGTTTTCAAATCTGGCTTACAGAGAGGGATCACAACCATTCCCATGGACCAGAACATCCCAGGATGTTTCACAGCCCACAGATCCTATTGGCATTTGGGGTTACAAGAAGGCAGCAACATTTTGGGGTCAAAACCCCATCAAATGGATCATTTCTCTTTGAGCCTGCTTGAGGATGAGATGCACAGCAACAACAACAAAATGTTTTCAGTCTGGACTGTCAAGGATGGAAGGATGTTTGTGGTGAGGGAGAAATTTGCCACCCACTGTTGTTGCTTTGGTGTCCGATTTCTGCGGCCCCACTTTATTTAGTGACTGCAAGACACCAACACAAAAACAAATTCCAAGCTGTAAACTGGGATTTCCAGATAATGCATTATTCCTTAAGGGAAGAAAAAAAAAAAACCCAAAGCATTAGAGCTCTCTTTTTCCCTGCTTCATTGACTTTTTCATGTTTTCCAGCATTTTTGTGGGTTTTTTTATTATTTGCAGCGATGACTGGGAAGACTCCAATCCTCTGAGCTGTCCTCACGTAGGTCCATGTAGGATCAGCTCCTCATCCAGTAGCACCACAGGCCTGAAACAAAACAAAACCAAAAGCCAAGATCATTGCCAGTGGTACAAAACCTCAAACTCTTGTCTCAAGGATTGGTTCAGCCACCAAAAAATTTGGATTCCGGCTTACGCAAACCATCCAAAAGCCTCCTGAATTTGTGAAATTCAGCTGGAGTTTCTGGAACTCTTGGAAGGAAGAAAGGATGGAGAGATTTGGGATTTTTTTTCTGTAGTTTTCCATGGTCCCAGGCTGATGGCAGTGGGGTGGTGTGGAGGAGCTGCAGAGCAGCAGTTATGGGAGATGATCCAAGACCCAGGTGGCAGGAGCTCAGGAGAGTCAATGTTCTCTTTTCCCTGTTTCCCCAAACCTTTATCTCTTCATTTAGGCCCAAAAAGAGGAGGATGTGCCAGGGTTTGCTGCAGTTTGAGGGTTCAGGTGTGATTTGATTTGTGTTTCAGAACTCCTGAATATTCCAAAGTCACGGTGCTGCTCTCCAAACCCAGCACTGTCCTGCACCTCCATGCCCCATCCAAAACTCACACTGGACTTTCCTGTCAATCCTCACACCTAAATACCCAAAAAATCCACGCAAAGAGCCTGACCCAAACCCTGACCTCACCTACATGAGGAGAGAGCCGGGAATTACAGGAATTATGAGGTCTCCTTCTTTCCTCTACAGATTCCACTAACCCTACCCCTAACCCAAAACTCACACTGGACTTTCCTGGCAGTCCTCACACCTAAATACCCAAAAAAATCCACACAAGGAGCCTGACCCAAACCCTAACCTCACCTACATGAGGAGAGAGCTGGGAATTACAAGAATTACGAGGTCTCCTTCTTTGCACTACAGATTTCACTAACCCTAACCCTAACCCTAACCCAAAACTCACACTGGACTTTCCTGGCAGTCCTCACACCTAAATACCCAAAAAATCCACGCAAGGAGCATGACCCAAACCCCGACCTCACCTACATGAGGAGAGAGCTGGGAATTACAAGATCTCCTTCTTTCCACTACAGATTCCTCACGCCTTGCTTTGTGTGAACACTTTGAATCCCCTTTTATTCTCCCGGAAAAAGGAGCCCACTCCACGGCCTCATCCTCAGAGCGCTCAGAACAGGCCCTGTGCTGGCTCAGAGCAAAATTCCTCAGTGGGAATGAGGAGGATTGTGAGAGAGCACTCACAGATGCTGGGAGCAGCACTGCCTTCCAGAGGGTTGCATGAGGTTCCTGCCCACTAGATCCGTGTGTTCCTCGGGATGACGTATCGTGTTACTAATTCCCCTAATTGCATGTCTGGGCTAAAAACAGGCTGAGTTTTCCTAAGAAGTTCCATTCTTAATAACATTCCTCAAACACTGTGGTAAACCCGAGTCAATTTTTCAGCGATGCACGTAGGTTATAAATCAGGGGAGAGATGCAGATAATGTTTACCTTAAGCTTGTTTATCTGCCTCTGCCACTCATTTGTTCTGGGGTTTGCCAAAATGCAGCAACTCAAGATAGAGCGACTGGAAAGGATTCAAGTTTTCCTTCTGCAGGCTCCTACTGCGTGGAGCCTTTCCAGGAACGCAGTGCCCCGAAATAACCACACGCAAAACTCTTTTCCCAAAGAAATTCTAGCGAGGAAATGGACAGCTAGATGGAGATTTCCTTTCTTTTCAAGATCCCAAACGCTGTGCCCTGTTGAAGCAGATTTGCTCTCAAGTGAGTGCACATTCAAAGAGGAAAAATCCTCAGGGAAATCTTGGATGCAGGACAGCCCTTCCAGATGCGCCTCTTTGCGCGGCGTGTCAGGGATACACAGCCCTGCCTCGATGTATTTTGATAATTTAGAGATTATTTTGGGTTCCAGCTTTGTCATCTCGCTCAGAACAATTCCCTGGAGACCCTTGGGAGATGCTGAGTGCAAGAGGTGGGGAATGTGAGACGGCCCCGAGCCGCCGCCGCCGCCGCGCCGGCTCCGTCGCCTCCCACGGGGACCAGCAGGACAACGCAGGACTGAGTCATGGGAGAGGAGGACACGGCCTTGGCAGGGCACAGCAAGATGTGCTGGGGCACTTGACCTAGAAGTGAAGCAATCTGGAAGGTGGAATTTTTTGTGGGGAGTGGGCGTTGGTTTTTCAAATGGGAATTTTTTTTCTTTTTTTTTTTCCCCAGCGGTGAATATCAATCCTGCAATTTCCACTGGGATCAGGAAATGACACACATGTGCATTGTTGCCACCTCCAGAAGGAGAGGGGAGGCTGCCTTTGGCCATGGCCCAGCAGCAGTGAACACGCACTTTTGGGAAGAGCATGAGCTCACCATGGAAAGGCCACTTGCAGAGGGAAGCGAATTGTTTTCCTCCTTTTAATTCCAGCGTCTTCCCTAGAGCACCAGGAAAACATGGAGACATGGAGAAACTCTCCTTTGGAAATATAGAAAGTTAAAGGAAAATACTGCCCAGCAGGCAGCCAGCAGAGGGATGGAATTTTGTGGGAGATTTTCATGGAGAGCTGTCACTTATTGTCCTCATTTCCCTCTCCCCACCAGCGCCAATTTGGGATGGGCAGCAACACCCAAGGTAAATTCTGTGATGAATTCAGGAAGAATTTCTTCCTGGAAAGGGTTGTTAAGCATTGGAAGGGTCTTCCCAGGGAGGTGGTGGAGTCTCCATCCCCGGAGGTGCTCAGGGGATGCCTGGATGAGGCACTCAGAGTTCTGGGCTGGTTGGGGATTGGTCACAGGTTGGACCTGAACATTCCCCATTCCAGTGGAGTCTCTTCCCTCCTCAGATCTCCATCCATCCATCCTCTGCTGGACTCCACCAATGGAGCCAACCTGCATTTGTCACACATGTATTCATCCAGGATTTTTTTCCTTTTTTTCTTTTTTCTTGGATAACTTAGGAGGCAGCAGGGAAATGAAGGAAAATACTCATATTTCAGATATTTGAAGTGCATTTGAAGGTGTGATGCCCCTGGAGCAGCCACTGCCATGCCAGAGGAATGAGCTTATTGCAACACACGGGAGGAAAGATGTGTGCATCACTTCCCAGCAGCAAATGCTTTTCTTCTCCTGGGTCTTGGGCACTTCAAGCCTGGAAAAAGTGGATTTTTACAAGTTTTAAGTGCTGAAATTATGATGCTTTGTATTTTCAGAGATCGCTCATAAACCCGACCCTCCAATTTTCCATCTCCCTCCATTTATTTGAATTACCAAGATCCACATCAGCAAAATTCTTTCAAGGGCACTATTTTGTCATCAAGGTCATTACAGGCAAGGGACTAATTATGAACAACTCTCAATGAGTCCTTTTCCACCCCACACACAGCTGGAGCAGAGACAGGGACGTGTTTGCATCTCGCTGTTACTTTGCTATGAATAATGGATTTCCTGTTTGCCAGGACTGATGAGCTGGAGAAAATAATGACAATTAAAAAAAAAAATATTGGATAACTGGCCAGAAATCCAGTGTAATGTGCTTTTTAAGGAGAGCAAGCTTGAGTGGTAAATAAAATTGGAGCCCAGATTGGTTGTTTTTTATGTCAGAGCCAAGTGAGTTCAGCTCTGGACAACATCCAGGGAACCTTTCCTGCTTGGGAGAGGAATGTGAGGGAGGGTTTGATGAGATTTTCCCTCACACAGGTAAGGAAGGAGAGGTTGGATGCAGGGAACACCTTCCTGCTTTGTGCCGAGTTCACTGGTGGTGGCCAGATCCAGCAAACCCCCAGAAATGTGTAGGACGATTATGGTTTTCCCCCATATCCAAGGAAAAAAAAAAGGATGAACAAGATCTTGAATTTTTCTCTACAGAGAAATCTGAGCCCTGTTCTTCATGAACCAAGCTCAAACCTCTCTGACAACTCAGATTAAAATTGGACACCTCAGCATCTCCCCCTGCCCCCACCCCCAGATTTACACATTCCTCCCCAAAGGAGGGATTTGGGATGCTGCTGGAGCAGTGTCATCCCACTTTTCCAGACCCAGCTGCTTTCGTGTGCTCCAAACCATCCTCTGAGGTGTTTTCCTCCTCTTCCTTGATTGCTCAGCGCACATTTTTGTGGGCTAAATTAATGCATTTTTGGAAGTTGACAGCTCATTTACAGCCTCAGATGGTCAAAACCAAGGAATTTCTCTTGGCCTTGGATTGCGTTTTGTGGGCAATCCACAAAATTGTCACCGTCGGGGAGAGTTTTCCTCCACCACAAACCTGGTCCCCCTTTGTCGAGCTCAAGCAACCTCATAAAATTCTGCAGGACGCTCATCCCGTGTGCCCTTAATTAATGACACCCATCTTTAATGAATTAGGCACCACTTCCATTTCCAGATTCTCCTCTCCCTCTCTCCGAGCCCTTGGCTGATTTTCCAGCAATGATCCCGGGCAGGGTGAGGAGGCAGAGGTGACATGGTCCTGGAAAAGGGGTGGCAAAGCAGGAGCCAAAATTTACCTGTCCCAGCCCCCTGCCTTCCCCAGGCACTGCTGGAAGCATTTGGGTTTTGGCATCTCCCAAGGCAGCTCCTAAAACACCAAGGGAATTTTGAGACCACATGGAAAACCACGGGAGGTGTTTTGAGGGCTGGAGACACTTCCTGGAAATCCAGAGTGTCTTCCTCATCTCCCTGACTCCTCTTCTCCAATAAGAGATGCTAAACCCTAAAAAAAACCCCTCCTGCTCCCCATTTTTGGGATTTTTTCCCTTCCTGCTCTCCTGGCTCCTTCTGTGCTCCATTTCCTTTAAATTCAGCCCGTTTTTCCTGCTCCAAAGCTGAATTCCTCCCTCTGTCATTTGGAGGTGTCTTTCCCTTCTTTAGAATATTTTTCTCCCTGCTGAGCCACAATTTGTGGTACCTGAGGTCTTCCAAAAATTCCCTGCTCATCCTGAGACCACCAGGCACCCTGGAAATACAGCAGAGAGTTTTCTAACTCTCTAATTTTTCTTTCTAACTCTAATTTTAATCAGGGTCTCACAGTATTTAATAAAAGGGAATTTTTTCCTGTAAGAGAGAGAGCTGGGATAGAAAATCCAGGAGATAAGTTTGGAGTGGGAGGTCAGATGTTTTATCAAACCCAATCTAGTAGACACTGAACACAACTCAAATGGTTTTAAGGTCCAGAGTCCTTTCAAACTCCTTCTTTTTTTCCAAGTCACGGCAGAGAAAAAGAGCCATGTGTTAGAAAAACAGTGTCAGGGAAGGTCCGTGTGACATTTGCCAACGTTACATCATCAAAGCTAAATCTCTGACAGATCTGTAAACAGCAACTTTTCACAGAGATTTCAGCAGAGCCTCGAGCTTGTGCCTTTCAGCACGGTGTTCCTGCATCTGCAGTGAGGAGAAAATGCACGGAAAAGGATCAAATCTCCTCATGCTCTCCCTGGTTTTCACAGGTTTGGAATTTACATTGTAAAATTGAGGTTTTCCTTTAAAATTGGAATGAAATATTCCACCCCAGAGCAGGTTGAGGGCATGAGAGCTCCTCAATTCCAGATCTTGGGCAGTAGGGTGGGATTTGGCTGGGAAAGGTGATCCCCATTCCAAAATAATGTCCTAGGAATTATCAGGGAGCATCCAGGAGAGGAGGATTGAAAAGTTACCTCTTTCCTCCGTGCTCTGAGGGGCAGAGGTTGCAATGAGGGGCTGGGGAGATGCAAAAGTGAATTAAAGTCACCTTTTACCTCTCCCAGGCTTCTCCAAGAGCTCTTCCAACCCTTCCTGGATAGAGACCCAAAGCAGGGCCCTGCTCTGCACGTGCCAGTCCTGCTGGGGAGGGCAGGACTCGTCTTGTTCTGCTTATCCAAGGATCAGGTGCATTGGAATTTGAATAAACAAGAGCTTAAGATATTACAAAACCCTTCCAGGAAGCTGAGTGCGAGCAGCTTACATTTATTTTCTGTTTTTGTTTCCCTACCGGTCTGATTTCTCTGCTCACCTTCTGCCTTGTCTCATTTAAATATTAATTAAAATGAATCCTTCCACTCCAGCTTTGACTCCAGACCCAACATCTAAACACATCTCATGTGAACCTGCACTGTAATTAAAGGGATTTGCTGAAAACACAAATTTCTGTCATCTTCCTGAATTTTTGCTGCTGTTTTTCCTCTCTGTGGGACACACACTCAACTTGCTCTCAAGAAGTGAGGTTTTATTCCATATTTTTTTCTCTCAGAGTAATTTTAAGCTCCTGCTGATTTTGAGAGACACTCAAAGGATGTGCTGATGCCTCCCAGGGTTGTGCCCACCATCACCAGAGGGATTTTCCATGGGTTGCAAAGACCATGTGAGAAATCCTGCTGGAACTGCTGCTGGAGTGACAGGCCCTCCACAACAGCAGATTTTCACTTCACCCATATTTATAGCAAAATGGAAACAAAATGTGCTTTAAAGTAAACAACAGAATTTCCAGAGTCAGGCTGATTTTCTGGCTTTGGTAAATTCCCAACCAAAAGCTTTTCACACTGGGAGCAACCAGGGAAAGGTAAAGCAGGGAGAGTGAAATCCCAGCCTGAGTGAAGGCAGTGGGAAAGTGGCCACTGATTTTAACAGGGCCAAGTTTTGCCCAAAAACCTCTATCAATTGGGAAATTAATAATAATAATAATAATAATATTACTAATAATAACAATAATAATAAATCATTAATAATGATAACAATAATGATGGTGATTATAATGATGATGATGATGATGCTGATAATAACAATAATAATAATGATAATAATTTGGGAGCTAAAAAAGGGAGCAAAGCTGGTGGCTGAGACCTCTGCTCTTCCCTTGGTGGCATAAAAAGCCTGGGGGTAAAAAAACCCACAATAGCATCTATTAAACCCTACAAAAATTGGAACTGAGTTATAGAAGGGAACTTGATGTCAGGATGAACCACACACTCACAGCGTGTGCAGTTGTGTTTGCATGCTGATTTTATTTGCACAAGCTCAAGGAGGGACAACTTGCCCTGGTGAGCGTTTGCAGAAGAACGGATTTACCCAAACCCCATTAAATCAACAACGGCCGAGCGTCATCGCAGAGGGTTCTTGGGTTTTTCCCTTTCGTCATCCGAGGAAGGTGAGAGAGCAGATGTGACCACAAAGTTTGTCATGGGGATTATTTGGTTAGTGTGGATTTCAGCTGCAGGAATTCACTGAGGCATCCCAAGGAAAGAGGGTCCAAGCCATGGGATCAGCTTGTTGGAGAGGAGGTGAACCAAGAGTTCCTCCTGTGAGGAGAGGCTGAGGGAGAAAAGGAGCTCAGGGAGGACCTTCTTGGTCTCCACAAGTCCCTGACAGGAGGGGGCAGCCGGGGGGGGTCGGGCTCTGCTCCCAGGGAACAGGGACAGGAGGAGAGGGAATGGCCTCAGGCTGGGCCAGGGGAGGCTCAGGTTGGACAGCAGCAGGAATTTCCCCATGGAAAGGGAGCTCAGGCCTTGGAACTGCCCAGGGAGGTTTGGAGTGCCCATCTCTGGAGGTGTCTGAGGAATTCCTGGAGGTGGCACTCAGAGCTCTGGGCTGGGAACAAGGTGGGGATCAGGCACAAGTTGGACTTGATGGTCTTGGAGGGTTTATCCTTCCTAAATAACCCTGGGATTCTAAGACCTAAGGGCAAAACAGAGATTTTTTTTTTTTTTTCCATGGCCTGTTGGTCCATGGAAATGCCCCTTTGGCCCCCTTTTTCAGCAGAAACCCAGCAGGCTGATTGGGATGGGGATTATAAAAAAAAAACACATTTTCCCTGGAAAAAAATAAAACCTGCTTTTCCCAGGTTTGGATAATACTTTGGACTCCCCTTGAAGCTTCCATAGAGGCTCTCACCAGGCTTCCCAAACATTTATCCTCTGATCCCACAAGAGGGTCCCATCCCACGTCTGTCCCACATCTTAGAGAAGCAGGAACTGCTGCAAGCAGCTCAAGGCTCTGGACCATGATCTAAGCAAGGCTGAGTTCCCTCAGAGCTGTATTTAAATCCAAGGAAGAGCCAGGAATTACCA
The DNA here is from genome assembly GCA_026261815.1 of Monarcha castaneiventris obscurior. Classification (NCBI taxonomy): domain Eukaryota; kingdom Metazoa; phylum Chordata; class Aves; order Passeriformes; family Monarchidae; genus Monarcha; species Monarcha castaneiventris. The sequence continues at coordinate 644,747 of JAMPIT010000712.1, read as the reverse complement.
AAATCACTTCAAAACTCAGCGTCACCCTCAGATGAGCAAGAAGTTGATGTGCCAGTGCCAGTGACTGAGGTCACAGAGAGTCCCTGTGCTGAGCACGTGATGGGTGTGACCTGGACACCCAATATATTGTTTTGGAAGACATTTTGGTGGCTTCTTGACATCCAAAAAATCTGAAGATCCTCACTAGGAAGGACCCAAAACACCCCTTTGACTTCAAATCTCATGTGAGCACAGTGAGCTCCTTCCTCATTCTGCTCAGGAGGCGGAAATTTTCCTTGGAAACCCCTGTCTATATAAACACCAAGGAAGCCACGAGAAAAACAATAGCAATAATAAAAATAAATTAGCAATTATGCAAATGTGCAGGGGGGTGGCCTCCTGTAACATCTACAGAAGGTGCTGGGCATGATTCCCTGACCCAGGGCTGGGATCTCCAGGATTCATCTCCCCTTGGCTTTATGACACCCCCTTCTCACTCATCCCTCTGACGCCCCAATGCACCCTGGATTTTCCAGCGTGGCTTCACACGGAGCGTGGGCTGGGACACAGGGAAAGGCATCCCACCCATGACCCCAAAATCATCCCCACGTGGGTTTGGGGAACGTGACTCAGGCCCTGAGGCTGCCAACATGTGAGGATGAGCAGACCCACTGTATCTTGAGGTCAGCACATGAGAAATCAGCTCGGCTGCTGGCCACTGCCTGGTTCCACATGCTGGGAACAGCCGCTCTGAGCGAGCCAGGCACTTCCCAGGCCTAAGGAAACTCAGCTTCATCCTCAGCACTTAGCAGGCCTAAGGAAACTCAGCTTCAACCCCAGCATCTCCTAGGCCTAAGGAAACTCAGCTTCAACCCCAGCATCTCCTAGGCCTAAGGAAACTCAGCTCCATCCTCAGCACTTCCCAGGCCTAAGGAAACTCAGCTTCAACCCCAGCACCTCCCAGCCCTAAGGAAACTCATCCTCATCCCCAGCATCTCCTAGGCCTAAGGAAACTCATCCTCATCCCCAGCACTTCCCAGGCCTAAGGAAACTCAGCTTCATCCCCAGCACCTCCTAGGCCTAAGGAAACTCAGCTTCATCCCCAGCACTTCCTAGGCCTAAGGAAACTCAGCTTCATCCCCAGCACCTCCCAAGGCTGAGGAAACTCATCTTCAACTCCAGCACCTCCCAGCCCTAAGGAAACTCAGCTTCATCCCCAGCACCTCCCAGCCCTAAGGAAACTCATTCTCATCCCCAGCACCTCCTAGGCCTAAGGAAACTCAGCTTCAAAACTCAGCTTCATCCCCAGCACCTCCCAGCCCTAAGGAAACTCATCTTCATCCCCAGCATCTCCTAGGCCTAAGGAAACTCAGCTTCAACCCCAGCACTTCCCAGGCCTAAGGAAACTCAGCTCCATCCCCAGCACTTCCCAGGCCTAAGGAAACTCAGCTCCATCCCCAGCACCTCCCAGGCCTAAGGAAACGCATCTTCATCCCCAGCACTTAGCAGGCCTAAGGAAACTCATCTTCATCCCCAGCACCTCCTAGGCCTAAGGAAACTCAGCTTCATCCCCAGCACCTCCTAGGCCTAAGGAAATTCAGCTTCATCCCCCGCACCTCCCAGGCTCCTCAGATCTCCCTCCCCAGCAGTGTCTTTATTCCATGAATTATCCTGCACTCCCTCTTTGCCTTCGACTTCGGCCAGCCAAGCTCCAGGGCATGCTAAATTCAGCCCCGCATTTATTATCCTAAAAAATGTGGGAAATAGGAAGGGTTGTAATTTCCCAAATTACTTTTCTTCTCGCTAACAGAAGCTGGCAGCAAATATATTTCAAATGTAAATATTTAAATACTTACTTGCAAGCACAATTACCTTTTTTTTGTCCGTGACTTGATTCATTCAGAAGCTAAAAATACTTCCTCAGGAAGCAAACGTCTACGCTGGATTTTGGGGAGCAATTTTAAATCCTTTAATAATTATACCAAGGTTCATAATTATACCAAGGGTTAATAATCCTAACAGCGTTTTCCCTGGCTTTTTTGGAAATCAGAAAACACGTGGATATGAAATAAAACACGTTGCAAAAATATTGCCGTGTCCAAAAAGGACATTACTTGTTTATAACACCCAGATTAACGTCGCGAGGTTCATTTAGCCTTCAGCTTTTCCTTGGCTCCTTCTGAGCGTGGAATCGTTCCCCAGAATGCCTGAGAAATGAACAGGCTTCAACATTTTTATTTATTTGGATGAGCACAAAGCGAGGGGAAAAAAAGTTCCTGCCTGCTCTCGAGGCGGAGAAATCGCTGTCGCTTCTTTCCCCCCGCGCCGGCCGTAAAATGTACAGAAATGTAAAGCAATAAAAATTTTATGAGGGGTTGTTTTTATAATGTTTACCAACCTCCTGCCTCTCTGACGCTTTCCAGAAGATAGGATTTTAACAGGGCTTCTTTCAGTCCATAAGGGAAAAATCTCAATTTTAGGGGTTTTTCAGCACAGTGGTTTTTCAGCAATCTGCTCCCCAAATTTCTTCCTCTGTGCCTTTGGTTTCACTGTCAGCTTTTGGTCATGGAAATGTAAAACATGACATAGATGAGAAATAAAATGTAGGTGTAAAATACAAGGGAGATGTGAAATATAATGTGAAATATAACATGGATGTTATAAACCTGGAAATGCAGATTCGTTCCTCCATTTATCCCGAAGCACTGGGAAGCAAAAAGTTTCATTTTCCAAAGTAGATATAAATGACAATGTAGGTAGAAAATACAATTTAGGTGTAAAATGGAGACATAAAATATAATGTAAATGGGAAATAAAATGTAGAGAGCAAATGCAATGCGGATGTAAAACACAATGTAGATGTAAAAATAATGCGGATTTAAAATATCGTGCAGAGGTCAAATACAATGTTTGTTAAATACAGATATAAAATACAGATATAAAATACAGCCTTTACAGCTTATCATCAATGAGGTAGCTTCAATTGGGGAAATAAATGCCTGGAAAGAATCCCTCAGAAAATAAAAAAATTAAGAATATCCTTAGTTGTGCTGCTGATTCGAACAAATCACAAAACCACAGGAGCCTAATTTTGACAATTTCTTTGAGCAGCAACATTTGAAAAACTCCCATTATTGGGAACGACCTCCTGGATTTCTCTGAAGGTTCCAAATCCATCTTTCTCTGTCTCTGCAGGGCAGAGGATTTCTCCTTTTCATACAAGAGCTGTTTATGAGCCCGAGGCTCATCCCTGATTTATCCATGTGGATTTCCAGAGCTCCGTGGGCTGCATGCACAGCGAGCCCTGTGCCTGTCGTATGTTCCCAGCTGAAGTGTTTACAAGAGTTTTGATTTACACCTTCCAGGTGTTTCTTTTGGAAAATATCCCTGCCTTTGGTTTACACATTTTTCCAATATATTTGTGGTCATCAGCAAACTCCCTCATTTGTTATAGGGGATGTGCCAGGAATCAGGGGGTGTAATTTTTATCTGGAATTTGCTGGTAAAATTTAGATTTTTGGATTTTTTTTTCCTTTAAAACAGGTAATTTATTGACAGAACTAATAAAATCTTAAAGTCCATATTTGAGATTAAATGAGGATTTTTTTGCTCAGACTGGGTGTCAGTCTCATGCTGGTGGTGCACTTTTCTTAATCCAAAGCAGCCAATATTTAACCTAAAATGGGGTTAAACACCTTTTATAGTTTTGGTTTTCACCTTTTTTTTGAAGAACCCAAATTATCACCACACAAAAAAATTAATGCTATTTATGCCACCAGAAAATGTTTTACATTTATGACACCCAGCTGTATTTTCAGTGCAAAGCTTTTCATGGAACCAGGGCAAAAAGAATCAGGCAGGGCATATTCTGAGGTTGTCACAATGCTAAAAATAAAACAAATTTCTTTACATTTCTTTTTCATTTTTATTTTTAATTCTATGTAAGTTTAGCATTGATTTTTAATGCTGGATTAGCGCTGCCTTTTCATTCCAGGTCAGAAGCCAGGTTTTGTTTCTGGAAGGCTCGGAAAGAAAAACTGTCATTAATTAGGGAGTACAAAGTAACTCGGAAAATTGTTGTTTTAATTCAGAAGGAAAAATATTTTCTGGGGCTCAGTTTGCCTTTGCAGGAATAGCAAAACTTTCTCCTTTAGCACTTGGATCTACTCAGGTTTTCCCACATCCCAGTAAAATGTTATTAAAATTATAAATATATAGTAATAGCCTCAAAAGAATAGTTTTTCATGAAATATTAGAATGATCCTTCAGCATTTTTTCCAGATAATTCTGCACTGGAGTCCACAGGATTTATCTGCAAGAGAAGATCATTAACTGAAAGAATTTAGCTGTTAATTTTATTATTTTTTTAATGGAGCACTTCACTAATTTAATTTGAACATTGTGGGGTTGGGCTCTGTAAAAAGCACAAAAATTCGGTGCATATTTGGGATGAGAAATGGGAATAACGAGCACAGCAGAAATTGGGATAACATCCATGTGAGAAATGGGAATAAATGTCGGGAAAATCCATTTTGTGGCTGCTGCAGTGCCAAACTCACACAGAAATCGTGGGCAAGGCAGAGCCCTCCCTTCCCAGAGCCTCAGGCATCACCTGCAGTGTCCAGGGAGGAATTCCTAGGGAATATTAGTGGAAAATTATCAGGTTTTATTATGGAGGTTAAATGAAGGAAATAAAAGCAGCAATGATTCGAATTCCAAGTGTGTGGCGCTGACAGCAGAAAGGGAATCTGGAAATGCTGATTATTTTATCTAAGGGAAACCTGGAAATTCAGATTAATTCCTCCATTTATCCCAAAGCACTGGGAAGGGAAAAATTTCATTTTCCATGCTCATCCAACCCCAAAATCCTCGTGCAAACCTCTCCAACCCTTCCTTCAAATGCCCTCCTGGGAGAGCTCATCCCAACCAGCTCTTGAGTCGCCGTGGGGTGAACTCTGGATTGCTCATCCCAAGGCAATTTTCCTTGGAATTAGGAAGCAAATCCCAGGAGTGAGGGATTGCAAGATGTAAAAATAAAAATATTAAGCAAATCCTCAGCTCAAAAGGCAGCAATGGAAAGAGAAAAGGTTTGACAGTTGTCAATGCGTGGTAAATTGGGAGGCAGAGTAGCAGCCTCACTTGTGAACCTCCAAACATCTGAAACCCGTTTCCTGTTTTAAAAAAAAAAATCAAATCTAGGTGGATGACCTCAGGCAGGATTTTTTTTTATTAACAAACGCAAATTGTACATCATCATGTAAAAAAAAATAAAAAAAATAAAAACGGGCCGCTCTTGGTGGTCTTGATCCCTTCTGTATATGAGAGAAAGCGGAGGGGGAAAAAAAACCAGAAAAAATAAACTTTACCTTCTCCCTTTCAGGGTGGGCAATGCCATTCCAGCGGCCGGGTGCTCGGCTCTGGGAAGTGTTAACGCTGTCACCGCAGCCCCGGTGCCACCGGCGGCGCTTCCCCGGCTGCTCCGAGGGAAAACATTCCCTGAATTCCTGCTCCGCTCGCTCCTTCCCTCGCCCGGGATCCGAGAGCTGCAGGTTCACGGCGCTACTGTCAAATTGCAGGGGACAGGGCTAATCTAAAGCAGCAGCGACTCAGCAGCGAGGAAAAACATTGACAAATTTGCTGTTTCCAATCCTTTCTACTCTTTCCAGTCTGTTGTGTTTTGGTTTCTATTTTTTTTTTTTTTTTTTTTTTTTTTGTGTGTGTGTCCTAAAGCTATAAATACCCAGCAGCAGCTGTAACTTGTTGCTGAAATGTGCTTTCTAGATCTGTTCTGGCACAAAGCGTTTTACTGGGTTCAAATTTGATATTGGGAGTTCTGATTTTTATGTCTTTAATGGTCCCGCTGGCTTTGAGCTGCTCCTTGCTGTGCCCTGGTGAGGATGGAAGCTCTAAAAGCTCATAAAAAAAGGTAACACATGCTCAAAGATCCATTTAGTTATTAAATCATGAAAAAAAAAAAAAGCAGTTATCTTTTGAAAGCAGTGCATATTTCATGTTTATTCGCTGATTTAATGTAAGGTCTTTGGCAAACCACAGAATCATTAAATTTGCCCTTTTTTCCCCTGTCTTTGGGACACTGGTTTCTTACTGGACATCTGTAGCAAGGTTCGAGGCTTTTGCATGGAAGAAAATTCTCGTTGACCTCAAAAAGAGGGAACACAGGTTGGATATGATGTAGATAATCAGCATGGAAAAAAATTCCGGGATTTTTTGGCCGGTCAGTTCTATGCCCAACCCAGAATTTTGGGACATTGCAGGTCTGGGAGGTGCACAGGTGTTAGTTCATCATTTTATATATCATTAAAACCTATAAACTGTGTGCTCCAGCTCCTACCCACCCACTGATGTCCTCGAGCTGCGAATCAGACATGAAATTTATAGCAGCGCATTTATAATTCCACATTATTATAAATAATTTGCCCATCATTACAAATAAATCACCCCTCTTCACCCCAAAAGCAGTTCCTAGGACACAGCCTGGAGAGGGGCATTCCAGAGTGCCCTGACACCCATTCCCAACAATCCCAGCAGTTATTTTTCTAATGAGCAATGACTCCAACATGAAGAAAATCAATTAATCTTCCGTGGGCTCTTTCAAATGAATCCTCGTATTATCTGGCTGTGCCCTCAGCCGGGATAGTTTAGAAAATACCAGCTCCTATCTTATCTTGTCACTTCTTACGCTGATGGGGGAGAAAAATAATGGCTGCGAGAGCCACAGGGGAGGATAATTAGTAAAATCAAGTGACTCGCTGTTTGTTTGCCTGGCAAAATGAACTTTTACCCCTCCAGCGCCACTCCTCCCCCCGGTTTTCACCGTCTTATCATCCAGAATTTGACATGACAGGTTAATGAGGAAACCCCCAAATTGGGCTTCTGCAGCTAATTGTGCTGGTGGTGGCTCTGGGCTGGGAGGGCTCCGTGATCCCCAGGAAATCCGAGCTCTCAGGGGGATGCAAAGGCTGAAAATTCAGAGAAACACTCACATATCGACACGAAATTTCTCTTATTATTGCTTGGAATTCTGGGGGAATAAATCTGCAGATTTTATAAGATCTTGACCTGAACAGCAGTTTTAATTTCTTCTCTTTTCATGCATTTCATAGTTATTTTTTAAGGTGACTGAAGCATCCCCCCAGCCTCCTCCACAGTGCACTCCTCCCGAAAATGCAATTTTTAGACGAAATTGCAAAAAATTTGAACAACTGAGGACAAACTTTTGCTGTGGGTGTGAGCAGAAACAGAAGCACGTGGTGCCCTCTCCCAGGTGGTGGCATGAAGAGGTGTCCCTGTGCTTGGCATCACCCTCTGCTCCCTCCCAGCTTCTCCCAGAGCTTGGGATCTCTGCTCTTAATTCACATTTCCAGGGAGGATGTTTTCAGGGAGTTAATTTTTTTTAGGGATGAGTAGGGATGATGCAAAATCTGGGGCTGGTTTTTGCTGCTAGTTTTGCTGGTGGTTTTTGCTGTTTTTTCGGGGTTTTTTACAACCTTTTGCTGGCTGGATTCAAAAGTGAAATGTCATTGATGGGTGAGGTTTGGACCCCAAATTTTCCCTGACCCCCCAGAATCCCCCAGCTCACTGACACAATATTTTCTCCCCATCAGATTTATTCCTTCTTTTCTCCCTCTCTGCTCCCCATCCCAGCACCTCTGCCTGCTGACACCACCACAAAACAAGCTCTTCCTGCTGAAATTTTATGCCAGCAGGAAAATCAGCTCCTGTGTCCCACAGGGAAACACAGCTCTCAGTGCCTCAGGAACATGGAGGTGAGTGAGGAAAAATCCCTTTCTCCAGCTGTCTTTTCTCCATGGAAAAGCTGGCACCATTAAATGTCCATTTTTTGGTGATATCCCATTCAGAAAAGCTGCTGCTTAGATTTTTCTCCGGAAATCATCACTTTTACACTGCATGGGTTTACCCCACGTTGTCCACCCCAATCCCATGACCAGTGCACACGACCAAACTCTAAGAACAAACCCCTCAGCCCTTTTCTGCATCAAATTTCATCCCCAGTCCCTGGATTTATTGACATTATAATGGGCAGCCCACACAAACTGCAGCCACGGGGCCAATTAACGGCACAGACAACACCAGACATTTGAGAAGTTGCTAAACTTGGTCTTGAAAATGATCTCGGCTTTCCCCCTGTAAAAGGATCTCGCTCTGTCATCGTGTATTAAACTGGAAAGCTTCACGTTGGAGAGCAGCACAAATTCATATCCTGATAAGGCCCCAAATCGTATTTCAACAGATCATATCTCCTGTGGCTTCAGTTCATATCTGCCACGGGAATGTGAGGGGAATTTGCTGAGGGAAAAGTTGCTGCAGACGCCGTAAGAAATTTCTTAGTGCGTTTTATTTATGTTTTCTGCCAATAATTGATGTCAGGTCGCTGAGCCAGAGCTGCTGAGGAGACACTTCCCAAGGGGGGAATGAAATGAGACCTCAGAGCTCATCTCAACCAGTGTGTGCTTAAAAGCAATATTAGGGTCCTGTTCCCAAACAAAATCCTAGTGTTGGAGTCAATGATCTTGGAGGTCATTTCCAGCCATAACAATCCCATAATTCCAGGATCTTGTTCATAGATCTGGACATCAATCAATCAATCATTAGCATGAAGTCCACCCCAGCAAGCCCTTGATAGGATTTTTCATAAACACAACAGCAAAATTACCTCAGCCGTGCTTTTCCTCCCAAATTCCAACGTGGAGACTCAAATTGACTGAAACATTTGGAAAAAGTTGTGTTGATTTCTCTGAATTGTTCTCCCCATCAAAAGCCTTTTGAAGGTCACCACCTTCTTTTTGACATTCATGGAAGCATTGCAGATAATGCCATGGATTCCTTTATTTTAAAAAAGTTCAAAGGTCCATTAAGGCCTTCCATGCCGTACAAAAGGCTCAATCCAACGGAAACCATTTTTCTCCCCCGATTGTTTGGAGCGGCAAGAGAACCAAACAATCCGTTATTCACACAGATCTACCCAGGAACGCGTTTCCCGTGCCCAAGAGGTCCATGCTGTGACTTAACAAAAAATAACTTTTCACTGGGCTGCTTGAAAACATTAAATTTGTCCATAAGGAAGAGTTTTATATGAAAATCCGGTTAATATTTGTCGGTATTTGTGGTAGGTGGGAGTTGAGCTCACAGAGTACAGAAGAAAACGCGTTGTCTGAAATTCAAGTCCGTATTTTGTGCTTAAAGCTCATGGCTTCAATATGATGATGTCGAAAAATACCCTAAAAGAACAGAATTGGTGTGGGCTGACCATTTTTCTTGTGCAATTGTCCAGTTTTAAACCAATTCCTTGCTTTCCCACCATAACTTTGGAAAACAACAACTTTCGGTGCTTTTGAAGGGACCTGCCTTGAACAGAGCTCGCTGTTCCTCCATTTCGGCCGTCCAAGTTGTCCTGTGTAATACCAATGTTATTTCCTTGATATTATAAATAGGATTTGGGTTGAATATGAATAAACTCATACCCCTTGGTATGCTTTGTAACTCTAATCAGCGTTTTCCTGCGAAAAGAAAAGGGAAAAAAAAAAAAAAATAAAAAGGAGGAATGTTTATGTGGAAAATAAAGAGGTGCTAATTTTATCTTGTGAAAGTGGATATCTCCTTATGTCCCTCCAACTTCTAGGAAGATAACCAGAATGTATTATATCATCTAAATCCAGCATCCTAGGAGATCAAACGGAATAATGTACACATCTGCCAGGGCTGATTGAAGTATTGCTGGTGCTCACTTCCGCTTCACTAAGTATGTGTTTCATTGATAGACGGAATTTGCCACCACCATGAAAGAAACTCCAAGTCCTCTGTTTGTGCCAGTTGATTTCTGTGATATCTGGGAGGCTTTTAAAATAGGGCTCCAAAATAGATGTGCCCTTGTCACCCCTGTGTTTAAGCTCTCTCCAACAGGAAATGGCACGGGTTCAAATTTTTTTCTGCTGGAAGCCACATGGAGATAGATAAGAATCATGTCTTGTCCATGACTAAGCATTGACATTTAAATGTTTAAATTATAGTCAAAATGATCCATGGTGAACCCACCTGAGACTATTTTTCTTTGTCTGAAGTTCTACTTTCGAGCCTCTTGAAAGGGAAGGTGGAGCTCTCGGGGTTGTGACATGACCATGTTATGGGAAGGAAATGGAAGTTTGCTTTTTTTCGTTGGTCTTCAAAGATGCTTTTGCTACCGTGCACCACATCATCTCCACCAGTTAATCCCTGGCTTCTCCATCCTCAGGATGGTTGGTTTAAAGCACCAGGTTTAAAAGGCAGGATGGAAGGAAAAGGCTTTCACTTTGCCAAATCGCAGATGTTGGCTTCAATGCGCCCGGAAAAAAAAAAAATACATATAAAAAAAAATGAGTGGTATTTCCTTGGAACTGCTGTTTCTTCTAGAGGCAGGGGGCAACTGGAGGGGTGAGGAGGGCTGGGATGTTTATGAAGTGTGCAGGGAATTTGGAAGGAAGCTCACTGAAGGAGGACGGATGGTTGGGGGGAGCTGGCAGTGTGACACTGAGCCTTTCACTTCTGGGTCACCCAGTTCAAGCTCAGCCTTGGTCAAGGATGGCACAGAGCCATCTCCAGTGAGGGGCTGCTCCATGAGAAACGTGGCTGGTGAGGAGCAGCTCCTCTCCGGATGGAGGAGAAGGATGACATTTTTTATTCCTCATCCATTAGTGGAGACGTTTGGGAAATGTGAGGGATGTACAGCAGGGACTGGTTTGGTGGCACAGACTCCATGGCATCATCCAGGAGCTTGGGAAATGTGAGGGATGTACAGCAGGGATGGGTTTGGTGGCACAGACTCCATGGCATCATCCAGGAGCTTGGGAAATGTGAGGGATGTACAGCAGGGACGGGTTTGGTGGCACAGACTCCATGGCATCATCCAGGAGCTTGGGAAATGTGAGGGATGTACAGCAGGGACTGGTTTGGTGGCACGGATTCCATGGCATCATCCAGGAGCTTGGGAAATGTGAGGGATGTACAGCAGGGACGGGTTTGGTGGCACAGACTCCATGGCATCATCCAGGAGCTTGGGAAATGTGAGGGATGTACAGCAGGGACGGGTTTGGTGGCACAGACTCCATGGCATTGGCCAGGAGCTTGGGAAATGTGAGGGATGTACAGCAGGGACGGGTTTGGTGGCATGGACTCCATGGCATTGTCACCTCTCCAAGCCAAAACAGGGATCCCTGTGGGATACAGGGGTTGCTGTGGGTAGGAGGAAGCATCTCCAGAAAGGAGGATGAGCATCCACCCTCCAGCATCAGCCTCCGATCCTGGAAAGGAAAAATCTCCTCTTATGTCGGTTTAATTCCTGACAATGCTCCCATTGCTCCTTTCATTCCTAGAAAATAAGGAATGCCTTTTGTACATTCAGATCCAACCTCACTGGGACTGTGGCCTCATGGAAATATTCCATGTGTGTTGGGAGATTATTCCATGTTTTAGCCTCACTTTACTTTTATTCTTTAATTTCACTCTAAAACACCCAAAGTTTGGAGGAGTTGGGATTTTCAAGTTGCAAAATAATTTTTCTGATCACTCTCGGATTTTAGTAAGTGCAGCAGGAGAAGGAAAGGAAAGGCGAAAGGGAAAAGGGAAAGGGAAAGGGAAAGGGAAAGGAAAAGGAAAAGGAAAAGGAAAAGGAAAAGGAAAAGGAAAAGGAAAAGGAAAAGGAAAAGGAAAAGGAAAAGGAAAAGGAAAAGGAAAAGGAAAAGGAAAAGGAAAAGGAAAAGGAAAAGGAAAAGGAAAAATGAAAATTCCTTGATTAGGAATATTACCAGATCTTAAAGCAAAAATCTTTGCAGAACATCTGTTTTTTGCACAAACGTTATTCCCATGCATCCATTAAGATCCTACACCAGCTCAGCTTCAGAAAAGTTCATTTCACAGTTCGAGTTATTGGGACATTTGACATATTCAGTCTCTTATGACTTAAATATTGTTTTGGGAATCCAGCAGCCCAGTGGAATCCCACAATGGCTGTCCACAAATTAAATTTCCACAGGACAACGGCAGCCAAAGGTAACTGGGAGGGGAGAGCTGCTGCTGGGATTCTCCAGCTGGGGGCCTGGGGTTTGGCTGTTTAATACAGAAAATTATCAACTCAATCACAAGTTTATAGCTCTGCTGGCAGCTGGGTGGTGTCTGACATGGATTTGTCTTCTCACAGACTTTGCTGGTGCCTGAGATGTCCAGGAATGTCCATATCCTTAAGGCAGATAGAGTAAGGAATTAGGCTGCCAGGAATTCGTGTCTTTCCAAGTCTTGCCCAAGCTGAAGTCACTGACAAAAGTATCTGGTAGCAGAAGGATTGATCATCCAGCAAAAGTCAAGCAGAGAGAAAGCTCAGTCTGGAATACCAGCAAGAAACTTGGAATATGACTTCCCACGCTTCTGGACTCATTTCCATGAGGAGTGTTGGGATCAATACCGAAATCATTGAAGCCGATAAAAAATCCGTGGAAGATTCATGCAGCTTTAGAGAGAGCCACGGAACTCAAATCCCTCTTACTGGGATGACAAGTGATGGACACATGCCAATCTTAATTCTTGGTGTGTTTATTTTTATTGATGTCATTCCTTTGTTGGAAGGAGGACATATAAAGGGAAAGGGAGACAAAAAAAGAGAGAGGGATCATGTGTGGCTTTGCAGGGGAATTTTTCTGTGCAAAGGGATCGTCCTGCCAGCAGAAGGAGCTCCAGCTAAAATCCTGGCTCTGCTCATTTGCTCCTGATGAAGTTTATGGACCTCAGGAAAGAACAAAGGGAAAGGTGAAACAGCCACATTCAGGAGGAGAGAAAAGTGGGACAAAAGTCCAGGCAGAGGAAGGACCAAAAAGTGATATGGGCACAGATGATGCTGTTGGCACATCCTTGTCTTCAGGAACCACAACCTCCTGGACTCTGTTTTCCTAAGTAGAGGCTGGTAGGATTTCAGCAGGATTTTGTCACCCCAGGTGGGTCCTGCCAACTGCTGACCAGTGGGATTGGCACTCAAGCAAGGCACAGGACCCAAATTCCTGCTTTCCATTGGCTTTGGAGATCCAAAGTGGCACCAAGGCAGATTTGCTCTTTTTGGAGTGAGGAATTCCCTGAAACATCTCTGCTGGCTTTTAATTTTGATATTGAGAAATGGAAGAATGATTAAAAAAAGAGAAGGGGAAAAAAAAAAAGGATAAAGCTCAGGGGAAATGATCCAGTTAGTATAAATTAATGTTGTTGTTGTTATTATTATCATTAATATTAATATTAATATTAATATTAATATTACTGTTACTATTAATATTAATATTAATATTACTGTTACTATTAATATTAATATACCATTAAGGATAATGATAACGATAATGATAATAATAATAATGATAACGATGATAATAATAATAATAACGATGATGATAATAATAATAATAATTGTTATTATTATTCCAGGGAAGTTCTCAGGTTGAAGGAGAGAAAATAAAACCAGGGGACACCAAGCCAAGAACCAAAGTGCCTCCAGCAGGTCTTTACAATTATCCAACATTTCTGCTTGAACAAAACCAAGTGATGGGGTATGGGAAATACAAAATATCCTCCAACAAAGAACCAGGAATGCCTGCAGTGCTGAATTCCACAAATAAAATGCACTCCTTAGTTTAAAGCTGATAAAGCTGCTCTTTTGCCACAAGCTGTTCCAGAGGCTGCATTTCCCTGCAGAAAGTTATCCACAAGGAATTAGCTCCCTTATCCTTTGTTTATATGGATTGATGATAGTGCAAAGGCACTAAAGAGCTTTGATAGGAGATTGTTACTCCTGAGACACAGAAACACTGCAAAAATCTTCCCCTCGAAGACAAGAAAAGTCCATAAATTGCACAGCATTTTTTCTGCAAGTTCATGCTAATTTACTCTTGCAACATTCATGAGCCACAAAATGTTTTGGGATGTCTTTAAAGATATATATTTTTTTAACGAAATAAATTCAAAAGTCAGGAAGAATATTCCTCATTAACTTCCTGATTTATAATGCCAGAATCCTTTTCTCCCTTATCGAATCAATGCACAAGAAAAATGAACAATAAGAAAAATGAACAATAAGATAAACACGAAAAGGAGCAGCAGTGTTTTGCTGATTTAAATATCTCTCATTATTAAAAAAATACATGTCTGATGTATAGATATGAATATATTACATAAATGCACATATGAAAAGGGAAGAGATCTGTCTTTTCTTGTGCAGGAAAAAGAAGCAGTTGGAAGAAGCAACTCTTGCTGCTCTTCCCCTCTCGGCAACACTTCTGAGGTTAAAGGAATAAAAATCCATCAATTTGTACAGGCTGACCTTGCAGTGTTGGGTTTTAGCTGAATTCAGATGTGCAGGATTAACCCAGCAGAGTTTACATGACATTGATTTAAGAGCTGCCTTACAGGACCTTCCAGCGAGTTCCATTAATCGGAATCTTTAATCGGGCCCCGGGATGAGGGAAAAAGTTGCTCAGCAGACGTGCAACGTATGATAAACAGATGTCCCCATGCATCAGATAAATGCAAATGCAGCCAGGCATCACTAATCAAGGACATGGTTTGAGGCAGGGAGCAGTTCCTCAGCCACAGTTTTGCCGAGATGAAAATGGGATGGAGATCTCCAAGTTGGATGGGATTTCTCACCTCCCAGTGCACGTTCAGGAATCACCAGTTTGGGAATTGACTCCCAGGTATAGGGGAGGAATGACCACATGGGTGGTTGGACCCCCCAAAAAAGGCAGGATTGATCAGCAGAGAGCTGGAGGGGTTTTAATGGGGTCACACCAACCTGGTGGTCACCTCACTGGAGTAGGAGAGGACGTGGCTCTGTCCCCAGCGTGGGATTTGTTGGTGAATTTTGCACTGAAAGTTCTCCAGCAAAACACGTTGAGCCCTTGGAGCAGAAACTTCGTTCCAATTCTGGATTTGTCATTTCGGTTTGTTTTTAATTTTGAATATTGGCTTCTCTCACTCGATATCTCATTTCCTCTGCAGTGAAATTTAAACCCCCATGTTTTACTTTCTTTTTGTCTACCGATTTTCTTTCCCCATTATCTTTTCCTAATGCAACTCCTTTTTCTTACACCCTTCACACCCCAGCCAGATCACCTCATTTACCATTGAAAGGTACCAAGAAACATCTCCTCACTCTTGGGTCTCATGCCTGACTCCTGGATCTTTTGGAAAATCCCACCCAAACTCCCATGACCCCGGCTGGAGCACACCCAGCCGAAACCAGTATCTCCAGGGAAGTCAGCTGTCAAATCCTAGCAGATCTCCCAGGCAAAACACAATTTTTCAACTCCTTATCGCCCTGTTGTGCTGGGGCAGCTCTCGGCAGGGACAGGAAAAGGGCAAACAGCCTCTGGAAAGGCAGCGCCTGCCAAATTCCCGATCATTTCCACGGCGGGGCCGTGCCAGGATTTCACGCAGGAAAGGCAGCCATGGTTTTCGGACGTGAGTTTGAAGACCCATTTCCTGAGTTATTAGGATTGAAATTCCACAAAGAATAATAGGAATATGAAATCAGGCTGGGGTAAGGGATGTGTGTATGGAAGGATGTCACCCAAGGAGGTAAAATTTCCACCAGTTTCTGAATAACGAGGTGGAAGATCTTAGAGCAGGAGTTGTTATCAGCTTAATAATGGCATGGTTGCCCCATCCACCTGGATTGCACCAAATCCAACTGGTTTTAGCTTTAAAATTCCATGGAAATCTCTCTTGACTGCCACAAACCTCTCTCATCCTGAGCAGGATCTTTATGGCAAGAGTTTAGACGTGGGAGCCAACTTGCAGCTCAGAATTTGGCCCATTTCTTTGGAGGACATGCCAGGAGTAGCCTGTGATGTTGTTTGGTCTCTGGAGGCAGCCCAAATGAGAGCAGAACAAAGCTTTGATGCAAATGAAAACCTACCAGTGAGTACAGCTAAATAAAGAAAAAAATCATTCTTTGTTATGGAAACCAGCGGAGGAAATCTTGAATTAGTCAGTGCATCGTGACCTCTCTCTGCCCTCCTGAAAAATGTGCATTTTCTTAAAGCCTTTGGACTTTCCACTGCCAAAAAGGAGAAACTGTGCAACATTTCCAGCCACCTGGTGCAAAGCCCAAACTTTATTTAGCAGGGGGAAAAAAAATCATCTTTATTGTACAATAAATGTTTTTTAAAAATGAGTAAAAAACACGATGTGTGCAAAGCCGAATAATTTTGAGTGGCTACATCCAATCATGGCACAGACAGGAAAAGCTTGAGTTGATCTTGTGAATGAAGCATGTGGTAATTGTTTCCGTACATCCTCGTTAAGATGAAAAGCTACACAAATAAACAACAACAAAAGCTGTTCTGCGCCAATCAGGGGCTGGTTCCAAAAGAAAAAAATTAAAAAAAAAAAAATCAAAAAACAAAGGGAAAAATCTGGCTCGGAATAGATCTTCCCATGCTTCCTACTAGGAGCAGTCATGGATTGATGGGGGCTACAGGAGGTGGCCCTGCACGTTTTGCCTTTTCCCTGGGTCACCTTTGGGCAGCGCCGCTCTGGCACGAGGCTGGGCTGGGAATGAGTCAGCGGAAGGTGAGGAAGGACATGGAGAGAACCAGAAATTACGGGGAAACACGACAATTAACACCGGAGAAACGGCCCTTGAGGGACCCAACGGAGTCACAACAGAGAGAAACCTTCTCCACACGAGTGAATAATGACGTTGCCACCCACCAGCTTTTACCGCCACGGTGCCGGGGCTCACCAGAAAGGTCCCTTTGAAGTTCTGAAAGGGACAGGGCAAAGGTGACCTCCAGGCAAGCTCCAGGATCTTTTCCTGCAGCAACTCCCTGCCACAGCTGTGTCCCCAGGATGGGGACCTCTCTAATTCGGAGCTGGAGACGATCCCCAGCTGACATCCGCAGTGAGGCAGCGCTGGCTGAGGGCTGCACAAAGAGCTGTGTATTCCCCATAATTGTCCTCCTTATCAGTGTGGGTGAGTGTGCAGTAGTCTAAATCACACAGTCATGACACTCCACATGGCTGAGCAGGAAGAGCCCACTTGGCCTGGGCTAGATTAGTCTAATCCCACCTCCCTTGTTCTGTCATAATACCCCTCCATCCCTTCACTCCCTATAAAAATATCCAGCTGTTGATTAAAATTAGTGAACTGTTGGCTTTCAGAGTCGAGTTGGCAGCTTATTCTCTCTATTTCCTAGATATCTCTGGATGAATTCCCCATTTACTCGGCGGCCTGATCCTGTGAACTGCCAAGCTCTCCCAAGCGGGCGGGATCCAGCCTTGGCTCTCCGGAGGCGCAGATAAATCAGGGCTGAAGGGCTTCCTCCTGTTCCTCCCCACCAACCTGCTCCCAGCATTGACATCTTCCCTCCAGGGGTGTCAGGCTGCCTTTGGAAAGAGAAAAACAAACGCTGGCCTGGCAGCTGGGCGCTCTCAAGAGTTCCACTCTTTTGAAAAGGGGACTAAAATAAAAGTCTGGCTTAATGCCCCACCCCACTCCAGGCCGTGACAGGAGGCTGGAGGAAGCCACCAGGCTCTCCTCAGCTCTACGTCTTGTCCAGCAATCCCAAGAAAGCTGCAGAACACCAGGATTTTGAGGAAACTGCTGTGAAATGCAAAATATTTCCGTGTCTCAGCCCAGATTCATCTTACAGAGCCTTTGCTGTGGCAGCAAGAGCTTGTAAAGAAAAAATTGGGGGGGAGAACAGCCCATGCAGAAAGAAAACAGATAAAGTCATGGGGGCAGCTGGAGGAATGTTTTGGAGTGGAAGATTCGTTTTTTTATTGGTTTTCTTCCTGCAGATTCTTTCTGGAGGGCTTGGAGAAATGCTGGGAATCCTCAGCTGGTGCATGTTGCTGCTGGATTTATTTTCCACCAGCAAAGGATCTGCCTCCAGCTCTGTGGGGTCCTGGGAAGTCAGTGGGAGATTCTGGCTGTTCCTAGAAGGATGGGGTGGCTCAGGACACCACCAGCTGAGGAGCTGAATCCCAAAGTAGCATCAACCTTTTATTTACAGCCACGACTGCCTCAAATCCAGGGTGCAGCAGGCAAATAATCAACCTCAGTGACTCCATCCCATCTGGAACGGGATCACTTGGGTCTGACAAAGGGAAAGCAAAGAGGTGCCACCTCACAGTGGCCCAAAAGCAATAGATGGCCATTAAAACCCCTGTGCTTGTCCCCACGGTTGGGATCTCACCCCATCCAAACACTGACTGTTCCAGGGAAGTGTTGTTGGAATTTAATATAACTTTTCTAACTTTTTCCATTAAAAAAGACCTTGCAGCTCTTGTTTGTCAGCAGCACTGTAGGAGGAACAGTTGTGAGGAGATCCTTCCCTACAGAGCTGAAATTCCAGCAGGAATACAAGGAGGATCAAGCAGCATTTCACAGCTCAGGCTGGGGGCCTGAGGTCCTGTCATTCAGCTATGAAATCTTTATTATAATCTTCAAAAGGAAGCACAAATTCTGCCATGGTCTGTGCAGGAGTAAAATTGGTCTTCAAGACATTTCGATGATTTATTTTTAATATCATGCTCACTGTAATATGTTAAAAGCATAGAATTATGGAATTGTTTAGGTTGGAAAAGACCTCTGAGATAGCCCAGAGAGGATTTGTACGCACACATCAATCTCCTGGAGCACCATGGAGAAAGACAGGGTAAGAATAATTTGCAAAATGTTTTCTTAAAGATGTTTTTCCCCAACTTTCCACTTTCTTCACTCACTTCAGTCAATTTTCTGAGTGATCATGAGAATGTGGGATCTCCTGGGATGGCAACAGTGAAAGCATGAGCTAAGGGGAGTCAAGGGAGAAGACCCAGAAGTGTGGACGGACAGGGCAGGGCACATCCTGGAGAAATCATTCCCGGAGAATTGGAGCCTTTCAGACATGCCTGGGTGAGGAAGCCTAAAAAAGAGGATTCCTCTGGACACTGAGAGCCACATTCCCACCACACAGGACTGCAGGAGCTCCCTCCTGGCACAGCAGGGACACAGAGTCAAAGCATTTCAGGATTTGTCAGGATTCCAGGACTCTGCTCATTGCCCATTTATCCCTTCAGTCCCTGAAGCAATCTGCTTTTGGTGTGTCATTAACTTATCAGCTCAGCCTCAATTTATCTGCATTCACCAAGATGTGAAGTTGTGATGTTTATTCCCACCACTCCGTGGGTGGAGGGAGATCCGCTGTGAAGATTTTCCAGCAATTTCCTTTGTGTTCCTTTTGGACAAAAGCTTTGGATTCAGCTGCACAACTGTCATCAGGTCTCTGGGCAGGAGAGGAGGGACAGCTGAGGGCCTGAGTCCCAGCAGGAATCACATTCAAGCCCTCAAACAATCTGATGGGCACCAGAATAATCATCTTTTCCAAAGGTCCCATGGAATTTGGTGCTGACAAACGTCTGCCTCTGGCATGGAAACTGAACAGGCCTAGAAAATTGAACATGCTGAGCAAATCGAACGTGTTTCTACCTCACACCCCTTTGGAACCTGCCAAGAGCCATCTCAAATAATTGGTTTGATGCTCTGCAGGATTTTCAGCCTCCTAAAAAGAGAAAGGCACAAGAAAAATGTGGTTTCCAGGACTGAGAGTGGACATCTCAAACACTGGAAGTGGTGGTTTCCTGAGGAAAGGGTTGTGCTCATCAGTGTGGACACCAGTAATAACCAAAATTCCCGAGGAAGGGAATGAGAAGTGATGCCTTGGGTGGTGCTGATTGGCCTGAGATGATTGGGATGAAAATGAAACTTTCAAACCCATGGAAGTGGCATTTTCCTTTCTCTTTCCCACCGAGCTCAGCATGCACACCCCTAAACTTTCCCAGATCTGATGAATTCCACCAAAATTTCTGCTTGCCTCCAGCAAGGGCAGCATGACCTGCAACATTCCTGGCAAAAAACCAGCAAGAGGAACACAGCAAAGATTTGCAGAGTAAATACAATTTTCTGCCTGTGAATCCCATGGCCAGTTCAATTAACCAGTTCCATTAACCCAACCCCTGGAAGAAAGGGAGACCACGAATGGCATTTGGAGAGCAGAGGACCAGACCTTCGCAGGGCAATTCCGAGCTCAGGGTGGATTGGAAACGCTGGAACTGAGCAGGAATGCACAAAGGAGCCACAGGATTTCACTTGGTGGGCGCAAGGGTGTGCAATGCCCATGGCTTTTCCTCCTGGAGTTCCTTTGTTCCTCCACTTGGAATTCAAATTGCTGAGAGTGGCAACCACGTTGTCATAAATTGCTGTATTTGCCACAGAACTTCCCTCTGCGATCACCTCTGAGGAGAATATAAGAAATGTTGGGAGATTTTTGCCAAAATAATGTGGATATTCAGCCTGAGCTCAACAACACTGTGCAAGAGCACGTTGGGAAGAAAGGGAGACCACGGATGGCATTTGGAGAGGAGAGGACCAGAGCTTTCTAGTGTGATTCCGAGCTCAAGGTGGATTGGAAACGCTGGAACTGAGCAGGAATGCACAAAGGAGCCACAGGATTTCACTTGGTGGGCGCAAGGGTGTGCAATGCCCATGGCTTTTCCTCCTGGAGTTCCTTTGTTCCTCCACTTGGAATTCAAATTGCTGAGAGTGGCAACCACGGTGTCATAAATTGCTGTATTTGCCACAAAACTTCCCTTTGTGATCACCTCTGAGGAGAATATAAGAAATGTTGGGAGATTTTGGCCCAAATAATGTGGATATTCAGCCTGAGCTCAACAACACTGTGCAAGAGCGTGTCTAGAGCAGATTTAGGCAGAAGGGGACAATCTAAACAGCTTTTATTTTATTACTCTGATATGTTTAACTTTTTTCCACCCTTTTTTAGAGCCTGGAACTGCAGGATTTGCCCTTTGCAGCTGTATGAACTGTATGTTAAGAGTAACAGAGCTGTCTCAAATCCCTTTGTATTCCGGGGACATTTTTCCAAGGCATTTTGTCTTCGTAACAATACCCAGAGCTCCCTAAATTTTGGGAAGGTCATTTGTTTCCTAGCAGAGAGATTCCCTTATCCAGAGCTTACTAGAGCCCAAACAACAATTTATAAACTCTAAGCTCCTTTCTACTTCAAGATGAAGTGCTTTAGTGTTGAAGCCAAACTAAATCTTTAAATGGTATAAGAGGCATTTGGATTTTTTTTCCCTGCCCAGCTGACAGTAGGTTTACAGTTTATAATCTGGCCTTTGTAAAGGCATTTGTCAGCCTGGATATTTCATTTTAAAACGCGACCACCCATGAGGACACACAGACAGGAAGCGTTTGTTCACTTGCACCAACAGCCCATTTGAAGGTTGGCTGCAAAATAACAGAATTTAGTCACAAAGGCAAACTTTTTTTTCTTTCTTTTTTTTTTTTCGGTGCATTATCTCCCTCACATCTCGTTTTAAAAAGTGGCCTTTGTTTATGGGAAACGAGCCCTCAGCTCTAAATTTGGAAATTCGACGTATTCCCCTAATCCCCACGTCCTCGCAGGGATGCTGGCTGTGCATCTTTGGCCTCCCAAAAGACAGAGCTGCTTTTATCTTCTCTCCCAGGGTCCCCAGTTTAACTGCCCCACCAGAGGAAGAGGAGTCTTAGCACTCCAGGGGCAGAGGGGAAATGCTCAGCCCAAGTTGATGATTTCCACTGAATGAGATCTGTTGGAAGCTCTGCAGCTTCGTGCCCATCCTATTTTTTCAGATGTGTTTCCATGTTTAGCACAGGTTTGGTCGTGCCAAATGTTGGTTGCTTTTGCAACTGTACAGAAACCTGTCCAAGCCAAAAGAGAAAGGCAAGAAATGGGATTTCAAATTAAAAATGAGTGGCCTCCATTCCTTAAATAGAGGAGTTTGTGTGTCCATGCCTGGGGCTGAGGGGGAGAAAGCAAGGCCAGAGCAGAGGGGCTCTTCCAGACAGTGCCACACAGAATATTGCATTCTTTCCCCCAGTATCACGAGTAACACTCACTTTTTATCTCTATTGCTCAAAGGTTTAAAGGGAGGAAATAGTTCCAGCAAGCGATAAAGCTTTCAGCTTTTTTTTAATTTAACTCGGTTGCAAAATAGAACAATAAATAATGATTACCTCAAACACCCATGGCCTGGGGTTTAGCTCTGTGCCCCCATCACTTGGGGAACAGACTCCTTCAGTACCTCAGAAGCAGAGGTTTAATGAGTATTCTCAGACTTGCAGCCCCCAAAATATTTGCAATATTGGCAATCCTTTTAATTCCCTACTTCCTACTGGATCCAGCACTTTTTTGTCACCCCAGAAATTCTTTTGCAACCCTTTTATTTGTTCCTTGGCTGCTGGTGGTGAACTTTGATGTTCAAGAAATTTGCTACAGCAGAAACCATGACGATAAAAAAAGCAAGGGACAGGAAATTCTCCAATTCATGGAATCATGGGATGGTTTGGGTTGGGAGGGACCTTAAAACTCATCTGCCATGGGCAGACCATCTTCCATTATCCCAGGTTGCTCCCAGCCCTGTCCAGCCTGGCCTTGGACACTTGCAGGGATCCAGGGGCAGCCACAGCTTCTCTGGGCACCCTGTGCCAGGGCCTGCCCACCCTCACAGGGAACAATTCCTACCCATGGAGCCCCCTCAGCCATATATGATGGATTTCACAAGGAAAATGCAGAAGCTGGTGGTATCTCCAGCACCTCTTCAGGCAAATGGGAGAATGTCAAAAAGTCTGGGAAAAACAATGGGAGAATGTCAAAAATGCAAGACAAGACGACACGTGCCACAGGAGGGGGAAAATGCCCCAGGCAGGATATTTTAAGCCCTCTCTTCATGTCCCAAATGTCACCATTGTTTTGCCCCAGCACTGCAGATCTGTGGCATTGTGCTGCCAGCACGCCAAGGGAAACCTGCTCTGTGTCCATCTGTCCTCCTGCTGCCAGCCTGGCTTTGTTCTGTGTGGATCTGACAGTCCAGGACATTTTTGATGCCTCCAGGCCTCAGCTTCTTGGCTGGCAGCAGCAGTGCTCTGAGGGCAGGACATGCCTGTGGTGCTGCTGCTGTTTCTGGCCATACCTGAGCCCGTCCTCTCTCCAAACTTGGGCTCAGAGGCAGCTGCAGTCACCAGGTTGAGCCTCTCGCTGTTCATAAGCCTTTCCAGGCATCCTGGAGAGCAAACACACTTTCCAAAAGGGATTTCTCACAGTGGCTGATGGCTCAGGACGTGCTTTTAGTGGTGGGGCTGTGCAATGTAACCTCAGAGAAGGAAGATTTCTGTGTGCCTTTCTCAGCAGAACACGTTGTGCTGATTTGCATTGTGCAGCCAGGGCAAAAATCACCCTTTTGCCTCTTCAAAGGAGGTGTTGGGGTCTACAAACACTCTAAGCCTTTAGCACGTGGGGTTGGGTTCAGCCCTGCTGCTGGAGGTGCTCTCCTGCCCTGCAGTGCCCAGCCCAAACACCAAAGCCAAAGGAAATGTTAGTGCTAAATATTAAATGTGTCTCTAAAATGAAATAAACTCGTGCTGAAGCACCTGAGCCTAACCCAGATCCAGGAAAGGAGGCATCTGGAGAAATGTAGGTAGGGTATCTTGGACAGTGGTCCAAGGATAGAACCACAGAATCATGGAATGGTTTGGACTGGAAGGGAATTTAAAAATCATTTCGTTCCAGCCCCTTCCATGGGCAGAGACACCTTCCACCATCCCAGGTTGCTCAGAGCTCCATCCAACCTGGCCTTGGACACTTCCAGGGATGGGACATCCACAACTTCTCTGGGCAAAGTCTTCCCGTGCTTCACCACCCTCCCAGGGAAGAATTCTCACAGTCATGCCCATACCTACAAATACATCCCCCCCAAAAAATAATCGAAATTTTCCTTCCACTCAGATGAAACCTCTTTAAAATTCCAGGGTGCTTCAAATACAACCCCCAGGCAGTCAGAAGTGGGGCTGGGGCCGTCACTGACCTTCCCTAATCCACGTCCCTACTCCATCAGTGTCCTTCCCTATGATTCCTCTTCCAGGATTTCCATCTGCTGCTGAGACCAGGCTGGATCCCAAGGTGAGGGCTGGATCACAGCTCCTGTTCCAGTCCTGGGAGGTTTAAAAACATGAATCTCACCTGTTAAAGACAGGCAACACCCAGCACTGAACCAAGATTGTTGGTTTACAGGTCACCTCTGTGGGAAGAGCCTCAGGAATGCTCCAACACCTGGAATACACATTTTTTGTGGAGCCAGACAATTACTCAAACCAGGATTAACCCATGGGAAATGTCGAGGTTTCCCTTTTCTTCCAGAACAACGCCCTTCTAGAAACAAAAAGCACTTTTTCCTCCAGAACTGCTGCATCCCTGGACTGTTCAATGCCAGCCCTTGGATTGATTTCCACATTATTATTTTCTTGTCCCATGTGACTCTTTCAGCACCTTTTCCACATTTCTTCCTGGCTCAGAGATTCCATAACCAATAACCAACATAAACTTTGGAGACAAGTCAATATTGATTTCCCCCTTTTCTGAAGACATTCAAAGCCAAAGCATTATTTTGTTTTCCGTGCACTTCACTGAATTTGAATGTAAAACATTATTTTGAACTCTCATGGCAGCTTCACACCACCCCAAAAGAGGGGGAATTGCCTTTTCCAGTGCCTCAAGCTGATACAAACCTTTCTGGCCGAGGCTGTGCTGTTAATTGGGAGCCTGCAGTGAGGATTTAGGGATGTGACCCTCTGAGCCTGGGAACAGCCTGGGAAACCTGAGGAATCTCTGCCTGCCAGAGATGCACTCCCTGCCCCTCGCAGCCCCTCGTTTTACAGCTCCAGATGTGCTGCCTGGTTTAGTCTGGACTGGGACATATTTTAAGGCACGTCTGGAGATGTGAATTCAGACCAAGCAATTTCAGGTCAGTTCATCCACTCCCATTCTCACCACGCTGTGTTTTGCAGGAATCTGGGTTTTCCTCAGCCTTGCTGGAGCTGTCTGGACCTCCCTGTGACTATTAGGGCTGAGTTTAAGTTTTCTAGGAAACCTGGAACAGCCCCACTGACCCAAATCTTTGGCATACACGATAAAAATGATTTTATAACAACATCTAGACCTCTCCACAGTGTTTCAGTAAGCAGTAAACTTATTTTGGGGTTGTGTCCCAGCTTCATTTTCCTCAATAAAGACTATTCCATTATTAGTTTTATCCTTATGAATCTTCTTCCCAACACTCAACATCTACTTATTATTTGTAAGGGGCATCTATCATCCTGCCTTAGAACTGTAAATACTCAACTTACACCAAGCAGGGCACATCCTCTCTGTTTAAAATCTGAGCTGTGAGGTTTTATATAAATTTGTTTCCTTTCTGAGCTGAAAGGTCCCAAAGATAAACCCACAAGGATCCCAATGTCATGAACCACAACCTAAGCCCAGCCCACCCAAGGGATCCCCTTCCAGCTCGGCTTGTTGCAGTGTCAACACCCAAAGGATAATAATAATTAGGAAGAAAAATAATTACCTGGAAAGCAGGTGGAAACTGAGCCTAAATGCAGGGAATGAGGAAAGGAGGGACTCCTGGAATGCATTCTTAGGAAAAATTATTCCATTGACTTTCATGATGGGTCATAAGGCTACAAAGGGTTTAATTACAGGGCTGTGATGTAGGGATTTATAGAGATTTGGCACAGAGAGAGGAGCATATCACCCCAATTATTAATCCAAATAATTTGAAGGAGCAACTTGGTCAAAGAAAGGCAGTGGAGCAGCTTTGGATGGTGCCTGCACCATTTCTGTGGGATCAAATAAATAAAAAGGAGCGTTGGGTGGTTTTTCTCCAGGCACAGCTTTGCAGAGTGAGAATCACCTGCTCCCTTCATCTCCACAACCCCGTCAGAAACACAGACCCCGTGCCAGCATTTCAGCTTTTCAAGATTAATTTGGTTTTATTTGCTTCATTTCCAGCAGAATGAAACACAGGATTCTCCTGGCAGGCCCAGAGGAGGCCAATTTATTTTTCATTAGTTCCAAATTTGCCCAACGATGAGACAATTTTTCAAAAGGAGAAGTCTGAAAGCGGCTCCTTTCAGAGGAAAGTCAGAACAAGGCACTTTGTGGTTTGTTTGGTTTCTTAATGGTTTCTGTTCCCTCTCTGAAACCCTCCTGGCTGCCCAACGCAAACTCAGGATTGATTTTAGTCCAGCCAAAGGTGCAGCTGAACTATTAAATTACGTAAAACGGGAGGCCACAAAGGTCTCCTTGACACTGGCACTGGCTGTGGTGATGATAAAGTGGTGTTTTCACATGCCTGGGGTCGAATTCAATTTGTAGTGAGGATGGATAATATGAGGATGTGGCTGTTTTCTGCTTTCCCCTGAGCCCTGCCCCAACCCTGGAGTAATGGATCCCAAAAAAAGCCTGTTGTCCCAGTGGATATTTCCTCTCCCAGTAATCCCAACCCCAAACCACGCTGGAGCAGCTTTGGGCTGTCGTGTCCTCACCTGAACACCCCTGAGTCATAAAAACCCACCTGGAACTGTCCCCATTCCCAACCAGCAAGGGGTTAACACCAGCCCCAACCCAACCTGGCAGGAAAGGCTTTGTCAGGAGCAGATCCGTGGCAAAACTGAGTCACTGGCGCTCCGAGGTCACTCTGCTGCCGTGGCTTGGCCACTGTCCAAGCAAAGGAACAGCAGCTGGGGCTGCAACACCCACACAGGGTACCATCAACACCCTGCCACGGGGAGGTGACCCCAGTGATGTCCCCTAAACTTGTGTTTTCTTTGGACCCCCAAACCAGTTCTTTTTTTTGGGTGTTTTTCCCATTTTTCCTCCCGTTTTCCGTGAGGGAGAGCTCTGCTCGTTGTGAGCGCACGGAAAGAAGGGGTGAGAGGATGTTTCCCCAGTGATATCACCAGCTCTGAGTAAATTCTCTGACCAAAAGTGAGGGCCAAGGGAACAATTTGTGCTGCATCCTTTAAATGCCAGATCTCCATTTGCGAGCGGCGTTACAGGAACAATCAGGGCACTTAATAGCCAGCTGCGAAGTCATCAGGTATAAATATTTACAGAGGTCTCTTGCAACATGGACATTCCTCCAGATGCGAGAGGATCCCAGGCATTTCATGGCATTTTCACCTTCTGCAAAAAGAATCCCAGTTTAGACACACTCAGCCATAAAACGACAGAAATAGCATTTTATGGAAAACCCACACTGCACCAACTCCTTGGGAGATGTCCCCTTTCTTCTCCTCTTTTGGAATGGTCAAGTATCTCTGTATTTTTGACTTAAATAAGATGTTACAAAGCAAAGGTTGTTTAAGGTGTGGAGAAGCAGAGTCCTGTGGAGGAGCAGTAATTGCTGAGGAGTACGAAGGGATGAACTGAAGATGAATGGGGTGGAATTAAGCAAAAGAAATCCCTCTTTTATGGCAAAGCTTATCCAACCCCTCAAAAGAAGGGTTTGAAACCTTCCTACTGAAGAGATCCAATACTCTACAAATCACAGTGTTGGCAGAAGGGGCAGAGGACCTGATGAATAATTTTTGTGGTTAGGGATAGATCCAGGGACACCCAGTCCAAACACAGTGGAGATTTTCAGCAAGTGAAAAACAGACCTCCAGCCCATCTTGTGCATTCAAGCCTTTCCACATTGCCATTATTAAAACCATCCCTTGGTTTCTGTGCTCCTTCATCACCTTTTTCCTTATTCTAAATGTAAATTCTCATTCAATGCCAGACTGTGGCTGAGAACCTGGGAATTACAGTGGAAGAGTCCAGATCTTTCCAGGCATTCCCTCTTTTTGTGTGAAATATAACCAAGGAAAAAGTAACTTCAGGGAGGATATTTTTCATGATGGAGAAACGTGGTTTTAGGAACAGAGAATTATGGAATCGTGGAGTCCAGCCATCAGCTTGATGAGATTGAGCACAGCCAGGATCTGCAGCATTCCCAGTTGTGTTATTTTTCACCCCAGACACCAATTTTCACCTGATTTGCAGGACTTTGTGATGCTGAAGTGGTCTTGTTCTTATCAGCCACGGCCAGAATGAGCTGCTGGGTTCAGAAGTGAAAGTTGTCCACCCCCATTTCCCTGGAAGTCAGAAGATGAGGAGGTGACGAGGCAGCCCCTCACACCACATTTTCTAGGACCTAACACAAGCAAAATCCCAATTAAAACCACACCATTTTCTCATTGTTTCGGGTCACCCGGCTCTCCTCCACACAAACCAGCATCCCTCCAGCATCAGCTGCAGATGCTCCAGTTGGGATTGGCAAACCCAACTGGTCATTCCTCCTTTTATACCTCCAGAATCTCCCCCCATGACCTCGGCAAGGAAGAATTGCAATACAGTCCAGCCTGGAGCCAAGATCTGGGAATTATGGCAAGTTTTCCATGCAAATCCTATTGATGGGTTTCTAAAAAAGTCCTAAAGGGTGCCGATTTTGTGCTGGAAAGGGAACAGAAGCCAGCTTGCAATATTCCTGCCTGCCTCTTTTTACTGATTCCAGACGCCAGGCCAGGCAGGATCTGGCTATTTTCACTATCATGTTATCACTCCACAATATGTCAGCAAATTCTTGTCCAAACATGATTTTTTTTTTTTTCCAAGCCACGTTTTATCACTTCTTTTCCATAATCATGACTGATAGTGAATCTAATCTGAATTGGGCTTGGAGGAGGCACGAGAACAATGAAGTGCCGTCAGCACAGGGGAGCACATCCCCTTCTTTTGTTCCTAAAGCCAGGCCTCACTTCAGAACAGATCCCCTCAGCGCTGAAATGGGGTTGGAGAGCAAAACACGCATCTCTTCAGGCACCTGAAATTGGAAATAAATCAGGGAATGTCAAAATACAGGAATGTCAACAGGCTCTGTGTTAATTGTGCAGAGGATCCACAGCCCCTTGGAGCTTCTGGACTGGCTCCACTGACAGCTCCAAACCCAGGCTCTTGCTGTGGGCACATCCTTCTACCCCAGAGATCGTGGAATCATGGAATGGTTTGGGTGGGAAGGGATCTTAAAGCTCATCTCATTCCACACCTTTCCAGCCTGGCCTTGGACACTTCCAGGGATCCAGGGGCAGCCACAGCTTCTCTGGACACCCCGTGCCAGGGCCTCCCCACCATCACAGGGAAGGATTTCCTCCTAATATCCAACCTGATCCTACCCTCCAGAGTGAAAACTTTATTCCCCCTTCTCCTTCATTAAGTATTTCTTTCTCTTTTTCCCTTTTTTTTTAAATTTCCTTAATTTATGTGTTATTTTCCCACTTTATTAAAAACCAGTATTTTCACTCTGAGGCATTCCCTCCCATTTCAACTCTCTTTTTGTACTGTTTTGCTTTCTTAGCTAAAATAGGTTGTAAATAAAGAAAACAGCGGGTTTGCTTGATTTCAGAGGGACCTGGCACCTCATAGGTGCCAAGACACTTCAGAAGTTTTCATTTTGTCTCAAAAACTAGAAGTTAAAAGAAAATCAAAGCTTTTCTAAGCTGGGTTCACCAAACACAACCTCCCTCCTCTGTTGAACCCAGCTGATCATTCCGACAGATTTTAACCTGGAATTTTATGACTGTTTCCCGTATTCAATTACAAATTCAATTCCTATTTGTGAGCCTAGCTCTTGCCAGCCCAGGACCACAAATTCTCCCTAAAATATCCTCTACCTGTAATGAAAGTTTCCCTAATTAAGACAGGTGCCACCTCCCCAGGCATGAAAGCCAAACGAGCCCTTGGAAATCTGATTTTTGCCACATCCAAAGTGTCGACACGGATGTGGATAAACCTCACAGAAGCACCCAGTGACCACAGAGGGCAGTTTCCTTCTCCAGGCAGGAATATTTTTGGACAATGTTGTAGGGTAAATAGGAGGAAAAGCAGTGGTTTAGCAAACACAAATCTCTCCAAGCTGCCAAGCAAAATTAACCCCACTCTTGATTTTTTCAGGTTTTTTTCCGAGCTGAACGAGGCTCTTGGGAAGGGGAATGGGTTTTGTGCTGTCACACTCAAGAGGTAACTGAGCCTTTCAAGTGCTGATCTGACTTAATCTTTCAAAAATGTGTCCAAATTGCCTGGGCAAGGTAAAGCCCATCCATCCCTGCCCTCTCCCCAAATGGAGAGATCCTTCAGAGCAACGCCTGCATTCCAGAGGTAATAACCTCCAATACCTTAAGTCAAAAAGCCAAGCCAAACTCCCTGGGTAATGCATTTGGGATTAAGGTTAAATAGGCTCCCGTCACTAATAATGCATCTGCTCCCCATGGAGAGATTGGGTGGGACTTGAGGGATGGAGCTCCTGCAGCTCTCCCCAGACAGACCCAGGGGTGCACGAGGAGCACCCCAACCCCAGTGCCCCCTTCATGACTCCCACCCTGGCTTTGCGGGAGGGCACAAAGGGGGGAAAAAAAGGGGGGGAAAAAGCTGGATTCAATCCATTTCGAGCTGGCTGGATGTGTCTGGGATGGAGACAGATGCTGTTTAGACAGGCTGGGTCGGTGGGTGGCCGGGCAAGGAGACCATGGCTGTACAGTTTATAGAAGGCTCCCAGCATAAATGAACTGTTGAAGACCATTGGAAGCCTCAGTGAAATCACAACACGCAGGAACACGGGGGAGGGAGGGCAAAAAAAAAAGGCTCTTTTTGAAAAAGCACCGAGAGAAAGGGATGTTTGGAGGGACTCGGGGAAAATCACAATGAGGGGGGTTCTGAAGCTGCCATTCATGAGCCCCAACGAAAGTAAACACGCCCAGGAGGGGCTGAAAAAAAATAATAATTAAAAAAAAAGCAGATCTAAATAGTTTTCTCTGCATCAGGGCTAAGGAACAGACGTGCCTTTGCCCTGCTCCTGTCTAGTCTTGCTAGGTGGAAAGCTAATATTTGAGGTCATGCTTCAGTGGGGAATATTTGGGTATTAAAAAAAGCTGTCCAGGCTGCTTTGCCCATTGCCAGCCTGCACGGGATAAAAAGGGGGAAAAAAAGGAGCTGATTTGGAGTTTCCTGGGTTTATTTAGAGATAAGCCTGAGGTGACCTTTCACTCCCACACACACACACACACTCGCCTAGAAATGGAACTGGCTGATCCTTGAGGTCTGTCTTCAGGAAAATCCAGAGTTTCATATGGCAAATTGCACCAGAGTCCTGAAATTTGGGGATTGACATGATCTGGGGTTGCAAGGAAAGTGGCTGGGACTGAATTGCAGCCCGTGTTCCTCACTTAGGGAACAACAATCTGCATAAGCTGCTGGTTAAACCCCAAGACCACAAATCCAGTTTGTTCTTACATTTCCCGTCTCTGTTTCAAGATAAGAGCCAAGGACTGGAAAAACGTCTGGGATATCCCAGCTCCTCTTCCCTTTCACTCCCCTGCTCTTAAAGAAAAGGGACATCCCAAAACCTCAGCATTCAGGGAAGATCAGATAATTTTACATGGATGCACAGCATCTCTGTGAATATTTTTTCCCCTCATCATCCCAGGCTGGAGCAGGACATTAAACTGCTCAAAATCCCATGGGAAAGGTTCCATGGTGGTGTTGGAACTGCTGGGTTAAGGGTTGGACTCAATGATCTTAGAGGGATTTTCCAACATGAACAATTCCTTGATTCCATGATTGTATGAATCCATGAAGGAGGGAAGGACAAGGGGAAGGAAACACTTGGAAATCAATCCCAGAGTTGGGATCAGAGGCGGGCTGGGAGCTGAGGACTTCTGGAGCTCTTTGTTGATGCCACTGGTGGGACCAAAACCCCAAATATTAATAAGTTTGATGCACAATATACTAAACAAAAGACAAAAATCACCCATTTGGGAGAATATCTCTGGCTTTGGGGCTTTTCCCTCAGCGTGACAGGCGGAATGTTCAGAGATGGAGACTCCCAGCATGGAGAGGATAATTTGGGGAAGGCATAAAGAGCTCTAAAAACTGAAAAAGCTCTGGCAAAACCCCAGATTTCATCTCACCAAAATGGATTCAAATGGTGCAGGCTGGGAAAGAGCAACGAGCCCTAAGGAACACCAGGGCTGTGGGAATTTGATGGATCCACGAATGGGAGTTTGATGGATCCGTGTATTAATCTGGATGCTCCTTCTTGGGGATGGCTCCTGGACAAAAAAACAGCAAAAAGAGAAGAAAAATCAATCAAAAAACCTCTTTATGATGAGAACCTGCAGCTAAACCATTTCCATCCTGGAAATAAAACGTTTCCAGGTCAGAAAAGAGGAGTTAAAATGGATCTAAAAATAATTTACTGTTCTGAACCAAGCCATGACAAATTTATCTGTGGCGTTTGGAGGATTTCTCTCC
Organism: Monarcha castaneiventris obscurior; assembly: GCA_026261815.1. Classification (NCBI taxonomy): domain Eukaryota; kingdom Metazoa; phylum Chordata; class Aves; order Passeriformes; family Monarchidae; genus Monarcha; species Monarcha castaneiventris. The sequence goes on along the minus strand of JAMPIT010000712.1, from coordinate 612,495 downwards.
GTTTATTGGCATTGCAAGTGCTACGATGAAAAATAGAGGCATCAAAAATAAACTCTGCTACTTCATGTTTAAACTCCTGTGACTCCCTGTACTCTGGATTTTCGGGACCTCCACAAGAATTCATTCACTGAAAAAATAAAACTGTCCAGCTCTTAAAAAATGTGCAGCCTCGTCCTAATTAGTGGCTGATAAAGCAATGGAAACCATATTTCTCCCAGTTTCAAGCAAACAAAACTAAGATTAGAATATCTAACAATAAAAATTCCTTTTAAGAGTTAAGAAAAAAGAGAGATCAGAGTGTGTTGCACATAGCAAAGGTCAGTTTATTTAATTACAAGTGCCATGGAATATCAGAAACTGAAATATTAAATGACATTAATGCTGAAGAGGCATCTTCATACCCATACATTACACACAGAAGCGAGAGTTCAAAGACAATCTTAATTAATTATTTGAAATATCTCCAGCTCCCACCTTTCCCCCTCTCCATAAAAAAAAAAAACCAACCCAGGTTCATCATCCTGGGACCAACCCCACTCCCATTTCTCCACGGGATAAAACTCTGATTCCCATTGCCTCGTTTAAATCTCTTCCATGGAAAACCCGAGCCGTATCAGCAGCGATTTTTCTCCTGTCTCGCCCCTGCTGCTGGTTTGATAAGGGGAGCGCTCTCCTCGCTGCGACTCCACACTTAATTAGCTCCAGATGCAGCCTAATTAGTGGGTCTGCAGGGCGAGCATTGTTCTGTTGTCACTCGAGCCCGAGTGGAAGAGCTGAGATTGAACATGAGAACCAGATGCCGGCCGTGCTCCGGGCTGCCCATCCCGGGATGATCCGGGGCTGAGGGATAATAAATGTTGTGTTTAAAAGCCACGGGCACGGCCGGAGCCTCCCGTGGTTCAAGGGAGGCAGTAGCACGTGAGGGAAGGGGTCACAGCTTAAAACAACCCATTCCCACTAATTCTCCGTTGGGCATCCTGGTGTCGGCATTTTGGGATAAATGGATTTGACATCCAGCACGATTTTGCTCAGTAGGATTTTGGTCTCTCCCTTTCCTCACCAGATTTATCCTTTAATTCCTCTGTAATCCCACCGAGATACCTCTAATTTCTGCACAGAGGTTTTCTGTGCCTTTTTGCCAGTTTCAGAGGTTGGCTTGCTGGAGAGACATTCCATGTCTGGAATTAGGGAAATCAGATGGGCAAAGGGCCTTACCCTAATGTGGTCTGACACACTCATAAACCTGATGTGATTTGTACAAATCAGGAGGATGAAACTCAACCAGCAGCCTCAGGAGTGTTCTTGGAGAAGAAGGATGGAGGAGGAAGGGAATTCATGTTCTAAAATTTGTTGTGGTTCTGAATTTTGGGTTCTCTTAGAGCGTTGGCTGAGCAAAGCTGGGAATGGTTCTTCAAATGTTTTCCAGGCCACCTTGCTGTTGGATTTTATCAAATTAAATTAAGACAAAACCAGATTTGGTAGTTGATAGGAGTTTCAGCAGCAATTTGACTCAGTGGGACTTTCTGCCAGCTCAACATTGCTAAAATTTGCCACATGAAAAAGAGATTTTCCCATGCTCCAGGGACATCCATACTGTGTAATTCCTGGGGAAATGACAGCTCTGCCCTACGGTGGCTTTGTTCTGTTTTGTTTGGAGAATGAATTGGAATATTGTGTAGGAGATCCAGCCAAGGGGACTGACCCCAAAGCAGGAGCAGTCTGAGGAGGAGTTCTTGAGGACAAGTGGCTGAGTGAAGGTTCCTTGAGCTCAGAACAGCTCTGTGGAGTGTGTTCCTCCTCCAAAATTCTGGTCTTGGATGAGGAACCAGCCTGACGCTCAGCAAATGATGTAAAACCCCAAATTGCTTCCCCAGGAACCTCACATGAACACCACGATCGCGTTATCAGCCCAGCTGGGGGAAAAGTTATTGGTGTAAAAACAACATTTAGTTTAATTGGGAGTTAAAACAACTCCATGGACAAATGCTGTAGCTCGGAGGGGTTGCAAAACAAGATCGTTTTATTTCCCAGCTGGTTTGAAGGAAAGCAAATAAAATAAACGGGAAATGTTGCAGCTCCTCTCCACCCTCTGCCATACCTGACATCAGGGCTGAGCTGTCCCAGTGACCTGAGCTCCACCACTCCCATTCCTACAGACACAGGGGATGATGTCAGGGAATCCTCCACCTCCACAGCCCCCAGTGAGCCAGCAGAGATCCATGGATGTGGCTTCATCATCCCCTGTCCATCTGTCCCTCTTGTCCCGCCAGCAGCAGCCTCGGTGCAGGAAACCCAATCCCAAGGCATGGTTTTGAGCGTGATTGCAGATTTTCCAGGCTTTCCCTGTGCCTAATTATGGTGGGGCAGTGAAGTAACCAGGTGTAGGTTTCAGGATTTGAGTGGTTTAGTTGGGAACAGAGATCCCATTTTCAGGGAGCTGAATGGAGATTGGAAGCTGCATTTGAGCACAGTGTGGTCTTCAGGCCACCTTCTTCTCAGAAAGTGTCTTGGGATTCAGCTGAACTCACCTAAAATAAAAGGAAATCACAGAGAATGACAGAATTGCAATTTTTTCCTGGGTTTGGTTCCCATCCTGCCAAACCAAACTATCACTGAAATCCATCCAAGAGCACCAGGCACCAAATCCTTTCTGTGACTCCAGTCCTGGATGACTTCTGAGATGCAACCAGGTTGTTGAGGAGGTTCTTGGGGTGAGGACTCTTATTTAGCATCTTTTGTACCTTTTTGAGCTGAAATCACTTAATAATTCCCCATCTCCTTGAGTCCAGAGTGACCCTCCCAGGCTCGAAGCCACCCACACACAGAACGAGACTTGGAGAGAGGAAGGTTGCCCGTGAATCCATATAAAACCAGGTTTTTCCATTTTTTTATCCATTTCCAAATTTCTTCCCATCAGATCCTGCTGTGAATTCACCAGAGGAAACACAGAGAGAGAGAGAGCAAAATCACTTTCATAAAGTCTGGAAAAAATAATCCATCTATGGCACATCAGGTTAAGGAGGAGACATCTGGCTTTTATTACGTTTTATAAGGTTGATAGCAAATAAGGGTATTAGAGTTAATTTACTTATTTAGAGAGAAACGGCTCAATCACAGAAGCCGTGATTGTGCCTGCATGTTCAGAGAGCTCCAAAATTCCCTGCAACCTCCTCTGGGAGGGAAACCCTGCCAATGGTAAAACAGGATTTTTTTTTTCTGCTGAGATATTCCCAAAGGGATGCAAAGATTAGAGGAAAACCACCAGGAGTGAGTCCTTCCCAGACATCCTGGCTGCATAGGAAACCATGCCAGGGTGGTTTTTAGTGCTGGAGGTGTAGCTGGGGGATGAGGGAAAAACTCAGTGGTGGTGGGGCCAGAATTTATGGAAATGGAGATCCAAGGAGGATGAGATGGTACTGGTGAGGCAGAGGGAAAAGGGAAGAGATTTGAGGGGTGGATTTGAGGGGATTATGAAGGCAAGGGGTGTTGCTTGGAAGGAACATCTGAGGGGGTGTAGCTCAAAGCCTTTGAGCTACCTGTAAGGTGTCACATCCACGTGGCTTTCTGGAGATCTCAGGGATCTGTCCCAGGGCTGCCTCATCCTCCTGGGATGGGGAGGAATTTTTGTCTCTAAATTCCATTTTGTGTCCACTGCCCTTTGTGAATCTGTGAACCCAAGCACAGGTTTGCTTTTCTCTATGCCACAGTTATCCTAAAAAAACCCCAAGTCTTGCTCTTCCTGCAGAATGAACATTAAACAGGGAGGGAAGATGGGAGTTCCTGTGGAAATCTGCTTCCCCCAGGGTCATTCCATCCCTGCTGGCACCTGATAGCTCCAAGGAAGTTTTCAAGGGCCCTTTCAGCACACCTCTGTCCCGGACACTTCCACCCCAGGGCTCTCTGTCATCAGCTCTCTGTTGCTGCTTTAAATCCAGCAGGGATGGGATTTTTTTTTTTTTTTTCCCCGTTTTAAGGAAGGAATAAACATTTTTAATCTCATTTTCGAGCAGTACACCTGAGATTTCCACAACGTTGCTTGTAGTTATCCTTTCTAGGGATTTTTTTTCCTCGCCTTTTAGTTTTCTCTTTAACTTCTGGCAGAAAAGAAATTGCTGCTGCCACCAGCTGGAGATTTTGGGAAATAGCCTTGAAATGTTTCCTTGCGTCCCACGGACACGATTCCAGCTGCTCAGACTTTTATTCCTGCTCACTGTAGTTAACTGGAAACAAATTTAAGCCCAGCTTGCTTCTTGCAGGCACAGAACAAAATTATGTGTCAGCTGATGAATTTTGCTTGAGCTGGATCCTTCAGTGCCAGGAATTCAGACAGAAGTTAAATAAAATCCATTCTCAGCTGTAATTTCATCATTAAAACAGTCGTGAACAAGTGGAATTTTGGAGTCCAAAGTGGTCTGAGGAGTGTGGTCCTACCCATAACTTTTAAAAAATAAATAAACAGACCTGGAGAAACAATTGAAATAAAATTCAGGATTATCTCTTGGTAGGTGGTGCCTCCTTTGAGGGTCATGATTTAGGGGTGGACTTGGCATTCTGACAACCCCAAAGGTCTTTGCCAGCCTAAATGATTCTGTGCTTCTGTAGTTCTTCCTTCTCTCTCTTCCGTGATTAATGTATTGATTGAAAGGGGAAAGCTGTGAATTTGGGAATGATCAGCAAAACGCTGGCGATGGCAGAGGCTGAGATTGATTTTCACGGAGCTGAGCAAAATTTTTCAACACTTTTCAAGCCTCACTTCCAGCTTCAGCCAGAAATGCCCATAAAAGACCCATCCAACAGAAAAATCCACTTTCCCCTAACTCAATGAACCTCACTTGGATTTTCTACTCTGGATTTACAGCACCAATACCAGGGAGCAGCCCTGGAAGGGGCAAGGCAGCCCCTAAAACCCAACCCCACTCCAGGAGAGGTGATTTATTCCCAGAGCAGAGCACCCACATGGATGCTCTGGGCTGCTTTGCAGCAATGCCACTCACAGATAATTTTTGATTTAATCCATGCCCCAGGGGGCGGTGGCTGGGCTGACCCTTGGCTTTTAACCCCGAGACCTTGGCTGTTCTGGCTAAAGGAACTACTGTCTGTCCTCTGATAACCCTGCCAGAGCTCAGCTGGGGCTGATATCTCACACGGGGTGTTGTTGATAAGGGTGTGGAATCAGCAGGGCACGTGAGCAGCTAGAAATGACCACCCGGGCAAGATTTTGTATTTAAACCCCACCTAGGCAAGGTTTTCTCTGCTTTTTAGGACTTGGATGGATCCAGAATTTTGGGGACACACATTTCTCAGCCATGTTCAACAACTCTAAAGGTTATCCCTGGACAAGCTCTGCCCCTGTTCCTGTTCCATCATAGCAGAGGCAGGGCTGTCCCTGAAAATATTCCCATGCCATAAATCCCTTTCCCCAGCCACAAAATGCATGTATCTTACTTTTTATATTTAATATTTATATGCCTGTCCCAGTGCTGGCATGGGCTGCATTCAACCATTGTGGGATTAAAAAAAAAACCTCTCAATATTAAATATATTTCTCTTTCTACCAGCTCAAAGTGAATTTGGCTTTTCCAAGCTAAAGCCATCACTGTCTCCTGGTTGCCATTCCAGCTTCTCCTATTAGCCAAAGCACCTTGAATAATGTCCTTTTTTTTAGTTATTCGTTCATTCCTTTAGTTTAAATAATTAATTCCTTCCTTTTATAGCTCTGGGAGCCTGTATCTAAATCCCATGGAATATTTTCATCCTTCATCCATCTTAGATTCAGCTCCATCCCCTCTCCTGTTTGCCCAGGAGATGGGAGAGAAGCATAAAAGACATGAAACAGAAAGCGGGGGAAAGGGGAAAAAAAGATTAAATGATGGCCAGGAACACCAGGAAACCCTTGAGGAAGACAAACACTGGCGGGAAATAAAAATTAAACGACGGTCAGAAAGACCAGGAATCCCTTGAGGAAGAGGAACTCTGCCTGGAAAAGAAACGGAGGCGGTGCTGAGCGTGCATTCCCCGGGGAGTGCGTGGTGGAGAAGAATTCGGGTCTCACCTACCCCTCTCCTGGCGGGATTTATCACCCTGCTCCAGGAAAGGCCAGGAATGATGGATTCGGTGCTCTGCTGGGAAAACAGCCCCGCTCGGGGGGTAACCGGCCGCGGCCGGAGCCTGCGGAGCGCCGGGACTGCGTGGGGGCTGGATGCGTTTGCTGATAAGGGGCCGGGTTTTATCTCCAACAGAATTTTAGACTAATCTGGGCTTTTAAAGAGAAATGTGTTTGGGAGAAGTCTGGCCGAGCCGCAGGTGGCTCTGGGGAGGGGGGTGTTGCTGGAGGGATGCTCGGCATTTTTTGGGGAGGCGCTGCTGGAGGAGGTGGTTTTGGGTGGAGGGCGGCGCTGCCAGGGCTCAGGGTGGTCCTGGCAGGGCACCAGGAGGGTTTCCATGGGGATCCAGCTGGATCTGCCATAGCTGGACTGCAGATAACGCCCAGCAGGAGTGCTCAGGGCTTCCAGCTCCGAGCAGGGATGCACAGATTGGCAGGAGGGAGATACGGTGCTGCCCTCCTTTTAAATGGGAGCACAGGCAAAGCTTTCCAAAAATTGGGTTTGCCCAAGCCCACAAAGATCCATCATTCTGCCAGAGCTATGACAGTTTAAAGTCTGCTGTCTCCCCATCCCTCTCCACCCTTCTTAATCCAACATCTGAAGGAGGAACAGAGAGGAATGAAAGTGATAAAAAATTGCTATAAAATGTTTAATATCTATAAATCAAGTCTGCAGCTCCAGCACTGCCTTTTGCCTTTCCCTCACAAGGACTGAAGAGTTGCATAAGAAAATAACTCCCAGTCTCAGCCACCCTGGCTGCAATCAATAAAGTCAGGAATTAATTTTGGGGTTGAAGGGACATTTCTGTGTTTGAAGCAGGCAGGTGAGAGTCTTTAATTACACAATTAAATGAGGTTCAATTCAGTCACAGAGGTGACGTATTTCTTTATCCCCCTCTGTCACTGCAGGTAGAAATAGGTTGGATAACTGCATCCTTGGCAGTGGATAAGGAATTGCCTCACTGACAACAGGACCTGAGCTGTGGAAGTTTTCCAGCACCCAAGCAGAGCCAGGCAGGCAGGTTCCATCTTCATGGACCTCCCAGCCCCTTGGGAATTGCTGTGTTGAGGTCTATAAACATCCCAGGCTTTATCTGGGGCTGTGGAGGAGATGGAGGGTGCAGGGACTGAGGGGTCCATGTGCAGTGATTGTCCTTGGCAGGGAGGATGGAATGTGCTCATTCCCCTTGCCACAGGCTCCTCCTGCTCTCTCTGGGACTTTGCACAACACTCCAGGTTAAGATTTTGCCCTTCGACGCAGTCAGAGCTTTATACAACAACAAAATTATCCAGGATTGAGCAAATGCCTTGTTTCTCCAGCCTCAGCTGCATGGGAATCACCAATTCTGGCAACAATCTGTCTTTCCTCCAGCTCACCATCCCTACATCTTCTTCTCTCCAGGATGTTTCCCCCAAGGTCATACTCCAGCAGTTCTCAAGGTCATTCCCACTTAGCAACTCTGCAGGAAAGGAAATATTCAAAAATCAACCTGCTCATTTCTTGTCTTGTGTACAAAGGTTTCTAAGGGCAGGAGTCGAGGAGGCTACCTAAAATTCAATTTATTTTCCTCTGTGCTTTTATCTGTGGCTCTGAACTGCTTTTAAAACTTGGGACTCGCTGTGATGGTAAAAAATAACAGAGAAAGGAGGTTAAAGTCACCTTTCACATTTGCATCCCCCCATGGGGGACTTTGGGGTTTTATTTGTAGCTTTTTGCTCCATCTTTTCCGTCCACACCCAGAACAGCGGAATCTGGAGTTAGGATTTGGAGCTCCAGATGCAACAGGGAGATACAGAAGTGCCTCGAGGAGCAGGAACTCGGATGCAGCACTCACCAAGTATTTATATCTCCATATATAAAAATTTTAAAAATAAACCATTGGTAAAGGTAAGCACAGGAGAAAAACACGAGGGAAACATTTGGCAAAGCGTGGTGGCCCAAGGAAAACCCAAACAATAGTCTGGGAGGGACAACGACAAGGGCGGAAGGGAAAGGCTGTGGGTCCGTGTGCCACGGGAAGGTTTGGATTTAACTGGAGCTGGGACCTCTTGGAGACAAACCCACAACCCCAGTTCTGTGCAGGCTCCCAAAGCTCCTTTGGTGTCTCTCCCTGTCCCGTTTCATGGTGCTGACGTGGTTTTGTCTGGCCCAAAGTCTCCCTCTACAGACCAATTCCCATCCCTGCCACCATCACCGGGCTCCGCTCCCTCGCGGCGTTTGGGATTTGTTGTTGTCTCTTTGGATCTCTGACAACGTGAGGTTTGCATGCTCGTTTGCCTGTGCAAAGCCTTTCCTTGGGACTCATCCATCATTTTCCAAGTTAAAACAGAGCTGCTTGTCCAGAGGAAGTCATTTGTCTCTCACGAAAGAGTCGCCCTCCCACCCCCGCCAACCGCTCCGTGGCGGTGCAAGCGAATCCATTAACTTCCCTGGAAAATGCATCATCTGACGTGGGGACTAAACTTTAGACTAACAAACCCCTGGAGAGGACACGAAGGAGCCATCTCTGTCACCCTGCTCAGTGCTCAGGTCAAAGCCTGACCTCTCTTTCCATTAAATCTTCGACTTTTAAGGGAAAACGTCGCAAATTGGCAGCAACTCCGGGTTTGGTGGCCGGAGTCGGCGCCCTGATTTCCAACCTCCCAAGGAGGCTCCTGGCTCTGTTTGAAACCCACCTCTGCCTCTCCCCGTTCCCGTCCTGCTCCTCTCAGGGGAAAGCGGGAAGGAAATGCTCCTTGGAGGGGAATGGCTGAAAGATCCCAGAAATAAACCCTGGGAGCAGGAGGGAGCCCGCGGTAGGAAGAGGCCACTCAGGCCGCGGTGTCCGGCGGCGCTGCCCGCTCCACACCTCGAGGGCAGGGCTCCAAAGAAAACACCCCAAACTCACGTTCAAGTTCGTTTTCCACGTGCTTCATCCCATCTTTTAATATTGACAAGTTTTCCACAGTCCTTATCCCACATTTGCAGGCCTGGAAGAAGCGCAGGAGATAAATTTTCCCATCCCAGCAACCAAGCAAGGCCCAGGATATTTTTGGTCAAATGACCCCAAACACAACCTCCAACTGGGTCACAACCTTCCTTGGTCACAAATAAAGGAGCTGCTAACTGCCACACTTTCAAGAAGGAATTCCCATGCACATCCAGGAGAAATTATTTTTCAGGGAATTTTAGCCACAATTCAACATAATTTTGAAACTTTTGTCCTGGAAGGTTTCGTTCACATCAATTTTATCTTTCATACCAGAGGAAGAGAAGAGCATTTACTCCATGAACTCTCACATTGAATGATAATTTTATATTATTTGTGAGTTTCTTTAAAACTTAACAGCCAAAGTTAAAATTATTAATAATCCAAAAAGCCAAGAAAACCAACAAAACCAATGTTCTGCTTATCAAACTACTTCCTTTTCTGGAACATTATTTTTCATTCTTTGGAACTGTTTTTCCATTTTATTTTGCTCAAGAAACAAACCAGGTATTAAAAGGAAAGGAATATGAAAAGGCATTTATTCATTTAGGTTTAAAGAAAAGAGAAAGACAAATTTTTCCCCTCCAACTGATTGGGAAGTGAATAGCCTTTATATTATATGCATAAAATAAAATTCAAAAGAAAATAGAAAATAGAGGAGGCCAATGAAAACTGATAAAAAACCCTGATGAAAAATGAAACATCTTGGAAAGTTCACTCCTGGACTTTGTGGGACAGAGCTGTGAAAGCAAACACAGCTGAACTCCAGCGAGGTGGGGAACGTCGTGGCTTTGAGGCAGAGCTTGTAACAGATTCGGATTTAAAGACAACAACTTTATTTTTCTATGGCCTTGAGGGGATTAAGAGAGGAGAGGAGTCCTGCTTGCCACCGGGGATATAAATCCTGGAGGGTCACTCCGTAGCCATCCGTCAAGCCAGAGGAAGGGAGGAGGCAGAGTCATTTTCAGTAGTAAATTTGGGAAGAACAAGCACTAATGGCCTAAAATTAAGAAAGAAAAACATCAGGCTAAATAGTAGGAAATGCTTTATAATGGTGAGGTCAGGCAGACAATGGGGAAACCTGCCAGGGGAGGTCAGGGGCTCTCCAATAACGGAGATGTTCAGGGATGCACCGAGGAGCCACGGAGCAGGGGCTCTGCTGGAATCTCCCCTGAGCCCATCAGATGGGGCTATCCCTGTGGGAATGTGTGTGATCCCGACGTGCTGGAGACTTGGGGGGCAATGTCAGGTTTCTCTCAAGCTTTCCTGCTGTGTCCCACCCAGGAGCAAGGTGCAGGGTGAGCAGGGGGGGGGCTGCAGCCTGCACTGCTCGGAGCAGCAGAGATCTGCCCCAGCTGTTCCCTTCTCCAAAGGAAAACAGAGGCTGCCTCAAGATGTGGGATCATCCACGCGGGGAAGGAAGAAAGAAGCCTTTCAGCAGAGCCCTCACACGGGGAAAGAGGGAGAGAGGGAGGTGGGGGATGAGCCGGGGGTCCTGCAGATTCCAGCGCCAGGAGGTTTCCTAAGGCTGTCAGGTTGATTTCCTGCCGCTTCCCTCACAGACACCTGCGCTCCGTTCCCCACACGTCGTTAGATTTTTCCAACTTCTGGTGTCCATCATCACCCCCAGGCAATCAGAGAGGGGCTGTGATAAACGATCCACAGGCAGTTTATTATACACACTAAATCCTCTTCGCTTGGTGCTCCAAGGGTGGGCCTAATACATTTTATTCCTCTTCAGCTTGGATTTGGATTCTTGGATCTGTTGGATACCTCCTGGGAAATGTGGGATAGGTGCTGCACACCACTCATTGCTCCAAGCACCATTATCTCCCATCATTTCTCTGGTGAGAAATCAGTAACACTGGAATTTTTCTGGATTCCTAGAAAACCTGACCACGTCAGAAATATCACCCAGCCAAAGCAGGGAATATCACTGTGACAGCCCAAAGCTCCCAGTGGAAAGAGACTGGGATTATGAAGGCAAGGGGTGTTGCTTGGAAGGAACATCTGAGGGGGTGTAGCTCAAAGCCAAAATGTCATCTGTAAGGTGTCACATCCATGTGGCTTTCTGGAGCTCTCAGGGATCTGTCCCAGGGCTGCCTCATCCTCCTGGGATGGGGAGGAATTTTTGTCTCTAAATCCCATTCTGTGGCCGCTGCCCTTTGTGAATCTGTGAGTCCAAGCACAGGTTTGCGTCTCTATGCCACAGTTATCCTAAAAAAGCCCACAGACTGGAGGATGGAGGATGGAGATGCTGAGATCAGATTCAGGGAAAGCCAAAACAACTCACTCCCATTGGAATGTGACCATGCAGAGACCACCGTAATTGTGTTTCTTTAAACACAGATAAATAACAAGTCGAAGAAATTAAAAGCCTGGTGTGGGGCTGGCCTGAGAGGCAGCACGGGGACATCCATCCATGTCCCCACAGCTGCCCTCTCCTCTGGGAGTCTTTCCTGCTTTGACATCCTGTCCCAAACACCTCCCGAAGGCGACTGCGGAGGGCGAGGGAGTGTTTCTAATGGAGAAGGTGGAATTAAGTGCTGCTAACACAGAGCAGAGGGCACAACTCCCAGAAGAAGACTCTTCCTCCTCCAACTGCACCCTCCAGCCCCACCAGAGCAGGTCTCCCCCAGCCCACTGCAGACAGAATTCCACAGATTTGTCCTTCCTTGCCCGCAAGTGAAGTGGGAAGGATTTTTCCACAGCGCTGCTGCTATTCAGGCATTTGGAGATGCTGTTCCCAATTTTCCCTCTCCAGTATCAGGCTCTTGGTTCCAGGATGCTCCAGAAGGAAGCCTGTGAGAGGGTGCCTGGTGGTTTCTGGGCTGAGGAAGTCAGAGGTGTTGAGGAAGACAAGGAATGCAGGAGGCTGTGGGAAGCCACCAAAGGGAACCTGAAGAGGGTGGGGTGGGGCCTCAGAGGGGATTTTGGGCAAACCCAGAGCACAACAGGCTCCAGTGCCTGCAGCTCGTGTGAAGACATGGAAAAGGTTTGGCAAATGGTGGGAGGTGAAAAAACAAGCATGGAGCACACTGAGGAGAAAAGAGGAACCTCAGAGGAACGGCACCGTCTGCTGCACTAAAGGGCAGCTTTTCTCTCTCCAAAAGCTTTGTTCCTGTCCGGCTCCTGGGGGAGGAGAGTTGGCCTGGAGCTGCAGCAGTAACTTTGAGTAACTTCTCAGGAAACAGCTTATTTAGATAGCACTGCCTATTCTTCAGAGGAGGGGAGAGAAGAACATATTGCCTGTTACTAATGAATGGCTTTTCCACAACTAACGATGTTGCCAGGGATGGATTCTCCAAGGTCTCCCCAGTATCTCCACTGACAGGAGGGATTTTGGCACGGAGAGAGCACAGCTTTTCCACACTCACACCCCCCGATAGGGGAGAGTTAAATCTCTTCTCTGCTTCTAATGGAAAATGAAGCAGGCATGACGCATCTGCTTAGAAGCCTTTTTCCTTATCTCCAGGATCAAAAAGAATTCCAGAGCTCCACGAGCAGAAACTGAGAGCAGTTCATCCCCTGCCAGCGCGTGCAGACTGGAGGAGTTCAGGTTGGACACAAGTTAAGGGTTGGAGTCTCACTGCAATAAAGAGATTGTTTCCACTGCCTGCAGGAGGAACAGCTTTGGATCTTGATTTCTCTGCTCAAGCTTGCAGTAAATAAAAGCTTCGAGCAGAGCCCATTAAAGCTGTTCCAATTTCCAGGCTCTGGTCTTTCCAAAATTAACTCTTAGAAAATTCAATCTACACAAATGCCCCTTGGCTGAGGAGGAGAAGGATTCAAATCATCAGATGCTCATCACAACCTTCTGGGTCAAGGATCTCCCAGGAATAAGTCCATGGATTTGCCACCCAGCCTGGAAAAGGCTTCAGCAAAGAGTTCCCAGAGACAATAAAGATTCTACATTTCAAGAATCTTGTCAAATCGTGGTATCCAGATCCTGCTCAAGTTTTGCACAAGAACTGATGCTCAGCCTCGTATTCAGGTTCCTTTCAAAGCTCAGTCCACAAAGCTGAACTGTTGGGAGCTCGCTTCACCTCAGCAGAGTTTTAGGTGTGACCTAAAAACCACAAACCCTAATCCCTGAAGGACCCGAGGGCTCTGGGCAAGGCTTCTCCTCCTTTTACAAAGCACAGCCCCTCTGAAAGAAAGCAAACAAAACTTAATCACTGCTACCTTGAAGCAGTCAACCCCACATCCCAAGGCAGAGCAGGTCCCTAACTCCAAATCGTTGGCTCTGGGAATTTTTATCGTGGTGGGGTTTTGCTGCATCTGGTTGTGCAAGTTTTTCTAACGTCATTTCTGATCAAGGTAGTTCCCAGTAACAACTTTCAGCATATTCCAGGTCAAGGTTAAGAGGGAAAGGGAAATTGCACAGGGGAGGTGCTGCTGCTGCTCTTGGAGGTGGCAGGGCCTGGGAGAGAGAGGATTAGAAATTAAAGGAGTTCTTGTAATTCGGAGGAGCCGTGACAAGGAAAGGGAAAAGCAGCATTTGTGACACTGTTAACAAACTACAGCAATGTGTAGATGCCTGGAAACGAAGCCAACATCAGCTTTAAACCCATCCATGGCAAATTGATTTCAAATCATCAGCTGTTTGCTCCAGCAAAGGCTGCTTTTTTTTTTCCAGCAGAAATGCCCTGTGCATTTGGAAATCACTTTAACCAAGTCTGGAAAACATCCTGCTAAGCAGGATCTGGCTCCCAGCAGAGTCAAAGCTCACACAGATTTTGTGCTGGGCAGCTTGGGAGCAATCCTGGTGTTAATTCATAGTAACTGAACCTTGGGGAGGCCCTGGCACAGAGAAGCTGTGGCTGCCCCTGGATCCCTGGCAGTGCCCAAGGCCAGGCTGGACAGGGCTTGGAGCAGCCTGGGATAGTGGAAGGTGTTCCTGCCCATGGAACTGGATGAGCTTTAAGGTCCCTTCCAACCCAACCCATTCCATGATTCACATTCAAACCACACTCATGGTTTGCAGCACCATCCTCCCCAAGCTCAGGAGACCCACGTGGAGAAAGTGACCTTGCAGACTTGGCTGCTTTAAATTTCACATCTGCACGTGAAAATGAATCCCCAATTCCTTCCACTGCCTGGAGCAGCTCAGATTTTTAAGGGAGAAAAGGAAGCCCCAAATGAAAGCTCCTCCCCTAAATCTCACAGGTACACGGAGGGTTTGCAACACATGGAGCAAACACAGGCAGAGCCCCATGGAAACCCCATCCCAGATTAATCAATCCCTCCCACAAGCAGCCAAGGAAGACATTAAGTGCCAGGGAATTGCTGGAAGCTGGGAATGCCAGCACCAGCTCTAAAGACTAAGACAGCAAAATTTGATGCTATCCTTGCAAATTCTCCCTGTCAGCCCTGATGGGATTTAGGGATCTTTGAGGCACAGAGGACAAGCTCCCTCTGCTGAGGCCATGGATGCTGGGATGTGGAGGGCAGGATGCTCCACGATAAAAGGGATACAGCTTTTCCATCTGCAGCTCCATCCATCCTCACACGGGGGTCTTTCCTATGGCAGGGCTGAGCTGGGACAGAAAAATTGGATCACAAGATTAATCTGGATATTCCATATTATTATTATTTATTATTATTATATGTTATTATTTATTATTATTTATTATTGTGTATTATTATGTATTAATATATGTTATTATATATTATTATGTATTACTATGTATTATTATTTATTATTATATATTAATAATTATAAGTATATATTATAATATAGTGATTATCATTAATTAATACAATTAATTATAATATTAATTAATATTATAATGAAATATATTAATACTGTGTAATTAATTACTATATAAAAATTAATTTTATTATATTAATTAATATTAAATTATATTATACTAATTAATTAATAATACATAAATATATATTAGTATATATTAGTAATATTAGTATATATTAGTATATATTAGTATATATTAGTATATATTATTTTATTTAATGAATTATGTATGATATTATTAATTAATTCTATTATTCATAACCTTTATATTATCTGTTATTATAATATTGAGGCTATTTGACAGGTAAAATGCTGTCCCCACTTGGTTTTGGGGAAAAATCCAAACCTTTTCCATTTCCACCTTCCCTTGGATTATAGCTTTATCATTTGCAGCCGGGTGTGAATTTTTATTGCAGTAACTGCAGTCCTGGGTGCTGGAAAGCTTGAAATCCAAACCACTCTGGTGGAAAAAATTCCTCACGTGGAAAAAGTCCATGAGAAGCCACAGCCCTCACCTGCATGAGCTGTGAACCTCACAGGACCCTCCTGAGCTCCTGAAAGACCCAAAAATGCTTCAAAGAACTTCCACTGATGGCAAATTCAGCCTCTGTCAGAGCAACAGCACAAAACCATTTGACTCCAGAGAGGTGAAGGGAAGAAAAGGGAATTCTCAGAGCAGAAAGGCCAGGCAGGAGGGAGGATTCAGTAAGGAGAGGAGCTTGGCCTCTGTCTTCAGCCCTGGGGTTGGGCAGCCACCTTTTACCTGCCCCCACATTCCAGAAGCTCTGGGATTCCAGCAGGGAACAACGAGGAGATGCCACCAGCATTCCCCACTCCCAAGCAGGATCTTACAGAGCAGTGGGGAAAGCTTTAACCAGCCCCTGGGAGGTGGTTTGGGCATGAATTTCACCCCATGGCGTTGATTTCTTGTCTCCCCACTTGCCTGGATCAAGGCAGTTGATAAATTTGGGATGTTGAGGCTGTGTGACCTTACACAGCCAAGGCCCATCTCTGCTCCTCCTGCATCATCTCCCCCAGTGCCCCCTGCTTTTCTCTCCCACAGCCCTGAGAATGCCTCTCCTTGTTTTCCAGAGCCTCCTCATTGTTCCTGGCAGGATGGGCAGAGCACGGGGCACACAATGGGGTACCCTCTGCTCAGGATGTACGTTGGTCATCCCAGGGCAGGAAAATGCTTACGGAGGGGCTTCCTCAGGCAGCTGCCTCCTCACTTTCCCTCCCCCTTCCCAGCAGATCCTCAGGATGATCCTGGTGGTCTGGTTACCAGCCACCCTTCATAGGAACTCACCGCAGGAGACCAAAATGTTCATCATCCATGGATGATCCATGAACATTCAACGCCCGCCACAGGTAAATGCACCTCTATCCCAAAATCTGAGTCCCACCCAGGGCTGGAAGAGCAATCCAGAGGGTTGTGTCCATTGTGTCCATCCCAGCTGATGGCAGCAGCCTCCATCCTCACCGACGTCATGTGAGCAGTAAATGAGCCCTGGAGTCCTTTCATCCCCTGCCAGCCTTTGTCCTTGGCACACACAGAACTCCTGGGCATCCTGAGTGTGGGGCCAGGACTGCTCTCCATCTGCTCAGCAGCCCGTGGAACAAAGACTTCTCTGGGTGTGCAGCCCACGCTGAGCTCTGCAAATGACATTAATTAGTCTATAATTAGTTCTTAGCCCCTCGTGGTTCAGGGTAGTGTGCCCACGTCAGCCCCGTGTCAAGGACATCCTCCCTGGGGGCTTGTACAACACAAGGAATTCACCCTGACATCACTGCTCCTCGTAAATCCCAGATCTGAGGCAGCTTTTTCCATCTCTCACGCTTGAGTTCACTTCCTGGAACGGCTCGTGGTAAATCAGGGATTGAGGGGTTTGGGTGGCAATCCCAGGCACCAGTTCCTACACACCCCGAAAAGTTCAGGGGAAAGCACAGACTGCATTTTCCTGGGACTGTCACATTTGCTTCAGAGCTCAAAACCTCATCAATAATTCTCTCTCAATGCAAGCCACGTCAGCCCTGCCAAGGCCAAACGCATCTACATGGACAGGACCCAGCTCACTTAGGATCAAAGAATCCCAGGATCCAAAATCATCCAGTCCAACCCGTGACCCACCCCCAACTTGTCACTTCCAGTCATTTTTTGGATCCCTCCAGGGATGGGGACTCACCACCTCCCTGAGCAGCCCCTGCCAACGTTGAACCCCCCTTTCTGGGAAGGAATTCCTCCTGATGTCCATCCTGACCCTCTGGCAGCACTGAGCAGTGTGGATTTCAGGATCATGTGGAGCTGCCAGCACTGAGACTGAAGCTGTCCCAGAGACCCCAAAAACGCAGCAACAGCCTCACAACAGATTTTTGTCACACCTTCACTGCTCTCTTCCCTCATCCACAGGGCATTTCTTGGGGAGGATTCATTTCTGTCTCCTTCCCCCAAGCACTGATCTGTTGTTCACACCTCGCCTCACCTTCACCTCACCACCACCACTGCTGTTGGTGGAGGTCCTGTGGGAAGCCCAGGAGATGATCAAGGTTTGAGCCCTGTTTGGGGTTGACTTTTGGAATAATGGGATCTTTAATGTCCCTTCCAACCCGAACCATTCCATGATTCTCTGCAAGGACCGGGGAGTTCTCAGTGGCTTTATGTCATCAAATAACTTCCCTGTGTCTTTCCAGAGGCTCAGCATCCACGACCTTCCTTCAATTCATGTGGAATCACAGAGCAGATGACCTACAGGGGTGATGGCTCAGCAAAACTCGTGAGTGTGCCCCCACCAGTGGGAAAGAATCAGTTAAAAATACCAGAGTGGTTTGAATCCCTTTTCCTCTGAGGCCTGAATGAGCCTGAGGGAGGAAAGTGCTCCTCAGGGCCCTGACATCTGAATGTGCTGCTAAGGAAGAGGTGTGTATCACAGCCACAATAATTCACTCGGGTTTGAAGGCTCCAAGTGGCCTTTGAATGACAATTTGCTCACAGAGGCCATAAATACACGACGTGATTTATTGGGCTTCGGTTAACATGGGAAACAACCCAAGAAAGGGATTTTGGAATTGTGGCTTTGCATTATTTAATGTGTGCTCTGTCCAACCCAGGAGCCTGAGGAACAGGAGGTTTTGGGGAGGGGTGATCACTTGACCCAGCAGTGAAAAACAAGATTTTGAGTGCAATTAACAGCTCAGTTTGCTGTCTGTGGTTACTTTTATTTGATTAATTGAGTGCAACTGCCTGGTGGAGTTCCCACATTTTGGGGAGGAAGAGATGTTGGAGAGATGGGAAAAAGAACAGGGATAGAGATTCATGATCTCAAGCACGTTCAAAGCCTAAAGCAGCCTGGAGAAGCCTCGTTCCAGCAGGCACTGCAGGCACAATCATGGGAATGCACCCATGGAAGTCACCAGCTCAGGAGTTTCCAGGATACTCCTCAGGTTTCCAACATAAAATGGCTTTGAAAGCAGAAAATGTCAGCTCAGAGGAAATGTTTCCCCACAATAGTCAATGGAAACCTCTTAGCCAGGTCCAAAATCTAGAGGTTTTCCAGTGATGTCCATGCACCAGTTTGGGCAGGCTGGAGAGAACTTCTCCAGGTTTCCAGAACGGTAATTCCTGGTTTTCACCGTGTCCTTGAACCTCAGCTTTTTCCACCCCAGCTAAACCCCAACGGTTGGATTGCAAAGCCACCAAAAAAAGTTGTCATTTGTCCATTTAACCAAAATCCTTCACTGAGCCACGACCTTGTGCACATGGGGTGGAAAGAGGACACAGCAAAGAGGCTTTGCTGGAAGTTTCCCTGGATTTTTCCACCACTGCTAAGAGATTAAACACATGGACATCCTTTGTGGTGTCCCAGACAAGGGCTGCAGCTCCTGCATCTTGGCGAAGCAGAGGAAGACAAGAGCTTTGCAGGGATCTCATCCAAGGCTTTTTTTTCCCCAAAGCAAAACAAAAATATTCTCTGGAAGCATCAAAGGCTTTTGCAAAGAGAAATAAAAGTTTCCAACTTGGGGTTTTTTTTGGAGCCAAACCTGCGTCCTCATCCAGTGGGTGAGGGGTAAGGGTCAGGAGGGAAAAGTGCTTGGCTCTGGAGGGAAAAAAGCCTCAGGCAAAGGGGAAATCAAATGAGCAGTAATTTTTTAAAAATCCAAAAGGAAGTTTCAGACCCCTCCTCATGACTCATGCAGCATTATTTGCCAGAAATTATTCAAAATTATCCTGGCCCACGCTGCTTTTCCCCACCTCTGGAGTTCCCATGCATCCTGCTCCTCTGAGCATCCACGGTCCTGGGGTCCCCCAGCACCCACCTTGCTCCTCCAGAACCAAAATAACCCAGGAAAAATCCCTCTCTGGCAGCTCCATCAGGAGAAAAACAGGGCACCCTTGTTTTCAGTATCTATTCAGCAGCTTAAAAGAGCAGGAAATTTGGGCCATTTGCTTTATCCATTGTATCTTCTGTTATTCATCAATTTTGGAAAACAGCCTCTAAAATTTTTTCCGGCTCCCCTTTCCCATGTAAATCACTCCAAGGTTTCGTGTTTTTTTGTCTTCCAAAAAAAAAAAAAAAAAAAAAAAGCAAGAAAAAATAGCCAAACTTTCTGTTGTTCACAGCAACATTTTTTTTTTGCACTTCATTCCAATTTAGCAACTCCGTGGAGCTCCCCTTTCCCTAAAAGCCTGGAAACAGAGGAAGCAGTTCCTGCCTGAGGCTGCACGCAAGCAGCAAATGCCAGAGCTCGATGTTGTTTTCCTGTCCCCTCTTAGTGCTCCGTCAGCTCCCTGCAGCATCCGAGGGGGCACCAGGCAATAACCCCCCCTCCTGGAGAGTTTTCCAAGTGCTGGCTCCGTTCCAGCCCCCGGGATGATGGAAAAGGCTCTTTACAGCCAGGGTGTGATGCAGCACTTTGGGAATTCAAGGTAGGTATTGCAACGTTGAGTTTTGGGGAGAAAAAAATCTGGATTTTTTAACGTTTTTTCATAGGTAAAAGAATATTTCTAGGTTTGGGAGGAGGTGTGCAAAGGCAAATAATAATGGGGAGAAAATCTGGATTTTTTATTATTTTTCACAGCTAAAAGAACATTTCTAGGTTTGGGAGAAGGTGTGCAAAGGCAAATAAAAACGGGATGTGACCATAACCACTCCTGACAGCACCAGAGACACATGAAACCCTGTCTTGGATGATTCCTAAAGGAAGAGCCAAGGCCAGCATGGACCAGCTTTAACAGGGAATCCCTTTGTTTTTCCACCAGGGTCCTGCCCTGCTGATCCCAGACCGGATCAACACACGGATATTTCAGTAGATACTTCACTTGCTGCTTCCCTCGAAGACCCAGCTTCAAGACTAACCTAAAAATATTTAAATATATATATATATATATATATATATATAGGTTTCTAAGCTCCATTTAAACTAGATAATGGGAAGGAATCATTCTCTGGGAGGGTGAGGAGGCCCTGGCACAGATTCTCAGAGAAGCTGTGGCTTCCCCATCCCTGGAAGTGTCCAAGGCCAGGCTGGATGAGGCTTGGAGCACCCTGGGACAGTGGAAGGTGTCCCTGCCCATGGAACTGGATGAGTTTTAAGGTCCCTTCCAACCCAACCCATTCCATGATTTTATGATTTAGCTGCACCTATTTCCCTTACCAAGGTGCAAGAAGACCCCCTATGCATCCATGAGGAGCCTGGACCTCCTCCAACTTTTCCCAGCAGGATCAGAAGGAAAGGGGGATGATCTGAGCTGAGCCCTGCCAGGATGTGCAGAGCCAGGCCAGCCACTCTCCAGTGGGTTCACACACACAGAGGAGGGGAAAAATAACAAAAAACCGAAGCAAAAAGCAATATTCATGTTGCAGCTTTTGCTTTTGGAAATCCCCTGTTTGGCCTGGAGTGAGTCAGCCAAAATGTTGACCTTGGAATTATGATGGGAATGTCGTGTGACATGGAAGGAGTGAGGAGCAGCCTGGCTGCAGCCTGGAGCCCTGGGATGAGCCAGCAGCTGATGAGCTCATGGGTCTGACCGTGCTGCAAATGCAGAGTTGGTGTGGGAAAAGAGGATTGCTGTATTCCAGCAGAAAGGTAAATCCAAGGAAAACAGCTCCTCGTGAATGGGAACAGCCCACCAAACCCAGCATCCCCAGGGTGTGACACCCACAGTAAGAAACTGAGGTTGCCTGAAGAGTTCAGCAGAGTATTCCCATTTTAATCAGAGTTTTTTCCAGGTTTTGAGGAAGCTCATCCAACGCTTCATGCCTCAAAGCAAACAGAGGAAGAAAATCCAAGTGAATATTCTTTTTACCCAGGAAAAGTTTCTCAGTAAAATATCCGAGCTCAGTTTTGGACCCGTAGAAGGAGGCGTGGAAGTGTGTAATTAATTAATGAATTGATTGATAACTGAGTGGTTGCCACCCTGAGAAGACAAGTAAGGAAGGAGGGTGGAGTTTAGTCGCTGACAGGAGAGAAAGGTCAGATCCTGAAAACTCATCCCATGCTGGGAATCCAGTTATGGAAATATGGGGTGGTCCAGCACAAGTTTCTCCAGGTTTGGAATTCTTTCCCAGCCACTGACCTGTGGCTGGTTATCCTTGCTCCCTCTTCGACTGAAAAATCCCCTCTTTTCCTGGAACAAGCAAAAATTAGGAGGAAATTGCAATGACTTTTTGCCTTAAGGGATTTCTTCTGTTGCCACGGGGAAAATCCAAATGACACATTCAAGTCAAACCTTGGGAAGTTTTGTTATGGATGTATCCTAGAAGTTGTCGCTGTCCCTTCTGATGTCCTGCAGCTCCCAAAGCATGATGGAACGTGATTTTTTCCTGGAAAATCCCACTGATTACAGCCATTCTGGAATGAGGCAGCAAGTACCTGCAGGGCTGAGAGAATTGGGATCACTCAGGGAGACCTTGGAGCCCCTTTTAGTGCCTAAAGGGGCTCCAAAATTGCTGGAGAGGGACTTTGGAAAAAGGCCTGGAGAGACAGGACAAGGGGAAATGGCTTCCCACTGACACAGGGCAGGGTTAGATGGGATATTGAGAAGGAATGTGGATACTGGGAACTAGATCAGCTTGAAGATCTCTTCCAACCCAAACCACCCCATGATTCTGCGATTCGGGGGATGAAGCCAGGCTCCAGCTGAGGAGTTGACATCAGCACGTTTCCCGCAGCAGTTTTTATCCACCTCCCCATTTCCCAGGAAAGCAGAGGTGGGCTGCATACTTCGGAATGATAAGGGCAAAAAGGAGTCCCTACAAACCTCACCGTGACCTCAGCAATGGTGTCTCACTTCCACCTTCTCCTGCAGGATCTGTGCCTGTTGCAATCGGCCTCCTGGAGCGTCCCGTGCCTCCTCCACCCCAACCCCGTCCTCCTTCGGAGCAGGAGCAGGAGATAAGTGCTTAATGAGTGAGCAGAGCACATAGTTTCCCTGCAAGAAGCCTCTCCCCGGGTTCCTGCCAGATTCCGAGCCTCTCCCCCATGCAGACCGCCCTGGGAGTCAGGAATTATCAGGGGGTTCCAGAGCCTTCCCACCGCGGCACCCGCCAGGGAACCCGCGGCCTTTCCACTCCCCGACACGAGATCGGGAGGTTTTGGGGGGAAAAAAAATCCCTGGGAGTCCCAGTGGAGCTTGGGAACACACAGAAAAAGGAGTTTAGGGAGCGAAATTCATGAATGCTCGGAGCAGGGCAAGGCTTGGCCTCCATTCCTTAGGTCACAGCGACAGCAGAGGAAGTCTGGCAGGGCCGAGCTGTGGGATGGAGATTGCTCTCCAGGGTGACTCCAAAAGGCAATAAAAAAAAGGAGACAATAAGGAGAGAGATAATAAAAACCCTCCAGCTTTTGATTTTCTCCCGGCAATGCCAGGCTTTTCAGGAAGGTCTAATGTTTGCCTACAGATTTACTGGCCCCCAGGCACGGGGGGCAAAGGGACAGAGGTGACGTTACTCGGCAGCTCCAGCCAAGGCTTTGCCACGGAGCTGAGCAAAACTAGGGTGGCTGGAGAAAATGGGGTCAGAATGATCTTTTCCCTGAAGAGCCCTGAAAAAAGGACCTTAAATCAGAATTATTCCTGCTGGAGGCAGCTTTTTCTCCCTGTAATGAACACCAGCCTGTTCTGCCAGGAATGGGGAAGGCTCTGGACAAACCCTGTCACCACCTCAGGGCATGAAGCTGGAGAGACCCCAGGAATCCTTGGGTGATAAAAGCTGATGTTGGCTACTCCAGGGGCCAAGAGCAGCTCCAGTTGCTCTGCTTGGCCTCCACCACAGCAGAGCTTGGTGCAGCCACCACCCAGAGCTCGGCTCAGTGCCACGAGCTCACCCTGAGCAGACAAAGAGGGTAAAAAGCCCAAATCCAAAGTCAACCCAGAGCCTTGAGGATCATCTCTCCTTGGAGGGCTTGGCTGCTCCCATGAGGATCCCACTGGGGATGAATCAGGACAGTGGGACCTGATTTTCCTCCATCCATTGAACCCCACTCAGACTGGGCACCAGATGAGGGAGGATGAGAGGATGGAGTCAAACCTGGACACAACTAATTCCTCTCACCTTTCCAAACCCTGACTGTCCAAACCTGTGCTGGGCATTCCCAGGGGATGCTCCTGGAGGAGAACCAAGCTTGTGGCTCAAACCCTTTGCTGCTGATGCTCCAAGGAGAGCAATGGGAAGGGATGAGCTGGGGAATGGTGTCAAAAGAGCAAAAAATGACTTCTGAGAGGAGCTTGGGAGTTTTTTCACACTTCACTTTTTCTTCCTTTTATCCCTTGGAGCAAGAATGCCTAAACAGATATTTTTGGAACGACTGGAATGTTTTCTTCCAGGGGAATTGAAATATTCTGCTGATCCTAAAGAATTATGGGATTACATGACCATCAATATGAAAGGAGAAAGCTCAACTTGGTTTCTTTTATATTCTTCTCTTGACATAATTTGGTGAAATGAAGGCACTCCCTGAGAAGGATTCGATTGCAGCAAAACCATTTCCCATGGAAAGCTGCTCTGCCTGGCTAATTCCAGTGCCAGGGATCATGGAATTTCATGGATAACAACCAGTATCGTGGCTGGTGGTGGAAACACAGCCCATGGAGATCCAAGATTTTCATTACTGACTGCTCTGGAGGAAACCCCTCCAACAGCTAAAAATCAAACATTTATCCTCATTAAGGTGATGTCATTCTTAGTTTTATTCCCTTTTATTGTTTTTTGGTGGGGTTTCAGTTGGGTTTTTTGTCAGACCTCTCCAACCAATGACTGTCCACCCCAAAATCCAAAACCCTTCTCCACTTTTCTTGCAGATGAGATGCCTCCACCATGTTTTGGATGTCCCCTGGTGAGGAGACTCCACCGTGCCAGAAGTCGCTCACACATTTTATAAACACCGCCAGAAACACCTGGAAAATGGGAAAATCCTAAAAAACGCCCAAGAAAAACTTTAAAAAACCATGCCTTTTAGCTATGGATGTGTGGAAAAACACATTAATCTTGCAGAACACGGCCAGCAGACAGGAGCCAAAAGGTTGCCACCGGGGTGTGGTGAAGGGGAGACATTTCCATGCTATTGCTCAGCAGGTCACAGCAACAGGATGCTGATAACATCCTGCAAACTTCCTCCCTCAGCTGGCCTGGAAAAAAATCCCGAAAATGAAGGCCCCGAGGCACATCATGAGCAGCCAACCATTCACAAATCCACCTTCTGGGAATGTTGTGTTTCAAGGCAAGGCCGGGGATGCGTCGCTTTTCTCTGGTTGTAAAGGAGGCAACTGGAAAGGACGAAAAATAGGGAAAATGGGGAAAATGGGGAAAACAGGGCAGAGTTCCATGGCCAGCAGGACTTTGGGGTGATGGCTCTGGGATCACAGTGCTGGCACAGCCGCTCCTTTTATTGCTCCAGATGGATTTTAAATGGAGCAGCACGGGAAAAAGAGGTTTTTTAATAGCTGGGTTTACACTTTTTCCTTGTCCTTTGGAGTTCGAAGAGGTTCAGAGTTATGCTCTCAACAACTCAGACATAAATCCAGGGGAAGGCAAAGCAACAGGAGAGGATTTCCCCAAAAGGCAGGGAGAGCAGGAGATTCCCACCTCATCCAACACCTTTAAAACCCATTAAATTAATTCAATTCAAGCTTTGACAAGAGATGAGCAGGATTTCTGCAGTGCAGTCAGGCTCATGGCGGGGGGCAGCGAGAGAATTGCTTCCCCAGAGCACGGAGGGATTTTTTTTTCCTCCTTTTGCAAAGGAAAACCCAAAGAGAGGCTCAGAAAGAGAAGCGAAACCTGCCTGCAAAGAGAAATGGCTGAGAATAAAAAACCTTAAAAAAAAAAAAAAAATCTAAATATATCCTGGTTTGAGCAAAATCATTTCCTCCAGCAAGGTCACTAAATTCCAATTCACTCCAGTCATGACACTTGGTTCTCAGGGAGGATGGGGCCAGGACCTCTGTGAGATGCCAGGGGCATTCCCAGACCCCGCTGAAGGGGATTTTGCCTCTGAAGGAGACTCAGTTCCCCCAAATCCTGCACAAGCCATTTCCAACTATTTCTTCACTGCATTTAACTCTCTCCCCACAAAAGCGAGGCGTCCTTGGCACAGCCTGGTGGGTGGGAGGAGGAGGATGTGGGACAGAGCTGGTGAGGGGATTTCTTCTGCTCAGAGCAGTGTCAGCAGTGCTGGGCTCCTGGTTAAACCACAAACCTGAGCTGTGGGGACACCAAAATGCCACGAGCACGAGGAAAATGCAGTCCTACCCCCCTGCCATTTCCTCATCTCACTCGAAGTGGATGAAAATCATGGAATTGTAGAAGGGTTTGGGTTAGAGGGGAGCTTAAAGCTCATCCAGTTCCATCCCAGGCCATGGGCAGGGAGAATTTCCACTGTCCCAGGCTGCTCCAAGCCCTGTCCAACATGGCCTTGGACACTTCCAGGGATCCAGGGGCAGCCACAACTTCTCTGGGAATCTCTGCCAGGGCCTCCCCACCCTAAGAGGGAAGGATTCCTTCCCAACATCCCATCTAAACTCAGTTTGAAGCCATTCCCACTCTTGCACAGCAATGCAGGGCCCCATCCCCCGGACACACCACCTCCGGGTTTCTGCCGCTGAACTTCAAGCCCCAGGAATGTGATTGTTCCCAAAAAGGGGAACAGCTGGGGACAGTGTCCCAGGCGTTATCTGCCACCCTAATTAACACCTTTGAGCGGCCGCCAGCCGCAGGCTGGGAAGTCAACTTTGCTCTGAAGTCCATCCCTCGCTCCAGAGGGACCCTGTCAGCCCCTGCCTCCCCTCCCTGCTCCCCTTATCTCCCCCCGGAGCTTTCCTGTTTACATTTCCCATTAGATTCCCGTAATTAACGCCCTGACAGCGCAGAGCGGGTGGGAATGGTGCTGGCTGCCCCTCGGCACAGCCGGGATGAGAAGCGGCTCCTGCAACCCCCACACCTGGAGACGCCCCCAGAATTTTGGGGTGAAATCCCCCTGGAGACGCCCCCAGAATTTTGGGGTGAAATCCCCCTGAAGACGCCCCAGAATTTTGGGGTGACAGCCCCTGCTACAAAGCTGAACGTGGATTTGCCTAAGGTTTGCTCCCAGTGGGGAGGAAGCAGCAGCCCCAAAAGCACCCAGAGGGATCTGCCTTAGGATGGATGCAATTATTTCCTCTGCTGCGGGTGCAGTTTTGGCTGCACATCCCAAAATCAGTTCCAGGCGGCTTTGGCACAAGGGGAGCAGCCTGGGACAATGCAGTGGGCACTGTAAAACCTGGCACAGGGAGATTCTCTCATCCTTTAATCCCTCAGGAGGTGCAGTTAATGCCCAGCACGCAAGTATTTGTACCCCTGCATGGCACAGCGCTGCTTTTCCCAGAAAATGCCCAAATTCTCCCTGTTTTCCCTCATTTCCCCTCATTTTACCCAGCAGCAAATAGAAAAGCTCAGGTGCTCAGGCAGAGCTGCTGGTGTCTGTCCAGCGGCAGGGCAGGGGAGGGAGGATGGATGTATTAAAAACACAGCTTTTATACATTTTCTTCCATTCCTATTCCCAAACTACCCCTGATTTCCAACAAAACGGGCCACGGGGATTCTCATCTCTCCATCTAGGAGTGCGTCAGGCTCAGCGATCAGCAGGGCATTTTCTTGGAGACAAGAAAAAAGAGAAAATCCTGCCCAGATTTCCCTGCAACCACCAGGAGAAGATTCCCCCAGCCCATCCCAACGTTTCCATCCCCGCTAACATCCAGTGCCATTCCTTCCGACGCCAGCGGGGGGAAACCAGAGCCATAAAACCCCATCCCTTCCCCCTTTAACTGGAGGCCAGCCCTGCACAGATCCCTATCGGAATCAAAGCCCCCCCAGCTGCTGGATGTGTGGCAGGGAGCCTTTGGTGGAAACAGCCCCCTTGCTGTTATATGGCATCCAGGAGAGCTGTGGCTGTCGCCTTTCCAGGCCTCTGGAATTCCTCTGGGGATTTCGGGAGCTGCAGCACGAGCTGTGCTCGCCCTCATCCACACGTAGGTAGCAGGGGGATAGGTGCCATATAAAAGAGCAGGGTAAGGGCAGATAGGGATCTTCAAGGAGGGAGGAAATTTGGCAGGAGGGCGGAGTAAAACAAGAAGAAAAAGAGGGGGGAAAAAAAAAAGGAAAAAGAAAAAAGAAGCTTTGAAATCAAAGGCCTGGTTGATCCCAACTCGAGGTTGAGGAGATGAGAAGGGAGAGGTGGGTTGGGAAGGGCTAAAGCCACCCCTGGGGTTGTTATTAACACCTTTTTGAGGTGCACACACAGAAATCCCACCAGGCCCAGCAGAGACAAAGGTGCCTGTGCTGGTGACTTCCAGCAAGTTTCCTTAAGGAAAATCGATCTGGCTCCAGTGCCTGGGAGCTCTTCTGCTTAATTGATAACCCCAAAGCATCAATATTGAGCCTTTATCAATACGTGGCAGAAGCACCACAGAAATAAGCCCAAATCCGGAGGGAGGGGTAGAGCATTTTATGCTTCAAAATCCAGAAAACAGCAAAACCGTGCTCTGGGTTTGGCCCAAAATATTGACTTTTTTACTACCTGAAATTACACATCCTGCACTGTTACTTCCCTCCAACCCCCAACACATTTTTCTGGCGTGTTCAGCTCATTTCTTTTTTGCCTTCCATGCAGCAAATCCTGCTCATCCTCTGAGTGTGATCAGCCCCTGCTGCTCTTCCCACATTTCTCGCCCATGGCTGATCCCTCACCGGGGGTTCCTTTGCAGCTGCCAGGCTCATCCCTGCCATAAACCTGAAAAGAACCTTTTCCTTTGGAAACCCCTTCAGCTGCCAGGGCACAAGGGCTTGGAAATGCCCCCTGTCCCTGCTCCTGCTTGCCACTCTTCCATGTGTTCCCAGCTGGAAATTCTGCCTCCAGCAGCACTGACCCCACTGCTGGATCCACAGCACCCCGGGTTCGCTGGCAGTGTGGGAAGGGAATTAACCTTTTTGCAAGGATGAGTGAGGGAATTGCTGCTCTTTTTTTTCCCCTTTCCCTTCACCAAACCTCGCTGAGAGCTCTGCAGCAGCCTCAGCTCCTTTGGCTGGAAAAATCCTGTTCCTCGCTGCCGGGATAATAAATATTTTTCCCTCCACCCACCCGGGTCAAGAACCTTCGGGTCAGCCTGGAGGAGCTGAGGGTGCTTGTAGCTCGCTGCTTGCAGCCCCAGCATTCCTCCAGCACATCCCCCCACCCCCCTCGCAGGAGCTGCCGCCGATTTAGGATGGCATCCAAATCCTTTGGAGCCAGCGGCTGCGGCTGTGCCAGGAGCAGAGGCTCAGCCGCGACAAAGGAGAGGGCAAAGAGCAGGAGCGGGACATGCTCAGGTGCCCTGGCCGCTGCTCCAAAGGCTGGAAATCATCCTTTGGTGCGGGAGTTTTGCTTTTCCTGCGCTGGTTGCTAAGGGCAGCCCGGAGGAGCTGAGCTGCCGGCGAGCCCCTGAGGATGTGGGGAAATTATCCAGCTCGTTTGATGAAATCCTACCCTGGCTGGCAAAGGAAAAATCCAGCAGCACAACAAATCCTGCCTGGGGGCTCGGGGATTGGATTAAAAACACAGCAGCCACTTGACGCAAAGCGCCAGTTCGGGATAAATTCAGGCTGCTGGTTCATCTGCGGGCTGGCAGATCCCGAGCTGGGTCGGGAATTGTTGGGGTCATTCCTCCCTCCTGCCCCGGACACCAGCGCTTGTCCCCGGGCGGCACCGCACGGTGACACCGCCCTGGTTCACCGAGCACCGCTGCTGGCAGGGGGTGGAAGGAGAGGATCCTCAAGGAGCTTTCCAAGCCAAAGCATCCCGGGATTCTGCGCTCCCAGCCGGTGCCGTATCCAGCGCTCGCACCTGAGGCTCCCTCGCAGCAGCGGGATGTGAACAATGCAGCACCCACAGCGCCCAAAGTGTGCGCAGCGCCCTTGGAACCGGCTGGAGAGCACCCAAAGTGTGCACAGCGCCCTTGGAACCTGCTGGAGAGCACCCAAAATGTGCACAGCGCCCTCGGAACCTGCTGGAGAGCGCCCAAAATGTGCACAGCGCCCTCGGTGCATTCAAACCAGCACCTAAAATGTGCACAGCACCCTCGGAACCTGCTGGAGAGCACCCAAAGTGTGCACAGCACCCTTGATGCATTCAAACCAGCACCCAAAATGTGCACAGCACCCTTGGAACCTGCTGGAGAGCACCCAAAATGTGCACAGCGCCCTCGGAACCTGCTGGAGAGCGCCCAAAATGTGCACAGCGCCCTCAGTGCATTCAAACCAGCACCCAAAATGTGCACAGCACCCTTGGAACCTGCTGGAGAGCACCCAAAATGTGCACAGCGCCCTCAGTGCATTCAAACCAGCACCCAAAATGTGCACAGCACCCTTGATGCATTTAAATCAGCACCCAAGACATGCACAGCACTCTTGGAACGCGCTGGAGAGCACCCAAAATGTGCACCCTCAGTGCATTCAAATCAGCACCCAAAATATGCACAGTGCCCTTGGAGCATCCTGGAGAGCACCCAAGATGTGCACAGGACCCTCAGTGCATTCAAACCAGCACCCAAAATGCGCCCAGCACCCTCGGTGCATTTAAACCAGCACCCAAGACATGCACAGCACCCTTGGAGCATCCTGGAGAGCACCCAAAATGTACACAGCACCCTTCATGCATTCAAATCAGCACCCAAAATATGCATAGTGCCCTCAGTGCATTCAAACCAGCACCCAAGACATGCACAGCACCCTCAGAACGTGCTGGAGAGCACCCAAAATGCGCACAGCACCCTCAGAACGTGCTGGAGAACACCCAAAATGTGCACAGGACCCTCGATGCATTCAAGCCAGCACCCAAAATGCGCACAGCACCCTCGAAACCTGCTGCAGAGCACCCAAAATTCGCACAGCACCCTCGGAACGTGCTGCAGAGCACCCAAAGGCGCTCCCAGGCACACCCCAGCCCCACGCAGCATCCCCCAAAGGCTCTCGCAGCCCCGGGGCAGCCCCGGGCCGGCTGCGGGTGGCTCTGGCTCTCACTAGAGGGAGGCAGCCTCCAAGAGAAGCCTCGTCAGGAGCTCGCCGGGCAGCCGGAGCTTCCCCAGCCGCCTGAAGAGGGACCCGAGGCAGCCTTGGAGGGAGGGCTGAGCTCCCGATCCTGTCTGAGGCATTTCCCAGAGCCGGAGCTCCCCGGGGCTGGAGCTGTGCGGGGTCTCATGGAGAGCTGGGCTGGGCTGGAGCTGTTTTGGGGAGCTGGGTGGCCCCTGCATCCCTAAATCTCCCTCAAATCCTTAATCCCTCGCATCCTTGAAGGCTGGAATGTGCCAGCACCGCTCACCCGGGGACCTTTCCCTGTGCAGAGCTCCAGGTTTGAATGAATCCAGGTTTGAATGAATCCAGGTTTGGCAGAGTCCTGTCTCCATCCGATGTCGATTCCTTCCATCCCTTATTCCCTAGGAATCAGTCCCAAGTGGATTAAAGCAGGAATTAAAGTGCTTTGGGACCCAGGTCAGGCCAAGCATTGCTCACAGCACAGAAAAGAGCAGTTCCCTTAAATTTATTATAAAGTGATAACTCTATTTATTACAATCTGGTAGTTAATTTGCTAATTGGCAGCCAGAGCAATCAGGAATGGAGGAATAGGATGGATAAATCCATCTTCCCATTGCATCAGGACTTCCTGCAGGAAAAAAAAAAGAACTATGGAGCTGCTGGGAAGTGGCCTTTTAAAGAAGGCAGAGTGAGGAAAAAAGCAGAAAATTGAGGGGTTTGCCTCAATTCCTTCTCCAAATGGGTTTTAGCTGGGACATTAAAGTCTGAAAAGCTTTATGAAGAGATTTATTCACAGATACACAGGTGAGGCACAAAATAAAAATGGATGGATATATATCGAATACAAAAATAAAATGTAAATGTGACCGTTGTCCCCAGGTTTTCAAGAACAAGGAGCAACTTTAAAAACACAGTGTAATCTCTACTTTGAGATAATTAGAACATTAATTGCCAGGCTGGGCAACTTGTTACACATTTAATGATTAGATGATGCTCAGAGGGATAAAGAATGAAAAGTTCCTGAGGCTCGATGCAAAAGCCCTTTTTAAAGCATTGAGCTTTGCAGCTAAATCCTGAGCGTTTCTGAGGAAAAGCAGATATTTAAAATTCAATAGGGGTAGATGGTTCCACTTCCCCTCTCGCCTTAGGGAAAGGAAGAGCCCAGGGAAGGAATAAGTTAAATTTTTAAGGAAGTCTGACAAAAGGTTCGATTTTGAAACTCCAGCGCGCCTTTTCTAGGCTGATTTAGGGGAAAAAGCAGAGTTTCTGCTTTCTCATTAGCACTCGGGGGGACGTTTTTTGCTGCTCAGCTGCCAGGGCTGCACCTCCTCCAGCCCAGACTTGTGCAAAATCCCTCCCAACGCAGCTTCCCTAAGGAAGGCGCCTTTGAAACTCAGCTAATCCAACATCCCTGCAATTAACAGGGAATTTTGCAGCTAGTTCAGGTTGCTCAAAGTCCCCTACAACCTGACCTTGAATGTTTTTAGGGATGGGGCAGCCACCACCACTCTGGGTAATGCACAACCAGTGTTTTTGCACCCTCTGGGAATAACCTCTCTCCTTTTATCCAATTAATGTTTGCCTGCTCCCACCAATATTCCAGGAGAGCCTGGGGCAGATATTTCCAGCCGTGCAGCCAGCACAGCTCTCACCTTCCCCGCTGCTGCTCTGCCTTTCAACACAGAATTTACAGCAGCCCAGGCTGTTATATCACCAGAAAAAAAGCTGATTTTACCCTACTAAACCCAGCCCAGAGAGGGTGCATGGCCAGGCTGTGTTTGTCCCCAGCTCAGCAGGGCATCCCACAGAAAGAGGAAATGGTTTGGAGGCTGCAAATCTTTTTTTTTTTTTTTTTTTTTTTTTTTTTTTTTTTTTTTCAGATGAACCGAGTGGAAATTAAATGCTGAGCAACAGGGAAGGAGTTTTGCACTGGGAGAAAGTTGAGCAGTGGTCAAGCAGTTCCCACGGGCGATTTTCTGCAGGAGGGGATCAGCTGGGCTGCAGGACACGAGGTTTTGAGGAGGAAATGCTGCTGCAGTGGTGCCCTGGGGTGCCTGAACACATTCAGAGCCAGGCTGGTGGAAAAACCAGCACTGGGATTAGTGCTGGGATGACCACAACTGGGAATTTTCCCTTGGAAAGCACCAGGTGATTCCTGAAGGGGGCAGCTGAGCAGAGGTTTTAGGTTAAACTTTGTGCCTTCAAAGCAGGATTGAGAAAATAATTTCTTCTTAATCCAGAGCCTTGCCAGATTGCACCTGAGATCAGGGGGCGAGAGCAGAAATGAATTTTCTGGCTCTGGGCACCCAAAACCAGCCCTCATGGAGAACCTGGGTCCTCCCAGATTTCCAGCCCAGTTCATTTTGCCAAGTTTGCTTTGGTAAAGGAGGAGGACTCTGAGAAGCAGCACCCCAAGGGTGTCCCTGAGCAGCATCCTGGGGTTGTTCCCATTCCCTGGGGGATGGGGAAGGGAAGGGAGCTCATCCCAACTCTCCCCTCCATCAGCTGCCCAACAATTTCTTTATCAGCTCCTCTGTCCTTGCAGATCATCCTAACAGGATTTTCCAAGCAGAAAAGCCCCAAGGAAGGGGAGGGAGCAGAGGGAACCCCCACAGCCCCATGATGGGGGGCAGGGGAGCAGCAATTCCCTCTCCAGCTGCTCAAGAGCAGCCACCACTTCACCAGAAGGATTTCTGGAGTCCCAGTTATCCTCCTCCAGCTCCGGGATCAGGGAATTTATGCTCCATTGCAAGTCTTAAAGAAAATCTGCCAGCAGCCATTAACTCTGATACAGCTCCCCCCGGGCTCAGGCAGCTCTAGCTCAGGAACAGCCCCCTCCAAGCTTTTCTAAGGGATGCAGAGCACATTTCAAATGAAATCCAGGGAATCTGCTGCCCTACCAGCTCCAGCAGCAGCTGGAAGCAAAAAGGGACAAGCAGCAAACACCTCCAACCCTTGGAGGTTACAAGGGACCTGAGCTGCTCCGACCACTGAAGCATCAGAAAAAAAAAATAAATAATAACGCTGCAGCAAGAGCATTTCCTCTCCTCTGCTCCTAATTAGCCTCATTAGCTGCAGCAAGGTGCGCTGTGCTGAATGTGAAGGGTCTGTGGTTAAATGGGTGTGTGGGAGAGGTGTCTGCATGAAGGTGAGCGTTGTTTGCTGCCTAAGGAATAGAAATAGGATTTTAAAAGCTGTTTTAGGGGTAGGGCTGGTGCTGCTGTGGGTACCTGGAATAATTCTGTTTATCGATGATGATTTCCAGAGGTGACAATAGAGAAATATCAAATATACCTAAAAAAAAAAAAAAAAAAAAAACACCAAAACAACCTAGGAGAGCTGCAGCAGAGAGTTGTGATTTCTGAGGGGAGTTTGCAGTTTCCACTCCAGGCAGAAAATCCGTGAGGGCAAAACATGAGCCCCAGTGTGGGAGGGACCAGCTGGAAAAGCATCAAAGCCCAGGTGCCTGTGGCTGGGGTGTTTCTGACCGTGTTCTCTGTGACAGAAATTTGCAGCAGCCACAGGTTTAGAAATTATGCACAGATTTATTGTTTGGTGTGACCCGAGCTGAGCAATGAGCTCAGCGGGGAAAGGAGGTCAGGCTTTTAATTTCCAGAGGTTCCTTTCAACCCTAAAATTCTGTCATTTTATGAAAAGGGGACCTTGGGGGTGCGAGCATAATTCCCCCAGGTCCCTGCTGGGACCTTCCCTGAGGATGGGATCTGCCAGCCCCTGTCAGGATATGGCCCAAGGTGATTCAAAAAGGTTTTCTCAGCCCTTCCAGAGCCTCAGAGCTTCCCTGCAGCAGCAGCAGTGACTTGCACTTAAAAAAAAAAATCAGTTTTGTGTCCCTCCCGAGCAGCCAAACCCCCGTGGTTAGGAAAGGAGCACCCCGAGCTCCTCACGGCTGCAGCGCTGCGGGGTTCGGGGTCCGGGACGGAGGGAAAACCGAGGCTTTTCTGAGCTGGGAGAAGCCATGGGTTATTTTTAGGGAGCTTTCCGGGCCAAGGCAGCTCGGGGCGAGCAGCCACTGGGTGGCAATCGCCATCCGGCTGCAGAGCCGAGCATCCCTCCCCTTCGCCCCGCATGCAAATATGGGAACATCTGGCAGCGAAGACTTATAAAGATAGCCCTCAGCTAAGCAAATTCAGGAACAGGGGCTCAACCAAGCTGTCATGTAGTTAAAGCTTTTTTTTTTTTTTTTTTTTAATATATAATGATGCTGTTTGGGTTGTTTTTTTTTTTCAATGCTCATTTGCCTGTTGTTGTTCGCCCCGCTGCATTTATGGCCTGGCTGCAGGGGCTGTGGGGTGGCACCGTGGCAGTGGCACAGAACCGTGGGATTGGGCTGGAAGGGACCTTAAACACCACCCAGTCCCAACTCCTCCCAACACCTCCCACCAGGCCAGGCTGCTCCAAGCCCCATCCATCCCTGTCTGCATCCCGCTAGGGTGTACCTCCTGTCATTTGAAGGGTCAGAATTATCCTTAAAGCTCCTGCTTTGCTCTCCCTGGCTCTTTTGAGCAGGGTTGGGTGTCCCTTGCACCAGGCTGGGCTTGCCACCATCGTGGGGGCACCCAGGCAATTCAGGAGGCTGCTCTGAAATGCAGCCAAGGCATTTGTGCAATTCCTTCTCGCTCTCTGCAGGCTGGTTTGGGGTTAGGACAGAAGGACTGGGAAGGAAACCTGTGGTCTGGGAGTCTGGAGCCTGCTTAGGGTGGGAGCTGGAGTGGCTTCACTGTGCTCCTGCCCAGGCTTCTTGCAGGAATCCCTGTGTGTCCCCTGGCCTCTGTTCACATCACAGAGACATCAGCACAGCTCTGGCCCAGGGAGAAATTCTGAGGATGAGGGAGTATCTGAAACACCCAGAGTGCTTCAGCTGTACTTCCGGCGAGTTTTGTCACTTATCCTGCAGAACAACCAGTTTAGACCCAAACCCCTGGTGATTCAAGCCTAACTCAGCAAGAGGCAAACCACCACAGACCAGCCCAGGTCTCCACTGCAGCTTCCAGAGCTGCTTCACCACCAGTGCTGCCCTGAGCCATGCTGACAGCAATCCTGCAACCACCACCTTCATCCCTGAGCCACACTGACAACAAACCTGCAACCACCACCTTCATCCCTGAGCCACACTGACAACAAACCTGCAACCACCACCTTCATCCCTGAGCCACACTGACAACAAACCTGCAACCACCACCTTCATCCCTGAACCACACTGACAATCCTGCAGCCACCATCTTCATCCCTGAGCCACACTGACAACAAACCTGCAACCACCACCTTCATCCCTGAGCCACACTGACAACAAACTGCAACCACACCTTCATCCCTGAGCCACCACCTCATCCCTGAGCCACACTGACAATCCACCTCCATCCCTGAGCCACACTGACAATCCTGCAGCCATCACCTTCATCCCTGAGCCACACTGACAATCCTGTAACCATCATCATCCCTGAGCCACACTGACAAAAATCCTGCGACCACCACCTCCATCCCTGAGCCACGCTGACAATCCTGCAGCCATCACCTTCATCCCTGAGCCACACTTCATCCCTGCCTTGCAGAGATGCCTTAACCAGACCTCAGATTGTGCAGCCCAGGCTGGGTTTGGAGAGTCCCACGATGCTGGGTTGGTGGCCATGGAGGACACCTCGAAGCAGACACTCACAGCCACCTCTTCCCCTCATCCCCAAACCACTGCCCAGCGGGAAGGATGTGATGGGGCAGCATCACTCGGGCGCCAGTGAGTAAGAGGCTGTGGTTGCCCTCTGGGTTTGTGGGGCCAAGCAGCATGGTTGCGATGCTGCGATAGGTCCCGGGAGTCACCGCTGCGGTCAGCACTGCAGAAATAGGGCAGTGGAGCAGGCAGAGGAATTGCAGCGGGTGGTGGAGTGAGGAGAACCAAGGAACGGCTGCCACGGCACAGCTCAAGGTACCCGGGGCTGGGGCAGGAGCAAAGGAAGGGGCGTGATGGGAGAGGTGGGGTGGTGCTGCAGGATCACTCCAGGGTTGATGGTGCTCGTCCAAAATGGGGAAAAGGAGGGACTGGCAAGGAAGGGTGGAAATGAGGAGGAAAGTTGAAGAAAGGGATGGACAGAGCAGGGTGAGACATCCATGCAGTCACCTGCAAGGTGCATCCCTGTGGGCTTGGATGGACTCACCAAAGGAGCCAGCAATGGACTCGATGCTGTGCAGAGCATCCAGTGAGGGGGGACCAACACCCCATTTCAGTTTAGGGAGGGAACCAGAGGCTGCCAGCCCCACTCCTTCTGGGAGGTGGTTAAAGCAAACCTCCCCCAGCATGGCAGCCAGGCTGCCTCGTTGTGCAGGTGCTTGGGTTCACCCCTCCTGGCCACAGGTAGCCCCAGTGCCACCCTGAGCACACAAGCAAAGCGCACATTTGTCATCGCCTCGGTGACAAGAGGCCGCTTCCGACTCCAAGAACAACATTAGCCATGGAACCATCTTGTTCTTATTGGATGAAGGCACCAAGTGAAGGATTTGCATGGGTGTGGCATTCCCAGAAACAGTGAAGCCAACACCTCCCCTCTCCACGCTCTCAGACAAAAATGCCCTAAATCAGCTCTCATATTTCTCATGCTTAGCATTAAATAGAAAAATTCCTTCCTGGCTTACAAGAACTTTGCTGCTCACCAACATCTGCTCCCAAAGCATGGCTGCCAAAGTTTCCAGGAAACCCTCCGAGCCTTTTTTATCATATTTACTCAGTGTTGTAACTCAGTGGCATGTTTTGGGAGAGTGTCTCAAGAGATTAAAGCCCTGGTTTGAAAACAGTGCAAATGATCTCTCAAGGGTTGGGTGGGAGCGATGTTCAGGCATGAAGGGACTTTGTTCTGCTGGCTTTTCAGACATGGATCCGCAGATATTCAACCACAACAAACTGTTGCTGGCCAGAAGTTGACAGAGGTTGATTGCAGATCTGGTTTCTGGCCAACTGGGCCTCCAGTTCATCTCCAGATGTTACCTTAGGTAACATCAGCTGGTCATGGCTGCAGAGATGGCTTCACAGAAGGTGGGTGCAATTCTGGTTCTCGACCAACCTGACCACCAGGTCCTTCCCATTAACCTCCAGGAGATGTTATCTTTGTTGGCATCAGCTGGCTGCGTCTGCAGAGATGTTTTATGGGAAGCAGGAGCTCTGTGCGGCTGTGCCCATGTGGAAGTGAGGGCCCTGCTGCAGTTTCATGCAGGTGGAACCAAGAACAACGGGAGGCACCAGCACCGAAAGTCCTGTCTTGGTTTCAATGGTGAACCACATGGTTTTGTTGAATTGTTTTTATTCTCGGGCCCAAAAATTACTCCCATCTGGTTATTTCCCCCGAAACCGTCGCGAATCGGCACTCAGCCAATCGGAGCGGGGCTCCTCGCCCAAAATTCCGTTCTTCCCTTTTATGGTCATAATCTGGTCTCTCCAAAGATAAAAAAAGGTGGGTACGGACCACGCCAAGATGCGGTCGGTTGGTTCCACATGAAAAGTTGTCCCGTGACCTGCTCCCGTCAGGCCACAGCCGGGCCAGAAAAGAGGAAAACCCCAGCGGGCAGGAGGCGATGACAATTTTGGGCTCAAAAAAACAGAGTCCCAACAGACATCTGAGGGGGTGAGACACGGAGAGCTCCAGGGGGTTGTGGTGCCAGACCCCCCCAACCACCCCTGCTAATGAACACCCACTAATTTGGGCCTGGAAAACAGCACTGGGCACCATGACTGGTACTGGGTGTGGTTCTGGGGAGACTTTCAAGGCTTGGCCCTGAGCTGGGTCCTTGTTGTCCAACTGGTATGGAAGAAGAAAGCTAATGGAGAGAGCTCCATCCAATGAGGAAAGGTTTTCCTCATCCCAGCCGTGATCATGGGAGCTGACAGTCACTGATTTCTGTTCATGGGTTCACACTTTGATGGCATTTCCAGCCCTCAGCCTCAAAGGCCTTGGGATGCAAAGCCTCAGGCTCCCCTGGATCGATTCATTATCAAACCCTGATCTGGGATTTGTGTGCAAATTCAGAGTCTTGGCTGAAGACAAGAGAGGTCAAACCCCGCCACCAAGTGCCAACCCAAACCTTCCCAGAACTGGAGGTGTTTGGATCTTCAGATGGTTTTTCTGAGCTCTTCCTGGTTCCCAACCAAGTGATTACACATCAGTCTCTGCTCATCTCATCCTGCACTCGAGAGGAGGCCGATAACCAATGAGCCATAAAGGAAACCCCTTTTCCACTTCGACCCTGAGCAAACTCCCTGGGGACCTTTAAGGACCACTGGATTCTGGCAGGATTTGCAATAATTGGGTCTTTTCAAGCAGGATGAGCTACCAGAAGGAGACGTGGAGGATCAGGGACCCAAATCCTGGTCTCTGACCAGGCAACTCCACCAGATCCCCATCCACCCACCAGTATTCACCCTGCAGCTGCCTCCTCCTGCCCTTCAAAAAATGCAGAGCATTTCACAAGCACAATCCCTGGTCATAATTTGTGACTCTCTTAATTCCACTCTCAGACAGAAAAAGAAAAACAAATTACTGGAAGAGGCAAAGCACCCTTGGAATGACATTTGACTCCCATCTGAGCCGATCCTTAGTCTGGGGCAGCCCTGTAAGATAAACAGATAAACTCCCCGGAACGTGTTTATTCCCAGCACCCCAATGCATTTCCTCATACTGATCATACTTAAAACTCCTCTCCTGGCACGAGTGCATTCGAGTATTTGGTTAGAAGGCGGATTCCTCTGCCAAGCAGGAAAAAAAAAAAAGAGGTGGCATTGCTTAAAGAAGGTTTAATGGAAGTCGTGCCGGGCACAGGCTGAGTTTTTGTCACTTAAAAGCTCCGTAACCAAGGCAGGAAATTTGGTATTAATGAGCAGGGGAGCAGCTCTGAGTTTCACCAGCCCTTCTAGGGCAGCACAGCCACCCCAAAGCTGCGGAGGAGATCTCGTTTCTCTCATGTGCTGCTTCTGGCAGTCCCGCCATGTAAAATTAGAACATGGGAAGTTTCAGGAACGAATTCTCAAATGTGCTTCAGTTGCAAGAAGTAGAAAAAATTAATACCATGGGGAAAATTTCCTCCCAGGCTGAAACTCTTGTCTTGACAAATGAAGAGAGAAATGCTCTGCCGAGTCATGGGCACAGAGAGTGGGGAAAGATGGAAGAGGCCAAACATTTAATCTCCAAAATTCTTGACTCAGACTTTCATGGGTCTTCAAATCAAGAGTGCAAACGCTCGTGCCATTCCTGCTTCACCAATTCCTGCAGCGACAGGAGAGGCAGGAACAGAAGGAGCATTTCTGGGCAGCCCAATCAGCCCTGAGATTCGTCTGCAAAGCCTGGGTAATGTCACCGTATAAATTCATGAGCCCATTCCTCTGGGGAGCCGGGCTTTAGTGCCAAAAGATATTGCAGAATTACAGCAATCAGAAAACAATAAAGAGCTTGGGAAAACGCTGATGAGGGAAACCAGAGAAATTAGGGTAGTTAGAAAGACAAATGAGAAGGAATAAAACCCAGGTATTAAATAATTGGTGGGAGGCAGGAGGTAGATTAAGAGCTGCTTTCATGGCTGGGACTCGGAGCACAAGGAGCCATTAGATGAGAGGAATAGATGGGAGATCAAACCCCCGCCAAGGGCAGCACTTGCACTTGGCAGAGGTAATTAGAGCAGGGAGTTCAGGCTGGAGCCACCATCTGAAGAGGTTCACGTGAGCAATGAGAATTCCATGGGCTCTGCCATTAACAGCAACAAAAGCAGCCCTGAAAGGGCTTTCAGAAACCCAGCCTGGCCCCCGCCTCTCTCTCGCTCTTCGCCTTTCAACATCTGCAGGGAAGCAGCTGCTGGACCACAAGACTGAAGCAAGAGCCTGATGAAGTCTTGACCAAGAGAGACCTCAACCACACCAGGGACTGCTGACACCCACAGGAGTTTTCCCCCACAGCCTTGACCCATTCTGTTTGGGAGATATTCCAAACCGACCCCATTATTCATCCCTATGGATGACCTTAGCTCGGCAGATTTCTGGGAATCCAGCGCTGCGACGCCTCGTTAATGTTTAACTCCAGATTGGGGGGGTTGCTGCTATCAGAGCACGGCAGAGGCAATTTTCCCCTGAGCCCTGATAAGAGATAGCACATCCTACTCGAGGAGATAAATAATCAGGGATTAAATAATCCGGGGTTAAATAACGCACTGGAGCTGATGGAATTTATGGCCTGATTCGCTCACTCTTTGCCTTATATTGATATAATCCTAGAAACCAAACCATATTCAAGAAGAAAAGTGAGAGTCCCTTATTGGAGTGCTGCTTTAACAGGACCAGAGGGAAGCACAGGTGATTATTCATCCTTTTAGCATGACTTGTACAATACCCGTTAATTCTTTTTCCCTGTAAATCTCCAGCTCCCGGAGCTCTGTCATGACATGAGAATATCACTCTTCCTTTTTTTGAAAAACAAGAACTGCCAGGGCTCCCCGAATGGAGGGACAAGACACAAACGGGTATTTTTCGCAGAGATTGTGCCTTTTAACCCAGATTTTCTGGGTAGTCTTGGGGCTGACTCGTGGCACTCTGGAACATCTTGATTTTTTTGCGTAGTTCCTGACCTTGGCAAAAGCACAATGAGATGGTGGCCAGCAAGATAAAATAACTGGGGTGATTAATGCTGCCTCTTTAATTCCGCCAAACTTCATAAACAGCTTGACCTCGGGAGGCAAGAGCTCGAAAGTGAAAATAAAAGCCAGGACAAAGGTCACTTATTCCATGCTGGGAGGGGCAGAATTTGCTTGGCTTTCACAAATACTCTCCCAGAAGTTTTATGAATCACTTGTCAGATTTCTTGGTCACTCTCACGTCCCCAAACAGCCTCCAGCAGCTGGGACCAGCCCAGATCCAGCACTCAGGGATCCCAAAGTGGGAAGGACAAGTCAGGGGCAGCCCCATCCCTGCACCACTGGTTGGAAATGTGATTTCCTCTCCATTCCATTGCAAAACTTCCAGGTGAAATTTCCAAGGGAATGGCTGCAACCTCTGCATTTCCAACTTCTCCACCTCTCCAAACGTCAGGAGGTGACATTTGAAGGAGAACAACCCAAACACTGAGGACCTTGACATTCAAAGCTGCATTGCAGATGTCCTTCTCTAAACAGTATTTTTAGTTCAGGAGCAGCAGCTCCATCTGTTTCTTCCTCCTTTCCTATAAGTTAAATAAAACCAGAATTCCTGGAATCTCAGCTCCAGTGAGCTACAGTTTTAAAATCCCATCACGTTTTGAGTTTCTTCCCTTTCTGGTCCCATCAGCTTGCATTAATACTAAAGGCCAATTTTCCAGCAGCCACAAGTACCCGGAATTTAGGATTTCATTTTCTCCTCTGTTATTCCCCTCTCTCCAGTCAGCAAAACATTTTCCTTCAGATGAGGAGAAACTGTCACGGCTTCTATCACATCCTGGGGGCCAAAGGACACCTGAAAAAAGGTCTTTGACATGGGGTGATGATTCTTTTTAGCTCTTAACCCATGGAATAAAATCACAAACATCTGTAGATGCATCTGATGATACTCCCAGCATCCACCCCATCTCCTGGAGGTGCCACCAGAGCTGCCTTGGAGATTGGTTTTTGTGTGGGATGTGCCTGGTCTGGAGTGGGGCTACCTCACAAGTTTTGCCTTTACCTTCTGTGGGGTTTTTCTGTTGTTTGGAAGGTTTCAGATGGAAAGAGTTTTCCCCAAGCCAAAAATAGGCTTTCAAACGTGTAATTATTTTCAGGGTGCCTGCAGAGAGCTGC
This sequence comes from Monarcha castaneiventris obscurior, assembly GCA_026261815.1. Classification (NCBI taxonomy): domain Eukaryota; kingdom Metazoa; phylum Chordata; class Aves; order Passeriformes; family Monarchidae; genus Monarcha; species Monarcha castaneiventris. The sequence continues at coordinate 570,348 of JAMPIT010000712.1, read as the reverse complement.
TGTGAAAGCCCTGCTGCACCAGACACATCCTTCCCCCACCGGTTTGGGTCAGCAAGTGGAAACACCAATAAATCACAGGGAAAAGGAAAAATGGATGGGGATAGGACCCCAAAAACTCTCATCCCCCTGGTGCTCCTGTGCATACAAGATGCTGGAAGTCTGACTTCAAATTGAATTTTTTGAGGTCTGTGAGCATCCTCTGACAGGCAACACAGACAACTCCTTACAACTCCCACCTCTGCCGCTCTTTGGGATGTGCTGCTGTTTTCTGCACGTTTGCTCGCCCTTTCCACGGCTCCATCACCCAGGTGAAGCCCCTGAGAGGCACAAAGGCTGAGCAGAGCAGTTTGAGCCCTTGCAAAGGCCCTTCAGGCCTGGCTGGGGCTGTGTTTCCTTTTCTGGGAGGGCGCTGGAGCCGATGCCAAGAGCTCACAACTGGTGTTGCACAACCCCAGGCCAGCGCTGGCTCCCAACCGTCAGCGCTCGGCAGCGGCGGCGGGAGGGGAGGACGTGCAAAGTCGATGCCTTCTGCGGCCCCTCAGGCTCTTTTTATACTTTAGAGAAGTTGGGTTCATCCCTAAGTTCCTCTCCCACAGATTGTTCCTGTTGTTGTCGCTGCTCCGACCTCGCGGATCATGTGGCTCGGGGTGACCTGGGCGCAGCAAGGCCGGTGGCTGGGAGCTCCCGGTGCCTGCCCGGGCTGGGGACAGCAGGGACACTGAGAACAGAGGTCCCCGTGGCTCCACAGCCGAGTGCTTGTGCCTCTTCACCATCTCCTCACCCTCAGCCCATCCCTTCAGGGAGCTCGCTCCCCCTTTAACTTCCTAAATACGAAGCGCTCTCTGTTCCTCTACCACCTACCTTGGCAGCTGTGCCAGGGAGAAACTCTGGCTCCCAGCACCCCAAAAAGCTGTGCCCAAGCAGAGAGAAGGGGTTTCCGTTTTGGGGAGCATCCCCTGAACACACTTGGCAGGAAAGGCAGGGTCATGGGTAAAGGTGAAGCTTTCCCTCCCGGCTGCTGGGTGTCTTTGAGATTTTATCTGCCGCATCGTGGTTGGGTTCAAATTCCCGGTTGTTTGGGTGCAATAAACCCTCAATTATTTGTGGGATCGGGTTTAATTGAGAAGCCAGCCAGGAAACGGAGCTGCAGCCCTGCTTTGATGCACACCTGGGCACGGCCACCCCGCCAAGGTCACCCCAGTTGGTCGCAGGGGCTGCAGGGGACACCGAGCTGGGAGCAGAAGGTGTCAGAAGCACCCACGGAATCAGGGAATAAACTGAATTCCAAGGGACCCGCAAGGCTCAGCGAGCCCAGCTCCTGACTCTGCCCAGGACAAGGCCAGGAGTCACATCCTGTGCTTGAGAGCGTTTTCCAAAGCCGTGTCCCTGCTCCCGGGGACATTCCCAGAACCAGACAGGCAGGGAGAGCTTTAAAACGCAGAGCCAGCACACTCAGAGGCTTTGCTGTGGAACAGATGATTAACAGGTGATTAACAGGTGATTAGCAGGTGATGAGGCAGCTCCTTGGCATGGCTCTGGGGCAGCAGCTCCCCACAGCGCTCCCTTTGGAGCTGCTGGGCTTGGATGGGCACTCAGGGCTTTTTCCAAGGTTTCCAGTGCTGGTGGGCAGCGACGAATTCCATTTCCTTGTGCCTCCCGACAACCGCCGGGCGCACGGAGTGGATTTTAGCACAAAAATCGATTTTTCTGGGGAAAAAACTCCAAAGAGCAGAGCAGACACTTGGCAGTGGAGCGTCCACTCAGCCCCTGCACAGCCGGACCCAAATCCGGGCCCTGCACGCAGAGGTGCCAACAAGCCCATTCCAAGGAATGTTTAAAATTTTCCATGCCAGCGACCAGTTCCTGCATTCACTGGGTCGAGTGACAGCGCAATTCCTGCAGGAGGGAGCAGTCGGCGAGTCAAAAGAGCGAACTTAGTTGTTATGTAAGAACAGGATGAGCAATAATGGTGGGACTCTGACCGTGCCGTTACATTTATGGCCGGAGCACGTGGGGAAGGGGATCAAGGTGTGTGGGGAGGACGGAAAGACCAGAAAAAAGAGCCCGAACAACCCCAAAACATGCAAAAAACCCCGCAGTAATGGGTGGTGGAGGGTTGTTTTTGCAATGTCCCAGCCCCTAATTGAGTTTTAGGGGGTGGTGATGGAGATCTGCTGCTGGTGCTGCAGAAGGCACCACAAGCCCCAGCCAGGATTGTCACTGATGTCACAGCAGGGTTAGCAAAGCCGTGGGGATTTGTGACAGCAGAAAGAAAATCGTGGAAAAGTCAGGAAATCAGAAGTTTTGGGGTTTGGAGGAAGGGGCAGGGAGATGGTTCCAAAGGGAACGGCGTCTCCACTGAGCCCTCGAGGTTCACCATCCTCTGAGCCGCAGAAAGAACATTCCAAAGGCCTGGTGGAGCTGCTTCCCAGGCTGGCAGAACCCTCCCTCCCTCCCTGGGATTTTCCCTGCTTTCTCCACATTTTCCCTCAGCACCACACGTTGTGCCCGCCTGCTTTTTCCAGGACCTGCCAGCAGTGAAAGAGCAGCGCTGATTTGGGGACGGGATTTTGCACAGCCCTAAAGATTTCCCCTAAGGCAGGGCTGGAGCCATCCACAGGAACTCTGCCTGCAGGGGGATGGAGGAGAAAGACTTCTCAATTCCCTCTTTCCCACCTTTGGAGGATGTGGAGCCACATTCCTGCCTTCCCAGGGATGCACATCCCTGGCAGGGACAGGAGATCTCCCAGGAGAGGATTCCCCATCACCCTCTGAGGGTACAAAATAGGGCCAGATTTGGGGAACGGGGGGCAACCTCTCCAGGATTTGGGGTTGCTGCCCAATTCCAGGCTCCTCCATCACTCAGGACCATGGAAAATCGCACCTGCTCGTATGATTCTATTTTTTGGTAATTTTTTTCCCCTCTAACAGCAGCCTGTGGTTTTCCCAGTGACTCAACGCAGGCTCTCAGCAGCTCCATGTGTCAGGCTCTGTTCTCACTCAATCAACCCTAATTAACACTGACTCTAATGGCTCTCCATGGCCGTGGATTCTTCCTGTTCAGACAGAATATTCCCACTGTTCACTTCCCAGGCTGTGCCTGTTATTTCTAGCGAGATCTTTTCCCCCATGAAGGGGAAAATCCAGAAGGATTTGAAGCTCCTAATTTCCGAGATTTGCTTAGAAGTCGTGTTTTATTTATTACAAGCAGAAAACCACATTTTTTCCAAGCAAATACCAAGAATAAGCAGCTAAAAAAGAAATCAACACCCCGAACAAGTCCCTGTGATCCCAGTTCTGCGTTTCAGCAACACTGGAATCGGGATATTTGCATTTTGTTAAGGCGTGAGCAAAGTTTGTTAGCAGCAAAATAAATCCCAAGCTCCCTAAAAGATCCTCAGGACAAACATTCCCGCTTCCAACGATCCAGAGGGTTGCTTTGGGGGTGGAATTTAAGGGAATCCACACAGAGAAATGTTTTTAGCCCCCGGGAATTCCAAGGAAATATTCAATACACACAGAGGGAGGGGTTTGGCTGGGGAAATGTGGGGCACCAGGGAATGAGGGATTCATGGCAGACATCAAGGAATGCACAAGGGGTTGTCCCTGAGCCTTAACATTCCATATAAATGGAGGGAAAACCCTCTGGATTTGTCATGGGTGAGCTTAATTTTGTCTGGAGGAGAGGTTGGTGTCTCTCGAGGGTTTAGGGGTGCTGCTGGTGGGAGGGGGGATGATTTAACGAGCTCATCACAGCCTGGAGGTGGGGATTCATAGAATTATGGAGTGCTTTGGGTTGGAGACGACCTAAAGATTGGGAAGGATCCCATCCCACCCCGTTCCACGGGCAGGGACACCTTCCCAACTGATCTGTGACCCCATAGCACAGGGCAGGTTTGTTGGGAGCAGCCCAATGTTCCACCCAACCTGCTGGAGCCAGTCCAGAGGCACCAGGGTGATCAGAGGGATGGAGCAGCTCTGCTGGGAGGAAAAACGGGAGAATTGGGATTGTTCAGCCTGGAAAAGAGAAGATTCAGGATGATTTCATCGTGGCCTTGCAGTGCCTGAAGGGAGAACACAGGAAAGATGGAGAGAGACTGGGGACAAGGGATGGAGGGACAGGACACAGGGAATGGCTTCCCATGACTGAAGACAGGATTAGGTGGGATGTTGGGAAGGAATTCCTGGCTGTGAGGGTGGGGAGGCCCTGGCACAGGGTGCCCAGAGAAGCTGTGGCTGCCCCTGGATCCCTGGCAGTGCCCAAGGCCGGGTTGGACAGGGTTTGAAGCACCCTGGAACAGTGGAAGGTGTCCCTGCTATGGCAGGAATGAGATGAGATTTAAGGTCCTTCCAACCCAAACCATTCCATGATTTATGATCCTGCTCCCAGCGCTGCTCTGGCTGTGTCCCCTCCCCACCTCACTCTCATGCCACCCTCCCTGGCCAAAAGCCACCCCAGGGCCACCCCAAGTGGTGTTTCAGTGGCCCTCGGTGCCAAACAACCCCCACCCTCCCCACCCCGAGCTGCCCTCGCCTGAGTCCCGGCCGGGAGAGCGGTCGGAAAATGAAAATGAAGTTTCCCTCAGCAGCAGCAATGCTGGGGTGAGCTTTGATTATTTTGGGTGGCAGCTCCAGCCAAGCAGAACCGGGCCTGGGCTGTCCCCGCCTTCGAGCAGCGCCCGCTGTGCTCTCACCCCTCTCTAGCGTGGTTCCTGCCAGCACCCAGAGGTGCCTGGGGGGGCTTTTCTCACTCATTCCCCACTGGGTGGGACCTGAGAGGTGCCCAAACCCCACCAGCATCAAGCCCTGACTCCCCTCAGCACCCCCAGGAAGATCCAGGGGTGATCAGTGCAAGGCACAGCCATAAAAAAAGCTTTATTTCCTTACAAACTCCATCATTTCAGCTCAAATCTGGGTTTTTTTCCCCCCCTCACTGCAGCTTCTCGCATGCAAGGAGCCTTTTCTTGGGAAAGCCATGGCTCAGGGGGGGATTTTGGAGGGTGGGTGGGTCCCCCCCACAAAGGGGTGGAATGGGGAAACGCTCCCAAGGTGCTGCACCGAAAGGCTGAGCTGGTTTTCTGAAATATTTTTAATTTTCTTGTCAGTTTTGCACTGCCCTGCGGCTTCATGGGAACTCGTGGGAGTCTCTGGGCACGGAGCTTTTTCATTAAGGAACAAGAATCCTGGTTTTTTTTTACAGCCCTTCCTCATCACCCAAACCTAAAGGGAAGAAAGAAGATTATTACCCAGGAGACAACGAAAGTGGCCCTTCCTAAATCTGGGCTTCACCACTCGTGGCTCCTTGCAAAAGCTGCAAACAGCAGGAAAAAAAAAACCCTGGATGTGGATAGGACAAAGTTGTGATGCTCCAGTCCCAGGTTCTGCTGCTCTCCAGCTCCATTTGGGCCAGAAAATGAGATTTTGGGCATGGGAAAAGCCCCACAATCTCTGTAACCACCCACTTCAGGTTTCCTAATTGCTTTTCTGCAGGGGTTATTATTGAGTAATTCCTATTTTGTTGAAAAATTGCACCATAAACAGCCAGCAGGGAAGGAAATAAATAATTGCTAATAAATGTCAGAGTGGATTAGCAAAGCAGAAAGGCCAAGAAAAAAACAAGGGGTTTTTTTTTTCTTTCTGTTTTTTTTGGGTTTTTGTTTTTGGGTTTTTTTTGGCTTGGAAAACAACTCCTTGCAAAGACTGGCTTTAAGGAAAATTATTGCAGTGCCTTGCAGGGGAGTTAATGCTTTGTCATTTCCTCAGAGTGGGTTAAAATCGGTCGGACTCCCACAAAAAGGCTGGAAAAAACAAGCCTTTCCTTCTGTAAAACAAGGAAAAGGCATAAAAAATTGATGGATTTCTCCTGAGCACACCAGGAGCTCGGGATATTGGATGCAAAGAGTTCAAATGTTGGGAAAAATTGGGAAATTTGGCAGGTTCAGGAGCTCTGCAAGGTTTGCAATGTCATCCTGTGCATCTCACTGCTGTTTAGCAAAAAATCAGCTTCCAGGTCCATTCAGATCTGGGGGAATAGGATTAAAAGCCTTAAATGAAGTGTAAAAGCAGGTATAAATTAGGGAAAAGTGAAATAACAAAGATGAAAACGCTGTTCCTTCACAGCCAGGAGGTGTTGGGGAGTTCCCCGAGCAGCCCCAGCGTGGCCCTTTCTGGAAGGTTTGTTTGGCCACCACAAAACTTTGATTTAAAAACTCATTAACGTCCCTGCAAAGCTGGGCTTGCCGGGCTGGCTGCTGGGAGCTGTAAAAGTGACTGATGGAGATGGGAAAAAGGGGAAAAAATAAGGATAAACCCCCCTCAGCTCTGCCCTCGGAGCAGCAGCACCATCCCAGGGTGTCCCCCTTTGCCAGGCAGGGCTGGTTCCTCTGGTTGCTGCAACGACCTCAGGTTTTAAAGCTCAAAAAGCTGATTTTTTTGTAAAACTAGCATGCAAGGAAAAGCCCAATTTTGAGCTACTTCAGCACAAATCCCGGGCAGTTCTTTCTCCTTTTCATTTTCTCCTCTTTCTCTCAGAAATTCGTATTTCCCTGCTGCCACGCTGAAGAAATAAAAACCTCAAGAGCGCAGAGGATGCTGAAATGAGTCGCCAACCCCTCTGTTATTCCTCGTGGCTCCCCCAGCTCCTGCCAGCTCAACTTGTGGTCGAGATTACAGCGATAAATCACAAGCTTCTCTTTGAAATAACAGCTCTGATTTCACCCAGCGCGAGGAAGGAGAAGGAGAAGGAGAAGGAGGCAGGGAGGGTTGTGCAAGGTGGGGGGAACGGGGATGAGATGGATTCCCCTGGGCTTGGTGGGGAATAGAGGGGTCCCAGATAGGACCACAAAGAATTCCAGGTATGTTCCAAGCTCCTGGATCACGGGTGGAAACATCAGACAGAGGTTTTCATGCTCCAGCTGCTGTCCTTGTGTGAGGATGGAAGGTTTGGGTGTCCTCTTGGGCAGGACAGGGCTCAGTTGGAGGGTGCAGCTATGCTGGGATGCTGCTGGACCTTTTGGATGAGGCAAAGGTGCCCAAAACCCCAGATTTCAGCCACAGAACTAAAATCTGTGGGTACAGCACAGCTTTAGCACTTCTGGCCCCAAGAATGCAGCTCCCTGTGAGGGGGGTGACCCCAAAAAGCAAACGCAGGCGATGCCCCGAGGTGAAGGGGGTACCCCACTAAACCCATAATGCCCAAGAAGGCTACCCCATTTCTCCTGCTGAGCCCCCCCCAAGCAGAAAGAACCCCAAAGACACCCTCAGCTCTTCAGTTAACCCAGCCTGAGTTTCACCTCACGCTTTGGCATCTCCAGAAACTTGCACCACACCCCTATTTTTAGCCCGTCCTCTCAGCCCCAGCTGCTCTGGCTGTGAGACCCTCGCAGGACTCCTGTGGCCAGGCGTTATTTTGGGGTATTTTTAGCTGTGTCCATCTGCCATGGGCCAGGCTGGGCGAAGGAACGTGTGGTTTGAGCATCTGTGAGCGAGACGGGCCGGGCAGGAGGAGCAGAAACGGCTCCAAGGGCTTTTTGGCCGTGGCCAGCAGCAAATGTGGAAGTGGTTCCTCAATCCTGGGGTCGGGGAGGGTTAAATAAAGAAAAGGGTTGCTGTGACCAGTGGGTTTTGGTGCAGCTGAGCCCGACCTCACCGGCAGGAGGGGACAGATGGAGAAACTCCGTGTCCAAACATCCCTGCCCCTAAGAGGGATGAGGGTAAGAGGCTTCTCCTCTTCTGCATCATCACCCCTGTGTCTCCTCCTGCAGCTCCTGGCTCTGCCACGGGAGCCTCAGCATCGCTGTTGCATTGCCCAAGATCAGGGTGCTGGAGTTCACCCCAATTTTGCACTCCTGAGGGGCAGATCCACAACTCCCCAGCACCCATGGCCCCAGCGCTTCCCTTTTCTCAGAATAAAGGGTGATGTTTCTCCAAGAGCAACAACAACATCGAAAAAAAACAAAACACAACCCCCCCCCCCCAAAAAAGCAACGCTGGAACTTTTACTTTCCTTGTGCCTTTTGCTACGTTTCAGGTGGGATTTGGGAAGTTGCTGCAGGTTTGGCAGCTTTCGACTTCGTGTTTTCACTTTTTAAAGTCTGCTGCGGTGACCGAGATCTGCCTGCCCCTCTCACACTACCTTTGCCTGGAAATACCCACTGGTACACGGAAAATGAGAAGGAACATCTCCAAAGGAGACTCTGAGGCTGGTGGGGACATGAGAAGCCTCTCCAGAGGTGGTGGCCACTCCAGGTGTGGACCTGGAGTGGCCACTTGGCCTTGCTGGTCATGGAATCGTGGAATGGTTTGGGTTGGAAGGGACCTTAAAGCTCAACTCCTTCCAACCCCTGCCACAGGCAGGGACACCTTCCCCTAAACCAGGTTGCTCCGAGCCCCATCCAGCCTGGCCTTGGACACTTGCAGGGATCCAATCCTGGATGTTAATCCCTCATCACCCAGCCTCTGTGGGGACATGGAGCCACCCAGGATTTCAGCCTCAGCCAGGCACTGTGGGTTGGATCCCAGCACCACCTTCACCATCATCGACACAGGGGATGCCCACGAGCTCCTGGATGGAGTCTCCACCCCAAAACTGGTCACACAGAGCTGTCCTGTTCAAGCCCCACCACCTCAGCTGGCCATTTCCACCCGGACATCGCTCCAGGTCATGGCACAGAGCATCCAATCCTGCCCTGATCCCACCCCACACACTGGAGCTGGACTTTGGTCCACGCCACTCCAGCTGCCCTTCCCCTCGCCCTCTCCTGCTCCCTTCCCAACCGGGGCTCGTCTTCAAAGCGCTCAGCTCAGGATTTATAAATAAAAGCAATAAATAAGGTCTTTTTATGTTCAAATTTAGCCCCGGGCAGACAATGTGTCCGCGCAGTGAAAGACTCGGTTTCCTGTCTGTTTGTCGGGGCTCCTTAAGAAGCTTCCTCTGCATAACAAACCCGGCCGGAGGGCGGAAAGGGTAAGGACCGGGCTGAAACGTGAACAGTGGGATTGCACAACATCCCTGGCCACCGGCAGCCTCCCGGCTCCGAGATCCGCCGGGATCTGGAGGCTGGAGGTGCCCTGTCCCTTGTGCATCCACCTGCCCCGGGTGGCTGAAGGTCCCCGGGCAGCATCAGCAGGGGAGAGCGCCGGGGGAGGCGCACGCCCCGTCCCAAAATAGTTCATGGGATCCACAAAATGAGTCATTTGATTTCTCGACCAAAAATATCTCCCCTCCTCAACACATGGGGCCGAGAGGAAAAGCCGGATGCCGTCTGCGCCGGGCTCTGCTCGGTGATGCCAGCGGATCCTCAGCCTGGAGGACGTTTGGGAGGCTGATCCCTGCTGGGAGTGTGGGAAGAGCAGAGCCAGAGCTGAGAATGATGATACAGCGTTGTTCTTGTGGTATTTCTGGCCCAGGCAGAAGTGGGAAGTATCAGAAATCTCACGAGGCGCGACTCGGCCTTGTGAGATTTCCAGCTCTTTTGCAAACCCCCCTGAGGCCTGGATTCATCTCTGACCTGGTTTTCTCTCTCTTTTTATTGTTTATTCCTATAAAACACCCTTTTGCCCTAAAAGGATGCTCAGTTCTGTCTTCCACCTCGGTGTAGATACAGGGACGTGGAAGGAGGATTTAATGTCCCATCCCACACTGCGACCTCCTGCACCAAAAATGGTGGGGAAAAAGGGACAAGGAGTCCATCAATAACAGCAGGAAAAAGGAAATACATCTCTCTCCTTCAGTGTGGCAGGATAAACCCCTCTCCCCAGCCCTGCAGCTTGTCTGACCCAGCATTTATTGAATAAGGAAAGTGTGGGATAGCACAAAAGCTCCTTCATTAAGGACTGACTCTATTAAACGTGTCCCTTTCCACATGGACATCCCCAAGCTCAGCTCCTGCACCCATGCCCAGCAAGTTGGGGTTTCAGGGATGTGGAATCCTGTGGCATTCCAGGGTCAGACCACGGGAATCCATGTCCCAGCACGGCTGGAACAGCAGCTCCCCTCCACAAAGCACTTCTATTTCCTCCAGGTCCAAAGATGAACACTTGGACAAAACACCTTGGGGAATTTTTCTTGAGGAATTTTGTTTGCTCCAAGCCCCATCCAACCCTTCCAAGAATGGGGCAAACCTCCTGGGAGGAGCAAATATGATGATAAAATAATTTAGGTCAGAAAAGACCTCTGAGATCATCAAGTCCAGACATTAAACCAGCCAAGGCCACCATGAATAGAGGTGACAAAGGAGAGGCTCAACCCCATTACAAGACACCAGCGAATCCACCCACAAGGAAAAGAGATTTGGCAGCTCTCAGGGCTTTTCCCCCTTCACGATCTTGCTCCAGCCCTGACAGAGACAAAACCAACCAGGGGTTTCAGGGCAGAGCCTGGCACTGACAGGAAAGCGGCTCACGCCCGACTTCTCACCCACCGAGATGTAAATGAGCCCCGAGGCCACTCCTGCACCCACCCCGGCTCTCGTCACTTTTTCTGCCAGAGTTTCTGCGAGGAAATTCTGATTTTTAAAGCAGGGGCACCCCCGGGCTGGGCGTCCTACGGTGGGAAACCCAAGAGCTGAGATCTCACTCAAAGCGGCGCGCTGCAGATTAATTAATTAATTAATTCCCAGCAGAGGCCGGAGTCCAAACTCAAGGCTCGTTTTGTCAGAGGGAATGGTTCTCATCCTGGCTTATCCCAGCAGGAAAAGTCCCCCTCGACTATTTAGGAAGCTTCAGTCGAGTAAAATAAATATTTATTTAGTGAATTTTGTTTTTTTCTGCACACGGGTTCTGCGCACTGAGGCTCGTTGGTTTAATTATTTTTTTCTACTTGCTTTCGAATATTTGGTCTCAAGCCAGAATTCCTCTCAAATTCCAGATTCAGGAGGAGGCTGTGACAGAAGCACACAATAAAGAGCTGCAAAAGGAGAGGAGTTACAGGATGGGGAGGACTTTTTTCAGCTCGTGTCAGTGAAACTCCAGGTTCTGCCTGTACAAAACTGAGAGCAGCTCTTGGTGTTGGGGGAAAGGAGTTGGGGGAATTTTTTTGCAGCTCTGTGAATTTTCAAAGCTTAAGCACTTGCCTTTTGTAGGCAGAGGGGCTCCCTCAGAGCCAGATGAGATGGTCACACCTGCAGACTCCAAAGCTGAAGCATGTGATTGAAAGATGCTGGTTTGGGGGAAAATTGGGTCTGTCCCAAACCCAGCCTGAGAAAAGCTGATTGAATGTACAGAACAGCAGCTCTGACTCTGCCAGCCTCCACTTGTGGCCAGGAAAAACCCCAATAAAAGAGCTAAACCAGCAGAAAAGTAAGGAACGGGGGAGATAGGATCAGCTCACCACTATTTCTTATCTCAAGGAAAAGTAGAGGTGTGCTAAAGTCAGCTCACATTGGGGTCACAGGTCCATGGGCCACCCCAGGCACGATTCCCAGAAAGCTGGGGTTACCACATCGTGCCCAACCGACAGCTCGGGCTGGAGGTGAACTTTTAGGCCAATAAAAGGGAAAACAGACCTTATCATTTATTCCCGTCCTCCTATTTTAAGATCTGGCCCTGCCCTGAAATCAGATCCCCTCTCTGGCAGCACCTCAGCGTCCATCGGTGACGGCCACACAAATCAAGAGTGAATTATTAAATTCACCGGGCTCGTTTCCAGCCTCACCTCTCCCGATAGCTCTGCGGGGATGATAAGGAACAGGATGTCTCAAGGACTGGGTTGTGATGAATCAGCTCCTCCTGAAAGGCTCCTGGTTGTTTGGAGATGAATGAATTCACCATGGGGCAAGGTGAGAACCGGCCCTGGGGGATTCAGCCTTTGGAAGAGAAACCTTCGTGGACAGGCAAAGCTTTTCCTGCACCTGGGGTTGCTGCTCCTGTGCAAAAATGTTCCAGAGGCTCCAGGCATCGTTTATTGCCCTCCCATCATTTCTCATTTTAGAGAGAGGCTGCTACAAACTCCACCAGTGTCAGAAAAATTAGGGTGGAATCCCCAGCTTTCCACTGTTGTGCTGAAGTGTTTGAAGTATCCAAGCTGTGGCTGCCCCTGGATCCCTGGAAGTGCCCAAGGCCAGGTTGGATGCAGCTTGGAGCAACCTGGGATGGTGGAAGGTGTCCCATGGCAGGGGGTGGAACGAGAAGAGCTTTAAAATCCCTTCTGAACCAAACCAGTCTGGGGTTCTGTGATTCTGTGAAGAACCAAAATGAGGAGAGAGGACCAGAAAAGACACAGTGACCCCTTTTCCTGCAACAGCTCGAAAAAATGATGTCACTTTCCCAGAAATACAGAATAATTTCTCCACAAGGCAAAACCAAGGCCAGGTTTTGCTTTCACATCAAGATCTCTGCAGTTTCAAACTCACAGCAGGAAGAGTTCCAGGCTGGGTAAAATAATTGGGGATGGAAAAAATCTATTAAAGGTCATCTAGTCCGAACTAGGTGGCCCAAAGGCCATGCAAATGGGATGGGTGCTGGCCAACCAGCCTGGCCAGACAGCTGCCTGCATCTCAAAATCCTCCCTGGTACTCAAAACCCTCCTGCAATGACATCTCTTGGCTTCCTGACTCATCCTGACGGTAAGAAGAATCTTCACCTGGAAAATCCGATGGGGGAAAATTAAGCACTCGTGCTTTTTCTAAACACCCCAAAGCATTGCCCCCCTCGAGAACCAATTTCCCCTGAGCCATCACTGCTCTGTATTTCATCAGAGGGCACAGCCCTCAGCCTGAGGAGATGGGAAAGGACTTTCCTGGGGGGTCACAATCCTGCCCTGCTCCAGCTGGGACTCGAGGTTTCTCCTGGGAGAGTTGCACCCCGTGATTTCAATGCCTGGCACAGCAAAGCTGTAAAACCCCTCGGTTTCTCACAACCCACGGCAAGGTTAAAATTACCCCAGAATTTCCAGGCTCTTGTAGAGACTGAGAGTTTCCCACATCCACCCCGAGGGCAGAGCCATGCATGGGGGGCACAGGGGGTTTGTTTTCCCCACCATTCACCCTGGTGTTGGTCCCTTGCCTCATCTCAGCCCCACAGAAGGAGACCCAGCACCATCACTGGCTGTGAGCAGGAAAGAGGAACCAAGCAGGCACCGTGCACCAGAGATGCTCCTCAGGAGGAGCCCAGGAGCCTCTCCCTCTTCCAGGAGAGCCTGGTGCCGTATCCTGACCCACGGGGTTGAACCCCTCTCTCCTTTCCCATCCTGATGCCTTAAGAGGCCTCCCAGAAACAGAGACTAGACAGGATAAGGGAATTAAGGGAGGTATTTATCTGAAGGGCCTTCAAGGCCCCCCCTTCCCTGGGGGAGCCAGAAGCTGCTTCCAAAAAATGGACCCCAAGATGGACCCCAAGATAGACCTCAGGTGACGATTCCTTCACACTTTTATAGGTTTGGTTCATTTGCAGACCACGGTTAATTCTCCAATTAAAACTTTAGTTAATTATGTAATTCCCCTCAGCTTGCTCCCCCCTTAGAGGCTTTGGGTTACACATTTTGGGCCTAGCAGAGCCTGGCTGTCCTTGAAGGCAAAGCCTGGAGAGGCTTTGTTGTGTCTGCCCAGCACGAGAGAGCAGAAATTCCAGGCTACAAGGAACTGCAGAGTTATACTCTAAGCAGTACGGGATTTGAAAATATAAAAGTTAAAACCTAAGGCATCAATCCCATCCCCACATGCTCCAGCTCTTGGCCATGGCTCTGTAGGGGCTGCTCCCCACAGCCATGAGCAGGTTAAGGGCACTACAGACATCCATGGAGAAGGGCTGTGCTGGGGCTGTGATTCTCCTCCACCTTGCAGCCACAACCCAGGGTCCAGGCTTCCCTCAGCCACTGGTTTTGGGGTTCAGCTCAGCCACGCTTGCTCCTTCCCCTCCCAGGGATCTGTTGGATGATGTTGTGCAGGAGCAGGGCTGGACATGGGGCACGGCAGAGGTTCACCCTTCTCCCTCGCCTTCCTGAGCTGCATCAGCAATGAACCTCTCTCCAGCCATCACCATCTCTCACTTTCCCCCACCTTTTCCATCTCCTGCTCGGTGGTGAACACCACAGACCACCTTCCCCACCTGCCCAGCCACAAGCCTCCTTCCTCTCCTTGCCCTTGCTGCTGACACCACGAGCAAACTTTTCCCCTGATTTTTCCTTCCTTGCCTTAAATGCAACCAAGTGGTCCCTTCCCTCCTGCAGGCAGAGCTGAGAGGCTCTTCCCACCTCTCCACGGATCAGGTCTCCTCTGGACCTCACCAGCTGCCCAAGGAAGGACTGGAGGACTACAGCAGGGGCTGTGAGCACTTCAGAGCAAACAGAGAAATCTTGGGTTGAAGCAGCAAAGCAAATCAGCAAATTTGAAATATTTGGGATTTTTACAAAAGAAGTGTCCAGACCCTCCTCCAAAACAAAACCAGGCCGTATTTCTGGGGCAGAGGTGTAAAAACATTCCCCAAAATTATGCCTCTTGCTATTTTCTAGCCACGATCCCTGAGAAGACCAACCTGCCTTTTGCACCCTGCAGACCTGTCCTCGAGCCAGATTTATCTCAGGGAGAAGTGGTTACTTCTCAAGAGAAATACAGAACAGAAAGACACAGGCAGGGAATCAATTGTTTCAAACCACTGTTGCTTCCACATCCCTCAGTCCTCCCTCCGAAGCCCAACAGAAGAAGAAGCAGGAACCGTGGGATGCTGGAAATTGATATTATTGAAATTAATTGCCCCAAAAATTCAAAATTTTGTTATTCTTTTGGGGTTTTGAGCAGCCTGGCCTAGTGGAAGGTATTCCAGGCTCTAGGGAGAGGCTGGAATGAGATGAGCTTTAAGGTCCCCTTACAACCCAAACCCTTCCATGCTTCCGTGATTTGCATTTCTCTGTAAAACACCCAGCACAAAATAAGGAGGTTTTACATACCCCACGTGAATTTTTCCCTCAGCAAGAGCTGCAGCAACTCTTCTGAACCCCCAGCTACCCTCACATATTGTGGGGAAAAGGAGGGAAAAGGAATATTTCTCCAGCTTGGAGTATTATTTTTAACCATCACACTGCCAAGAGCTCCTTGTGCAATGGCCTGAAATGCCCTTTTGCTTCTTCCCGTTTCCATTTTAGGGCTGAGCCCAAGCTCTTCCACGCTGCTCTGAGGAAGAGCAGCAGAGGCCCAGGCTGCCTGGTGGCTCTGGGTCACACAGGCCCACACAAAAAGCTCCGACAGGTTTTTATGGCTCCTCGGTGCATCCGGGTGTTTCATTCCAGCAAACAAATCACCCACAATAAAAATATGTCAGAGCAGGATCCAGCCCCTAGGCACAGGCAAACCGAGGGGAAGGGAGGGGATTTCAGCCTGGACTCAGGTTCAGACTTGGTCTCATCATGACCCCAAAGTTCTGAACGAGTGTTGCCGTGTTTCTCCTCATCCCTGTGTTGTTTTTTGTGTTGTTTTTGCTGCTGTGGCTTGGGTGGAGCCCCTGTTCATGACCTGGGGCTACAGCAAAGACCTGCAGAGGGAGAGGTCATCTGGCAAAAGCCAGCTCTGGAAATGAAGTAGCTGTGGCGTTTTCTGGGGCTTGGGATCTCCTTTCCTCTGCACGAGACCTTCCTGCAGCCAAGTGCAGCTTGAGGAAATCCTGCAGCTTCGGCCTCCTCACCCTCAGCTCTTCCCAGCACCTCCTCTTCCTTCCTTTGATGGAGCTGAGATGCCCAGAGCTGAGGAGCTGCCTTTGGCCCATCCCTCTCCTCCCGTTGCCTCCACAGGTCTGACCTCATGGTTTGGCCCTCGAGCCAGGTCCAACCATCCACCCAAACCAAGAGACAACTGAAAAGTGTCATGTAACACCGTGTCAAAAAAACAGTCACAAAATGGGGCAAGTCCCTTGAGATCCACCAAAGTCAGCTCTGGGTGGGTTTTCCTGATCACAAGGCATCATCCTTGGCCATAAAATATATAAATATATAAATATTTATATATTTAGATATTTACATATTTATATAGAAATATATATTTATACATATATAAATATACATATATAAATATACTATTATATATATATGTATGAATGTACAGAATGCACAGAACAGCAGCTCTGACTCTGCCAGCCTCTGCCTGTGGCCAGAAAAACCCCGATAAAAGAACTAAAACCAGCAGAAAAGTAAGGAACGGGGGAGATAGGATCAACTCACCACTATTTCTTATCTCAGGGAAAAGTAGAGGTGTGCTAAAGTCAGTTCACATTGGAGTCACAGGTCCATGGGCCACCTCAGGCCCATTATGGATATATATATTATATATATATATTAAAATATATATCTATAAAAATATAAAAAATATTTAAAAATATATCAATATATATAAAAATATGTATAAAATATATATAAATATATATAAAAATATATATAAATATATATAAATATATAAAAATATATATATAAATATATATATAAATATATCTAAAAATATATATATAAAATATATCTAAAAATATATATAAAAGTATATCTAAAAATATATATATAAAAATATATATAAATATATATATAAATATATATATAATATATAAAAATATGTATAAAATATATATATAAAATGTATATATAAAATATATAAAAATATATATATAAAAATATATATACCCATAAAATACCTAAATCTAAATCTAAGTATAACTCCCTTTGGAGAAGGAGGCAAGAGCCTCCAGGCAGCTTTCCTGCCTTCCCAAGGAGATATCCTGCTGCCAGGACCCACGTGGAGGGGGCTGCTCCCGTATTACAACACACGGGCAGGAAGAGCCCGGAGATGCTCGCCGTGGCCAGGCTGCTGTGCTGAAATGGGGGCATTGAGCAATCAAACCAGTTGGAAAGCCTGGTGGCCAGAAATAAAAAGTGACTGTTTGCTGTCTAACGCCTCGAGAGGCGCCTGGGGGGGGCCGGAGCCAAGCGGGGGCAGGTTGGAGGAAGCAGCTGGGTCTTGGATTCCCGAGCAGTTCAACTGTGAGCAGGGACCTGCTGCTGATTTGTGGTTGCAGAGCACTTGGATGGAGATGCCTGCAGAGCTTTTCCTCTTTCTCCCGGCTGAGTCGGGCTTAAATCTCAGGATTTGGCTGGAATCCCTCACCTTCCTCCTCCCCAGCCCATCAAACCTGTTCTCCACACAGGTTTGGTACTAGGAAGCTTCTCACGCTGGGTTTCAGGCATGTGGGAGGGTTGGGTTGTCCTCATGGACACTGAATTCTTCTCCTGAAGCCACCTGCAGTGGCACTTTTGGTGTTTGGTGTGTGGCGTGTCCTGGGAAATCCCAGAAGCACGTGATGAACGAGACTGACACAACCCAGGACAGAACCCAGCTCCTTTTCTCCCAAGGAAAATGCTTCCCAGAGGCCCAGCTGCCTTCCAGCCCCAAATCTCAGGCTAGAGGTTGGCTTTGAACCCAAATAACATCCCCGAGCCAGTGAACAAAACATCGAGGGGCTGCAGTGTTGATCAAATCCTTCCCAGCACCCAGAAATCAAAGTGTTCCCATGTCCACCATGGAGGAGATGTCTTTATGTTGGAAAAATCTTAGAAAATTCCCCCAAATTGCCTGCCCCGGTCCACCCTTCTCTGGCAGATTTTAGGAGGATTTGGGAAGCACACGGCTCCTTCCCAAATATTCTTGAGGGAACCCTGTATCTCCTGCAAGCGAAGGTTTCCTTCATGGAAACCAAGCTCCGCTCTCCTTCCCACATGGAACCTTCTGAAGGCAGGAGTTCAGCCTGGGCATCTCCCAGAAATTCCCTTCCCATTCCCACAGGACTGCAGCCCTCTCCAGAGGAACAGCAGGAGCCAGCACCTGGTTTGGCCTTCCTGGGGAAGCAAGGAAATATCTTGACATCAAGCAGGAGTTTGGTGCTGCTGCTGCTCTGACTCAAAGTGTGGGAAACCACCAAAAAAAAGCAGCAAGAATTTTGGGGAGGGCAGTGGGAGCTTCTCATTTATGCTCCACGATCCTGCTACACCACGAGGATCATTCAGTGGAGGGGATGCAGGGGATAAATCACCCCTGATTGGGGACAGGATCCTCAGCCAAAACCTTGGGCCACTTCTGGGACTCTGCAGCGGACGAGGCACTGACAGAGAGGAGCCGACACTGGCACTGAGGTTTCACTTGAGGGAGGTGACAGAGAGGAACCCAAATGAACAGAAACCAACGAAAGTATTTGAGTCACCAGTCACCCAAAACCACCAGGACAGGGCACAGCTGCAGCAGCAGCTCCCTGGAGCTGCCCAGGGCTTGGCAAGGTGCAGGGTTGGGTGCCCGGGATGCAGGCACTGCCTCAGGATTGGGGCATTTCCAGACCCCACGAGCTTCCCATGTGGGGTTGGCAGTGCCATTCCTGCCTGGCTTGTGGGAAAAGTGAGAGGTGTGCAGGAATTCCTTCTGGAATTTCACAAAGGCCACCGTGATTCTGGGCTGGAGCTCCCCTGTGCGAACAATGCACTTACCTTGGAATCTGCTCTAGAACATCAGCCTCATGATGGATTTCAGGATGGGGAAATCCAGCTTAGGCCAGGCATTAAGCCTAAGCCCAACATTTCTGCAAGCCCTACCTGAGTAAAAAGGGGAGCCCTGCCCACCCCTCATGTGCCCACCCCGTTATCCTTCTCACATCCCACTGTCTCCTTCCCAGTCCCTCCTCACCCAGCAGGTATTTCCTGCTGGAATGTGTTTGGGATGGAACCCATGCTGCTGGTTAAGGGTCCCAAACCGAGCCCTGAGCTCTGAGACACAACGACAACGCTAAAAATAAGCAGTGCAATAAAAGGCACCTCAGCTCCCCGCGGCTCTTCCGCGGTCTGGGGTGGAAATTGAAAGAGCCCTGGCTAGGAGCAGGTGGCTCCAGGCAAGCACAAGGTGGTGGTTTCTGAGGAAGGACTTGGCCCTGCACATCTGGGGAAACCACGAGTGGGGTTTCTGGTGTCCCAAGGCCCAGCCCATGGTGGGTTTCACGTGTTGTTCCAGCACAGCCCACAGCAGGTGCCTCTCTCTCTCCTGACGCCTTAGGATTTTAGCTTTTCTGTTTTTCATGTATTTGCAACCCTGCAATTCTTTAGTGTGTAACTCCAAACCTCACACGGAGTGTTGGCTGCTGTGCTCCCATCTTGGTCAGACAAAACAATTCCTCTCCAGGCCTGCCAATCAAGGACACCTCGCTGCCTCAGGCCCTTAGAAATGTAAACAACAGTGAGTTGTGGGGGGAGCAAACTTGGGGTGAATGACTTCATTACCCAAAGCTGTAATTGGAATATTAACCCCCAATATGCAAATGGACCAAACTTATAAAAGTATGAAAACCAGTGACCCCTCATCCATTTTTGGGTGTAGCCTCTGGGGGGGGGGCTTCATCTGCCCTGAATGTACCTGAAGGCCCTTTAATAAATATAATCGCTTTTCATTCTCTTAATTTTGTCTGGGTTCTGTTTTCAGGTAATCCCAAAAAGGCAACACTCCCACACCTCAGCCCTGCCAGGCACCACAGGAGGTGAGGCTTCCTCCCCCTCTGGAGCAGGATTAGAGCCCGTGGGATCCTCAGGAAGGGCAGGGAAAGGCTGAGCAGCGCTCCCAGTGCACCCACAGGTGCCATCCCCACCTCAGTGACAGCCTCCCACAGGAGCTGCAGGAGTTGGGGTCCCTTTTGCCTTTAGGATCTTGGTGCATCCTAAAAAACCTTGGTGTGGAGCCAGCTCCTGGCACAAGCACCAAGCCCAGGTGCTGTTATGGCTGCAGAGGGCACGAGCATCCCACCAGCAGGGCTGGGCCAGGGATTCAGGAATTCCCTTAATCCTCATGTTTCATCACAAAATTCGAGATGGTTCTCCCATCTCCCCCTGAGAAATCTGGATGGAGAAATGTCCTGGATTCTGCTGGGATAAAGTTAATTTCCTGCTCAGTAGGGATAAGCAATGGCATTGTGCATCGCTTGCTTCCCTTCGCTTTTAGTACCCTTTCCTTTTTATTGCAATTATTATATTTTATATTTTTATAATTAGAACCCTGGAATGGTTCAGGTTGGAAGGGACCTCAAAACTCATCCAGTGCCACCCCCTGCCATGGGCACCTTCCACTGTCCCAAGGTTGCTCCAAGCACCATCAAACCTTGCCTTGAATATTTCCAGGGATGGGGCAGCCACAGCCATGCCTGGGCTTTCAGCACCCTCACAGGGGAGAATTCCTTCCCAAAGAATTTCCTCCAACTATTATTAAACTGTTCTCAACCCACAAGTTTTGCCTTTTTTTTCCAGTTCTCCTCCCCATGAAGGGGTAACCAGGGAATGAGGGAGGCACCTGGCTCTCAGCTGGGACAGAGGGGAAACGCTCCCTTTCCCCATGGGAAAAGGAAAAGAGGAAGATCTTGGGCACAACCATAACAAAACTGCCCCAATCCCATGAACTTGAAGCACCACAGTGCTGCAGCAGAAGAGCAGGGACACATCTTCCTCCTCCTCCCTGGAATGAAGGATCCCTAAATGATCCCATTTCCCTCCCTCCATCGCATTACAGCATTTTGACTCTTTTCGTCCCTGCCTGGAGATGAATCCAGGAAGTTGTGGAAGAGGAAGGAGGTGACAGAGGTTTAACACAGACCCCACCCCAGGTAAAACCAAATTAGAGAAAGTCAGAGATCCCAGATTCACCCCACCAGCTTTGAGACCCCACTCAACGCACCCAAAAACCACGTGGCAAGAGAAATACAAAACATAGCACTTTAATTGCAGGGAGATATAAAAATTTACCCCCCGAAAAAATTAATAAACCTCAGGCAAACAATAAATAGGCAGCTTTGGTGGCACGCACACGTGTGCAGCCCCGCTTTGGGAGGCAGCAGCAGCTCCCCAGAGCTGGGGGCACACTCAGAGGCTGTGAAAACGAGGATTTACACATGGATGGCGCTGCCTGGACACGCTTGGGAGAGCCCCACACGTGTGTTTGGGAGGGTGAAGCCGAGCTATTCACACTACGCTGCAATCTTGAAAAATTAAAATTCTCTGTATTCATATAAACTCTGGCTCTGGTCAGGAAAAATGACGAATCCTAAGTTCTCATAGTCAGTATTTACACACAGAATCTCTGCATCAGCTTCCAAATTTCAATCCACTTTGGCACGAAAGAGAAATGCAAAAATCTCACAGCATAAAATAAAGAGGAATCTCAGGAGTTCTCTTTGGGAGGCACACCCTGCCTTCCCATCAGCAGGACACTTTGAAGGGGCAAAGCTGATTCCTGGATATAATTTCCTAAACTTGAGCACTTTAAGGCTTATCCAAGAGTCACCTCCTGTCAAGTTGCTGCTCTCAGCAAGGTCTGAGTTGCAGATTGTAGGGGCAGGTGCTCAGAGCTGCAGATTTTTGGTTCTGCTCGACTGGCCATCAACAAAGGCAACACAAAGCAAAGCCAGCCCTGACCTCCCTGCACAGCTTGGATGCTCCCTGGTCCCCCAGCTGTGAGCTACAGACAGTCCTGGGACTAGAAAAGTCATTTTTTTATCACAAATTGTTTGCAGGCACCGAACATCCAACCTATTTGCTCACGGCAATTTTCACCACTGGATTTATGCAGACTCTGCACTGGAAACAGCAAAGAAACAAAACCCAACTTCCAAAAAAATAACAAAAACCAAGGATTTTAGGCACTCATGGGACAAATCTGGGTGTGGATGAGCCCAGCCCAGCAGGCTGAGAGGGGAGCAGGGGGGCTCAGACTGCGATCTGTTGGTTCTCCCGGAAGAGCGGCCGCGTCGTGCAGATGTCCTGGAAGATCCGGTAGCCCTGGTCGTGCTGGGGCTCCTCAGCCACGGGGAGCATGGGGCTGGAGCTGCAGGCCTTCCCAGCCTCATCCACCACCTGCCTGAGGTACAGCTGCTCCACCTAGCACCAAGGAAAAAGGTCAGGAGGGTGCTGAGTGAAGAGGGAGCTCTTTGGGTGTCTCCCATCCAGGAGCTGGGGTGGGGCGGGGGACACAAAGCAGAGCACAGGCAGCCAGGTCCTGCCAGGACAGCGGCTCTGACTCCACAGGCACCTCCAGGAATGCAGGAGCAGCCCCAGGAGCTCCTCCCAGCAGGGATATTGAGGTGCAAGCACAGGCTGGGGGATGTCCCAGCACATCCTCAGTGATCCTCTGGGGCAGACACCCACAGCAAGGAGAGGTGACCAGGTCAGAGCTGTGCAGGAGGCACAGGACCAGTCTGACCTTGTAAAACCCACCCAGGACCTCACAGACCTGGTGGGTCACTGCTTGCTCAAGAGGGGATGCCACACCCTCCCTGTCCTGTCCCTGCTGCTGCAGCCTGGTTGGCCTAAGGGGCTCCAAAATCCCCCTGTCCTGAGGCTTTTCAATTCCCAGAACTGCTGCAAGGAGGAGTTTCTGACCAGAGCCACGAGGACTGACCCCATATCCCACCCCACCCTCCACAGGCTTCCCAACCCCACTGCTGCCAATCACGGCCATTCACCACATCACTGACTGATCTTAAATCTGCCAGCTCAGGGATTTACTTCCCCATTCCCACAGGAAAAGGCAGAAGTCCCAGGGCCAGGACAGGATCAGGAGGAAAAGAAGAGATTTCACTGCAGTTCACAGAACTTGTGCCCTCAGAGAACTTCACTGGCAAACCCAGATCCAGGGATGGGATAAGCAACAGCCCAAGCACCAAAACTTCCACCCCCAATCCAGGCACCCAAACGCCCCGTGGCTCCAGGGGGTGGAGCTCTGCTGGTAGAATTCCCACCTCTCCTGGATCCCTTTTTCTCCCAGCTCTGGGTACCTGGACGAGGATGAGTTTGCACCTCAGCGGCACCGCATCCGGGAACTCCTCCCCGAAGCACAGCATGACTCTGCTGTCTGGGAAGCGGCCCTGGTTGTTGTAGTACTGCTGCAGCTCTGCAAGGACAGAGGAAAACCTGGAATTTACCCTGCAGAGGCTGCCAGCCTTTGCTCCACACCCCTGGGATCAAACACCCTCTGCAAGGAAGCTGTGGGCTCAAGCAAAGCCTCCAACTTTGGAATTTGCCACGTGAGTCAAAACACCTTCCTAGGTGTGGGTGTGTCACCTGCTCACCCAGAGCACTTGGGAACCCAGCAGTGATGGGTTCAAAGTGGTCCAAGGAGAAAGGGCTCCACCCTTTCAACCCCACCACAAGGTCCAAGGGGGTCCCACATGTGGTGCAAAGCTCCAGAAACTCCTTGTGCGTTGTCCCAAGGCTTTGGGATCCCAGAACTGCCTCAGCTTTTCCAGGCAGCAGTTTCTGGTCAGACCCACAGGGACTATCCCTGTTATCCCATCCCCTCCTTCACCCTCCTGAAGGTTTCCCACCCCCAAACTGCTGCCAGCCAGGGTTGTTCACCACATCTGCTGGCTGATCCACTCAAATCAACCAATCCAGTGGGTTTATTCCCACAGGAAAGAGCAGAACCCCTCACACCAAAAAGCAGGAGGGCTCCTACAAACCTCGGAAAAACAAATTGGTGTCGAAGACCTTCACCACCTCGTCCCGTTCCAGTTTGTTGGGCCTGTCCTTGTAGGCCATGGTGTTCCCACTCCAGAAAACCCTGCCCTGGCACAGCCTCTTGATGAAGATGCCCTGCTTGCTGCTGTGCAGGAGGACGCCCCTCTCCAGGTGCCCAAAGAGCTTCCTGGTGATCTGCTTCTGGCGGTCGTTCTGGATGGTGTCGGCCGAGGGGAACCGGACGTGCTCCAGGGCATCCGGGGCGTAGAGCTTCTCCCCATGGCCCGAGGGCTGCCCCAGGGAGATCCTGCAGCCCTCAGAGCACGAGGTGCTGACGTGGCCCACCAGCCTCCCACTGTAGTAGAAGCTGATCACCATCTGGGAATAACCTGGGAGGTGATGGACAGGCACATCTCATCAGGAAAGGACAAACCTGCTCCTGGCTGCCGTGCCTAAATCCTAAATTTTCTGGGAGTGACTTTCTCTGGGGAGGGACATCTCTCCCTCAGCCTGGTCACAGGGCTGAGCAGCAAGTGAGAACTCCCAATATCACAGAATCGTGGAATGGTTGGAGTTGGAAGGGACCTCTGGAGATCACCCAGTCCAACCCCCTGCCCAGGCAGGGCACCCAGAGCAGGTGACAAAGGGACAAATCCAGGTGGGGTTGGGATGTCTCCAAAAAGGGAAACTCCACAACTCCCCAGGCAGCTGTTCCAGGGCTCTGCCAAGCTCCATGGGAAGTCCTTCCTCATGTCGAGGTGGAATTTCTCGTGGTTTAGTTATGGCCATGAAACACATGAAACCCCTTCCTCCTGCCTTTGCTCCACACTCCCCCCTTGCAATGGGCAGAGTCCCCCCAATTCCAAAGGCTGGCTGATCCCAACATCCCAAGAAACTGCTCTCTGCCCTGTGACACCAGGCAGGATCCATCCCAGCATGGAAATGTGGACAATCAGGAGGGTGCAGCACCTCCTGAACCCAAAGCAAAGCCTCCCTCAAGGTGGGGGACAGGGTCAGAGCCACCTCCTGCCCCACACACACACAGAGGGGCCCTGCTGCCCAGGTGAGGTGCCTTACCTGAGGGGTACTGCTCGTAGCTGGAGTATCCATTCATCAGGGGCAACGCTGTGGGCACACAAAGCCGAGCTCAGCCTCCATTCCCAGCTCCCAAACCCCAATCCCCCAATCCCCCCTGCCTCATTTTCTGTCCCAGTATTCCCAGCTCCCACACAGGAGGTGCCAGCAAAAGCTTCCAGGTGGATTTCTTAATGAGCACTTTAAACGTTCGTAATAAGGAAGATAAAATAAACTGCTCCCCACTCCACATCCCCACACAGGGAAGATTTCTCCTGCCCCAAAAACCTCCCAAATCCCACACAAGCTGTCAGCTGCTTACCAGGGCTGGGCTGCTGCACCCACCAGTCGGGTATTGGGGGGTTCCTGCAGGTCTCCTGAGGGGGTGAGGGGCTCCTCTTGATGATCCCCAGGTATTCATCCACACAGGAGGGCTGTGGGATACCAGAAACAGGGATCAGAGCAGGTTGGGTGCCTCACAGCACTTGGAGAGGGTCCAAAAGGCAACGCCAACCAATTTTTGGGGTTGGAAAGATCAAGTTTGGCATTGGCTAGGTTGTACATTTGAGTAAAACCCTCAGGAGCTACTAAGGGGAAGCAGCCAGGAGTGACAAGGCCAAGAAGGGGCACAGAGCTGGGACAGATTCCATCCCCCAGGGAATTCTGTCCCAGCTGGATGCACATGGAAAGCAGGAGGCAACATCAGAGCCATGTCCTGGTGCCAGCTCCCCTGAGCGAGCTGCAAATCCAAACCTGCAGCTCTGCAGATGGAATTTGGGGAAGGCAAGGAATTTTGAATCAGCCAGCCTGACCCACCAGTCCTCCTGCAGCCAAGGTGAGGCCTCACCTCTTTGATGAGGTCATCGATGGCAGAGGAGCTGCAGTCCATGTCCGGGACGTCGTTCAGGCTGCTCCCACTGGCCATCCCTGCTTTGCCTGGAAGGACAGGGGGGGATGCAGTGAGAACACCCCCACACTTCCCAAGCACGGCTCATCTTGAAGGGTTTTAGGAACCTTTCGCCCAGTGAAAGTTATGAAACCAAGAATCACAGCAGAGCCACGTAACTGCACCTTGGAGAGGCTCACAGCCCTTCCAGAGCTGCTTTTTGGGGCCAAAAAAAATCACTTTACAACCCATTTCTCCCCCTGCACAACAACTAGCAGCAAGAAAAATCAAAAGTCTGGCTGGTAACACAGACAGAGCTGGAGCAGAGGAGAGGGTTTGGGGTTTTTTTGAGCACCCCAGAGACTGGGGCTGCTGCTTCTCCTTTTTCCACCAGCCACCCCAGTGCAGGGGTGCTGCTGGTGGGAACCTGCAGTGCCATTTGCATAGGGGCAGCACAGCCCCTGTGTGAACAGGCTGGAGGGGACAGAGATGCTAAAGGCAGATTTCCTGACAGCAAAATCATTCTTTCTTTTGCAATTTTTTAAAGTTAAAAATAGAAAAAAAAAAAAAAAAAGGACAAAGCACACGCTCCCCTAACCACACACAGGGTTATAGTTAGTGTGACCTGAACCACAGCAGACAGCAGAGCAGCTCTCTGCAAAATTCTTGCTCCTCCAGCAGAGCTGGCAAGAAAAGGGATTTACTGCAGCTCCTCATCATCCTCACAAGGCAGGAGTTGGGAGGAAAAAAGATTGAGGCTCCTGTCCCTCCCCTACAACACCCTGAGGGGATGGGAGCTTCCACGAGGCTGCAGCTATCCCCTGTTTCCTAGGGGTTCAAGGGGTTAAAAAATGCACAAGCCTGGCCTTTCTCCTGCCCTCCCTGTCTGCACAGGAGGACACCTGCAAAGCAGAACAAGCAGAGAGCTGAGCACAGAGCGGGGCCTGGCCAGGGAGCTCAGCTCAAGGTGCAGGTCTGAGGTTACAGGATGGACCCACAGCCATGTCCTGGGGAACTCACATTTCTGCTCCTCCTCTGGCACGATCCTATAGACCTTGTAGGGCTCAGAGATGTCCAGCTGGGACCTGTCTGTCACCTCCTCAAAGTCAGGGCTCTTGTTCAGGGCGCAGCGAAGCCGCGTCTTCCACGTGGCCGGCTCTGCCTTGTCACCTTCCTTGAACTTGCCTTTGAAAACAGCCCAGGCCTAAAGCAAAGAATGCAAAAAAAAAAACCCAAAACCCTAAGAAAATCCTCCCTGTGAGCTCTACAAAGCCTCTCAGGGAGGAAGAGCTGGGGTTGCAAAGAGCATTTTGCATCTTGCACCCTTCTCAAGCATCCCCTGGGGATTTGCTGTTTCACTCCTAGACTGCACAGCCACCACACCTGGGGGGGGTTTTGGGGTGCAGAGCAGCACTGTGTGCCCCAAAAATGCAGAGAAGTCTTTTAGAAGGCAGGTTTTCAAAAAGCAGAGGTTAAAATCATCATGTGTGGCTTCACCTCTGCACCAATGGGTCAGGAGCTGCTGGGAACACAAATTGCTGCTTAATTAAAAATCAAAATAAACCTCATTTTTCAGCTCCTGAGTAAGAAGCCAATAAATAAATAAATAAACTGGTTTCTCTAAGATCAGAACATAATTTGTGCTTTTGGTAAGAAAAATGATAAGAGAATTTGGTGAGAGAATAGGTTTTACTCCTGAAGGGAGATTGCAAAATACTCCATATTTTTTAAATATAAGCATTTATTTCTTTTGTAGCTGTTTCTGTATTTTCAGATGGCTGAGCTCAATGCCATCCTCATAATTCAGTGTTCCCAGCCTAGTTCTCACTGAAAGTAAACTCCCTCACCAGGCCAGATGCTTGGAAGTGGGGTCAGAGGGAAAGGAATTCCTGGGGACCTTTTTGCTTCAGGATGGAATTTTCCCATTTTTTCCCAAAACTGGAAATCCCCCCCTTCAGTAAAATCCTTCCTTCCCACCTGCAAAGTCTTTTAAGGTTTTTTTTCAATATAAATCCAGTGTTCTATCAAAGGAGGCTGATGAGAAGTTTCAAGCAGGTCAAAAATTCCTTCTCATATCAGAGCTGGATTCAAACCTGTTGAAAACAAGCCTAAAACTGGTACTAACTTTTGATAAAAAAGGAATACATTATCCCAAAAAAAAAGCCCAGGAGACCAACTGCAGCATCCTGCAAGGGTTAAAGATGTAAAACCCAAGAGACAGCATGGCCACGACCCACCAGGGGACAACAGCAGCACCGCAGAGCCCAGGAGGCACCAAGAAAAGGCACCAACCACCTGTGCCCTACCTTAAAAATGGAAGCATCCACCTCCTGGTTGTAGTCCTGCTTCCCGGCGTGCTTCCAGGGGATGCGGAACATGGATTTCTCCTCGTTCTCCCAGATGAGGCCGGGGTACAGCTCGCTGTCGATCTGCTCGATCAGCCACTGCCGCAGCCGCCTGCCGCCGTTGCGGTCACACATCCTGCAGGGGGTGCAGGGACACAGGGGCCAGGCCCCGTCAGCTCTGCCAGCTCCATCCCAGCTCACCTGGGCAGCAGGGATTGGGGTTGGTTTGCCCCCCTGGCTCAGTTGGCAGCAGCACCACCCGCAGCTTTTGGAAGCCCCACGTGCGCACACCCACCCATGGAATGAGAATTTAACATCCTTCCCAAGCCAAACACTTCTGGGATTGCACAATCCTAGAATTCTGGGATTTAAATACCCTCAGCCATCCCCCGGCTTCTTTTAAAATGAAAAAACAAAAAAATCAAGGCAATTTCCTTCTGAGTTACTACGAATTCTTCCTCCAGCTCCGCCAAAGTTCCGCTCCCAGAAGCAGCTGACTCAGTGCTCTGCTGATTCCTATTTTGCTGTGGGATAAGCCACAGAGGAAGGAGCTGGATGGGGATTAAAGCCCCCAGCTGTGCTGTCACCTGAGCGAGTGACACTGGGCAGGCCATCCCGGGGTGCCAGAGCTGTCTTGGCACAAGGATCTGTCCCAGAGTGAACAGCAGCTCCTCTCACCAGGCACTATTCAGGGAGCAGATGCCAAACTGCAATCCAAACTGCATCCCAAATCCTCACAGGGATAAGGAACACACAACCACTGGAAGCAAAGTGCCAGGCTCACCCCTCCCTGTCACGACAGGAGCTGGTGGCCTGGCAGAAGTGACAAGCAGCCCCTGAATCAACTTTCCAGGCATTTTGGGCTCCGAATTTTCCTGGACTGCCTCTCCCTCGTTTGTATTTTACTGCCCCACTGGAAGATTTTTGGGGAGAAAACAAGGATGCTCCCAGCACAGCCTGAGACCCAGTGATCCCTGCTTTGCCCTGGGCTCCCAGCAGCTCAAGTGCCACCAAATTCCATCCCTTCTGCACTGCCCAGCAGGACACAGAGATGGCCCAGGCTACTCAGAGCACAGCCCCTGGTTTTTAGGGGTGGTGAGCACCAACACCACCAGCCGAAACAGCACGGAGGGCACAGCTCTGGATGCCAGCCGGATGCCCCAAAAGACACGCCACAGCTCATCCCTGAAGGAATGGGGGCACACGCAGCTTCTCCGGGGGTTCCTGCACCCAACCCGAGCCACGCCAAAGGGAAAAACCTCAGAAATCCCACAGAAATGAGACACTCCTAAATCACTCCGTTTTCTAGAAAACTTCTCCCCATCACAGCCAGAGGCCGGAGCTCCATCTCCCCTCCCCGAGAGGGACTCACACGCTGGGGACGATGCCAAGGAGCTCTCCCAGCCGGGCTGGCAGCGGCAGCCCCACACCATCACCCCGCGGTCCGGCCCGCCCAGCCCGGGCTCTGCACCGGGGGCTGCACCTCCCGCAGCACCGGCAGGGCTCGGGCCTTGCTGGTGCCCTCTCACAGGGAGTGCCCGTCCCTCAGTCAGTCCCTGTCCCTCAGCCGGCCCCGGTCCCTCCCACAGGAAATGCCAGTCCCTGTCCCTCAGTCAGTCCCTGTCCTCTCACAGGGAATGCCAGTCCCTGTCCCTCAGCCGGTCCCTATCCTTCAGCCGGTGCCTGCCCTCTCACAGGGAATGCCAGTCCCTGTCCCTCAGCCGGTCCCTACCCCTCAGCCGGTGCCTGCCCTCTCACAGGGAAATGCCAGTCCCTGTCCCTCAGCCGGTCCCTACCCCTCAGCCGGTGCCTGCCCTCTCACAGGGAAATGCCAGTCCCTGTCCCTCAGCCGGTCCCTACCCCTCAGCCGGTGCCTGCCCCTCACAGGGAAATGCCAGTCCCTGTCCCTCAGCCGGTCCCTACCCCTCAGCCGGTGCCTGCCCTCTCACAGGGAAATGCCAGTCCCTGTCCCTCAGCCGGTCCCTACCCCTCAGCCGGTGCCTGCCCTCTCACAGGGAAATGCCAGTCCCTGTCCCTCAGCCGGTCCCTACCCCTCAGCCGGTGCCTGCCCTCTCACAGGGAAATGCCAGTCCCTGTCCCTCAGCCGGTCCCTACCCCTCAGCCGGTGCCTGCCCTCTCACAGGGAAATGCCAGTCCCTGTCCCTCAGCCGGTCCCTACCCCTCAGCCGGTGCCTGCCCTCTCACAGGGAATGCCAGTCCCTGTCCCTCAGCCGGTCCCTATCCTTCAGCCGGTGCCTGCCCTCTCACAGGGAAATGCCGGTGCCTGTCCCTCAGTCAGTCACTGTCCCTCAGCCGGCCCCGGTCCCTCAGCCGGTGCCTGCCCTCTCACAGGGAATGCCAGTCCCTGCCCCTCAGTCAGTCCCTGTCCCTCAGCCGGTGCCTGCCCTCTCACAGGGAAATGCCGGTGCCTGTCCCTCAGTCAGTCCCTGTCCCTCAGCCGGCCCCGGTCCCTCAGCCGGTCGCTGGCCTCCCACAGGAGATGCCAGTACCTGTCTCTCCCTCAGCCAGTGCCTATCTGTCCCTCAGCCGCTCCCTGTCCTTCAGCCGGCCCCTGTCCCTCAGCCGGTGCCTGCCCTCCCACAGGAAATGCCGGTACCTGTCTGTCCCTCAGTCAGTCCCTGTCCCTCAGCCGGCCCCGGTCCCTCAGCCAGTCCCTGCCCTCCCACAGGAAATGCCGGTACCTGTCTGTCCCTCAGCCGCTCCCTGTCCCTCAGCCGGTCCCTCCCCTCCCACAGGAAATGCCAGTACCTGTCTGTCCCTCAGTCAGTCCCTGTCCCTCAGTCGGCCCCGGTCCCTCAGCCAGTCCCTGCCCTCCCACAGGAAATGCCGGTACCTGTCTGTCCCTCAGCCGCTCCCTGTCCCTCAGCCGGTCCCTCCCCTCCCACAGGAAATGCCGGTACCTGTCTGTCCCTCAGCCGCTCCCTGTCCCTCAGCCAGTCCCTGCCCTCCCACAGAAAATGCCAGTACCTGTCTGTCCCTCAGCCGCTCCCTGTCCCTCAGCCAGAGCCGTTTCCGCGCCCCCGCTGCCGGCGCCGCGCTCGCGCCAGTCACTGCGCTCACTTTATATAGCAGCGCGTGATGCGGCCACGCCTACGGTCACGCCCCTCTCCGCCCTTCACCAATCACCGGCCTCTTCCCCGGCTGGCGCGCCACCCAATGAGGAGGCAGTGCCGTGTGGGACCGGCCAATGAGGTGCGTCCCTGCAGGGCACGCGCCGCAGTTTCTCTTAAAGCGCGGCTTTCCCCGAAATCAGCTGACCGGGAGGGGCGGGGCCTGAGCGCAGGGGCGGGGCTTGGCCGGGAGGGGGCGGGGCTTGGCCGGGAGGGGGCGGGGCTATCCCGCCTCTATCCCGGGTCTGTCCCAGGCCGGTTCAGCCCCGTTGGTCCCAGTCACGGATTAATCCGTTCCCAGTTCCAACACAGCTTCACCAGTCCCAGAGCAGTCCTCCCAGGGCCAGACTGGTCCATTGCCAGTCCCAGATCGCCCCATTCCCAGTTCCAGATCAATATCCCCAGTCCCGGATCAATATCCCCAGTCCAGGATCAATATCCCCAGTCTCAGACCAACATCCCTAATCCCGGATCAATATCCCCAGTCCCAGATCAATCCATCCTCAGTCCCAGATCAATATCCCCAGTCTCAGACCAATATCCCCAGTCTCAGATCAATATCCCCAGTCCCAGATCACTCCATCCCCAGTCTCAGACCAATATCCCCAGTTCCAGATCGATATCCCCAGTCTCAGATCAATATCCCCAGTCCCAGATCAATATCCCCAGTCCCAGATCAATCCATCCCTAGTCCCAGATTAATCCATCCCCAGTCCCAGATCAATATCCCCAGTCCCAGATCAATCCATCCCCAGTCTCAGATCAACATCCACAGCCCCAGATCAATCCATCCCCTATCCTGGATCAATATCCCCAGACCCAGATCAATATCCCCAATCTCAGATCAATATCCCCAGTCCCGGATCAATATCCCCAGTCCCAGATCAATATCCCCAGTCCCGGATCAATATCCCCAGTCCCGGATCAATATCCCCAGTCCCAGATCAATATCCCCAGTCCCGGATCAATGTCCCCAGTCCCAGATCAACATCCCCAGTCTCAGATCAATATCCCCAGTCCCAGGTCACTCCATCCCCAGTCTCAGACCAATATCCCCAGTCCCAGATCAATCCATCCCCAGTCCCAGATTAATCCATCCCCAGTCCCAGATCAATATCCCCAGTCTCAGATCAACATCCACAGCCCCAGATCAATCCATCCCCTATCCTGGATCAATATCCCCAGACCCAGATCAATATCCCCAATCCTGGATCAATATCCCCAGTCCCAGATCAATATCCCCAGTCCCAGATCAATATCCCCAGTCCCAGATCAATCCATCCCTAGTCCCAGATCAATCCATCCCTAGTCCCAGATCAATATCCCCAGTCTCAGATCAACATCCCCCGTCCCAGATCAATATCCCCAGTCCCAGATCAATATCCCCAGTCCCAGATCAATATCCCCAGTCCCAGATCAATCCATCCTCAGCACATCCCTGAATCAACCTCCCCAGTTCCAGACCAGTCTCCCCAGTTCCAGATTCATTTAGTCCCACACCAGTGTCCCCAGTCTCAGCCCAGCCTCCCCAGTCCCAGACCAGTGTCCCCAGTCCCAGCTCAGTCCCTCTCCAGTCACAGCTCTTCCCATCCCCAATCCCAAATCACCCTTCCCAGTCCCAGACCAGTGTCCCCAGTCCCAGCTCAGTCCATTCCCAGTCCCAGACCACTTTCCCCAATCCCAGATTCATCCGTCCACAGTTGCAAACCAGTCCCTCCCCAGTCCCAGTCCAATCTCCCCTGTCCCAGTCCAATCTCCCCAGTCCCAGTTCAGTCCATCCCCAGTCCCAGTTCAGTCCATCCCCAGTCCCAGCTCAGTCCATTCCCAGTCCCAGACCACTTTCCCCAATCCCAGATTCGTCCGTCCACAGTTGCAGACCAGTCCCTCCCCAGTCCCAG
This sequence comes from Monarcha castaneiventris obscurior, assembly GCA_026261815.1. Classification (NCBI taxonomy): domain Eukaryota; kingdom Metazoa; phylum Chordata; class Aves; order Passeriformes; family Monarchidae; genus Monarcha; species Monarcha castaneiventris. The sequence continues at coordinate 537,574 of JAMPIT010000712.1, read as the reverse complement.
TCCAATCTCCCCAGTCCCAGTTCAGTCCATCCCCAGTCCCAGTCCAATCTCCCCAATCCCAGTTCAGTCCATCCCCAGTCCCAGTTCAGTCCATTCCCAGTCCCAGTTCAGTCCATCCCCAGGCAGTTCCCAGTTCCTTTCTGGATCCACCCCACTCCTGGATCATTCCCTCCCTGCCTGCCCCAGCAGTTCCCACTGTTCCCAGGCTGGATTTGGTGTCCTGACCGTGCCCAGCACCCCAAACCCAGCCAGGGCCACCAGAGCATAAAGAACCATCTGCAGCCTGACTTCAGCAGGGTTTTGTTTTTTTTTTTGGGATTACCAGATTACACGCACATTTCTTGGAAGAAAACCCTAATTACTCCCACGTGGGTCATACAGAGAAATGGGAAATGTATGGAACTGCACAGATGGTTTAATAAAAAGAACGCCCCAAGGTGCACAACCTTGCCTGTCATCTCTGGTCCAGCACGGCTGTAATGGCCCTTGTTTTTAAACACCCCACTGATCCTCGCTGGATCCCCCCCAGGAGATTTGGGGTGAGCCAAAACCACCTTCTGCAATACGCTCAGGAGGATTCATTCTCTTTTTTGACCAAAAATACAAGTTTAAGCTTGTCACGGGGTTTGCATCACCCCCCTCCCCCTGCCAGATAGAGACCCTCCTGTAAAAAAAAAATCATTATTTTGTTAAAACCCTGGAAAATTCGGGATATTTTAAAGGGTCTTCACACAACCAAACTCTCCATCCCCTCTGGAGACCAGAGACCTGGAGATTCACTGCGATGGAGCGGGGTCACTTCATCATTCCCAGCTTCATTTTGGCTCTGTGGCTTCATAGGCAGCGTGGAAAGGTAAAACCAAATTCCCTGGGGCGAGGCTAAAATATTAAACCACTTAAAATGGGCTTTTTCAGGCACTGGGAGATGCCTCACAGCCCTGCTTGCTGCTGGGAAGGGAAGATGAGGATGCCAGCAGGGCCAGGAATTTGTTGAGAAGGATTTTCCCATGTTTGCAGCACCCTGGGAAGCACGGCCAGGCTTCAGCAGAGCTCTTTTCCCATTGCCAGAGGCACCAGGATTTTGGGAAGGCTGAATCAGCCCGGTTTTACCTGTTCAGGATTTGCCAGAATTCCTAAAGCCACCACAGATGGAGAAATAGAGTGGAAAAATAGATTTATTCACCTGGGACAGCCTGCAAATCCAGGGAAATTCGGGATAGGAGGAGCTTTTTGGGCACGGATGTCGCTGTGATGCTGCATTCCCTGGGATTCCCCAAATCCAGGGGATTTTCCCAGGTTTTGCTTCGGTGCCGTGGTTCCCTGGGGAATGTTTGAAGGCCGGAGTGGCCGGGAGGGGCAGGGCTGGGGAGGTTATCACACCTCGTGCAAAGCTAATCTCTGCTTATCACCCATCTCCGATGACTTCCTATGAACTCCCACTTTCTTCTCTTTTCTCTTCCTGCGTGCGAGTTCCATTTTTCTGCTTCCTAAAATGATAGCAGAGGCTTCAAATCCAGTTTTGATCCCATTCACTCACTCAGCCCACTCCATCAACAGCCTTGATCCCATTAATTGCTTTCCCACACATGGCATTACTTCCATGTGGAGTAACAGCCCCAGGGACCCTTTTCTCCACCTAAAAAAAAATGGGAAAAGCTCCCATTTTTTTTTTAATTCTCCCTGGAATTCTACATGTCATGGATAAATGGCAAATATTTAAAACTTTTCGTTTTGCTGGTGGTTCTCACCGAGAAAATGGGAAGAAAATTTCAGTCCATCTCTGTGTTCCCACCAGGAACAAATCAAGTCCAGGCACCCTCATGATTTTAATCACTCTCTTCTTTATTAGCAGCTGGGCAAGGCACCCCTGGTGCTGACACATGAGGAGTACCCAGAAATCTTCATTAAAAGAATTCCTAGAAATGTTTTGAATCTCTTTTTTCTTAGAAGGAGCTGCAGAACAGACATTTTTGAGTGGACAAACAAGGTATTTATAGTAAAAGGCCGAGATGGCACGGAAGGGTTGAAGGTTTTGGTGCAGAAGGGTTGAATCCATGGGATGGGACCCTCCTTGTAATGCAGATGGTGGGGGGATTCCTGCCAAAGAAAGCTCTGGAAAAGCACAACACAAGTTTGGGATGAAAAACTGGACGTGGCCATGGGTTTCAGGCATTAAAAAGGCTTTTGGAGAGGGACAGAGTTAAATTGGTCCTTGGGTTGAGCGAGTCCAACCAAGCTTTTGGCTTCTTTGGCAAGCAGGGACATTCAGATGGGGCTCAGGAAAAACCAAAAACCACTCTGGCTCCAGGGATGGAGGCAGTGGGACAGGCACCGCTGGATTTCCCCCCTCCCTGGGGTTGGGATAAGGAAAATGCCAGATATTCACCTGCCTAGGACAGGCTGGGAAATTCCCTGGGGCAGGGGGCAGCCCCAGAGAGCCTCCAGCCCCTCTCCCCATCCCACTGGGTGCCGGATGAGGCTCAGCAGCACCCACACATCCCGGGATTCATCCCTCCTTCCTCAGGGAAGCAGAGGACAAGGCGGCCTCTCTCCATCTCCTCCCACCTCGGGTTTCCAAGGTCCAAGGGCAGCGCCATTCCCGTGCCCTGCCCGAGGAGCGCCCAGATATTGGCATGAGGAGGGAGGGATGGGGCTGGCTGCTGCTCTGGGGGTGGAAAAGCGGCTCTGATCCATTGGGAATGGGGGAATGGGACAGAGCAGGACACTGTCCCCCACTAACTGCAGCTGGCAGCTGACAGGAGGGAGGTCTGTGAGTCCTGTCTCCCTGCTCCAAGCCTGGAGCTGCTGCTGACGGATTTCTGCCCTAGACGTGAATCCCTGGAGGTGCTTGGCAAAGGGAAAACTGAGTTTTCCAAGCCCCAGGGCCAGCGGCTGCCCGGGAACAGGCGGCTGCTTATCTGTTCATCCATCTGCTGCCACCGGTGCCACCTGCCTGGCAGGGAGGAGGGAAGGTGGGAGCAGGGGAGCGGAGCCAGGAGCAATCCCTGCTCCCCAGCTGCTGCTCCTTCTGCCCCTCGTGCTGCTGGCCCAGCAAGCGCTGCAGCTCCTCCTGGTCCTGGAAGGGGTTCCTGCCGTAATCCCGGCGGATCCAGGCGCGGTACTGCCAGGAAAAGAGGTTGTCAGGGTCACCCAAAAAGGCTGAGAGACCCCCAGAGAGAGAGAGAGAGAGAGCAAAGGCTGCCACAGCTCCAATGGAAAGCAGCGAGCCAAGCAATTCCTGCTGCATTCCCAGCCCTCCACAGCCTCAGGCGAGGCCGGGGGATCCCCAGGCACATCCCAATCCCACAGGAGCTGCCACTCATCACACCAGAGATGCAGCGGATCCCCCCATCCCGGCACTCCCCACATCCCCAGCCCGGCACAGAGCTGGCAGCGCCCTCAGCTTCCCGCACTGGCTGCAGCTGGGACAGCAGCTTTATTTATTTCTCCTTGCCAAGAAGCTGCTACTGTTCCTCGTGTGCCTGAATTCCCATAAGGAATGCTTCCCGATGCTTTTTTTCCCCCCCCCGACCGAGTTGGCCCTTTCAAAGTGGGGCAGCTTTGTTGCCAGAGCACCTCGCTCACCACCGGGAGGTTGTGGGGAGCCTCTCATCCCCCTCATCCCGACTGCTCCTGAGCCAGGAGCATCCCGGTGGCCAGGGGCCAGCTGGAAGTGTCTGGGAAGCGAGGGATGGTCCAGAGAAACTGTTCCCGTTACTGCTGCGATGAGGAAAGAGCCAGACAGTCCCAAATTGCAGCACCGAGGAGCGTGGGCAGGAAGGGGCAGCTCTGCCAGGATTCACCATTCCGGCTGCCCGGGCCTTGTAGGGAACAGCCAGAGCTCTGCCAGCTCCCTGAGGAGCTGGGAGCCGGCTGCTCCAGCTGGGAATTACTGGGATGAGCGGTAGGAGCACACCCAGCAATGCCAAACACCTCGAGGAGAGGATGGAAGGCACCTGTGGGTGCAAAGGGTGCGGAGAGGGACCGAGCCTTGGGATGGGGTGGCACAGGGATGGGATGGGATGCAGCCAGGGGATCCAGAGGGAGAGGGAAGCAGCTCCCATGAGCTTGGCACCCCCTGGGTGAGGTGCCCTTGCTGTGGATTCGGCTTCCCAAATGGGCAGGAACCACCGAGATCCCTCAGTGGAAAAGTCTGGGATGCAGGACAGCAGGATTGGCAGCTCAGCCCTGGATGAGCCACAAGGGGAAGAAAAAGCCTGAGCCTGACCCTGGTGGAACCCCCCTCTCCTGCAGCCACGGAAAATCAGCTGGGGCAGGGGGGATTTCCAGTGGGAATGTCTGGATTTCCCAAACCCACTCCGTGTGACAGCAGGACCCACCACGGCTGTTACACAACTGCCACCTGCCAGCAGGAAGATCCCGTGCTCAGGGCGCTCCCCCAGAGCCAGCCCTATATTCCTTGCTTGGAATCAACCCCTGGGAAGTGAGACCCAAGGGGTTTGGGACAGGATTTGGGGCAAAAATCCACGCTGGGATCTCATGGGGGGAACACCCCTTGCATGGAAACCGTGCAGAGGGGTGAAGCTCTGTGACAAGAGCTGCCTGGCACCCACCAAGGCTCAGCACCCAGGCTTGGAGCTGGCTCCCACCACCCAGGGAGGAGGGAAGGAGTAGGTGGGAGGTGGGGGAAGCTGCCAGGCGTTTCCTTTTAAAGCCAGAGCAAGAAGTGGTTCCAGCCCGTTTCCTCCAGCACTGACCACCAACCCAATGCCCTCCTCCTCCTCCTCCTCCTCCTCTCCCAGGCCAGGAGCACCCAGCCCATGTGGGATGGCACCAGGGGGAGAAAGGCAGCCTGGCCACGTTGTGCCAGCACCACAGGGGGACAGTTCTGTCACCAGAGCTCCCATCTGTGCCCTCTGTGCCATCCACAATGTCTTGTCTGTCCCGCTGACTTCCTTTTCTAACCTTACCCATCCTCCTGCCGCTGCTCTCGGTCCCTTCCTTCCTTCTTTATCCCTCCAGCCCGGAGAAGCCCCATTTGCCAGCTTGAAACCGCAGCTGCACGCTCCAGCAGCGAGGCTGGGCAGTCCCAGGGAGCATCTTCCCCATTCCTTCCTCCTGAGGTCCCGTCTGAGCTCCCTGGGATGAAGGAAACTGAGGCACCACAGCCCCGGGAGGTGCCCAGAAGAACCAGCCCGTTCCTCTCAGGTTTCAACCACCGAGGATTGAGGTTTTCCACCCCCGAGGGCCATTCCCTCCCCAGTGCTGACATCACGGAGTGGGAGTTTCAAGAAAAAGGCAGCTCTTGCTAAATCCCACAGTCAGGAAAACACATCCAAGCGCCTCCACCCTTGGCTGTGCCTCGGGTATTTCAGGGAAAGGGTTGCAAAGCCGCTGGCAAAACTTGGGAAGTGATGGAAAAGCAGCTTCCAAGGGAAAGGGAGGAAAAGTGTGGTGATCATTGAGCTCAGCCTGGATTTTGGGAGCAGGAGGAATAACTGGGATGGAGGGAGGGCACAGCAAACCCCACAGCAAGGCCTGTGCTGGGGGAGCGTGGGAATGGCTGAGGAGAGCTGGCCCAGCCAGGGGAAGCCCCGCAGGGAATCTCCAGCCCCGCGGGTGTTTTGTAATCCCTTGGAGCATTTTCCACCCTCCTCTGCAAGCTGGCGATAACGGGGCACAGCCACATCCCTCATGTGACAGCACCAGCGCCCGGGCAAGGGAACTGGGGCTTGGGGAAGGGGCTGGGTGGCCTTTGGGCCAGTGCCATGTGCTGTCCCTGCTCCCTCCTGGGGGACAGGAATCCCCTGCCAGGGCTGGGCAGGCCCAGAGGGACCTCGGGATCCTGTTTGCCACGGGGCCATCGCACGATGCTGGGGGCTGCAGAGGGTGGGGGGCTCTGCCCCCAGGGATGGCACCGAGTTTAGGGGTGGCGTGGGCTGGGACATCCCTTGAACACCTCTTTTCTCTTTCCTTGCAGGTCCAGCTGTGTCCCAGCTGAAGTTTGGGAGCCCAGGGATGGGTGAAGGAGCAGAGTCCGGAGCGGGAGGCTGGAGGCAGCTGGAGAGGCAGGGGGGAGCTGTGCTTTTAAAGGCCTTTCCCTTTGCTTTTAAAGGCCTTTCCCTCTGCTTTTCACGGCCTTTTCCCTTTACTTTTCAAGGCCTTTCCCTTCGCTTTTCAAGGCCTTTCCCTCTGCTTTTAAAGGCCTTTCCCTCTGCTTTTAAAGGCCTTTCCCCTCTGCTTTTAAAGGCCTTTCCCCTCTGCTTTTAAAGGCCTTTTCCTCTGCTTTTAAAGGCCTTTCCCTTTGCTTTTCAAGGCCTTTCCCTCTGCTTTTAAAGGCCTTTCCCTTCGCTTTTCAAGGCCTTTCACTCTGCTTTTAAAGGCCTTTCCCTCTGCTTTTAAAGGCCTTTCCCTCTGCTTTTAAAGGCCTTTCCCTCTCCTTTCGAAGGCTTTCCAGGTCAAAAGTGCAGCTCGGATCTCTGCTCCCAGCTGAACGTGCCACTCATCCCAGCTGCTGGAATCCAGCTGGGCTCTGCTCCATCCTCCCTCCCCCTCACAGGACAGGAACCCATCCAGCCCGAGCTTCTGCTCTCCCAAAATCTGCTGCCCCACCTCGTTTTGGGGAGGAAAAAATGGAGATTTCTCCACCCACATTTGCTCCTGGCCTGTCACCTGCCTCGGAGAGCAGAGGCACAGGGAGCCCTGGCACATCCAAGCGTGCCCAGACATCCCCAAACTTCTCACAAGAGCCTTCCTCCCTCTCCACTCCTCCTCTCCTCCTCTGTGCTGCATTCCTGGGAATCGGCCCAGCTCCTTCCTAAGGCTCCCAAGGGACAAACAGAGCTCTCCAGTCCCTTCCCACTGTGTCCTAACTCGAGAAAAGTTTGGGGTTTTCAAGGTTGGGGTTTTCAAGTTTAGGGCTTTCCAGAGCTTTTTGAAGTGCACTCACATAACATCGAGGCCATTTTTAAATTTTTTTTTTTTTTTTTTTTTTTTAATGCAAACCCTCAAATTCCCAGGTAACAAACAACATTCCCAAAATCCAGCTGGGACAAACAGAGCTCTCCTGTCCCTCCCGCTGCATCCTAACTCTAGGAAACAAGGTTGGGGTTCTCAAGTTTAGTGTTTTCAAGTTTAGGTCTTCCCAGAGCTTTTTGAAGTGCACTTACATAATATTGAGGCACTTTTAAAATTTTTTTTCCTTTTTTTTTTTGCATGCAAACCCCCAAATCCCCAGGTAAGAAACGACATTCCCAAAATCAATGGGACAAACAGAGCTCTGCCATCCCTCCCACTGCATCATAACTCAAGAAAAGTTTGGGGTTTTCAAATTTAGGGTTTTCCAGAGCTTTTTGAAGCGCACTCACATAACATCGAGGCACTTTTTAAATTTTCTTTTTTGCATGCAAACCCCCGAATCCCCAGGTAACAAACGACATCCCCAAAATCAATGGGACAAACAGAGAGCTCTGCACTCAGCGAAACCACACCTGGTTTTCAAACCCCTCCGAAAGGAACCCAAGGGGATTTTTACCTCCTGGAGCAAGGTCCTCTCGTACTCCTGCAGCTGCTGCTGGAATCCGGGGTTGGGGCTGGCGTAGGAACGCACGGCTTTGGTGGCAGCCAGGCAGCTCTGCCAGCCCAGCTCTGTTACTGTCATCAGGTAGGCCACCAGGATGGTGCTGCTGCGGGACACCCCTGCCAGGCTGGAATAGCCCAGGGAGCCCCATCAGGGAGAGGATCCCGCAGGAATCCCATTCCCTCACCAGGGGATTGGCAGGAATGGGTTGGGAGGGGATAGGAGGGGATGAGGAGCTCTCTCAGTGCTGTTGTGATCCCTCCGTGCCCTGGCTTGGAGCACGTCTGGGATGCTCAGGTTGGACAAAGCAAAAGGAACAAGCAAAGTCGCAAGAAAATAAAAGTTCAACTCTTTATGTCTCCCTCTGGAGGAAAAAAAAGAGCTGAAAACTGGCTGAGAAGCACCAAAGGTGTTTTTTCAAATACTTAAACATCGAGATTTTCATTAAAAGCTAGTTCTACTGAAGTTAACTAGAATAGAGAAAAGATGCAGAACTTAGCTAGAGTTGATTAAGGAAATTAATGATTAGTCAGGAAGTTAAGTAGAGGATAGGCTTTGGTTATTTGGTATTTGTTCAGCTGTGTTTATAACAGGTAATTAATAATCTAATTAATAATCTTAGAAGGAAAAATTCAAAAGAAGGCCTCGACAGTTATAAATTCTTCCATTTGCAACTTATTCAAAAACAATTAAAAAACCCCTAAAAATCTTCCGAAGTCGAATGGATTATTAAAAACCAAAAAAGAAAAAAAAAAAAAAAAAAACTTAATCAAAACAGCCCCCTCCTCATTTTCAAAACCACCAACTTAATTCCATTGCAAAAATTGCACACGCTTAATAACTTTTTGCTAATTTTCACACAAAGCAAAAAATAAAAAGTGTGTATGCTATAAATACGTATCTATATTTTAAATATGCATTACCATTTTAAATAAATAAGTTCTGTATTATATTGTAACCTTAAAGCTGTAGGTTCAGGAGCGATCCCCGCAAATAAACATACACTTTCTAACCCTAATGAGTTAAAAAATCTTTACTCATCTCAGATAAATATTAATATTAAATCTAGATCCATATTTTAATAAATCACCTCCCCCCTCGCTGCTGCAAGTGCATCTGTATCCTTGAACAAATTGCTTTGAAAAGTTCCCTGGGTTGTATTTTTTTTCCTCTCTCCCCTCCCAGGCTCAGTTTAAAGGCGCAGAAAAGGCACCAAATTTAATTTCTGGGCCATAGAGCAGCGATAGGGGATAAATATCATAAAGTCACCCCAAGACAGGCGCAGGGAGCTAGAGCTGGGCACCTCCCGCTGTTCCTCCCCTCCTTCCTGCCCTTCCCCACGGATGCTCCACACCAAGGACATTTTTTGGGGATGGAGGGGGCGTGGGGGGCTCGCGGAGGCTCTCACCAGTGCACCAGGCAGCCTCCCCCTCGCAGCCGGCACTCGTGGATGAACTGGATGCACTCCTTAAAATGCTGCAGCCTGCGGGGAGAGAGGCGGGAGGATGAGGAGGGAAGGGCTGCCCGTCCCTGCAGGGCACCGGGGCAGCCTGGAAAGGGCACCGGTGGCACTGCCAAGGGATTGGCATCACCCTGGGGCTGCCAGCGTGGGGTGGGAGCAGAGATCCTGCCTCTGCCCGGGGGAAGGAAATGAGATTTCCCGGGGGGTTTCTTGCTTCCTGAGGGGTCGAGGAATGAGCCCCAGGGGCATGGCCTGTCCCGGTTATCCTGCCTCACCCCTCATTCCCAAAAAGTGCCAAAAAAACACCGTGCCTGCTTCCCAGCGAGGGGAGGATGGAGGGAGAGGTGCCAGCGAGGAGGAACAAAGGGAGGAAGGGAAGGGAAGAGTGGGAAAAGGAGAATGGGAAAGGAGGGGAAGGGAAGGGAAAATAGGAAAGGGAGGGAAGGGAAAAGGAAAGGGAGGGGAAAGGAAAGGAAAGGGAGGGGAAAGGAAAGGAAAGGGAGGGGAAAGGAAAGGAAAGGGAGGGGAAAGGAAAGGAAAGGAAAGGAAAGGAAAGGAAAGGAAAGGAAAGGAAAGGAAAGGAAAGGAAAGGAAAGGAAAGGAAAGGAAAGGAAAGGAAAGGAAAGGAAAGGAAAGGAAAGGAAAGGAAAGGAAAGGAAAGGAAAGGAAAGTAAAGGAAAGGAAAGGAAAGGAAAGGAAAGGAAAGGAAAGGAAAGGAAAGGAAAGGAAAGGAAAGGAAAGGAAAGGAAAGGAAAGGAAAGGAAAGGAAAGGAAAGGAAAGGAAAGGAAAGGAAAGGAAAGGAAAGGACATTTTGCCCCCACACACAGGAAGGCACAGAGAGGTGCCCATCCCAGGGAGGCAGAGCTGCCAGCAGCAGCACGGATCCAAGTGTGGATTGCAGCCTGCATTCCCAAAAGCACAACCAGGACCTGCTGGCAAAGCCCAGGGAGCACAATCCCCTAAACCAGAGCTTTTCACAGCCAGGGCTTCCCTCTGGAGACCTGGAAAACAGGAGAACTAATTCCATGTGTACTGAGTGGACAGAGCTGGGTGCTCATGGCAGGCTCTGGTGAGACACATCCCTCCAGCTCATCCCTGCCTGTGATTCCAGGAGCTGTTATGCCACGTTGAGCCAGGCATTCCTCCAATAAACCTCCTCTCCTTCCAATAAAACCTGCCCATCCCTACCCTCTGCCAGCACCGTGCCAAGTTTTGAGGCAGAAAACCTGATTCTGGTGACTTCTGCCTCCCTGAGAACCCAACCCTGGGTTTTCCAGGAGGAGAAGAGGGTCCCTTTGGCAGCTGGACTTCCTCTGCCTCCTCGTGACGGGGTGGGCGTGCGCCCACGCAGCCTTCCGGATTTCTCAGAAGCCAAGGCATGACCTGCCACGGTTATTCCCAGTCTGTCCCATGCCAAGGGAGCTGCTGGCCCTCTGGGAACCCTCCAGAATCTCCTCCATCCCTGCTAGCCCGTGGAAAAGTCAGCCCTGGGAGCGCTGGGCTCGGCACCTTCCAAGGAGGATGAATTTATTGAGGAATTGCAGGGGGTTCTGCTTCGGAGCAGGAGAGGCGAGGGAGTCTCTGACGTTGTGGTTGGGCTAAAAATACTGAGTCTGTCGTTCCTGGAAGGAGCTGTCAGTGCAAGGCTCCTCCAGCACCTTCGGGAGGGCTTTCCCTGCCTGTGATAAATAGAGGCTATAATATTGGCTTTCTGCAAACGTTAAAATAAGTAATGTTAAAAGTAGTGGCTTTGTCACGAATAAATGTTTGATGTATCTATATTAGCTTTATTACAAAATAGATGCTACTTGAGGTAGCTTGGTTGTGAAGATGGGGTTTTTAATACTTTTTTTATTCAACCAAAAACTTAGAAATAGCTATGCTTATGAACTATTTGCTTGGACCAGCAAATAAAATAATATTCATCGCTAAGAGACTTATCTCCACAGCGATTTTGGGAAGAGGAGAACTGTTCCTGGAAGGGGTGTTGAATATGTATAATTGTTGATGAATATGTATAATTGTTGATGAATATGTAATAAGTCGATGTGTATGTAAAGAGAGTCCCCAGGATAGCAGGGGTGCTCTTGGCTGAGCACCAAAGCACCCAGCACTGTGAATTTTTGCCTTATTATCTTTGTCCCTTACTGTCCTTTATTAAACTTTTCAATCCTAACAGGAGAGTGAACCTCGTTTTTCACACTGCCCAAAGCCTGTCCCAGGGGATTTCCCTGCTGGCCTTGCTGATTTTCACAGAGCTGACAACATCCCCAGGGCCTGCAGAGCTCTCCAGATCTCCTTTTCCCACTCTTCCTTTCCCTTCCTCCCTCTCTTCCTCCCCTCTGGCACCTCTCCCTCCATCCTCCCCTCCCTGGGAAGCAGGCACGGTGGTTTTTTGGCACTTTTTGGGAATGAGGGGTGAGGCAGGATAACCGGGACAGGGCTTTCCCTGCAGGCCGTGCCCCTAGGGCTGAGCTGCTCACCCTCATTCCTCGACCCCTCAGGAAGCAGGAAACCCCCCGGGAAATGTCCCTGCCCTCCAGGAATGTCCTAAGCTGCAAGGACACGACGCTCGTGCCTCCAGCCTGTATCCCCCTCCCAACCCATCCCAAAGGGTTTTAGCTCCCCATCCATCCTCACCCACTCCAGGGGTGTTTTTCCCAGCAGGAAAACTCTGCCTGTGCTTTTCCAGCCTCACAGCCTGGGATCAGGGAGTGGAATGGCAGCACTCAGAGCCCGAATCACAAGCAGGACGCAAAGTTCACCAGGATTGTGAAATCCCAGGCACAAACTGACAAGCAGAAAATAGTTTCTTGAATAACTCTTCCTTCCTGCAGGCAGCCTTATCTCTTTTTTTGGGTTTTTTTTCCCCTTTATTTTTTTTTTCCCTTTCGTAGACACGCCACGAACGCAAAGAAATGAGCAAAGGGGAAAAAAAATAAACAAACCAACAATGAAAAATCCCAGTTCTTGCTGAGGCAGGGTTTTCTTGTAAAGCTTCTCTTTCCGCTCAGCAGCAGAGTGAGCAAGCAGAATTCCACCCCTGGGCACGGCTGCTCCCAAGGATGCTGGAAAAACCAGCACCTCCACAGGCAGGGCTCAGTCTGGGCCCTGGGAATTAAGTTTTGATGCTTTTTAGGCTTTGATTGGAGAGAAAAATCCCGTGGATTTGTCAATTTGCTGGTGGAAATGGAGGATTTATAAATGCCCAGCACCCAAAGAAGCAACATCCCAAAAAATCCTGGGAATTCCTCCCAGCTCCTCTCAGCAGCTTCATCTCCAAAAGATCATTCCAAGACTTAGGAGCATTGATGCTTTATATGGTGAAAAAATAATGTGTGTTTTAATAAATGCTATGTTTTTCTTTCCAAAAAAAAAAAATGCCTGACACAAATCATCTTTCCAACATTCCAATTTTCAACCCTGCCCAGCGGAATAATTCTGAACCTTGACGAAAAACCAAATTTCCTGACTGCAAACACACATTAAAAATGGATTTTAAGCCCTAAAATGTTATTTACCGCACAAAAAATGAACCCCAGCTTCTGGGAAGCTCAGGGATTATAGGAAATTTCACAGCATGAATGGACTAAACCTTCATCCTGCAGAACCTGAGCTTTTCTTGACCGACAGGAAAAAGGATGGGAAATCACTTACAGGTTTTGACTGGATGAATCCGAGGCCGAGATACACAGATAGGTCATGTCCTGTAATACAGAATTAAATAGCAATAAAATACCTCCAAGAAGCATTAAATCCTCCATTTCTCTCTTTTTTTTTTTCCCCCCCTTCCTCAGCTGACCCTGAGGGGAGAAGAAAGCTGGAAACCACTTTGGGGTTTGCTCTGCTCCGAGGGATGGCTGCATCCATCCCACCCCACCAGGAGATTTCCTCTCAATCCCACAGGACAGGCCAGGCTCTGGGGACAACCAGAACACTCAGGAACCCCCAAACCCAGAGCCAGCCCTTTTCCAGGCCCCAAACTCCACCAGGAAGACGCGTGTGAGCAAGCACTGACAAAGCCACTCTCATCAATGAGTTATTTCCTCCCCATCCTTTTAATACCCCATAAATCATCTGCTGCCTGCTGGCCTAGGTCAGATTACTTTCCTCTCCTTAAAACATCGCTTCCTCGATCCTCCCCGTTCGCAGCTAAATTTAGATCCTTTTTATCAGGGGGTTGGGGGGCATTTTTTAATCCTTTCTTAGCAAAACGGGGGGAAAACCCTGCAGCCCCAGCACCAGGGATTGCCCCTTCTCCATCAGGTCCCTCCTGGCTCAGGCAGCCCGACCCTATGGACCACCCTCCAGCCCAGGAGGCTGGAAAAAGTGGATTATTTAAGGAGGGAAAGGGCGGAGAAGGATGGGAAAAAAGGGATAATTCTGCGCAGGAACGACCCGTGTGGCGAGGATGAGCGTGGATTTCCCACATTCCCATCCACGCCCGCTGCCATCCCGAACTCCCCGCACGGGGAACAGCCACCACGCCATCAAACCCACCGTGGGGCAACCAAAACCACCTGAACCCACCCCAAACCCCGACCTGCACCCCCTCCCATCCCAAAATCCCGCATCCATCCAGCGGCTCCCGGTTCCCCTCGGGACCGTCCGTCTCCATCCCGCCGGGCGGAGCGGGGCCGCGCACGGCAGCGATGCCGGGTTTTTGCGGGCGCCGTGATTGACACGTTGCTCAATCCCCGCCATCCCCGGCTCCCTTCCCACCTCCCCGAGCCTTTCCGCTTCCCCCTGGTGCGGCTTTGCTCCGTGTTGTAAGCGCTCCGTGCGGTTTGCTCCCCGCCGGGCCGAGCCCCGAGCCCGCCGGCCCCGGGCTCTTTGTCCTTCCCTTCTTTTCTCTCCCCTCTCCTGAGATTTCTCAACGCCTCAGGAGGGAAAAGGCTCCAGAGCTGGGGTTTTGTTGGGGTTCCCTCCCCCCTTGGTGGCCCCGAAAGTTGAGGGGGGGTCCTGGTGGTCCCGTTCTGCTTCTGCAGCATTCCCAATGTTGGGGTGAAGCAGCCCCAGCACAGGAAGGGTGTGGAGCTGCTGGAGGGAGTTCAGAGGAGCCAGGGAAATGCTCTGAGAGCTGGAAAAACTCTGCTCTGGGGCCAGGCTGGGAGAGCTGGGGGTGCTCACCTGGAGAAGGGAAAGATCCAGGGAAACCTCAGAGCCTCTTCCGGGGCCTAAAGGGGCTCCAGGAGAGCTGGAGAGGGACTGGGGACAAGGGATGGAGGGACAGGACACAGGGAATGGCTTTAAACTGAAACTGGAGAGATTTAGATGGGATATTGGGAAGGAATCCTTCCCTGTGAAGGTGCTGAGGCCCTGGCACAGGGTGCCCAGAGAAGCTGTGATGCCCCTGGATTCCTGGCAGTGCCCAAGGCCAGGTTGGGAAGGGCTTGGAGCACTCTGGGATAGTGGGAGGTGTCCCTGTGGCCCCATCGAGTATCCAGCACCCCAAGGCCGTGCCCCTCACTCCTCGCCCATCCCGGGAGCCGAACCTGGAGCTGCTCCTGGCACATGGAACCACCAGGGCAGGATTCGTGTGCCAGCGACCCGCCCGACCCCTCTGGCATCACCCCAGGCCCGCTGCCTCCTGCCTCAGTTTCCCCTTCACACCGCCCAGGGAAGGAGGTTGGACAAAATCGCCCTCGGATGCTCTGGGTGCTCAACAGGTTCCTAAAGCCATCCCCAAAATCAGGAATGATCCCGGTAACTCAGAAAAGGTTGCTGTGTCCTCACTGCTGAGGAGGTTTCCCGAGGATCCCGCAGAGCCCTGGGAGCAGCGGGGACACGGAGCGGGCAGTGCCAGCCCCAGGAGCGGCTCCCGCCCCTTCCCATCCCCAGGAGCGGCTCCCGTCCCGTCCCGTCCCATCCCCGGGAGCGGCTCCCGTCCCGTCCCGTCCCATCCCCGGGAGCGGCTCCCGTCCCGTCCCATCCCAGCCCCGGGAGCGGCTCCCATCCCATCCCATCCCATCCCATCCCATCCCATCCCATTCCCAGGAGCGGCTCCCATCCCATCCCATCCCCGGGAGCGGCTCCCGTCTCATCCCATCCCATCCCATCCCATCCCGTCCCCGGGAGCGGCTCCCCTCTCATCCCATCCCATCCCCGGGAGAGGCTCCCGTCCCGTCCCATCCCGTTCCGTTCCAGGGAGCGGCTCCCGTCCCGTCCCGTCCCCGCCGGGCTCCATTCGCGGGGCGCCGCCGCCCTCTCGTGGGGACCCCTGGGCAGCACCGGGCACCAGCCCGGCCCGGCCCCCCCAAAAACCCCCGGGTGATTCCCTGTGACCCCAAAAGCAGCCCCTGCCCCCTCCCCAAAGCCGGCGCTGAGCCCCTGTGGGCAGCACGGCCTGCGGTGAATGGGTGCGAATGGGTGTAAATTGGTGTAATTAGGTGTAAATCAGTGTAATTCGGTGTAGATTAGTGTAATTTGGTATAAATCGGTGCGAATCAGTGTGAATCGGTGTAAATTGGTGTAAATCAGTGCAAATCAGTGTAATTCGGTATAAATTGGTGTAATTTCGTATAAATTTGTGTAATTTGATGTAATTCAGTGTCATTTGGTGTGAATCAGTGCAAATTGGTGCAATTAGGTGTAAATCAGTATAAATCGGTGTAATTCAGTGTAAAATCAGTGCAAAGCTGTGCAAATCAGAACAATTTGGTGTAAATCGGTGCAAATCAGTGTAAATCAGTGTGAATTGGTGTAAATCAGTGCAAATCAGTGCAAATCAGTGCAAATTGGAGCAATTAGGTGTAAATCAGTGTAATTCACTGTAAATCAGTGTAATTCACTGTAATTCAGTGCAAATCGGTGCAAATCCCACATTGCCTGTCCCCAGGCCAGGAGAAGCTCCTGAGTGTCCCACCTGCACCCTGCCAACCCCCGGTGCCCCAGGGTGGCCCCCCAGGCTCCCCCCCCACCCGGGCACACACCTCCAGCACGGGCTTGGCACGGTTGTGGACGGACAGGATGTGGGTCACCCCCTTCCTCAGCAGGGCCTCGTGGTCCTCAGAGTCTGGAAACGGGAGCCATGTGGGAATTATCCACCCTCCTGGGACCCACCAGCCACCCACACCCATCACCCCCCACCCCTGACCCCCATTCCAGCCCTCCCTCCCACACGGTGCAGGGAAGGAGGTTGGACACCTCCTTCCCAAGCAAAATCGCCCTCGGATGCTCTGGGTGCTCAGCAGGTTCCTAAAGCCATCCCCAAAATTAGGAATGATCCTGGTAACTCAGAAAAGGCTGCTGGGTCCTTGCTGCTGAGGAGGTTTCCAGATGTGCCATGAATTTCCTGGTGTTCCAGCATGGGCTGGTGGAGCACAGCTTGCAGTGGGCATCCCTTTCCTGGGCTGGGGTGGGATCACTGGTGTTGGAACTCAAGGCACACCTCTGGCTGCCCTGGGGGGTCAGGGAATGCCTCGGGCTGCCCTGGGGGCTCAGGAGCCCCAGCAAGGGGGTCCCAGCCCCTGGCAAAAATCCCAAAATGACATCATCTTTGACCTCAGCCCATGGGAAAAGTTACCAACACTGCCAGAATCATTGCAAGCCACGAGAGTGTGAAAATGAGTAGTGGTTTAGTATTTTACAAGGTAAAAAAGTAGATTTTAGGGTTTTTAATATGAGGACGAAGGGTTTAAGATGGAGGATTTTGGGCATTGCCCTGTTCTTCTTCTCCTTCTCCTTCTCCTCCATCTTCTCTGGTGGTGGTGGCACAAAATGATTGGTAGAATGAAAAAGAGGTAGAAATTCCGTGTCTAGAACAGGTGCAAATGAATTGGTACAGAACAGTAACTAATAAATGCGTTGTGAAGAATGGTTGGATGATGGAAAGGGCACAGAAAGGCCGGGACAGCCCAGGGCTGGGCAGTGCCCGCTCGGACTCGGCTGCATCAGATGTGCGGCCGGAGCTGAGAGCTGGCAGAGAGAAGGAGAAATCAACAGCCTGAAACAACATCTGCAGCCGTTTCTCATCTGCTGGGGCTCGAGGTAAAACTTCCCAGAGGTGAAGATAAAGAATCTGTGTTTGTGCAGAGTACCCAACTCCCACACCCTGGCAATTGGGATGGGGATTTGGGGCAGCTCTGGATCTCTGGAGGACACTGAGATTCCCAGCTGGAAGCACAGGGAACTCTCAAGGAGAGGGAATCCTCCAGCCCTGCCAGCTACCCGAGGATCCCACAGCACCGTGGAGGGGCAGGGAAAAACACTCACCATGGATATTCCCCAGGTAGAGGCCGGTGACAATCTGGGGGGTGACAAAAAGGAGAGAGAATTGAGGTGGCACTGGGAACAAAGCACATCTGATGCAGTGAGAACATCGAGCTCCAGGTCTGGATCCAGCAGGATCAGGACACTTGACAAAGCCAAGGACCCAAATCCGTGGAGCAGGAAAGGCTGAACCCACTCAAAGCATCTTCCCCAACCCCTCAGGAGAGCAGAGCTCAGGAAAACTCAGCACAGAAACGGGAAGGGGTTTGGATGTGATCCTGTGGAGTTTCAAAGGCTGAGTCTGCCAGCTGGGCATGGATGGGCACTATTTATAGCAGGATTTATATTTACTGCAGTTAAGAGATGTCAAGGCTGCAAATTCAGTCTCCAACTCGCTGCTGCAGAGTTAGGAAGGAGAAAAGGGGCAGCTCAGGGTGTTTAAGGGGGGTGAGAACCCTCCAGAGCATTTCCCAGGGGCACAGAAGGGAGGGAATTATCAGCTGGACTTGCTGGTGCCCATGTGGCAGAAGAGCCCTGGTTTGAGGAGTTTTAGGAAGGATTTTCAACAGCACTGGGTCCCATCCAGCTGAACCCCAGCCCTTTCCTGGGTGCAAACACCTGGATTCAGCACAAACTGGGAAAGGGAATGCAGAGCCCTGCATCTTATGGAGACCAAAACTGGATCCTACAAAAGCGTCTGCACCAACCCAAGCCTTGGCAACAACAACCCGGGCTCCCCAAAAGGGTTTGGGGGCACTGGGGGGCTGGAAAAGCCACTTAGCCTGTCAGGATGAGTTCACAGGGGGTGAAACCCCGGTGTTAAACCACATCAGAGCCACGCAGAGCGAGTTTGCCCTGATCTGATCTCTCTGTTGTTGTCCCAGGGTCTAATTTTAAACTGGAGGACTCGTGTTCCAAGTGGTTATTTAAGGACACCGACAGAAACTGATCCCCTCCTCCAGCCCTGGGAGGGAAAAGCAGCACTGAAACCCCACTTCCCCCATTGCTGGGGCACATCCCGAGGCTGGAAAGGGGGGAATTTCCCTGCAGGGATCCCGAAGGATGAGAATGCCAAGGCTTTACCCTGCCAGGGATGAGCATTTAAGGCTGGCTGTCACTTTTCTGACACCTGCAGACACCCAGCTCCTCCCCTCGGATCTAAACCTTGGATATCAATCCCTGCTTGTTTTAATTCCCTTGAAGTGCCTGGAATTCCAAAGGGCTGTGGGAAAGGGGAGAGGCAGAAGGTTGCATTTAGGGCATGGTGGTGGCCTGGGAAGTGCCTCCACGGGCTGCAGAAGAAGAGGACATGCTGGCCCCTATCCCACTGCCCCCCTGTACCTTGCTCATTCCACTCCCCATGGATTTTCCCTCGCCAGGATCAGAATTCTGGTGCTTTCTCAGTCTCCAAGGCTACCTGCAAATAAACACCGGGAATTCCCGGAGAGGACGGTGAGATCTGACCCCCTCCAAGAGCTCATCCCTCTGCCCAGAGCAGGAGGAAGGGAAATGCCAGGAGAGGAGCAAGAAGAGTCCTGGCAAACTCAGCTCACCTGCAGGCTGCTCCAGAGGGCCCCGCTGCTGCTCCAGAGGGAAAGGGAACAGAGAGTGCCTGGTGCCGGGAAGGGGAGGATGAAATAAGGATCTGGGATCGTGGCAAGGCTCAGGTTTCTTTCCTGGCCTCCCTGGGGTTCCACAGCCTTTTGGGAAGGACAGTCCCGAGAGGAAGGACTCCTTTATCCTTTATCCCAGTACAGCAGCACTGAAACTCCAGCATTTCCTTCAAAATCCTGATTTTCCAGGCACAAAGCCCTGGCAGCTCCGTGTCCCCTCAGCCAGGTCGGTGCCACCAGGCTGCCAGAGGCAGGAGCTGTGCAAAGAGCAGGGAAAAAGCAGAATTCCAGCCATCACCAGCCTGGGATTGTCACCTTCATCCTTCTCAGCACCCCAGAGATGAATTTATCACTGAAAGGGATTTTGGAGATGTAGGAAGGGGAGCTCATTGATTAATTCTCACCAGATTACCCCTAACCCTTAACAACCTTCCCAAATTTCTGAGTGGAAGGGAAAGAAGGGCCAGCAAGTGGCTGAGACCCCACCACAGCTCCTAAACCACAGCCTCAAGTTTCCTGATGGTTTCCTGTCCCATCAGGAAAAGGGCAACCTGAAATCCAAGCTCGGTTTAGTCTTGAAAGGGGCATTTTTTACCTTTTTACACCAAAACCTTGCAGAGTCCAGGGGACACCAGTTTAGCTGGAGGGAGAAATTTGGCAGCAGCTTTCTTAGCCCTGAAAACACGAAGCCAGGAAGCAAATCTCGTTCAGGAACCTCATGTCCCACCCCAACAAACCAACCCAGAGACCAGCAACAGGCACCTCTCAAGTTCACCAGACATTTATTAGCATTTCTGGAGGTGGAGAGGGTGTTCCAGTACAACAAGCAACGAGGTCACGCACAGGTGATGGAATCATTTCGTATTCAAGCAGAGCAGGTTCCACTGAGTTGCTTTTATTTCTTCCATTCGTTCTTGTCAAAATCCCACTGGGCTGAGATGCCCTCCACGGGGTTAACCCTCATGTCCAACATCCTCTTGGTCTGAGCTGACAGCCACTCCTCGGAGAAGGTGTGAGGGATGGCGCCGTACACTGTGGGGTGGGAAGGGTAATTATGGGAATTCTGGGTTAAGTTTCACTATTTAAAAGGGTTTTTTCCTCCCTGAAGTCATCCCACTGGAGCAGGTTGCCCAAAAAGCTGTGGCTGCCCCATCCCTGGAAGTGTCCAAGGCCAGGTTGGATGGGGCTTGGAGCAGTCTGGGATGGTGGGAGGTGTCCCTGCCCATGGCAGGGGTGGGATGGGATAATCTTCAAGATCCCTTCCAACCCAACCCAACCTAACCCAACCCAAATCAACCCAATCCAACCCAAATCAACCCAAACTAGCCTGTGGCTCTGTGATCTGTTCCAACCTCCACTCCCCACATCCATTTTCTGCAGCACCCAGCTCAGACCACATTCCCACACGGATTCTCTCGGTTTCCCCCATCACCAAGATAACAGCTTCCTGCTTTCCTTTTTTTGGGAGCCTCGAGGCAGGGAGCAGCTCCTTGAACTGCTGCTCTGCCTCCTGGCAGCTGGAGGCTCCCTGGAGGTGGAATCCTCAGCTGGGAAAGCAGCCAAACGTGGCAGAAACCCAAATGGTCACTGCCAAGGAAGCAAAAGCTTTTCCAGCAGCGCAGAGGGGAAGCTCTGGGATTTCACCACTCATTCCCCTCCATTTCCTGTCCTCCCAGAGCTCCAGCACCTTTCTGTGAGTCAGCTTCCTGAACGTTGATGCTACATCCCCACCAATCCCAACTCCAGGATGGAGCTGGCAGGGACCAACCAACAGCTCCTGCTGGGAAGTGCCCGTTATGGCTGCTCCATGAACCATCCTGAGCCCACAGAGAATTCCCAGCAGGCACCACCTGATCCCAGCTCTGCACAGCAAGAATTACTCACTGAAGTGCTTCTGCCAGATGAGGATGACTCCAGTGAGACCAAGGAAGAACAGAACTCCCCCCAGGATGGTTTTCCACTCGTTTGTCCCTTTGTTCATCTCTGCGTAGGTCTCGTTGAATTTTATCCGATACACTGGGGGGAAAAAAAAAACATCAAATCCTCTCTTTTTGCTTTCCCTGGGATTTGCAGGTGACCAGGAACTCTGCAGAGGGAGGTGAACGAAGCCTGGGGCAGCCCAAAAAGGGGATGGGTGTTAAATGAGGTTTGGCACACACCAAAGCCAATCAGTTGTTCCATCCCCACATCAATTTTAGTTTCCATTTCACAGATTATCCTAAAGTTGGGCAAAAATTGCAGTATAGGCCTGAAAGAAGGAAAAATGGGAGATTTCCTTCCTCCCCCCTCCAATTCCCAGTGTGGTTATTGACCCCAGAGCTTCCAAGCACAAATAATTCCACCAGGAATGTTCCGAGCTCAAAAAGCTTCTCAGCTCTGCCACTGAAATCCAGAGGAATTTCAAATCCAAAGCAACAGAAAATTTGGAGAGCAGTTGGAAAAGACGAGGCAGTTTTATTTGCAAGTCAAAACACCCACGGGGAGTTTCATCAGCAGGGATTTGGTTCATGCCAAGGTCAGTGGTTATTAACATTCAAACCCCTGTTTGTGTTTGGGGCTCGTTTCACTCAGCTGCACTAACAATGGCACCTTGTTGTGCTGAGGAGATTTGTTTCCTGGCTTGGTGGAAGCAGATGGGAACCAGGAAATAAATTATTATTATTATTATTATTATTATTATTATTATTTAATTATTATTATTATTATTCCTAGCTTGTTGGAAGCAGATGGGAACCAAGAAATAAATATTATTATTATTACTATTATTGTAATTTTTTATTCTTCTTATTATTAATTTTTAGTCTTATTTTTATTTTTGTTATTATTTGGTTTCTGGAAGAGGAAGGAATGGCTGAATGTGACCTCAGATATGGAGCAGGGGTGGTTTCACCTTCTGTAACAGCTCCAAAGATCTTGGGAATAAAAAACCATTTTTTATATAAGAAAATATATATAATAAATATATATATAATAAAAAACACAAGGAGCTCCATCATGATTAAGAAAATTCCTTCCTGCATCAGCTCTGCTCCCAGAGACACCGGGAAAAACAGGGATGAAGAGCTGCTCCAGGCATGGAACATGGGTTTCTCCCAAAGGATAAATTGCTAGATTTTTGGCAAAACCAGCACAGCCTGGAATAAAAAGCTGTCAGAAGACTTTTGCTAAGGACCTGGAGTGATAGGATGAGGGGAATGGCTTTGAGCTGAGTGGGTTTAGATGGGATATTGAGCAGGAATTGTTCCCTGGGAGGGTGGGGAGGCACCACAGGGTGCCCAGAGAAGCTGTGGCTGCCCCTGGATCCCTGAGAGTGCCCAGGGCCAGGCTGGATGGGGCTGGGAACACGCTGGGATCATGGAATGAGATCTTTGAGATCTATCCCAACCCTTCCCATCCCATCCCATCCCGTCCCATGGATCCCATCCCATCCCATCCCAACCCATCCCAACCCATGGATCCCATCCCATCCCATCCCATGGATCCCATCCCATCCCATGGATCCCATCCCACCCCATCCCATCCCATCCCAACCCATGGATCCCATCCCAACCCATCCCAACCCATCCCATCCCATCCCATCCTCCATCCCATCCCATCCTCCATCCCATCCCATCCTCCATCCCATCCCATCCCAACCCATGGATCCCATCCCAACCCATCCCATCCTCCATCCCATCCCATCCCAACCCATCCCATCCCATCCCATCCTCCATCCATCCCATCCCATCCCATCCCAACCCATCCCATCCCATCCATCCCATCCTCCATCCCATCCCATCCATCCCATCCCATCCCAACCCATCCCATCCTCCATCCCATCCCATCCCAACCCATGGATCCCATCCCATCCATCCCATCCCATCCCATCCACCCATCCCATCCTCCCCCATCCCATCCATCCCAAACCCCCCATCCCTCCCATCCCAACCCATCCAACCCATCCCATCCCAATCCATCCCAACCCATCCCAACCCATCCCATCCTCCATCCCATCCCATCCCAACCCATGGATCCCATCCCATCCCATCCCATCCCATCCCATCCCATCCCATCCCACCCATGACCCTGAACATGGGAATGCTGCTGCTGCCTGTGGGGTCACTCGAAGCCCACCCCAAACCTACACTCCACTTTCTCATCCACGGACAGAGCGCTCCATGACGCCTTCTCCTTCTCCTTGAGTGCCTTCTGCTGGGCAGAGAGGTCCCTCACGAAGGCCACCTCGGGCAGGGGCACGTCCCGGCGATCCACGTAGCCAGGGAGGGTGTAATCCTCTGCCTTCACCACTCCTGAGGGGGGAAAACAGGGACAGCACTCAGGGTCCTGCACCAACACCTCTGACTGCTCACAGGACAGAAGCCAGCAGCTCCCCGAGTGCAGCAATGCAGGAGGGAAAAGAGGGAAAAAAAAATAGGATCTCGGCATGGTTTGGGGTGGAGTGGGGTGGGAAGGAGATGAAAGCTCATCCCA
This sequence comes from Monarcha castaneiventris obscurior, assembly GCA_026261815.1. Lineage (NCBI taxonomy): Eukaryota > Metazoa > Chordata > Aves > Passeriformes > Monarchidae > Monarcha > Monarcha castaneiventris. The sequence goes on along the minus strand of JAMPIT010000712.1, from coordinate 514,277 downwards.
CAGTCCCAGGCCAAGGGCAGGGACACTTCCCACAGTCCCAGGGTGCTCCAAGCCCTGTCCAGCCTGGGTTTGGGCACTGCCAGGGATCCAGGAGAGGCTGAGGGAGCTGGGAAAGGGTCTGGAGCCCCAGGAGAGGCTGAGGGAGCTGGGAAAGGGTCTGGAGCCCCAGGAGAGGCTGAGGGAGCTGGGAAAGGGTCTGGAGCCCCAGGAGAGGCTGAGGGAGCTGGGAAAGGGTCTGGAGCTCCAGGAGAGGCTGAGGGAGCTGGGGAAGGGTCTGGAGCTCCAGGAGAGGCTGAGGGAGCTGGGGAAGGGTCTGGAGCTCCAGGAGAGGCTGAGGGAGCTGGGAAAGGGTCTGGAGCCCCAGGAGAGGCTGAGGGAGCTGGGAAAGGGGCTCAGCCTGGAGAAAAGGAGGCTCAGGGGGGACCTTGTGGCTCTGCACAAGTCCCTGACAGGAGGGGGCAGCCGGGGGGGGTCGGGCTCTGCTCCCAGGGAACAGGGACAGGAGCAGAGGGAACGGCCTCAGCCTGGGCCAGGGGAGGCTCAGGGTGGACAGCAGCAGGAATTTCCCCATGGAAAGGGAGCTCAGGCCTTGGAACTGCCCAGGGAGGTTTGGAGTGCCCATCCCTGGAGGTGTCCAGGGAATTCCTGGAGGTGGCACTCAGGGCTCTGGGCTGGGGACGAGGTGGGAACTGGGCACAGCTTGGATTTGGTGATCCTGGAGCTCTTTTCCCACCTGAACGATTCCACGATTGTGATTCCTGCCATTTCCCCAAGCTCCCTCCATCCCAACCCTCCCCTCACCCACACCCCCCAGCCAGTGCAGCTTCTTGTGCTCCTCCCTTCCAGGAGCTGTTTGTTTCATTCCCTCCCTTCCAGGAGCTACGTTTCATTCCCTCCCTTCCAGGAGCCGTTTCATTCCCTCCCTGCCCCCCCAGCAGCCGGCACCCACCGTGTCCGTGGGCCCTGAGGCACAGCGAGGTGGAGATGGATCTCCTCCCGACGAGGCTGAACACCCGGGAAGCCAACATCCTGCAGGGGCAGGCAGACACGGCTCAGCGCCCAAGGCCAAATAAAAACATTTGCCACGAGTTTATATTAAAAAAAAAAAAACCCCAAAAATCGCAGCCTAGAGGCTTCCTGTTCCTTCTATAAACACTCCGTGCTTTTCAGGGATATTGACTTGGATGAGTCTTTCCCTCGCTGTTTCTAACCCGAGCCTCCTGCGCTCGAAGCGAAGGACATTCCCTTGTTTCAGCCGCCCTTTTGGGGGTCTTTAATTCCAAAATAAACCATTCCTGGGCAGATTCCGGGAGCCTCAAGCGAGCACACGCCCCAGCCGCTGCTGCAGCGGCCCCTGAGCAGGGAGCGATCCCGGCACATCCCGGGGAAGGGCGGGATCCCCCACAAGGGATTCCCACACCCACACGGGATCCGAGCTCCTCGGGTGACCCCAGCTCAGCCCAAAGCCGCTCAAGCTCCCGCGAGCACCCGCTGCCTGCCCCTGACCTTGCCCTCCCTGCCTGCCACCTCAGCCCCGCCCGACATGTCGCGACAGCGGCGACACGACCCCGCACGGGCACGCTGAGAGCGGCGGGAGGGGTCCCGGCGCTGTCCCCTCACACCCCTGCCCGCAACCCCCGCAACCCGCCAGCCCGGCCGCGGATGGGGATGGCGGGGGGGCTCCCGTTGTCGCTCCCAGCCCGTTCCCAGCCCGTTCCCGGCCTCCTCCCGGCCCGGCGCGGCCCCACGACCTGGCGGGTCCTGACCGTCCTCTACCGCGGGCGGGACCGGAAGGAGCCGCGGCCGGAAGCGGGGGGCAGGCCGGAAGCGGGGGGCAGCGAGCGGCACGGCCGGAGCGGCCCCCGCGCGGGGGCTGATGGGATGCGGGAGGACCGGCGCTGGAGGTTTATCCCGGTTTCTCAGAATCCTGGGATTTCTGAGGGTGGAAAAGAACTCCAAGGTCACCAAATCTAAGCTGTGCCAAATCCCCACCTTGTTCCCAGCCCAGAGCTCTGAGTGCCACCTCCAGGAATTCCCTGGACACCTCCAGGGATGGTGACTCCAAACCTCCCTGGGCAGTTCCAAGGCCTGAGCTCCCTTTCCATGGGGAAATTCCTGCTGCTGTCGACCCTGAGCCTCCCCTGGCCCAGGCTGAGGCCGTTCCCTCTCCTCCTGTCCCTGTTCCCTGGGAGCAGAGCCCGACCCCCCCCGGCTGCCCCCTCCTGTCAGGGACTTGTGCAGAGCCACAAGGTCCCCCCTGAGCCTCCTTTGCTCCAGGCTGAGCCCCTTTCCCAGCTCCCTCAGTCTCTCCTGGGGCTCCAGACCCTTTCCCAGCTCCCTCAGCCTCTCCTGGGGCTCCAGACCCTTTCCCAGCTCCCTCAGCCTCTCCTGGGGCTCCAGACCCTTTCCCAGCTCCCTCAGCCTCTCCTGGAGCTCCAGACCCTTTCCCAGCTCCCTCAGCCTCTCCTGGAGCTCCAGACCCTTCCCCAGCTCCCTCAGCCTCTCCTGGAGCTCCAGACCCTTTCCCAGCTCCCTCAGCCTCTCCTGGAGCTCCAGACCCTTTCCCAGCTCCCTCAGCCTCCCCTTGGGGCTCCAGACCCTTCCCCAGCTCCGTTCCCTGCCCTGGACACGCTCCAGTCCCTCAAAGTCTTGTCGTGAGGGGCCCAGAATTGAACAGGGTTCAAGGTTTGGAGCCCAGGAGCAGCCAAAAACCAGGATGGACAAAGCCCAGAGGGTTTCCAGGTGTTTGGGAGAGGATCAGTGTTGACAGCTGGGGACAGATGTGGCTGAGACATTGCTGACATTATTTTAGGTGTTGTCCTTTATATAGAAACCAATTCTGCTTTATTATTTGGGATGTCCCATCCCTGGAAGTGCCCAAGGCTGGGCTGGATGGGGCTTGGAGCAACCTGGGATGGTGGGAGGTGTCCCTGCCATGGCTGGGGATGGGATGGGATGGGATGGGATCCATAGGATGGGATGGATTTTAACATTTCCAACCCGAAACCATCGTGATCCATGATGCCATGGAGGTGATCACTCACAGGCTGGACCCGATGATCCCAGAGGGTTTTATTCCAACCCGATGATCCCAGAGTTGGTTTTTTCCCAGCCTCATCCCCCTGCCATTCCGTGATTCCGTGGCGTTGCTGTGACCCAAAGCCCACGGCCAGCCCTGCCCTTGCTGACCCTCACACCACTGACCCCGCACCCCATCCCGTGGGTTTTTACATGGATCCTCCCAGCCCTCCCCACGTCCCAAATCTATCCCGAACCCACCCCAAATCCACCCCAAATTCCCCCCGAACCCACCCCAAACCTACCCAAACCCACCCCGATCCCATCCCGAATCCACCCCGATCCCATCCCGAATCCACCCCGAATCCATCCCGAGCCCATCCTGAACCCATCCCAAACCCAAATCCACCCCGAACCCACTCTGAATCCATCCCAAACCCATCCCGAACCCATCCCGAACCCACCCAAAACACATCCCGATCCCATCCCGAATCCACTCTGAATCCATCCCGAACCATCCCGAACCCACCCCAAACCCACCCCGAACCCACCCGAAACACATCCCGATCCCATCCCGAACCCACCCCAAATCCATCCCGATCCCATCCCGAATCCACCCCGAATCCATCCCGAACCAATCCCAAACCCATCCCGAACCATCCCGAACCCACCCCAAATCCACCCCGAACCCATCCCAAAACCCACCCCGAACCCATCCCGAACCATCCCGAAATCCAACCCGAACCCACCCCGAACCCACCCCGAATCCATCCCAAACCCCAAACCCATCCCGAACCCATCCCGAACCCAAATCCATGCCGAAACCACCCGAAATCCACCCCGAACCCACCCCGAACCCACCCGAAATCTACCCGAAATCGACCCCGAACCCATCCGAACGCATCCCGAACGCATCCCGAACCTATCCCCGAACCCCGAACCCATCCCGAACCCCGAACTCACCCCGAACCCATCTCAAATCCATCCCAAACCCACCCCAAACCCACTCCAAACCCAAACCCACCCCAAACCCCAAACCCACCCCAAAACCGCTGTCGCAAAGCCGGCCGCGCTTGGCGGCGCTTCCCGACATCGGGCGGCGCTTGGCGGCGGGCGGGTCGCGGCCTGGGCGCGGCTCGTGGTGCCGGGACCGGGCCGGGGCCGGGCCAGCACCGGGCCGGGGCCGCCGCGGGGCACCATGAAACTGACCACGCAGGCTTACTGCAAGATGGTCCTGCACGGCGCCAAGTACCCGCACTGCGCCGTGAACGGGCTGCTGGTGGCCGAGCGCCCGCCGGCCCCGCGGCCGCCGCAGCCCGCGCTGTTCGTGGACTGCATCCCGCTCTTCCACGGGACCCTGGCGCTCGCCCCCATGCTGGAGGTGGCCCTGACGCTGGTGAGGTGGTCGCGGCAGGGGTGGGGGAGCTGGGATGGGGGTCCTGGGAGTGCTGGGGGGCGGAGGGAGGCGGTGCCGGGGGTGCGGCGGGATGCGGAGCTGCGGGATGCGCTCCGGAGTGCCCGGGGGGATGCTCCAGAGGCTGGGAAAATTCTGCTGGGGGTGCTCCAAAGGCTGGGAAAATTCCGCTGGGGAAGCTGGGGGTGCTCCAAAGGCTGGGGAATTCTGCTGGGGGAGCTGCGGATGCTCCAAAGGCTGGGAAAATTCTGCTGGAGGAGCTGCGGATGCTCCAAAGGCTGGAAAAATTCTGCTGGGAATGCTCCAGAGGCTGGGGAAATTCTGCGGGGGGAGCTGGGGGTGCTCCAAAGGCTGGGAAAGTTCTGCTGGGGGAGCTGGGAATGCTCCAGAGGCTGGGAAAATTCTGCTGGGGGAGCTGGGGGTGCTCCAAAGGCTGGGAAAATTCTGCTGGGGGAGCTGCGGATGCTCCAAAAGCTGGGAAAATTCTGCTGGGGGTGCTCCAGAGGCTGGGAAAATTCTGCTGGGGGTGCTCAGCTGGAGAGGAGAAGGATCCAGGGAAATCTCAGAGCCTCTTTCAGGGCCTAAAGGGGCTCCAGGAGAGCTGGAGAGGGACTGGGGACAAGGGATGGAGGGACAGGACACAGGGAATGGCTTCCCACTGCCAGAGGGTGGATTTAGATGGGATTTGGGAAGGAATCCTTCCCTGTGAGGGTGCCAGGCCCTGGCACAGGGTACCCACAGAAGCTGTGGCTGCCCCTGGATCCCTGGCAGTGCCCAAGGCCAGGCTGGAGCAGCCTGGGATGGTGGAAGGTGTCGGGGTTGGAACTGGATGGGCTTTAAAGTCTCCTCCAGCCACTCCAGGATTCCATGATTATCCTGTTGTGAGCAAAAGAAGATCCCTCCCTTTTTGAGATCATTAAAAAAGATGATTTCTCATTCCTCCAGACTCCTTGGCTTTAATGTTTCCCTCGGTCTTTCTCATCCCCCCCACCCCCGCCAAAAAAAAAAGATTTTATTAATAAGGAAATTCCAGTTATTTGTGACTAAATCCCAAATTTCTCCAGCCAAGGTGATGCCCTGGGAATGTGGACATCTCTGGGAAAGCCTGGAAAAGGTGAAACACAGCCAGAGGCACAAGGACAGGAGCTGAGCCTGAGCCCTGACCTTTGAATTTTGCTGTGGAACACACAAAATTTATCATTTTAAATCTGTTTCCAGCAGTGTAGGAGTAGCAGAGCAGGGTGTGTTTGCATTAAATTGGGATTCAATGTCTTCCTACAGGGTTTAGGCTGTGAATTTTGGTAAACTTTAGGCCTTTAGTGTGGTTTTTCAGTGCAGATCTTGCAACAGGATCAGATTATTGGGAAATCCATCCCGTTTCTTGCAACATCTACAGGAAGAAAATTATCCTGGAGCCAAAGCAGTGGCAGAATTTTACTCGTTTATTCTCAGTTTTAGGTAGAAAAAGGTAAAGATTGGAGACTCCTGGTGTTTTCCACAGCAGTTAGGATTTCCTGCAGCTCTGTGTGGTTCACAGCCACTCCCTGATCCTTTAAAACTCAGAATTTTGCAGGAGCCCGCGGCCTTTTGCTGCTGTTCTGGGTTGAAACAAAGGCAAAAGTGTCAATAAATCCTCTCAGAGCAGCTGTGAAAATTGGATTTTCCCACAGCAAAGGGTTGAAAGGAGGTGATTCTGCATCTTCTGTACAGCCTGGAGTGTGAATCTGGAATAAACCAGGGAAATCAGGCTGCTTAAACTCAGTTTTTGTAGCAAAGCAGCTTCATTTCTAAAGGATTTCACAGCTCTGGCAGGAATTAACGGGATCTGCTTCTTTTCCAGTTCAGTGATTGCTGATTCTTGGTCGAGGGTGACTCTGTGGGAGAGTTTTTAGAACCAGCCCCACAAGTTTCACCTGAGTCACCCCAGAACGTGAAATGGGAGCAAAAACCTCCAGATTTACCTGGAACTCGAGGAGGGAATTGCAAACTTTGGGGCTTGGCCTCCTAAAACTCGCAGGGGGTACAAGGAACCAACAAACCCCAAACAAAACCTCGCTCCAAGGGAGGTTTGGGTGGGAATTTTTTCCCCCCAGAGGCTGCTGGGGCACTGAATTCCCCAGGGAATTCGTTCCCAAGGCTGCCAGGGCTCCAGGAGGGTTTGGACAACGCTCCCAAGCACAGGGAGGGATTTTGGGGTGGCTCTGCAGGGCCAGGAGCTGGATCCATGATCCTTGAGGGTCCCTCTGAGCTCAGGATGTTGGAGGATTCTCTGATTTCCTGAGGTTTGGAGCTCCAGAGGGCAGAGCAGAAACTCCTGGGTTTAATTTGCACTTTGAAATCCCTTTCAAAGCCGGAGTCATTAAAAAAAAAAAAGTGAATTAAGTTGCACTCGGAGCCTCTGAATTTCTCAGCTAATTGATGTGGTTTTACAACCGCAGCTCCCAAAAGGAGAAACCAGGGAGCACTTCCCTCTCCTGGAACAACACTCAGCTCCTCCTCCTCCTCCTCCTCCTCTTCCTCCTCCTCCTCCCAGGCTTTTCCAGACCCCCCGGCTCCCCCTTTGGTGGCTGCAACAAAGCAAAACCACTTTGGATTTTTCCTTGGCAGGGTTGGACTTGACTAAAAATATCAGGAGCTAATTGCTGTAGGATACCTGTGGTGACAGTGCTGTGCTTGGGAAGGGTCTGGGAATTGCAGCTGGAAAAGATTTCATTCCAAAATGAGATTTTTTTTTTCCCCATTTTCTTTTTTTTTTTAATGCAGAAGCAATTTTTAATTACCAGTTAGGAAAGCGAGAACTTAAAATCCTCTTCTTTCTTGTTGAGGCAATTTTTGGTGCAGAACAAAAATGGAATTAGGACTGAGGCTTTCAGTTTTCAAATTGATGGACTTCTAAAAAATTAGGGGTTTTTTAATTATTATTATTATTATTGTTATTGTTGTTGTTGTTGTTATTATTATTAATTTTACTGTCTGGGCTGCTGGCTCTAAATGCCAAGCTTTCAAGCCACTAACAATTAAAACCAGAGTCCTAAGCCCTCAAAACAGGTTTGGAATTGAAGCAGCAGCTCTTGCAGGGCTGCACAGCTTTTTTTTTTTTATCACTTAAATCCATGTCATCCCTTGGATTATTCACGTGGTTGTTTTGTTGGCTCGGTTCTGCAGTCTAATACTCTAATTATTGCTGAAAATGAGATTGATTTGACTCCCAGGACGCGACAGGTCAGCAGCAGATGTATTTTTGGAGTCCTTTTTAATAGAGCTGGGGAGGGTTTTTTGAGGCCAGAGGAAAATTTGAGCTGCTTTCTGCCCTTCTGCCTTTCAGGGCTTTGTGTTGTGCTGACTTGATACCCTCAATTCTAATGAAAAACATCATTTATATATATAGATATCATATATTTAGGTATCATATCTATAGATATCCCATCTATAGGTGGGTATTTCCAAAGGCAGACTCAACAGGAGGAATTCAGCTCCAGTTTAAAGCAGCAAGAAAGGCAGTGTTTAAATTCATTTCATTAAACAACAGCACCTGATTTTGCCTCAGTTTTGGACTCATGTCAGTGAAAATTGTGTAAATTGTATGCCAAAAATGCATCTGATCAAGTATTTACATACAGGTGTTAAATGGGGAAAAACTCTAAAAGGAAAACAATTTTCTCTCAGTTCAAAAGGTGGTAAATGGGACAAATTTTTGCCTCACATTCACCTTTCACCTCAAGTTTTATTTTCTAACGAAGGCCCCAAATGGTGTTTAAAGCAGCAAGCATTAAAATACAACAACTGACAAAACTGCCTGAGTTTTGTACTTCTGTGAATCAAAAATTGTGTAAACTAAATTTAAAAATAATACATCTGTTTAAGCATTTACACAGAGATATTAAATAGGGAAGAACTCTAAAAGGAAAACAATTCCATCTCAGTTCAAAAGATGTTAAATGGGACAAATTTTTGCCTCACATTCACCTTTCACATCAAGTTTGATTTTCTGGTGAAGGTTCCAAATGGTGTTTAAAGCAGCAAGAACAGCGGTGTTTAAATTTATTTCATTAAAAAATGAATCATAACCAACAAAACTGCCTCAATTTTGAACTCGTGTCAATCAAAAATTGTGTAAACTAAATTTTAAAATAATACATATGTTTAAGCATTTACACAGAGATGTTAAATAGGGAAGAACTCTAAAAGGAAAACAATTCCATCTCAGTTGAAAAGATGTTAAATGGGACAAATTTTTGCCTCACATTCACATATCACCTCAACTTTTATTTTCTGATGAAGGCCCCAAATGGTGTTTAAAGCAGCAAGAATGGCAGTGTTTAAATTTATTTCATTAAAAAATAACTGACAAAACTGCCTCAGTTTTGGACTTGTATCAGTCAAAAATTGTGTAAACTAAAGTTAAAAAATACATCTGTTTTAGTATTTACATAGAGATGTTAAATAGGGAAGAACTCTTAAAGGAAAACAATTCTATCCCAGTTGAAAAGGTGGTAAATGGGACAAATTTCTGCCTCACATTCACCTTTCACCTCAAGTTTTAGTATCTGATGAAGGCCCCAAATGGTGTTTAAAGCAGCAAGAACAGTGGTGTTTAAATTTATTTCATTAAAAAATAACTGACAAAACTGCTTCAGTTTTGGACTTGTGTCAATCAAAATTAATGTAAACTAAATTTAAAAAAATACATCTTTTTAAGCATTTACACAGAGATGTTAAATAGGGAAGAACTCCTAAAGGAAAACAATTCCACCCCAGTTGAAAAGGTGGTAAATGGGACAAATTTTTGCCTCACATCTTTCACCTCAAGTTTTATTTTCTGATGAAGGCCTCAAATGGTGTTTAAATTTATTTCATTAAAAAATAACACCCAGCAAAACTGCCTCAGTTTTGAACTTGTGTGAATCAAAAATTGTGTAAACTAAAAAATACATCTGTGTAAGTATTTACATAGAGATGTTAAATAGGGAAGAGCTCTTAAAGGAAAACAATTCTATCTCAGTTGAAAAGGTGGTAAATGGGACAAATTTTTGCCTCACATTCACCTTTCACCTCAAGTTTTAATACTGATGAAGGCCCCAAATGGTGTTTAAAGCAGCAAGAATGGCAGTGTTTAAATTTATTTCATTAAAAAATAACAACCAACAAAACTGCCTCAGTTTTGAACTCGTGTCAATCAAAAATTGTGTAAACTAAATTTAAAAATAATACATTTGTTTAAGCATTTACACAGAGATGTTAAATAAGGAGGAGCTCTCAAAGAGTTTTATCTCAGTTGAAAAGGTGGTAAATGGGACAAATTTTTGCCTCACATCTATCTTTCACCTCAAGTTTTATTTTCTAACAAAGGCCCCAAATGGTGTTTAAAGCAGCAAGCATTAAAAAACAGCACCTGACAAAACTGCCTGAGTTTTGTACTTCTGTGAATCAAAAATTGTGTAAACTAAATTTAAAAATAATACATTTGTTTAAGCATTTACACAGAGATGTTAAATAGGGAAGAACTCTAAAAGGATAACAATTCTATCCCAGTTGAAAAGGTGGTAAATGGGACAAATTTTTGCCTCACATTCACCTTTCACCTCAATCTTTAATATCTGATGAAGGCCTCAAATGGTGTTTAAAGCAGCAAGAACAGCGGTGTTTAAATTTATTTCATTAAAAAATAACTGACAAAACTGCCTCAGTTTTGGACTCCTGTCAATCAAAAATTGTGTAAACTAAATTTAAAAATAATACATTTGTTTAAGCATTTACACAGAGATGTTAAATAGGGAAGAGCTCTTAAAGGATAACAATTCTATCCCAGTTGAAAAGGTGGTAAATGGGACAAATTTCTGCCTCACATTCACCTTTCACCTCAAGCTTTTATTTTCTGATGAAGGCCCCAAATGGTTGCATTTTCCCCCAGAAATGTTGCATTGGAAACAAAACTCCTGCAAGGCCAGGGCAGCCCCACATCCACGTGGGGAATTGATGTTCCTTGTAGGGTGAACGCTGCCAGAAAATGATCCCGGCCCAAACCCTCTCCAGGCAGGGTTTAATTGTCCTGTCACTCGAATTTAGGCCAGGCTTTGACTGAGACAGCTCCTTGCTCTTTTGCTCCACTTGATTAACATTTCCCATCCTTCTCCAAGTGCTCCGTTGTGTTTCTCCATCCCAGCTAAACCCAACCCCGCAGGCACGGACAGACAGACGGATTTATGCCAAGCACCGAGCATAAATGGAGCAACTCTGGTTGATTTCCAGGAGATTTCCTTAATCCTGAGGCGGGGGTGGGGGGAGTGAGGGGCGTTTTCCCTCGGATTTATTGTTCCCGTTGCCTTTGCAGATTGATTCCTGGTGCAAGGAGAACAGCTACGTGATAGCTGGATACTACCAGGCGAACGAACGCGTGAAGGATGCCAGGTGTGTTGGGCCAATAATTCCTTCTGTTTGCTCTTTTAGCTCGTGGCTCGGACTGTGCTGTGCCAGCAGAAATCATCCCCAGAAATCAGGCGTCGTTGATTCCCTCTGACAAGCGTCAGCTGCTTCCACATTGTCTCCGTGGGGGCTGCGGGATGTGGCCTTTGGTCAGGTGCAGAAAGTCCAGGCTTTTGCAGAATCTCCTCCTCGCCCCGTGGCTGCTATAAAAGGCCACTCTTTGAACGAGTGCCAGCCTCTTGAATTGCAGTTGTCAGGGGGAAAAAAAAAAAAAAAAGCCAAAATCGCTTGTGCAGTATGGATCTTGTAAAGTCTGACGACTCCCAGGATCTTCTGGGAAGTCAGGAGTGACCTAATTCTTTCTAGATTTCTTTGTTATCTCCTGAGCTTTTTCAAAGCTTTTTCTTACGTGGTGGGGAAGTGGAAGATGATGTCAGTCAGGCAGTGATAGCTCTTATTTATCACTTCTTTCTTACGTGGTAGAGAAGTGGAAGATGATGTCAGTCAGGCAGTGAGATCTCTTATTTATCACTTCTTTTTTCCTCAGGATTAGTCTTTTTTTTTTTTCCCTGCTGGCCGACTCAGATTACTCACTGAACAAAAAGGGACCTTCCTGTGGAGCCACGGTTTCATTTTAGATCTGTGTATTCCACGTTTTCCCCTCTATCTATTGGACAAATCCAGGATTGGGACTAATTAGAATAAGAACAACTTATTTAAAGTATTATGCCCCATCCCTGGAAGTGTCCCAGGTTGGATGGGGCTTGGAGCAGCCTGGGATAGTGGAAGGTGTCCCACCCATGGCAGGGGAAGCAATGAGAGGATCTTGAAGGTCTCTCCCAACCCAAACCATTCCACGAGGATCTGGTCCCAGTTATTTGTTAATGGATATTCAGACTGAATTATGTTTATTAAGGAACACTTGTGACTCCTAAGGTATCTGACAGGGATAAAGGCATTATTTGTCCTCTCCTTATAAATCTGCTGGACACGTTTTTTAAGGATAAGATACGGTTTGTTCTCTTTGAGGTTTGAAAGAATGTCACAGGCTTCATGGTTTTTTAAAATTTCAATTTAATTTCTGAAGATAACTGAAGAGATTGTCATTGGCACCACATTAAGTGGCACCACAGTGAGATTGTCACCTTTGAAATGTGGTCAAGGTTTTCAAAGGTTATCTGATTTTGGTAGAGAAACTGGATGAGTTTCTAAGTTTCTCTTTTAATTGCCTGCCAGGGCAGAGCCTTTAGTCTGGGGGAAGAAGATAGGAGGCCACCAAATGTTGATTCCCTGTCATTCCAAAGCCATTTCCTAAACACAGCTGAGCTTCGGGTGCTGCAGAGCTCCTTATCAGCTGTGGCATCAGCTCCTTATCTCGTTCCTGTTTGCAAGCACCCACGGTCACTCTCACATCTCCCTGAGCTCATTTCCTGCTGCTTTCAGCTGGAACTCGTGGCTCTTTCACTCAGTTCCTTTTCCCTTCTGCTCCAGCCCAAACCAGGTTGCAGAGAAAGTGGCCTCCCGGATTGCCGAGGGTTTCACGGACACGGCGCTCATCATGGTAAAGAATTTCCTTCCCTTCTCCCCCCTGTGTGCTCTGACCCTGCTGCTGGAGCAGGGAAATGCTGTTCTCTGGCTCCTTTCTTGAGGAATTCAGTTCCTCTTCCCTTCCAAAATGCTCTGGGGGAGAGATGCAGCGAGCAGTGAAGTACAAAGTAAATCCACAGAGAGACTGTGGTGAGCTCAGAGGAACTGGAGGCCTTCTCTGCATGTTCAGGCAGCAATTTCTGGCTCGAGCCCTCTGTGTGCAACTTAAATTCTTACATTTAACATCACAAACAGAGCTTTGCCTCCTCACTGCTGGGACAGACGTTGGCATCTTAAATTTGGCAATTTGAGGGTAAAACAGCGAACGGGTGTAAAACTCTCCATTTTTACAAACTGATTGGGGGTTTATTTCACCTCTTGGGCTGCTGAGGAGGAGACTGAGGTGGTATTTCCATGTCCCACCCCAGGTTGACAACACCAAGTTCACCATGGAGTGCGTGGAGCCCGCCATCCACGTGTACGAGCTGCACGAGAACAAGTGGAGGTGCAAGGACCCACACGTGTGAGTGACGTGGGAATTCCCTGGGCTGTGGGTTGGAAAACTGGCTGGGCTGTGTGAGGGCAAAGCTTCAGGGCTGAGTGACACCCTGGGTGCAGCTGGCAGGGATTTTAAAGCTGTTCTTGCAGTGAGTTGGTTCCTGCAGCCAGGCCTTGCTATCCCCACCGTGTCCACGCTGCAGAGCGGCTTCATTTTCCAGAGTTTTTTGTGGTGATTCCAATTTATTCCGGATTCTTTTCCAACCCTAGTGACTTCTGTGAAGATTGGACCGAAGCCCAACGAATTGCTGCATCCCTCTTGGACAGCAAATCCTACGAGACGCTGGTGGATTTTGATAATCACCTGGATGACATCCGGAACGATTGGACAAACCCGGAGATCAACAAAGCCGTGCTGCACCTGTGCTAGGAGGGATTCTCCTGACTCATCCACGGGCATTCCCACTCTGTACTGAAGAGAGAAAAATGCTATTTTTGAATGTAAATAGAATTAATATTCAGTACCTTGTGTGGGAAGCTGACTGATTAAAGAGGAGTGGCACGGTGCTGTGTCCCAAAAGCCACGGAATGTTGGTGGTGACATTCCCTGGAAGAGCCTCTGGCTGTCACTTCCAGCTGTCCTCGTGGACACCATCCCACTTGTAGTGAATGTTGCTATTCCTTGGAAACCAGAACTGCTTCTGCTTGGCCCCACTGTTCCTATTCCAAAGTTTTGACTTCAGCTTTTCTAATCTTTAGAGAGGTTACTTTTTAACGATTTCTGGAAATAACCTTTCCAAAAAAAATCAATCCCCGGTCCTCGGATGAGAGATTTTAAGGGCAAATAGATCAAATGGGAGGTGAATGGTTTCTTCTGGCCTGGGTTGGAAATTGTAACTCTCTTGGCACAGTAAAATGCAAACTGCTGAGGATGTTCCATGCTCATGTGTCACCTGGTTCTCAGTGCTTTAGCATGACACAGCTACAGAGAGTTTTCAAGCAGTGTTCCCAAATAATCCGGTGATTCCTGCTCTCCGTGGGCTTGGCAAGCACAGTTACTGCTCGAATGTGTTAAACCCGAAGTAAATGATTTATAAAAAGGACTGGAAGCACACTACTGAGTTTGAATCTGCACTTGGAGCCTACAGTAGTGAAATGTTTGATGAATTTCGTGCATTTGGGGTGGGGGGTTTATCAGCAGATCTCATTTTTCACGTGGTGTCTATTTAAGTATGTCCAAAATCCCTCTGAGTTGAAGGCAAGTGATCCGAGCACATGGAATGGGGAGCCTAGTTCAGCTTGCCTTGCCTTTCCCATCAATATTGATTCCCAAGGAGAAGTTTCCTGGACAATGAAGCTTTATACCAGCCTAGAAGAGCTCTTTGTCAGCTCTCATTGCCTCGCTCCTCGTGGTTGTTTGCCCAACTCTAGTTAAACACAGCCTCAAGCTGCAACAATTCCTCCAGATTTCCTTCCCTTCCCACCCAGAAATGTTGTCACAAGGAAGATCCAGATACCCACAAAATGTCTGCCTGTCTCCAAATCTTGGTGTTAAAATCCCAGCTAAGTTTGGGTTGGAAATCATCCCATTCCATGGGCAGTGACACCTTCCCCTAGACCAGATTGTTCCAAGCCCCATCCAGCCTGGGCTGATATTAAAACAATGGAATTGTCAGAATCTCTTTATTTCGATTCAACAAGCCCAAGTTTTACTCCTGGTCTCAGAGAGGGATGGGGTAAGGCTAAAATCCCATTTGCACCAGGGAGTAGAACCTGGATGCCTCCAGGCTGTGGAGTTCCCTCCAGCTGAGATCCCCCAGCGCCACGAGGTGAGGCGGAGGGAGGAGAGGAACTTTGGCCACTTTTTTACCTCCCTGCCGTGCAGGAGTGAGGTGTGATTACAAAAGAGATTGGCAGTGAGTCAAGAACCTTCCCTAGGCTGAGTCAGGCTTGCAGGAGAGGGAAATGTTTTCACTTGTTGACTGAAAACATGGATTTAGCTCCCAAAAATCAGCGAGATAACACATTCCAGTGGCTGCTGTCTGTAGGAAAAGATATCCTGGGAGCAGAGGCTGCAGGAAGAGGACTTTGTACAAACTCCCAGTGAAATCCAAGGCATTGTTCCAGAGGCAGAGCGTTCTCTTAGATTCCCTCTGTGGGGTTGTCAGAAGGAGCTGCTCTATCTCCCGAGCCACGGGAAACGTGTTCCTTGTTCTTTGTAATAGGATCTCCTCGTCAAGCTTTGATCATAAATATGCAAATTCAGGCTAACCCTGCTCCCCCTGTAAGGCAGAGTGTGGCTCCTCAGCGTGTAAGCTGCTGGAATATTCCCTGGGACTAACCTGGGACACGCTGCTGGATGGGGAGCAGCTTTTAGTGCTTTGTCTTCCCCTTTTTTAATCCTCCCTTTGCTCTCAACTGAGGGGTTTTTTTTGCCACCAGCAGAAGCCCAGGCTGCTTTGCTTGAAGCAAAGAGGACAAACCCGCAGATCTTATCTCCCCTGGCCTATTTGCATTGAAGGCTGGACAAAAGCAGCAATTCCATAAATCCAGGCAGCCACCTGGCTCTCCTGAAAGAATGAGGAAGCTGCAGGGCTCAGGGAAGGCTGTGTTCCCTTTTCCTGCTGATGCTGCTTTCCTGGCTGCTTGATCCGTTGGATTCAGCACAGGAATTCGAGGTAATTCCTTTTCAAACTTCAGGGGGAGGAAATCTGGGGGAAGGAATTTCTCACTGGAGCCCTCCTGAGAGCTGAGAAGGCAGCACTGGGAATGTGTGTGCTACTCTTTTTTGGTTTGGTAGCAATTAACTACATTCAGCATTAAATTTTTTTCCTCCCTGTCCACCAAAACTTGGAGATTTGGCATTTGACTGCCCATGTGTTTTAACTCCCAAATTTTACCTCATCCACACGACCTGAAGCACTTGGAAATGGTGGAATCCCTGAGTGGTTTGGGTGGGAAGGGATCTTAAAGCTCATCCCCATGGGCAGGGGCACCTTCCACTGTCCCAGGCTGCTCCAAGCCCTGTCCAACCTGGCCTTGGTCACTTCCAGGGATGGGGCAGCCACAGCTCCTCTGGGAAACCTCTGCCAGGGCCTCAGCACCTTCATAGGGAAGGATTCCTTCCCTATATCCCATCTAAATCCACTCTCTGGCAGTGGGAAGCCATTCCCTGTGTCCTGTCCCTCCATCCCTTGTCCCCAGTCCCTCTCCAGCTCTCCTGGAGCCCCTTTAGGCCCTGCCAGGGGCTCTGAGCTCTCCCTGGAGCCTTCTCCTCTCCAGGTGAACATTCCCAGCTCTCCCAGCCTGTGGGAGTCTCTTTTCCCCACTCTCAGCCCGATTTTGCAGAGCAGTGACAAACAGCCCCACGAGCAGAGGGGCGACAGGAGCCGCAGGGTGCCTGAGCCGCTGTTCCCGGGGCACTCCCAGGGAATGCCAGGTGCCACATTCCCCCTGAGCTCATCGCTCTTTTGGGGAAGTTTTCCCTTCATCCAGCAAGCGAAGCAGCCTGCTGCTGGCATTTTCCCTCTTCCCATCTGCTCGGGGGATGTTCCCTCCCCTGTGAAAGTGAGCAGAGATGTAGCAGCTCCTGCTTTTCGAGCCGACGCGGATGGGGAGCAGGCGAGAGGTTCGGAATTCACCTGGCACAGCTGGAGCCGGGAGCAGACAGATGTGCAGAGCCCACCCCGGCCGTGAGAGGCGGCCCCCTGCCCCCAAGAACTCCTTCTGCCAGGAGAGGTGACAGTGACAGATGCGGGAAGCAATCCCGGGTCTCTCAGCTCCCTGGCTCCAGGCCTAATCGCTGCACTCCGCAAGCCGGGAAGCGTCTGGAGATGCCGGAGGAGGAGGAGGGCAGTGCCACGGGAGAGCCGGGATGCTGCTAATGGAGGAGAGGCTGTTAGTGGGGTGGGCTTGCGGCTGAGTGCAGCTGGGAAAATGGCCTCGAGGGGAAATGGGCTGGATTTGTGAGCTCTGCTTCTCCTCCGGCTGGAATTCAGCTCCTGGAGCTGAGCTGGGGCACCCAAACGAGCTGGTCCTTGTTGGGCTGCTCCAGGCTGCTCCCTTCCCATCCTGCCCAGGCTCTGCTCTTCCCAGCTGGAGTTAAACACCTCAACACATCCCACTCCTGCACCACAACCCCCTCCTTGCTTCCCCCAGCGCCCTGACCCAGCCCTCCCACAGCCGGCAGCGCTTTCTCTGTGCCCAAGGATCCGCTGAGGACTTTATCGATTGCCCTTTTTATTTTTTTTCCTTTCCCACTGTCGCTTTTAGACCACACTTTCACCCAGCCTTCTCCTCCGAAAGTACACCCCCAGCTGCATCCCTTCCCTTTGGTTTTCCGTGGAAGGCGGCAGAGGCGGATTCGGAGAGGACGGGGCTGGCAGCGGGGGGACAGCGCTCCTGCGTGTGGCACTTCCAGCCTGTCGGAGCTGGGATGAGGGAAGCGGGGAATTCTGCTCTTAAAAACACCCGGTAGGTGGGCTGAGGCTGAGGCTGAGGCTGAGGGGTCCCTCGGTGAGAGCTTCCAGGCAGCGCTGCTCTGGCTGCAGCGCTTTAGCGGGATGCGGGCAGGATCCGTGCCAGGCATGGCCCTCTCTGCGCAGAGCCAGCCCGTGAGGGCCGAGGGAAACGACGCAGCCCTTCCTAGAAATGCGCCCCGGAGCTTAAAGGATGGACCTAATTGAAAAACCCGATCGAGGTTGGAGCGGGGGATAAAAGGGAAAGCTGCGCCCAGATTAACCTGGAGCTCAGCGAGCGCGGCGGCTGTGGCCAGGTCCCTAAGCCAATTCCCGGCCGTGGCCTCCCTTTTCTGGCTGGATCCATGCCGGGAGAGGGATGCTTTGTTCTGGATGCAGGAGGGCTGGGCCTCAGGTACGTGCTCGCTTCCCGCTTTGCTCCCGACCCTCTCCACGGCAGCTCCCGCCTCATCCCAGTGGATTTTCGGATTTTCTCCGGGGGTGCTTCCAACCCACGCGGTTCCTGCCGGTCCTGCCAAGAGCCGGTGCTTGGGGAGTGCTGGAGCTGCTCCAGTTTCCCCGGAGCTTGCACCTTCAGCTGCCTCCTCGTGACATCCTCCTCCCTCCCCTCGCCTGGCATCCCCCCCGGGTACCGCTCGCCAGCCCTGGATGCCTGTGGATCTCCGGGGAGAGGGAGTTTCTTCTCCCCTCCCAGCACCGGTTGCCACTTCCAGCTCCAGCAAGCCCCGGGCAGGACCCTGGAGCCGTTTTCTGGAGCAATCCCAGAGCCGGGCTGGGAGCAGAAGGGACGGGGGCAGGAGGGGACAGGAGGCCTCGTTGGTGACGCGTCACCTGCGTGAGCAGAACCTGGGACTCTGTGACCCAGAAAGCCGCTTCCTCCCCCTGCCTGCTGAAAGGAGCCCAGCTGGTGTTTGCAGGAGCAGCTCCTGAAGGGAGCCAGCAGAGCCGCCCCGGGCTCTTCCAGCCAAAGCTTTTCTTGTGGCCAGCGTTTGCACAACGCGTCCCTTGTCCCTGCGGTTCCTCTGGCGCCCGGGAAGCGTCAGCTCTCCCTGCCCTGCCCCCGAATGGAGCTTCAGAGGCCTCAGCCAGGGTTTCAGCCCCTCCATCCTGACCCAAAACCAGAGCTTCAGCCCCTCCATCCTCACCCCCCACCAGGGCTTCAGCCCCTCCATCCTGACCCAAAACCAGAGCTTCAGCCCCTCCATCCTGACCCAAAACCAGAGCTTCAGCCCCTCCATCCTGACCCAAAACCAGAGCTTCAGCCCCTCCATCCTGACCCCAACCAGGGCTTCAGCCCCTCCATCCTCACCCCCACCAGAGCTTCAGCCCCTCCACCCTAACCCAAAACCAGGGCTTCAGCCCCTCCTTAGTGATCCAAAACCAGAGCTTCAGCCCCTCCATCCTGACCCAAAACCAGGGCTCCAGCTCCTCCATCCTCCTCTGCCCCCAGGCGGGATGGAGCTGGAGGATTGGGAAGCACCAGGAGAGTAGCAGCCCAGCTACCAAAGGGACACAGCCAGGGCTGGAAAGCAGTCAGTGACCACCTCAGGGGACAGGCAGGTGCTGGTCAGCTGGGAGTGAAGGCTGCTCCATGCCCACCCACCCCCTGAGCCCATCCTCTTCCTCCCTGTGCCCAGCTGGCTCTTGGTGGGCTTTGGCCACGTGCTCAGCAAATCCCAGCTCAGAGCCTCATGACAGGAATCAGGAACTCCTGGGAGGGATGTGGGGGTCTCACAGTGACCCTGGAAAGGGGGTGTTGAGCCCACTGGGCTGCTCCTGTTCCTGGCACTCAGCTCTCCCCAGCCCTGATCACCCAGCAGTGACCAGGGCTCCACACCAGAGAGGCTCCAGTCACCTCAAGGTGGACAACCCCCACTTTTGAAAGCTTCACGAAGGTTTTTGCTTTGCTCCCCAGCCCTGGGGAGGACAGGAAGGGGTGTTTGACGCTGTGTTTGTGCCTATCAGGTGTCAGCAGAGCAGCTGGAGCTGTGCTGCACCCGCAGAACTAACCACAGGTATTTTAGCAGCCTGCTGTTTATGTTTCCCACCCCTGCTGCAGCAAGACAATCGCTTTTTGTCACTGTTGTAGCAACAACTGCTGCTCCAGGCCAGGCTAATTCCAGCCCTCGTGGGTTTGGGGCCGTTTGTTCTCAGCCAGCAGCAGCAAACAGGTAGTTTTGGAGACAGGCAGTAAAATAGCTCAGTGTGGAGGCGGGATTTGTGCTGCTCTGACTGGATTTGTGCTGCCAGGGAGCGATCTCTGGCTCCATGGGATGCTGCATGCTCTGAGTTTGGGATGGGATCTTGAAGGATCAAGTTTGCCAAGGCCTGGCTCAGACTTTGTCCTTTAACTCTTGGACTTGGCAGCTGAACAGGGGGAAAATCCACATAAAGCAGTTGATTTGTCTGTTTTTCTGGGGGAAAAAACCAGGAGCTGTGGATTGCAAACATCTCTGCCCAGGACTGTGCCTGCAGCTGGAGCTGCAGCCTTGCCCCAGTGCCACCCTCCCTGCTCCTGGAGCTTTGCAATAACTCCGTTATTTGACAAATCGGAGGAGTCAGATCGGGAAGGAAATCAGCTCTGCCCAGATTTGTGATTTTTATCAAACGTGGCGGGACCAAACCAGCAGAAAGAGGAGCAAAACCACCCCATTCCCACTCCCTGCTGCCCTTTGTGCCCACCCCGGCCAGGCTTGGTGGGACTCAGATCCCACCGGAGACCTCCCAAACTCCTGGGATCAGTTCGCTCCCGGTCCCTGGGTGAAGTTCCAAGCAAGTTCCCTTCCTTTCCCTCCCCTCGCTCCCGCAGCCG
Organism: Monarcha castaneiventris obscurior; assembly: GCA_026261815.1. NCBI lineage: Eukaryota > Metazoa > Chordata > Aves > Passeriformes > Monarchidae > Monarcha > Monarcha castaneiventris. Next base: position 494,047 of record JAMPIT010000712.1, on the reverse strand, counting down.
GGGGGTGTTTAATGTGCGGCCGGCGTTCCCTGCAGGCCGGCGCCCTGGATTTGAACCGCTGCCTTTCAGCTCCGGCTGAAAAGGAGCCGGCGCTGGGCCTCGCCTCTTAATTGCGGAGGAGGGGGGACATGGAAAAGCCTCTGTGGCTGCTGCTGATGCAGCCGAAGGCGGCTGCTCCGGAGGCGCAGCCTTCTCCCGGGCATCCTCCCAGCCAGCGGGGTGGGACCCGACCCGGAGCGCTCATCCTGGGAATGGTGAGGAAGCCGCTGCTGCCTGGTGCTGTCCCCGCTGCCAGGCTGGCTTTGGGTATGGGAAGGGGAAAAGATCCTTTCTGGAAGCTGGCGAAGGTGCTCCCAGAGGTGGATGGTTCATGACATCAGGAGCTCAGGGGTGGCGATGGGTTTTGCCAGAGCTGGGTGTGGACCCTCACACCAAACTGGCCTTTCCGGGCACTTGGTAGCCCTCTGGCTGTTTGTAAGGATGTTGGGTGCCCGGGGGCTTTGCCTGCAGCCGAGGGCACTCCTTCCTCTCTCTCTCCCTCTCTCTCTCTCGGCTCTGGACTGGCTTGTGCAGCGGGCTGAGAGTAAAGCGGCGTTTCCTCATCACCCCAGGGCTTTGCTGGGCATGGATGGGGCTGCAGTGGGGGCTGGATGGGAGGAGCCGGGGCTCCGCTAACCTGATTAACCAGCTTCCCAACCCACCTCGCCAAAGCCAAAGCCAAAGCCAAAGCCGGCCGGCTGCCACCTCCTCCTGGCCTCCTGGCAGGGCACGGCTGCTCCTGAGGGGATCCCCTGTGCCAGCCTCCGGCATCCAGGAGCAGCCGGCTGCGGTGGGAGGTGGGATGCGACCGCGGGCATCGCCCCTCCGGGCACCGGGTAAGTGCCAGCCCCTGGGAGCCGGGGCTTTGTCCCCTTTTCCCCTTCCCTGAGTGTCCCCCCCTCGCCCGGGCAGCTCGGTCCCCGCTCCAGTGACGCCTGCGATGAGTGTCCGGGGGTTTTTGGAGCGTGAACTCGTGGGGATGCAAAGATTTCTTTGGCCTGGTGGCTGGCACACGGGAGGCAAGTTGGAGCGCCGGCGGGAAGCGGCAGGAATCCCGCTGGAATGCTCTCAGGGGGAATTCTCTACCCAAACTCTGGTGCTGGAGTCCGGCCCTCAGCGATGGAGAGGGGGCTGCTGTGTCCTGCGAGGGTTTGGCTGATCCCAGAGGATCAGATCCCAAAGGATCAGATCCCAGAGGATCGGGGACCCCGCTGTGCCTGGAGCTGGGTGTCCCCAGCACGACCCTCCTCTGTCCATGAGTGGTGTGAGCCACCAGTAGGTGCCAAAACCCACAGGATTTGCCTCAAAACAGATTTCTTTATGTTCGGGCAGTCTCCAGCAGAGCTGCAAAGGGAGGTCCTGGGGAGGACTCCGCTCTTCAGCCCTGGGGGAGGGTCACAGCTCAGGCTGCACCTGAGGAACTGATCAAAATGCAGAATTCAAAGCAGAGATAGCAAATTTTCACTTCCTCTTGCTGGCTGCTGCCGACCCCCCTCAGGGCTTCTTGGAAAGGCAGAGGTCAGGCAGGGGGAGCAGAGGCTTTCCTTGGCTCTCCGTGCAGCCCAGAGCTTGGAAGAGCCAAAATGAGTCACTGACCCTCATCCCATAAAAGCTTTTCCCAGCAGCTGTGGGAGGAGGGGTGAAGATTTCCCAATAAAGGGGCTTTTTTTTTCGCAGAAAAACTTTCAGCATCTTAAAAATAAATGATGTCCCACAGCGCGAATCATCCATCCAAAAGCTCTCAGGACATCAGGGATGCCCGAGAGGAGTGGGATGATGTGAATTCCATCAGTGCATCCCGGCAGCTGCTCCAGCTCAGCCCGAGGGAGGCAGCCCCGGGAGCATCCCTCTATTTCCTGCGTGGGGATTCAGAGTTTTCTCTGCAAGAACCAACCTAAAACCAACCCAGTTCCTCCTCCTCACAACCTTCTCATCCCAAAATCCTTTCAGCCCAGACCCCAGGAGCGGAGAAGCTGGGATGGGACCCCTCACCCAGCAACAGGCTCCTTCCTCACCCTCCCAAAAAGTTCTTCCTGAACCCCCCGGGACGAGATTGAGTCACTGAAGCGCCGTGACATCACTCGTGGTTTTGCGAGCGAGCAGCCGCGTTTCCTGTGGTGCCCGGGCTCCTGTAGATACAGCCAGGCACGGAGAGATGTGAGCTTTTAGCTCCTGCTCCTTCCTCCTTCCCCCTTCCCAGGATCGCTTCCCTCAACCCTGGCTTCTGTTCCGCAGCGCCAGCGGCGAGGGCCGGCGGCGGAGCTGGAGAGCTGGATCCCGCTGAGAGGATGAGAACATGGGGCTCAAGTTATCCTGCCTGAAAGGTGAGTTTGGGACAGGGGGATTGGGGTGTTCCTGCTCTCTGCAGGCATCTGAGGGGTGGTTGGACCTGGAGGAGCTTTAGGTGCGGGCGGGGTTGGTGGAGTTGGGGAATGTGGTGGAATTTCTCAAGTCCCACGGGTGACCTGTTGCACCCGGATCAACCCGGAGAGGATTTTTCCAGCTGGATTTTCCCAGCCCTCTGCTTGTCCTACACCCTTTGCTCTGGAGAATCCATGGATTAATGACATCCCTCAAGAGATCAGGTGGAAATGGGAAAGGGCCAGCATGGATGGGCTGCTCAGGGGCACATGGATGGGATGCAGGGGTCAGCCCCGAGCCAAGGTCCCGGCCTCCAGGCTGATCCCGAGCATCCCTCACTGCTCCACTCTCCCCAGGGATGCTCCAACCAGGAGCTTCTTCCCCAACTTTCATTTTCTTAATGGATTTAGGCCGGGAATGGCGTCAGGGATGTCTGCACAGGGGAAAAGTGGGAGCTTTTAATGCTCCTGGCCTCGCAGGGCGAAGGCTGGATATTGCCTCTCCCATTAGCTCTACATCCCACTGACTCCTGTTAATCATCCTTGGGGTCGTTAGGGATGGGACTTAATGAGTATCCCTCTCCCAGATGCAGGGCTGCCTCTTCCCTGGTTTTTCCCAAGCCCCAGGATTCTGTGGGATTCTGGTTGTGTTGGGCACAGACTTGGATGGATCACCCAAAAATGAGCTCTGCCCCCTCTCCACATCAGGGATGCTGGGATGGGGTGATCTGGGGGGTTTGGGGGTTCCACAACCCCCCCAGTCCAACACAGGATGACTGAGAAGGAGAAGCAGGCAGCCAGGGAATCCCAATCCTGCCCCAAACCCAGGACAGAGCCCCAAAATATTCCCCCGTGCCTCCAGACCCCTCCAACGAGCTCGGAGTCTGGAATAAAACAAAAGACCCTCCCCCTTTTGCAGCTCCCTTACATAAGGCAGGGCTTTATCCTTAATTAAAAAGAGATTAAAAATATCAGTGTCTGTCCCCTCCGGGCATTTTCCTGCTTGGGAAGAGCTGAAACCTCCCTGGATGCTGCCTGTGCCGCACGGGGCTTTTCTCCTGATTAAAAAAAGCAGATTAAAGCGATCTGCTCCCCTCGGGGGGGGGTGGGCTGGGCAGGTGGTCGGGGGAGGCAGGAGAGGCAATCCACCTATGAACCCCCCCACCAAAATCCAAGGTGGATCCAGGGGAGGGATTGTGAGGATGCCGTGGATTCTCCAGCGGCTCGTAGAGGGTTGAGGCAGAGCAGGGCGGGGATGTGGGGATGCTGCAGCCTGGTGCCCCATCTCCCTTTTTAATCCCCTTTTACCACCCCCCCCCCCAAAACTTCCCCAGGCTTGAAGACGTGCGTGAGCAGCGGCAACGGCGGCGACGGGAGCCCCACGGCGTCGTCGGCGCAGAAGCACCTGCACGTGCCCTCCATCATCGTCACGCCGCCCACGCCCACGGGCACCGCGCTGAGCCGCGAGGGGCGGCGCGCCGAGGGCCCGGCACCCTGCAGCCCGTGCTGAGAGGGGGCACGGGGCACGCCCGGCCCGGCAGGAGCCGTCCCACGGCTCGGCCTGGATGGAGCCGCAGCCTCCGGGGTGCGGCCGGGCCGGGTGCGGCTCCGCAGGGACACACGGGGCACCCACACGGGTGGGTTTGGACAACAGGGACTGCGTTTTGTCCCTTTTCTAGCAGCGCCGGGGAAGGGGATCCCCACCCATGAATAAAACCCCTGGGGTTCTGCACCCCCCCGGTTTGGCTGTGTTGGTGCAGAGGGGGTGGGTTGTGGCCCCCAAAACGCCCCAGCGCCGCCCCCACGCAGCAGCCACGGTGCCCATGGGTGGGCAAAAGTAGGGCCCCTCACCTCTCCAGGCGGGATTGGAGGAGCCGTTTCAGCAAACAGCAGAGGGGAAACGAACTCGGCGTCGCCTGCATCCCGCCGGATCGGCCGCATCCCGGGAGGGAGCCGGGGGCGACGCTTCCCGGGGAGCGGCGGCACCCGGAGCCGGCGGGAGAGGCGGGAGTGTGAAAGCAGATGGAAATTTAATTTTTTAATGACAGCAGCAGATGGCAAAAGACACGCGAGGGGAGGCGCAGCGTGGGGGAGACGTTCCCGGAGCGCCCAGCACGTGCCGGCGGCACCGGGGGCTGCTCCGGGAACGGGGGCTCGGGGACCCTCCTCGTGCCACCCATGGCAGGGGGTGGGCTGGGGGTCCCCGAGGCTTGGCTCTCACCCATTCTGGCTCATCCCAAGCGTCGTGGTTGCTCCATGGATGGTGCCAGGGCTGAGCCCGAGGTGGTTTGGGAGAGGGATTGAGGAGAGGTGGATTTGTCTGGTGGGGAGGGTTGTCCATGGGGACTTGGGATGCAAATGGGATGCAGCCCCCCCCCAAATTATCCAGAAGCCACTTGGAGGTGGAGGGATGGATGGATGGATGGATGGATGGATGGATGGATGGATGGATGGATGGATGGATGGATGGATGGATGGACGGACGGACGGACGGACGGACGGACGGACGGACGGATGGATGGATGGATGGTGTAGATGAGGGAAGGTGTGGCTGGACAGATGGAGGCATGGATGGATGGAGGGGTGGAAAGGTGGATGGAGGCATGGATGGGTGAAGGGATGACTGGCTGGGTGGATGGATGGATGGGTAGATGGATGGATGGGTAGATGGATGGATGGGTGGGTGGGTGGGTGAATAGCTGAGTGGGTGGATGTGTGGATTGAAGGATGGATGGATGGGTGGGTGGGTGGATGGATGGATGGATGGATGGATGGATGGATGGATGGATGGATGGATGGATGGATGGATGGATGGATGGAGAACAGAGGAAAGGGACAGGCAGGTGCCTGAACGTGGCTGTCTGGCAGAGGCCACTGAACAGACAGACGGACGCTGCTGCTGGTCCATGCTCAGGAGGGCGGCTGCTGGGACCTGGGTACAGCCCAGGGACAGCCACGCACGGCCAGGGCCACCCTCAGCCCTCATCCCTCAGCCATCCGCCCTCAGCCCGTGTCACCCAGCCTGGCCAGGGTCACCTTCAGCCCTCAGTCCTCAGCCCTCAGCCCTTCGCCCTCAGCCCGTGTCACCCGGCATGGCCAGGGCCACTCTCAGCCCTCAGCCCTCAGCCATCTGCCCTCAGCCTGTGTTACCCAGCCCAGCCAGGGTCACCCTCAGCCCTCATCCCTGAGCCCTCAGCTCTCAGCCCTCACCCCTCAGCCTCAGCCCTGAGCCCTCAGCCCTGAGCCCTGACCCCTGACCCCTGAGCCCTGACCCCTGAGCCCTCAGCCCTGAGCCCTCAGCCCTGACCCCTGAGCCCTGACCCCTCAGCCCTGAGCCCTCAGCCCTGACCCCTCAGCCCTGAGCCCTGACCCCTGACCCCTCAGCCCTCAGCCGCCTCTCCCAGCGCGTTCCCGCTCCTCCGCGCGCGTTCCCGCGGGCCGCTGCCGCTCCCGGCCGCCAGGGGGCGTTAGCGACGGGTGCCGCCGCTCCCTCGGCGCCCCGGCAACAAGTGCCGAGCGCTGATTGGCCGAGCGCCCGCGGGGAGCGCCGCGATTGGTCCCCGTGCCCCGCCTTGGGCCTCCGCGCCGCGCGAAAGGACAGCCAATCAGAGAGGCGTGCGCCACAGCAACAGTAAGGGAAGCCAATCAGAGCGCGCGGCGCCGAGCCGGGCCCCGCCTCCTCGCGGAGACCGCGAAAACGCGCCGGGAGGGGGGAGCGGGGCGGGGTGGGCGGGGCCTGGGGGCTGCGCAGCCAATAGGGAGTGAGGGCGCGCGGCCGCCTGGGCCCTGGCCCCGCCCCGGTTCCGGCCCTGTCCCATCCCGGTCTGATCCCGGTTCGATCCCGGTTCGATCCCGGTCTGATCCCGGTTCGATCCCGGTTCGATCCCGGTCTGATCCCGGTTCGATCCCGGTCTGATCCCGGTCTGATCCCGGTTCGGTCCCCCTGGGTCCATGGAGCCGGCCGAGGTGGAGTTCCTGGCCGAGAAGGAGCTGGTGACGATCGTGCCCAACTTCAGCCTCGACCGGATTCACCTCATCGGGGTTGGCGGGGCCTGGGCTGGGCTGAGGGGGCTCCGTGAGGGGCTGGGGGTGGCCCGGGGGCTTGGGAACGCGGCTTGGGGCGACCGAGAACAAGTTTGGGGGGGCTTATGGGGCAGGGCAGGGTCTGGGTGTGCCTGGGACAGGGAATTAGGTCTGGAGAATTTGGGTTTAAGGGACTGGGACTGAGGTGTGGGAGCTGAGGGGATGAGGGAGAGGAGCTGGGGGGATTCGGGTGGGTCTGGGGTGTTTGGGAACACGGGGAGGAGATGGGGGTGATGGGGGAGGATCGGGATGGATTTGGGGATGGTGGGGTTGGAGGGGTTAAGGGATTGGGGAATGACAAGCAGAGGGGGGACCGGCTTGGGAGAAGAGGCAGCGCAGCCCCCAGGAGGTTTGGGACGGGGGCTGTGCTGTCCCCCACAGCTTTGGGGGAGTGTCCGGCTGTCCTGGGGGCTGACCAGAACCTGAGGAGCCTCTGGGAGCCCTGGGCGTGAGTCCAGAGGCTGCGTGTCCAGGGAGATGGAATTTGTGGCTGTGACTCCTGCAAAACACCTTGAAATAGAAAATGCGCTGGAAACATTGGTTATTCCTTCTCCAGGGAGATGAGGGGAATTCTGAGAGCAAGAATTCTGGGAATTGAGAGGGGGAAATGCAGGATCTGTTTTGACTCAGGCTTTTCCAAATCCTCTGGAAACTCACACCACATTAGCACAGACAAGTTCGGTGCAGTCTGAGCCCTGGCTGCTGCCCTCCTCTCATCCTTGATCTGTTTTCCAGGGAGATCTGGGTCCCTTCAATCCTGGTTTGCCCGTGGAGGTGCCTGTGTGGTTGGCCATTAATCTGAAGCAGAGGCAGAAGTGCCGCCTCATTCCCCCAGAATGGATGGATGTTGGTGAGGATGGAGGCTCTGGCTTCAGCTCTGGCCTTCAGTGGGTGCAGTGGAAACATGAAATTAAAAATAATCCATTTTCCACCATTAGTACGGGGTTTAATTCAAAACCACAAAGCAACGGAGAGAGAAGGGTCTCATGTTCCACCACTGGAATTCTTTATTTACTCTGAGGGGCGTGAGGCTTGTTCAGAGGGAGCTTTGGGGACCTTGCCTCACAGAATCCCAGAATTTTTTAGGTTGGAAAACATCATCAAGTCCAACCTGTGACCAGTCCCCACCTTGTCCCCAGCCCAGAGCACTGAGTGCCACATCCAGTCCTTCCTTGGACACCTCCTGGAATGGGGACACCAAACCTCCCTGGGCAGCCCCTGCCAATGTTTAATCACCCTTTCAGTCATTAAGTTCTCCCTCATGTCCAACCTGAACCTCCCCTGGCAAAACTTGAGGCCTTTCTTCTCATTCTGTCACTAATTCCTGGGGAAGAACTCCTCTGTGAGGAGGGAGACCTTGGAGGCATCCCTGTCCCTTTGGTGCCTCCTCACAGGAGCCTTTCCCTGCCTTCCCATCCTTCGAGGCTTGAGCTGATCCTGCAAAAACAACGTGGGTTTTCCCAGGGAGGGGCACTGAAAGCCTGGCAGCACCTGAGCATCCCTGGCTGTATTTTAGGGAAACTGGAGGAAATCCGGGACCAGGAGCGCAAAGAGGACACCTTCACTCCGATGCCCAGCCCCTACTACATGGAGCTCACCAAGCTGCTGCTGAACTAGTGAGTAGGAGCTGAGCTGGGCTGTTTCCACCCCTCTACATGTGAGCAAGGACGATTTTTCCAGCTTTGCTTGGCAGCAGCCCCACAGGGCGCTGGGGACGGGGGAGAGCGAAGGGAGCTTCATCCCTCTCATCCCTCAGCCTGCCAAGATTTCGCAGCAGCTCTTCCCTCGCTGTGGCTCTGCCTTTCAGGAACTTGGAGGGGGGGAGGTTTTTTGCTCGTTCCGTGGCCTCCTAATTGGGGCTGTGCCGCTTTATTGAGCAGCAGCTCGGCGTGGAGGCCGGGAGGATCCGCGACGCCTTCCACGGCTGCAATCTGTTCAGCAGCCTAAAGCCTGCAGGCTTCTTCCTTGGCTCCCCTTCAGCAGGAAAGCTCCTCTTGCCTCAGCCTGGGAAGCAGGAGGCCGGGGATATTCCGAGCCTGAGCTCCTGCCTGCTGAGGCATTTCACTTGTAAAATGTGCTGGCTGGTATTTGTCTCGGCGAGGGCTCTGCTTGACTTTAAGCCCTCGATTAAGCAGGGTGGGCATTCCAGCTCTGGCTTTTCCTCTGGAGAGGAGGCTCCTGGCGTGCTGCTCCTTCCCAGCACGCTGCAGCAACCCTGACAGCTCTGTCCGTGCTCATCGATCGCATCTCCCAGGGTCCTCGTGGCAGTGCTCAATGGCCTTAACGGGGTGATGTGGCACATCCCATCCAGCCCTTCCAGCTTAATTCTCCCTGATGGAGCCCTGGGAGCCCCGAGCTGGGGATTTCATCGTGCCTGAGCCCTTGGATTCCCCAGCTGGCCGTGACTTTGGCCGGGTTAGGGGCCCTCTGTGCACCTCGTACCAGCTGGGCAATTACAGAGCAGAAGGATTCTAGCGACAACCAGCTGCTGCATTGGAGCTGAGCATTCCTGGGGAAAGGAACATTCCCAGAAATCCCAGCAGCACGGGGAGCAGAGAGGATTTCAATGTGGAGTCGCAGGTTTTTAACAAACTGTCCTGGGCGTGGGGGGGTCGGATGGGATGAGACGGTGACAACAGCACCGGGTGATGTAACCACACATCCCTCACAGCCTGCTCTGATCCTGCCCTGCCTTTCCCTGTCCCAGCGCCTCTGACAACATCCCCAGGGCGGACGAGATCCGGACGCTGGTGAAGGACACGTGGGACACGCGCGTGGCCAAGCTGCGGCTGTCCGCAGACAGCTTCGTGCGCCAGCAGGAGGCTCACGCCAAGGTGAGCCACGACCTCATCCCCGGGGGGGGATCCAGCTGCCCTGGGAGTGCTCAGGGATGAGGAATGAGCTGCTGGGAAAAGGCTGGCTGGGGTGTGCTTGTGCTGAGTGGGTCACTGCGATGCTGGAGCCGCGGGTTGGACCCGCTCCCTGTGCCTTGTGGGAAGCAGGGAGTCATGGAATGGTTTGGGTTGGGTCTTAGAGGTCTCAATCCACCCCCCTTTCACGCTTTCCACTAGAACAGGCAGCTCCAAACCCCTTGAATGCTTCTAGGGGTGGGGAATGCTCTTGAAGTGGTGCTTGGGTGCTTCTCTTGACCAGGGGGAGCAGCCGGGTCGGTCCTTTGGGGTGTCACCAAAGGGAGATGGGAGCTGGGAGCTGCTCCTGAGTTCCTTGTCTTCCCAGATCCTGTTATTCCCCCTTTTAGCTGGATAATTTAACCCTGATGGAGATCAACACCACGGGGACTTTCCTCACCCAAGCCTTGGATCACATGTACAAGCTCCGGACTAACCTCCAGCCTGGCGAGAGCTCTGACTCCCAGGATTTCTGAGAGGGAGCTGGGAAGGAGCTGCTTCATCGGGCCAGCCCAGCCCTCAGTATTCCCTCGGGGCCGGGTGGGAATTGCTCCCGAGCATCCCTGGAGCCTCGGTGCAGGCGGTGACTCGCTGGGCGGATCTCTCGGGTTGTACTTCAGCGAGGGAACTTCTGAGGGCAGCACAGGCCACACGCTGCCTTGAAAGGCATAAATTTCGAGGCGGTGCTTCCATGGATTTTCTCAGAGCCTTGGGAAAAAAATAAAAAAGGAAAGAGGGAAAAAAAAAAAAAAAAAAAGGGAAGATGTGCCGGCAATGAGGTGTCTGCTGGGGAGATCAGCTGGGAGGCAGATCCATCTGCTCTTTGGAGAAGGACAAAAGAAAATGGTTTTTCCCTCTCAGATCCTACCGTGTGGGGAAACACCACCCTATCATCCGTCTTTATTTTTGTAGTAGTTGGGGTTTCAATCTGAAACTGTAAAAAACCAAAAAATAATGATAATAAAAAATAACTGCAGCTGAAGAACAGCATCGAATTCATCTTGGGCTGTGGGTTAAACAATGCTTGGAAAATCCTGCAGCTCTCCTTTGGCTCCAGCCCCGTTTCCCTGCAGCAGAGCGGCAGGCAAGGGCAGGATCCAGGCGGGATCCAGGGCAGGATCCAGGCGGGCTCTGGCCGGAGCCAGGCTGTGCTGATGGCAGCTGTAATTATTCCTGGCGCCCGAGGGTGCCAGGCTGCCCTTCCCCGAGCAGCTGGGCCTGGCTCCCGCTGCCATCTGTGCCCTGCCTGCCTGGGCTGTGCCCCGAAGGGCTGGCATATCAGGAAGGATGGCAGGAATGAGGGCAGGAGCTGCCGGGAATGCTCAGAGAGGGGCTGGGGATGCTCGGAGCAGGGCTGGGAATGCTCGGAGAAGGGCTGGGAATGCTCGGAGCAGGGCTAGGGATGCTCAGGGCAGGGCTGGGGATGCTCAGAGAAGGGCTGGGAATGCTCGGAGCAGAGCTGGGAATGCTTGGAGCAGAGCTGGGGATGCTCGGAGCAGAGCTGGGAATGCTTGGAGCAGAGCTGGGGATGCTCAGGGCAGGGCTGAGGGTGCTCGGAGCAGAGCTGGGGGTGCTCAGGGCAGAGCTGGGGATGCTCAGGGCAGGGCTGGGGGTGCTCAGAGGAGAGCTGGGGGTGCTCAGGGCAGAGCTGGGGGTGCTCAGAGGAGAGCTGGGGGTGCTCAGAGCAGAGCTGGGATGCTCAGGGCAGGGCTGGGGATGCTCAGAGCAGGCTGGGGATGCTCAGGGCAGAGCTGGGGGAGTGCTCAGGGCAGGCTTGGGGATGCTCAGGGCAGAGCTGGGGATGCTCAGGGCAGAGCTGGGGATGCTCAGGCAGAGCTGGGGATGCTCAGGGCAGAGCTGGGGATGCTCAGGGCAGAGCTGGGGATGCTCAGGGCAGGGCTGGGGATGCTCAGGGCAGGGCTGGGGATGCTCAGGGCAGAGCTGGGGGTGCTCAGGGCAGAGCTGGGGATGCTCAGAGGAGACCTGGGGATGCTCAGGGCAGAGCTGGGGATGCTCAGAGGAGACCTGGGGATGCTCAGGGCAGAGCTGGGGATGCTCAGGGCAGAGCTGGGGATGCTCAGGGCAGGGCTGGGGATGCTCAGAGCAGAGCTGGGGATGCTCAGGGCAGAGCTGGGGATGCTCAGGGCAGGGCTGGGGATGCTCAGGGCAGGGCTGGGGATGCTCAGGGCAGAGCTGGGGATGCTCAGGGCAGGGCTGGGGATGCTCAGAGGAGAGCTGCGTTCCCAATGCAGCAGTGGTGGAGAAAGGATTCCTTGCTGTCGTTATGGAAGAGTTTATTTTGGGGTTTTGTTTTGGTTTTTTTTTGGGGGGGATGTTTTCAGGAATTACAGCAATATATTCATAAATACCTCATTACTACATTCAACAAATAATATATTACATTACAATGAATTCCGACAAGTACGCTTTGAACATGTTTAGGGTTGGGTTTTTTTCCTCCTTTTTTTGGGTTGTTTTGTTTTCTTTCACAGCATCCAACCTGCCCCCAGCAGGCTCTGCCTTCCTCCCAGCCCTCCCAGGCTCTGGCACAGCCACTCCAGCGATTCTGCACGGCCACAAACGCTCACCACAACCCCGGAGGGGGCCAGAAATCGGTCCAAAAACCCTGAATCCAGGCTGGTGAGGAGGCAAAGTCAGCGCAGGAGCTGCTACAAAGCGAGGCTGCATCCCAGCCAGGCTCCTCAGCGTGGCGAGGTTTAAATTGCCAATGATTTTCCATCCCTGCCTTCTTCCCCCTCCCTCTGCCACGGCACACGGGAAGGGAATGGAGTGGAGCAACGAGTGTATTTTGCCGTGTTAAAATTCCCTGCGAAGCCCGGAGTTGGCAGCGGCGAGGCCAGAGGCTGGCGAGGCAATTGGGGATTTAAAAAAGATTAAACTAATTTCTGTCACAAGGGCATTTTGCTTTTTAATCTTGCCCAGCTTTTTTTTTTTTTTTTTTTTTTTAATCTATTTTTTTATTTGGTGAAGCCAATGAGAGAGCAGGGAGCAGGGGGGGCGTGGGGAGGGGGGGGGGTTAATGCTTTTTCTTTGCCAGTGCAACGAGGGAATTTAAAGCAGGAAGCAGAGGTCACCTTTTCCCGGAGATGTGAGCTGGTCTCGTGGCGAATTAAGAACAATTTCTAATAAATCATTTAAAAATAACAATAAAAAAGGGTCCAACTTTCCCCCTCTGCCAAGGGGGGAGGAGGGGCACGCGATGGGTTTTTAGGAAGTGGGCACCGAGCCTGACCCTGTCACCACAGCCTGGTGGCACCAGGACATCCCTGCCCACCTGGATCCTCCTGGATTGTCCCCGAGGTGCCACCAGGAGACCCCAGGGCCTCCTCTCCCTGTGCCCAAATTGCCTTAGAGCCGCTCTGATTGCCTTGGTATTTTTTTTGGGGGGGGACAAGGACACCCCAGTGCCACCCAACCCTCCACCCTCCACCCTCTCGGCGCAGTTTTTTGGGATTTTTCCTTTGGCAGATGGAGCCTGGGCAAGGCTCAGACACCACTCAGCACCGTGACACCCACGGCGACCCAGCTGGAGCAGAAAGAGCCCCAGAAAGCAAAGAAAAAGGGTAAAAATAAAAAAAAAAAAATCAACCCCACAGGAGGGTGGAAGGGCTCAGCTTCCCGAGGGACTGATGGTGGGACAGGGCCTGCCCCAGTGGAAAAGGGGATTTATTTTTCCTGGGTTTTGATTCTTTCTAAAACACTTCAATATCTTCTCTGGCCTGACCAGCAGCAGTGCAAACACGAAAAGAGAGTTCACCCTTTTGCCAAAAAAACAAAAAACCAAACTGGAAAGGAAATAAAAACAGGGAAGGGAGAAGGGGGCGGTGGAGGGTGGGGGGGGGAAGGAAAAAAACAAAAAGCAGAAACATCTTAAAAAAAAAGGCAAGCTTTTTATAACAATAATTAAAGCAATAAAAACATACAAAACTTTGTTGTTTTTTAATATATATACACAGTACAAGGCTGAAGCACCTTTTTTTCTTTTTTTTTTCTTTTCTTCCCCGCCTGCTCAATCCCAAAGCCGGGGTGACAAAGCGACCCCCCGCGTGTCCCTGCCCCTTCCCCGCCGACCAGGAACAAAAAGGGACCTTCAACCAGTTTATTGACTTTATTTTTTTGATAGCCAAGTGCATTTCCAGGGGAAACCCCGGGCTGGGGGTGCCGTGCTGGGAGCGGGATCCGGCAGCACCCGGCCCCTGGGGCCCCGCCTGGGTTTAGTGTTGTCGGTGGAGTCTTTCATTGTCTTTTCTTTTTTTTCTATTTTTTTTTTTTTTTTAGAAAAAAAACCCAAAGGACCAACAAAAATGAGAGTTATAAAGTGTGGGTGGGTGGAAGGGGGGGGCTCCAGCACCGTGGCCCCCAGAGGAGGGGACAGGAGGGGACAGGCCGGGGGCTGCTGGCCGTGGGATGGGCTCCCGGCTCCTCCCGGCTCCCGTTTGCTTCATGCATGGCACATTCTCCATTTATTTATTTATTTCTCTGGGGTTTTTTTGTTGTTGTTGTTTTGTCTTTTTTTTTCTTTCCTCCTTTTATTATTAATGGTTTGTCATCGTCGTTGTGGTGGTGGTGGTGGTGGTTTTGTTTGTCTTGTTTTGTTTTGCTTTGTTTTTTTTTTTTTAGTTTTTTTTTAAATTTCGTTTTTTTAGCTTCAAACCTCCCAGTGAAAAATATTAAATATTCAAGGTAATAAAATAGATTATTATTTCTAGACTATATGTTCGGCCTGGCCCAAGGAGCGTCACCTGGGATACCCCTTGAAATAACCCCTAGACCACTGCATTGCAGGCAAGGCAAGGCACTTCCTCAGGTGATCCAGCTCGGCTTGCAGGCGCTCCCGCTCCGACACCATCTTCTGCTTCTGGGTCCTCAGCTCCTGCGGGCAGCAGGGAATGGGAATGGTCAGCAGGACAGCTCGTGGAGCGGGGGAAGAGTGGGGGAATAGGGTAGGGGTGGTGTAGGGGATGGGTGCTGCAGGGAATGGGATGGGAATGCTCAGCGGGCACCGGACAGCTCGTGGAGCAGGGAAATAGGGTGGGGGTGGTGTAGGGAATGGGTGCTGCAGGGGATGGGAAGTGCAGGGAATGGGCACTACAGGGTTTGGGATACAGCAGGGGATGGGCAGTGCAGGGTTTGGGGACTACAGGGAATGGGCAGTGCAGAGATGGGCAGTGCAGGGAATGGGCATTGCTGGGTTTGGGATACAGCAGGGAATGGGCAGTGCAAGGAATGGGAAGTGTAGGGAATGGGCATTGCTGGGTTTGGGATACAGCAGGGAATGGGCACTGCAAGGAATGGGAAGTGTAGGGAATGGGCATTGCTGGGTTTGGGATACAGCAGGGAATGGGCACTGCAAGGAATGGGAAGTGTAGGGAATGGGCACTGCCGGGTTTGGGATTTGGCAGGGAATGGGATATGGCAGGGAATGCACAGTGCAGGGAATGGGATACAGCAGGGAATGGGCACTGCAGGGAATGGGCATTGCCAGGTTTGGGATACAGCAGGGAATGGGCAGTGCAGGGAATGGGCACTACAGGGAATGGGCAGTGCAGGGAATGGGCAATGCAGGGTTTGGGATACAGCAGGAGATGGGCAGTGCAAGGAATGGGCACTACAGGGAATGGGCAGTGCAGGGAATGGGCAGTGCAGGGCTTGGGATACAGCAGGGAATGGGCACTGCAAGGAATGGGAAGTGCAGGGAATGGGCATTGCAGGGAATGGGCATTGCCAGGTTTGGGACACAGCATGGAATGGGCAGTGCAGGGAATGGGCAGTGCAGGGAATGGGCAGTGCAGGGAATGGGCAGTGCAAGGAACGGGCATTGCCGGGTTTGGGATACAGCAGGGAATGGGCAGTGCAAGGAATGGGATCCCTTGTGGGATGCTGAGCTTGCCTGGACGCTCTCATGAGGGATTTGGGTGCCAGGGAAACAGCGGGGGAATAGGATGGGAGGCAAGGAATGGGCACTGCTGGGTTTGGGATACAGCAGGGAATGGGGAACTCCAGGGATGGGCACGGCAGGGGATGGGCACGGCAGGGAATGGGTGCACGGGAGGCAGACAGGTGTGCTGTGGGAGGGTTGGGTGCCTCGAGGTCAGATCCCAGGAAGGTTGGGTGCCCAGGGGATGGGTGCCGAGGGTATGGATGCCCAGGGAATGGGTGCCCAAAGGATGGGGTGCTCAGGAGATGTGTTCCCAGAGGATGGGTTCCCAAAGGATGGGTGCCCAGGGATGGGGTGCTCAGGAGATGTGTTCCCAAAGGATGGGGTGCCCAGGGGATGGGAGCCCAGGGAATGGGTGCCCAAAGGATGGGGTGCTCAGGAGATGTGTGCCCAGGGGATGGGTTCCCAAAGGATGAGTACCCAGGGGATGGGTGCCCAGAGGATGGGTGCCCAGGGAATGGGTTCCCAAAGGATGAGTGCCCAGGGGATGGGTGCCCAGAGGACGGGAGCCCAGGGATGGGTGCCCAGAGGATGGGGTACCCAGGGGATGGGTGCCCAGAGGATGGGAGCCCGGGGATGGGTGCCCAGGGGATGGGTGCTCAGGCTACGGGTGCCCAGGGGATGGGTTCCCAAAGGATGAGTGCCCAGGGGATGGGTGCCCAGAGGATGGGAGCCCAGGGATGGGTGCCCGTCCCCACTCACCGCCATGCTGTGTGACAGCTGCTCGGCCGTCAGGCTCAGGGTGTAGTGCTGGGCCTCCAGCCTCCGGCACTGCGTCTGCAGCACCTGGCGCTCCAGGTTTTGTTCTGCAACACCCAAAGGACAGGGACTCAGCACCGGCTCCTCCGGCTCCCTGCGCCACCCACCGAGGGTGCCAGCCCCGCTCGGGGCTCTGCCCAGCCAGCAGTGATTGCCCCCAGCATCCCAGAGCATTCCCAACCCTGGCACTGCCTGGGGGGCACCTCCAGGTGCCACTGGGAGGGCATCAGGCAGCTCTGAGTACACTGATTTCTCACGCATGCATCAATTTTTGCAAAAACAACAGCAGCGCCTGCTGCTTTCGTGCTGCTCCTGCAGTGCTGGAGAACCCCCAGTGCCTCCCCAGCCCATCCCAGCAGGAACCAGCCACACCTCCCGAGGGAAAACAAAGCACAAAGCAGCATTTTACCCTCTCTGCACCCCTTACCTTCTATATGTTCCTGGTAAGCTTCAAAAATTGCCTCGATCCCTTGCCACTTGGGCCTGGGGTAATCTTCCTCCTCTTCCTCCTCCTCCTCCTCCTCCTCCTCGTCCTCGGAGGCGGAGTCCCGGGGCAGGGCGGGCAGTGGCCGGAGCGGCCCCTCGGCCGTGCCGTTGTGCGGGGGCCCGGCCAGGCGGGTGGACGCCTGCAGCTCGGGGATGTTGTAGTGGATGGAGGTGTCCAGTTTGTGGTTCTGCTCCGCCGTCAGCGCCGCCGTCCCCCCTGTGGGAGTCGCAGTCAGCCCCTGCCCGCTCCCCGCATCCCCTCAGGGCATTGATTCCGCCCTCCGTGGATGTTTTGGGAGGTGGGTTACAGCATTTTTGTCACTCCCTGTGCACTGGAGTAGTTTTATTTATCTCAATCGCTCAACTGAGTGAGTTTGGAGGCTTTGGAGCTGTATTAGCCCTTATCTTTAGCTGCAGCAATGAACTCGTGGGATGCCCCAGCAATGAGGTTGCCAGTGCCCAACCCCTGTGGGAGTCGCAGTCAGCCCCTGCCCGCTCCCCGCATCCCCTCAGGGCATTGATTCCGCCCTCCGTGGATGTTTTGGGAGGTGGGTTACAGCATTTTTGTCACTCCCTGTGCACTGGAGTAGTTTTATTTATCTCAATCGCTCAACTGAGTGAGTTTGGAGGCTTTGGAGCTGTATTAGCCCTAATTTTTAGCTGCAGCAATGAACTCATGGGATGCCCCAGCAATGAGGTTGCCAGTGCCCAACCCCAGTGGGAGGACAAAGAGGTGATATCCCAGTATCCAGTATCTGGCTTCCTGCATCCCTGCTTGTTTTTCTGGGCATCAGGGAGAATTTCTTGACTGAAATGCCCACTGGAATGGGCTGCCCAGAGAGACGGTGGAGTCCCCAGCAGTTCAGGAATGGCTGGATGTGGCTCTGGTCTGGGTGACAGGGTGGGGATCAGTCACAGGTTGGACTCGAGCTTGGAACTCTTTCCCAACCCCAATGATTCTGGGATTCTGGGATCTGTGTCCCCCCTGTCACAGCATGAGCTGGGAAATGCTCCTTAGGCCTCGGCCTTGATGAGCAGCACCTGGATTCAGCTCCTCTGGAGTTTATCACAAACCCTGTCTGCTTATCCCAGGCACTGCTGCTGTCTAACGAGCTCCTTTTTAATGACCAGCCTTGGAAACTTATTTTCCTGGCCTGAACAGCCCAAGTGGGATCATCACTTTGTTATCAAACTTCCACAGAAAGTCACCGACCTGAACCAGGGCCAGGGTGGAAAATTCCTGTGACTAAAACCCTACAAAGTCCCTGAGCGAGACCCCTGCAGCTCTCCTGGACCACAGTGGGCTGGGACCAGCAAATTCCCTGAGTGGGGCCTCTCAGAGCCAGGGAATTCTCGCATTTCCTGCACTTGGAGGATCCCTGAGCCACAGCAGATCCTGGGCTGATCCCCCCACTCCTCAAAGCTCAACACTTCACTCATTAAGAAGATGCAAAGGCATCCAAAGTGAGCATTTCACTGAATTCCAGAGGAATTTTTCACAGGTACCTTGTACAGACTCTTTAGGTCCATGTGTGGGTGAACCTGCCATAGCAAATATCCTGGGAATCTCACTCTCCTGGATTCTTAAGGACTCTAGATTTGTAAGTTAGGCCTGGAAGGAAGTTACTGTTGTGTGTAAACTCTGTAGGGCTCCTCTGCTAAACTGTTTAACTTATCAATCAAGTTTCAGTTAAGTTTAAATGTTGTTAAGTTTAAGTGCTGTTAAGCCTGAGTGCTGTTTAAACACAAACCTGTTGCTCAAGTCCAGGCTCAGTTTAGCACAGGGGTCTGTTCTGAACTTGTGACTCAACACAAGAGTCTTCCTTATTCCTTTTTGTCCTCACCCTTTCCCATCCCGTTGTTTCCCCCTCCTCCAGCCCCCCCCCACATTATTTGGGGTTTATTTCTTGACTTTGGAGCTCTGTTTGCTCTTTCAGAGTGCTTGAACCACCTCATAAACACTAGAGCGAGCCTTGCCGACACACTCCGTTGTGCTGCTGGTTTTACACACTAAGCCTGGTTTTGCTGATACTTCTGCTTGCTGGTGATTCTTAAAGTGACTTTAAAACACTGATCCCCATTACCTTTGTGCTTCTGCAGCGCCTTCTGCGTGGACTGCAGCACCGACTCGTGGAACTGGTGGGCAAACTCCTCGGCAATGAAGGGCTCCCAGGGCTTGCTCTTGCCGTTCATGCTGTGGGACAGCGGCACCGGGATGTCCTTGGGGAGGGGACCCCTGACGTAGCTGAGGATGCTCAGAGCCTTCTTCCCGGGGTGCCCATCGCTCAGCCGGGGCTTCTCTGGTGCTGTGCCCGACTCCTTGGGCCTCGGGGGCTCCTGGGGTCTCAGCTGCTCTAACCTGGAGGCTTCCGCCGCCTTGGGCGCCTCTGGCACGGACACGGCGATGCCCACGGGTTTATCCAGGTCCAGCAGGAGCGGCGGCACCGGCGGCTCTTTGGGAAGAGGGGGAGCAGTTGGGTACAGCCAGGAGTCCCTGTGCCCTTCAGGGCAAAGCCGTGCCCCCCATGCCCAGACCCAGGGAAGGACGTGGGGCACTTACCGGTGCTGGGGGCACCGGGGCTGTCCCGCGGGGAGCTCTTCACCACCACGGCGGCCGGCGTGGTCTTCTGCTTCATGGCCTGGAGCATCTCCACCAGCTTCTCCTTGTCTGCGGCATGGGAAGCTGAGGTTTAGTGTAGCCTCTGCTCAGCAGAGCAAGCTCGAGGCCCCAGGCAGGGCCCACCCACAGCACCCCCAAAGCCGAGCCTGCGCGGGCCATGGCTGTTACCTTTCCTCTTCTCGGCGCTGATGTGCGTGAGGTTGAAGATGGTGAGGAAGCGCTTCTTCTCCTCGAAGTTGGGGCTGTTGTTCATCTCGTCGGGGCTGTAGCGGGTGGAGAGCGGGAGGCGCGGGGAGGGCGTGCGGCGCTTGTTCTGCACCGTGGGCGGAGAGGGGCTCCGCTCCCGCAGCATCCGCCGGCGCTTGCGCCGCTTCTGGCTCAGCAGTTCCTCCTTCTGCTGCTGCGTGGTGAGGCCGAAGAGCTGCAGGAACTCCAGCTTCTGGGGCGACCAGGGGGAGAGCAGAGCAGGGTCATCCCCCGTCCCCATTCCCATCCTCGTCCTCATTCCTGTTCCCATCCCCATCCTCATCCCGGTTGCAGTCCCCATTCCCATTCCCACCCCCATTCTCATCTCCATTCCTCTCATCCTCATCCTCATCTTCATTCCTGTTCCCATCCCCATTCTCATCTCCATTCCCCTCATCTTCATTCCCGTTCCCATCCCCATCCTCATCCCTGTTGCAGTCCCCATCTCCATTCCCATTCCCATCCGCATCCTCATCTCCATTCCCCTCATCCTCATCTTCATTCCTGTTCCCATCTCCATCCTCACCCTCCTCCCACCCCCATTCCCATTCCAATACCCATCCTTACCCCCACCCCCATCTCCACTACCCATCTCCATCCCCCATCCCTCACCCCCCCAGAGCCTCTGCAGGTGTCTGGGGCTGTTCTGGGCACTGGGAACTGCTGTAAAGGAGGGGCTGCTCCCCCAGGGGACAGCAGGGGACACAGAGGGGACAGCAGGGCACAGGGAGGGCACAGGGAGTGCCATCAGTACCTCAGAGGATGTGTCCAGCTTCAGCGGGGGCTGCTCGGCCACGCAGCGGAGATGGGCCCGCACCTCCTCCTCGTCGCTGTCATCACAGGAGTCATCCAGGTCGTAGTAGTACCCTGGGGATGGGGAGAGGCTGCTGTGAGGCTGGGGACACCCTGGGGACCTGCTGGGACCCCCGGGAATCTTCTGGGACACGGGGGAACCCCACTGGGGGTGCAGCAGGGTGAGATGTCAGAGAGGAGTGATGGGGATCCAGTGTGGGGCCCAACGGAGCACTGTCCCCCCTCCAGAAGCTGTGGGACCTCGGAGGGCATCGCCACCCCTGTATATCCTCTTGCCATGGCACTGGGATGGGTGGCAGGGGGTCAAGGGGGCACAGCCTGTGGCTCAGCCCCCATCCCAAAGGCGTGGGAACAGCAATTCCAACCCCCTCCAAGCTCTCCACCTCCTCCTCACCGCTGCTCTCATCCCCACTCCAGCAACCCCATCAATATTTAAAACCCTCTTATTAGCTCCAGTTCATCATTTATTAACGGGCCCCGTCTGGAGCGCAGGGTTTACCGCCCCGCTCGGATGCGGGAACGTC
This sequence comes from Monarcha castaneiventris obscurior, assembly GCA_026261815.1. NCBI lineage: Eukaryota > Metazoa > Chordata > Aves > Passeriformes > Monarchidae > Monarcha > Monarcha castaneiventris. Next base: position 473,249 of record JAMPIT010000712.1, on the reverse strand, counting down.
GGCATTCCCGGGAGACCCCCGGGCAGGTCCCGGTGCCGGGGGGGAACATCCCCGGTCCCTCACCTTTCTCGCGGGCCTCCCGCCGCCGGCGCTCCTCCAGGTCCAGTTTGCTGACCAGCCTGCGGTGCTGCTGCACGAACTCGTCGTAGATGTACATGGGGTCCTGGGCGCGGGGCTGGGGGGGCCGGTAGGGCGAGCTGGGCTTGGTGGCCTCGGGGAACGGGGTGGCCGGGGCTCTCTGCTGGCTCAGGATGCTCTGAGTGGATTTTTCCAGCTCAGCTAGGAAGGGGGTGTGGGCGAAGGCCCCGTGCTCCGGGGCGCCGGGCTCCCGTCCCGGGGGGTATTTCTCCAGAGCATCCCTCTTCCTCGGTCCCTCCTCCAGCTTCTCCGGGCAGAAGACCCTCTCCACCTTCACCAGCGGGATGCCCTGGCGGCTGGGCTCGAAGGGCGCCGGGTGGCTGTGGAGGGTGTGGGGCTCGGGGAGGCGCCGCGGAGGGTCGGGGGGGCTCTCCATCAGCGAGACGGGGTTCCAGAGGGACGTGGTGACGGGGTGGTGCTGGGGTTTGGGGGAGATGAGCGGCGGGGGCCCGCCAAAGTGCTGCCCTGGCTCCCGGCTGCTCGGCTCGTGGCGGCTCGATCCCAACCTGCGGGGAGAGGAGGGCACCGGAGAGGTGAGGAGCTGGCACTGCCGGCGCAGAGCTGGCAGTGCTCCAGCACCGGGGGATTTTGGGGAGAAACGTGCCTGTCAGGGACACCCAGAGAGGTTCGTGCAAGTGGGGCTGCCACGCTTGTCCCCTCCCTGCCACCAGCCTGAGGGGTGGGGGCAGAGTTAAGGCTGTGCAGGGATGTGCCTGCACCCCAAAAGCACCGGGGCTGGAGACCCCAGCCTTGACCCCCGGTGTGGGGACAAGCGAGCCACCAGCCCTGGCACAGCCCTGTGGGCGAGGGCAGCGCCCCAGCACAGCCCTCCTCCAACAGCCGGAGCCGGAGCCAGCCCGTTAGCGGGATAAATATTTCATGTGCCCAAGCTGTGCATTTAACACTTTTCCGCTCCAGCGCCCCGGAGCTCCACGCACGGAGCAGCGGGTTCAGCCCGGCGCCGCCACCGTGTCACCGCCTGCCCCCCGGGATCCGGCCCTCTCCCGCCCCGCTGGATGCTGGGGAAGGATGGGCATGGAACAACCCTGGCTGCAGGTGTTCTGGGGTGACCTTGCTGTCTCCTCTCCGGTTTGGGGTGGGAGGAACGGATGAGGAAAGGAGCCTGCGGCGGGCGCTCGCCTTTGTGCCGCCCCGTGATCCGCTCCTTATTATCCTCGATGAGCCGCGCTAATCCCCTGGATACCCAAAAATAACAAAGGGAGCAGGCGGCAGAGCTGGCTGGATGAGCCGGCACCGCTTAAGTGCTCAGCCACGGGGGCGAGCAAGCCCCTGCCAATCAATCCGGGGGCACGGGCACGCTCCGCTGCCCCCCAAAACCGCCCGGCTCGGCGCAGGTGCCCCCCAAACGAGGCATCCACCCTCTGGCCCCGCTGCCCGGGAGGGGGGAGCTGCAATTAGCGGTGCCGGTGGCTGGGCAGCACCTGGCCACTCGCCGCTGGCCCCTGGCCACCTCCCGGGCTCGGCGCCTGCCGCCGCGCAGATGCCGGGCACCGGGAGCGCCGGGTGCTGCCAGCGCAGCCGGCCTGGCTGGCACCACGTGGCAGGAACCCGCTGGCACCGGCCGGGCACCGCAGCTTCGGCTCGTGGGATGTGTGAGGGGCACGGCCGTGGGGCGGTGGATGCCTGATGGGGGGCAGAGCTGGGTAACGGGGTGGGCACAGCCACAGGTTGCGGGGGAAATCCTACAGATCATCCTATCATGGCATGGTGGAATGGTGTGGGATGAGGGGACCTTAAAGGTCATCCCATGGGCAGGGATACCTTCCACTATCCCAGGCTGCTCCAAGCGCCATCCAATCTGGCTTTGAACACTTCCAGGGATCCAGGGGCAGCCACAGTTTCTCTGGGCACCCTGTGCCAGGGCCTCCCCGCCCTCACAGGGAACAATTCCTTCCCAATATCCCATCTAACCCTGCCCTCTCTCTCCATTCACAGACATTCCCCCTGTCCTGTCACTCCTTTCCCTTGTCTAAAGTCCCTCTCCAGCTCCAGATACAGACATTTCAACAAGGACAGCTGGGACATGGGAAAATGCAGCTCAGTTTTGGGGGAAAGCTCCATCCCTGGAGCAGGGCTGGCACCATCCCTACCTGGGATGCTCGGGCCGGTGCTCGGGCTCGGCTTGGCTCGGGGCCCGCCCTATGTCCAGGTGCTGCTCCAGCACTTGCTGCCGGAACTCCGAAACTTGGGATTGCCGATCCTCCTTCTCCTGGCGCAGCCGGCGCTGCCGGGCCAGCCACTTCTCCTCCTCGTTGGTGCGGTGGATGAGCAGCGCCGTGGCCGCGCTGCTCCCGGGCAGCGGGAACACGCTGTGGTTGGGGATGAGGCTGGGCACGGGGTGGTGGGAGCCCGGCGGCGGGTGCAGAGGGTGCTGGATGGGCTTCGGCGTGGGCAGCACCGAGTCCTTGAGTTTGTCTGCGTGGGGAAATGGGCGGTGGAGAGTCAGGGTGTGGAAGAGGGGAGGGCGTTTTGGGGTGAGCGTCCCTGGGGCAGCCACCGGTCAGAGCTCAGCACAGGGAGCTGCCCACTCACTGCACCAGGCACGGTGCCACCCCGGCCCGAGTCAGATGGCACCGGCACTGTGCCGCCGCAGCTGGGCTCCTGGCAAAGCGAGCTGGCAGCCAGGACAGCCCATCCCCATCCCCAACCACCTCCCAGGGCCACCGACCCCCTCGGCTTTGCCATCTGGAGGGGACAGGACCAAGGCAAGCTGTGCAAGGTGAGCATTACCTGCTCTGCCGGGCGCCAGCGGCTCCACGGGCTTGCCCCGCTCCTCGGCCGGGTGCCCCCGCAGCCCGTGCAGCTCCGCCACGGGGAGGAAGGGCCCCTCCATGGCTTTCACCATGCTCAGCTCCTTCTCCCGGGCACGCTCCCGCTGCCTCTCCAGCTCCCGTTCCCGCTCCTTCTCCCGTTCCCGTTCCAGCTCCTTCTCGCGCTCCCGCTCCCGTTCCCGCTCCTTCTCCCGCTCCCGGTCGGCTTCTCGCTCCCGCTCCTTCTCCCGCTCCCGCTCGCGCTCCCGCTCCCTCTGCCGCAGCTCCTCGTCCATTTGCAGCCTGCAGAGAGAAAAGCCAAAAAGAAAAGCACCAACCCCAAACATCCCCCCTGGAGCACCCTTACAATCAATGCTGGATGCCTCTCATCGTCCCCTGGAACACCCCTGAACCTCCAGAGCACCCCCAAACAATTCCTGGGCACCTGCCAGCATCCTCTGGAGCACTCCCAAATCCCTACTCACCTGTCAGCACCCCTGGAGCACACCAACACCACCCCTGGTCCTCTGTCAGCATCCCCTAGAGCGCCCCATCCCTCCCTCCCCACCATCCATCAGCCCTTCTGTACCTCTCGGCGGCGAGGCTGGAGATGCGCTCGGACTGCAGGGCGGAGAGGGAGGAGTGGGAGAGCTCGGGGGGGTACCGGACCCCCGAGAGGTGCAGGTGCATGGCCGAGGGGTGCAGGGGGGGCAGCGAGCCCGGCGCTGGCAGCGGGTAGAAGGGGGACCGCAGTGCTGACAGGCAGTACGACTCATCCATCCTGGGAAAACAGGGATGCTCAGGCAGGCAAGGAACCCCCCAATTCCCCTCCAGGGAGCCGGATGGGAGCTGCCTTCTACCGGGAGAAAGGGAGGGAGAGCCCCAAAACACCCTCCCCAGACCCCAAAGCTCATTCAGCAGCAACTCCCAGGGATCCCAAGGCTCAGAGGTGCCCACCTGAAGGCAGGATGAGGGAAGGGGTGATGTGTCAGGTAGCTGGGGTGGTAGTAGGCGGCGGCAGTGGCCGGGTCGAGGCCGAGGGGCGGCAGGGAGGACATGCGGAGGTCCTCGGCCGTGTGGTAGGGACGGAAGCTCCGCAGGTAATCCTCGGTCACCGCGCTGGGAGGCACCACGTGATGCACCGGCCGCTGCAGGCTGGGGGGCAAGGAGATGGTCACCATCCCTCGCTGTCCCTCCGGGGGAGATGCCACCTCCCCCAGGTGGGACCAGAGCTCGCAGGGCACAGCCACACCCTGCAATCCACCCCCCCAGAGCAGACTCACTTGAGAGGCGGGAAGCGCGAGTCCTGGACCACGGAGCTGGGGGGCAGCCCGAAGGAGTAGGGTGTCCCCAGGAGGTGGGAGGGCACAGTGGGACCCCCTGCTTTCTCCTGTGTCAGCGGGGGCTCTGAGATGAGGCGCTCGCGGCCGGTGCTGCTGCTGCTGCCTCGTGACCCTGCTTCCTGCTGGGAGGCAAAGGGGCAGGGACGCCAAGATGGGCATTAGGGGATGGCAGGAGATGGGGAATCGCTGCTGTGTCCCCACCCCGAGACCCTCGGTAGGTCCCCAGCATGCCCTGCCTGGCACCAGCATCCAGGAGAGGATGCATCCAGCAGAGCATCTCCTGCATCCAGGCTTTGGAAGGGCAGCTGGAGGGGTGGGAGGGTCTGGGAGGCTGCACTGGGGGGGGCCCCAGTGGGAAAGGAGGTGCTGGAGCCGGGGCAGAGCTGAGGGCAAGACACCCATTACCTGCCCGGAGATTTATGGCCGCTTTGTTCTCCAGAGCTATTAATCATCTGGGGAGGAATGACACGGCCGGGGGAAATCCAGCCGGCCTCTGATAAGGGCCATAACCCAGGGGTCAGCCCGCAATCCCCCCCAGCATCAGCACCCTCCCTCAGGGCCTCAGCCGCTTTCCATCAGCTTCCACCCCTGGTGTCAGACTGAAGGTCACTCCCTGGCAAGGGGGAACCGCGTGGGGTGACAAGAGACTCCACAGGACCTGACAATCAGCGGGGTGACCCCCAGCAAGGCACGTTTTGGTTTAAATATTATTACTTTTCATCGCGCCTTCTCCCTTTAGCAGCTCAGGAGGAGGAGGAGGATGGGGGCATCCACAGCATCCCCCACACTGTGGGTGCATCCCTCCCCACCTCATCCCATCCCATCCCATCCTGCTCCCCAGCCCCTCCAGGGCAGGCCCAGGGCAGGGCCAGCCCCAAGGTCACCACGAAGGGTGAGGTGTCCCCGCTGTGCCTCCGTGCCAGGCTCTGCTCTAACCACCTCCCATCCCGACCACCACCACGCTCGGTTAACCCCCACACTGAGGGGGACACGGGGGTGACACCACGCTGGGGAGCAGCCGGACACCCCACGCACCCCTCCGAGCTCCCGGGGATCACGGTTCCATTTATTTCCCCCACTCTCCGCCGCCCCCGGCGTTTCTCATCCCCTACCCTCGCCTCTCCGCTTTGTGGTTTAATTAGTCTTTCCAAGTGGCATAATCCCCCCGGGAATCTGCTTGTAGCATGCGGAGGAGAGGAGAACCACTAACGATGCTTCTTAATTAGCTGCTCTCCCCCCACCTCCACCCCCCCTCCCCTCCACTCCTCCTCCTTCCTTGAGCTCCCCTCCGGATGGCAGCCCGGGGATGATGGCAGCGAGGGGACGATGGCAGCCCGGGGATGATGGCAGTGAGGGGACGATGGCAGCTCAGGGATAATGGCAGTGTGGGCACAATGGCAGTGTGGGGACGATGCGAGTGTGGGGACGATGGCAGTTGGGGGATGATGGCAGTGGGATGATGTCAGTGAGGGGATGATGGCACTGTGGGGATGATGGTAGCATGGGGATGATGGCAGTGTGGGGACGATGGCAGTGGGGGGACAATGGCAGTGTGGGAATGATGGCAGCGAGGGGACGATGGCAGCCCAGGGATGATGGCAGTGAGGGGACGATGGCAGTGTGGAGATGATGGTAGTGGGGGGATGATGGCAGTGTGGGGATGATGGCAGTGGGGGTACAATGGCAGTGTGGAGATGATGGCAGTGGGGGGATGGCAGTGTGGGGATGATGGCAGTGGGGGGATGATGGCAGTGGGGGGATGATGGCAGTTGGGGGATGATGGCAGTGTGGGGATGATGACAGTGTGGGGATGATGGCAGTGTGGGGATGATGGCAGTGGGGGGATGATGGCAGTTGGGGGATGATGGCAGTGGGGGGATGATGGCAGTGGGGGCACTGGGATGTGTGGCAGCCCAGGGACGATGGCAGCCCCAGTGACAACGGCAGCTCAGGGACACAGCAGTTTGGGGACACAGCAGTTTGGGGACACAGCAGTTTGGGGAAGGGACCAAACGTGGGCAAGCCCAGCGATCCCTCAGGAGCCGTGCCCGGCATCTCACACCCTCCACCTTCCCCCCAAACACAGCCCTACCTGTCTGCCCTCGCTCCTCCAGACCCCATTGACCGTCTTGGTGGGGGCGATGGTGACGACGGGCGGCGTGCTGGGCACGCTGTGCCCCCCCGGGGGCACGATGATGGGGCCCATGGGGCCACGCTTGGGCGTGCTGGCAGGGGAGCTGTGGTTGGTGGCTGGCGAGGACACCGGGGACGACTCGCTGCTCAGCGAGGACCCTGCAATTAAACCAAAAATCGGAGTAAGTTAGGAGAACACAGCAGTAACTGGATGAAATCACCCTCTGGAGGAGCTGGAGCCATTCCCGACAGGATGCCCCGCTGCAGGGAGCAGGGGTGGGGCACTGGGATGCATGCAGCATGGTCAGCACCCTGCCAGACCCACAAGCTGGACCCCCATCCTCCCATCCCAAAGGGAGGTTTCCCGTTGCACAGTGGGATGGGGCAGCCTCTTGCTGCCACTGGGACTGCCAAGCCCCCAGTGCCACAAAGCCCCTTGGCACAAGTGACACCAGTGTGACGCCAGCCCCAGACGGCCACATCTTCCCGAGGCAAACCCAGAGACTCCTTAATCCAGCTGCAAAAGTTGTCAGGGAAAAGCCAGGGCCTCTGGAGAGGCTGGGATGAAGGAGTGACTCCCTGACACCCTTGGGCAAGGCTTTGGTTTCATTTGCATAATACATCTGTACTTTAGCTTATCCCCACCCCAGGGATGCTGGCCATATTTCCAAAGGAAAAATAAAACTGGAGCGAAAGTGGAGAACAGGAAAAGCAGAGAAATACAAATCCCACATTAACCAGGGCACAGGGAGCCTGGTGTCTGCTCCACGGGACACTTCCCATTCCTCAAGCCCAGCAGGGCAGCCTGGGGGGCTGCAACCTCCCCAAACTCTGCTCCTCCACCCCAGAGTCTGGGTCAGAGGGGGATTCCAGCACACCAGCAGGGATCAGCTGTAGGAGAGCGAGGAGTGCTCTGTGGGCACAGCAGGATGAGGTGACAGCGATGCTCCAGGGCAGTGAGCAGGGCACAGAGAGGGGCCGAGCGTGCAGGGCGTCTCCTCACCCTCCAAGTGTGCGAGGCCACTCCCCTGAGTGTGCCAGCCAGCTCCCATCCCGTGGGCACACCAGCCAGCTCCCAGAGCGTGCCAGCAGCTCCTCACCCTGCACCCCACCTCCGTCCCCTCGCCCTCTCCTCACACCACCAGGAGTCTGGGAATGCCGGGGGAAGCAGGAGCAGCCCCAGGCAGCAGGAGGGACGCCGGGTGGGAAGGACGCTCCATGGGAAGGACGCTCCATGGGAAGGACGCTCCATGGGAAGGATGCTCCATGGAAAGGATGCTCAGCAGAGCAGAGGCCGAGCGGAGCATCCCGCTGCCGGCCGCCCTCCCTGATTAATTATTCCCGAGTCGCCCCGAATCACTTTCATTTGAAGAGCAGCGAGGCTGGGGGAAGGAGAAAGGCTGTCCCCAACAAAGGAGGCCGATTTGACACCCACTGAAGTCTATCTTGTCAGCGCAAGGCCAACAACAATTAGCAGCCTAATCCCCTCTGAGCTGGGAAGCCATTACTCACCACGCGATAGCGTTAACAATCAATACCATCACAATGAGCCCGGCAATTAATGAAGCTAAAGTCTTACTTCAGAACCTTAATTCTCGCTGTGTGGCTTTAAACGGGAGGGTTTGTGATCGTTATAATTAACTGGTGGTATTCAGCCAGGAGTTAGTCAATGAAACTAATCTGGATTGGAGATGACAAGAGGCACAGTGTGATGGTGTCACCTTTGTTTTCTGACCTCCCGCTTCCCGCTCGGCGATAGCAGATTAGCAGCCCGGGCTGACAGGCAAATGTAATTAACAGCTGAGACCCTGACGGAGAACTGGGAAAAAAAGAAGGGAAGGGGGAGTGTGGAATCAAACCCACCCTGCAGACAGCCCCGGGCAGGACAAGAGGCAGCAGCCCCCGGGCAGGCGGTGGCTTTGTGGAGCTTTGCTGGGAAGGGGTTGGTCAGGATGAGGCTTGACAGTTTGGGATGCTGCAGAGCAGCAGAACATCCCTAGGGGTGTCCCAGCACACCTGTGAGCCCATAAAGGTGGAAAAAAATACAGTGATCCTGCATGGATCTGGCATTTGCCAGAGCAGAGCAGCTCCCGTGGTGGGAAGGGAAGTGGGGTGAGCATCTCCCGTTGTGGGAAGTGGGTGAGGATCTGAGGGAAAAGCAATTCATTTCCTGGTGCTAAAAACCACAGCAAGGAGAGAAACCCCCTTCCCAACACACACCCAAACCCCCACGGATCAAAAACCTCTGGGATGGGCCACTTGAGGCACCCAAATGGGCGAGGGAGGGGTTTCTGCAAACAAACTACGAAGGTGTTAAAGGGAAATCCAAAGGGAGCGTGGCTGCTTCTCTCCAGAGCCACAAAATCCATGCCCAAACCTGCTGATGTCCCTCGGGACGGGCTGAGCAGCACAGGGAGGGCACAAGCTGTGGGGTGCAAGGGGGGAAAAAAAGCAAAATAATTCCCCAAAGTCAATCAATCGCTCCAAAGGAAGCAGCTGGGTTCCAGAGGAAGCAGCAGGGAAAAACCAGGAGCTTCCAGCGAGGATGAAGCATCACCAAGACCAGGTTCCCTCAGAGTTACAGGGACCTGGTTATCCCCTCACGTTTCCTTGGGAGCAGCCAATGCTTCAGGTCATGGCTGTGCCAGGGATTTTGGGGCTGCAAGGACGGTCTTGTGGAAGATGTTGCTTCCAAAACGGATTTTCCGAAAAAGAACCTCGCAAAAGGGGGTCTTGGAAAAAGGATTGGGCCAAAAAGGCCTTTAAAACAAGGTCTTCCAAAAAGACCTTGCAAAAAAACATCTTGCAAAGGGGCTGGGTGTCTTCTTCAGGGATCAAAGTGCCCAGGCAACGGGCAGTGATCCAAGGGGGGCACCCACCGATGCAACCAGCAGGGATAAACAGTATTTCACCCCAAACTGAGAATAGCAGCAGTCTCCTGAAACACTTCCCAGCCTGGGGACTGGCTGCCTCCCCCCCTGGGTGTGGGAGCCCCAGCAATTCCCACAGGATGCTCCAGAAGCAGCTCACACCCAGCATCCCATCTCCAAGCAGGGACAGGGGGGTGTGATGGAGGATGCTGGGGACCTCCCGTGGCTGTTCAGTTGGGAAATTTGGCTGGGGAAGCAGCAAATCAGAGGAAGCTCTGGAAAAAGCAGCGTGCTGGGAGGGGAGCAGGGCTGGTCCCTGCCATGCCCTGCTCTCCTAGGGCACCATGAGCAATGCAGCACTCGGATTACTCTGGATGAATTCAATTCCCAAACTGCCCCCTCGAGACACGACGCCAGGAAAAGGCATTAGCTGGGAAAGGGCAGGAAAACACCAGCTCCAGCTCTTGGGAAAGGCATTGGTGTTTGTCACCCCCCTGCCCCTGTCCCTGTGGCTGTCCCCACCTCTGGGCTCCTCGGCTTGCTTGGCGAGCTTGCGGAGAGCGGCGGCGAAGCTGGAGGAAGGTGCTGCCTGGACGGACAAAGTGCTGCTGGCGGCGGGGCTGCCATTGGGGACGATGGAGCCGTTCAGGGGGGACGGGGTCAGGGGGCTCACGGTGGCGGTGGTGCGGGTGGCGGTGGAGAGCATTCCTAGGGACGGCGATTTCGGCTCATGGCTCATGCCTGTGAAGGAGAGAGCGTGGGTTAGAGGCAGGCAGAGAGGATCCTCGATTTCCCCCAGGAGCCGGCAGCACCAACACCTCTCCTCTCGTTCAGCATCCCACCCCAAAATGCACCCCGAGTTCAGGCAATGGGGGGAATCCGGTTCCACATTCCAGCATCCCACAGTCCCACTGAAGCCCTGGGTAAGGGAGCAGGGGGGCTGAGTCCCTGTGTCCCCCAAAACATCCACTCAGGGTATTTCGGGGGACACAAGGACTTCAACATGCTGATGGAGGCGATGGGGAGGGTGCAATCCCCTGACTCGCATGGTGCTGCCAAAACCCAAAGCGTCGCTGCTGCACCCCTGATTGACACCACTGCACCCCCAAATCCCAGCCACTGCACCCCAAAATCCCCACCACTGTACCCCTAAATCCCCAATATTGTATCCCTCGAATTCCCATCACTGCAGCTGTGGATGAACAATATTTCATCCTTGGGTATTCAGCATTGTACCCCCAAATTCCCAATAACACATCCCTGGATCCCCAGAACTGCACCCTTAAGTCCCCACCACTGCACCCCCAAATTCCCAATAAAACATCCCTGGATCCCCAGAACCTCACCCTTAAATCCCCACCACTGCACCCCCAAATTCCCAATAACACCTCCCTGGATCCCCAGAACTGCACCCTTCAATCCCCACCACTGCACCCCCAAACCCCCAGCACAGCACCCCCAGCTCCCCACACTGCACCTTCAGATCCTCACGCCCCAAATCCCCACCACTGCACCCCAAAGCACCGAGGTGACCCCAAAAAGCGAGGTTCAGGTGGAGAGCAGGAGAGTGCAGCCCTCCCCGAGCCCCCCCGGCTGTCACACCAATTGCTCCAGGGCTCTCCACCTCCCAAAACAGCAACTGCTGATGTCAGGGCCCTTAAAATAGACTTCACCGAGCAGCTTCATTAACACCAGCCTAAAATTAGCCCCGCTCCCAGGTGGGCAGGAGGACGGGGTGAGGAAGGGGGGGTCGTGGGGCAGCCCCCAACTCCCAGCGGGCCCGGAGGCTGCTCGAGGCATTGGAACACCTGGAGCATCCACTGCAGAGGGTGGATGGAGCATCCCCGGAGCATCCCACGGCAGCGGCTGGCCGGGGAGCCGGCGGGGCACGGGGGGCACTCAGCGTTGATTAATCTTTGCCCCCCGGCCCCAGGAGAGGCGGCCGGCTCGGCGGCGCGCTCCCCTCTGCCCTCATTATACAAGCATTTATTAACTCCGCTGCTCTCAGCCATTGACTGCCGCCTTGTCGACACGCTCGGCTCATGTAAATTCATTACCGGAACAGCTGGGAAGCCAACCCGCCACGCCAGCCCGGCCCCGGCACCCCCGGGCTCCGCGCTGGCACCCCCTGGCTCTGCTCCAGCCCCGGGGGAGGGCTCGGTGCGCCCCCGAGAGCGGGGCACCGGGATGTGCCTGCGGCTCCCGGCACCCACGCACCCTCCAAAGGGGACGCAGCGCTCCAGGCACAGCCTGTGACTCCCTCGCACCCCCTGAGCATTGCCCCACATCCACCAGGCACTACCCCGCATCCACTGGGCACCGCCCCGCATTCCCCGGACACTGCCTGGCATCCCCTTGGCACAGCCCTGCATCTCCCGGCACTGGCCTGCAGCCCTCAGGCACTGCCCCACAGTGTGCTCGGGCACAGCCCTGCAGCCCCTGGGCACTGCCCCACATCTCCCAGGAACAATCCTGCATCCCCAGGCACTGCCTGGCATCCCTTTGTCACAGCCCTGAACCCCCTGGGCACTGCCCCACATCTCCCAGGAACAATCCTGCATCCCCAGGCACTGCCTGGCATCCCTTTGTCACAGCCCTGAACCCCCTGGGCACTGCCCCACATCTCCCAGGAACAATCCTGCATCCCCAGGCACTGCCTGGCATCCCTTTGTCACAGCCCTGAACCCCCTGGGCACTGCCCCACATCTCCCAGGAACAATCCTGCATCCCCAGGCACTGCCTGGCATCCCTTTGTCACAGCCCTGCAGCCCCCCCAGCACTGCCCCACAGCCTCCAGGCACTGCCCCACATCCACCAGACACAATCCTACATCCCCAGGCACTGCCCCACATCTCCCAGGCACTGCCCCACATCCACCAGACACAATCCTACATCCCCAGGCACTGCCTGGCATTCCCTTGGCACAACCCTACATCCCCCCCAGGCACAGCCCCACAGCCTCTAGGCACAGCCCCGCATCCCCCCAAGCACTTCCCAGTGCCCCCCAGTTCCTCCCCACCTACCAACCCCAGCACAACCCCCTCTTCCAGCCCCAGCCCGGGTCTGGAGACGCTTTTCCAACCATCCGGTGGGATCAGCAGGCTGGCGCACGGGCACGGGGCTGGCGCACGGGCATCACCCGTGTGATGCTCAGCTGATCCCCGCGGCCCCAAACGCCTCCCGGTCAACTCATGATCCCGATGGGATTTGCCAGGCGAGCGCAGGGCAGCCGGGAGCCGGCGAGTGAGTGGCCGGGCAGCGTGCGGGGTGCTCGGGTGGCCCCCGGGCTGAGCCGTGCCGCTGCCCCAGCCGCGCTCCAAACCAGTTCTGCCGCTCCCTCCCGGTGATAAAATCGGCGCCTCCGCCCCGGCTGGGGCCCGAGCAGCGCCGCTCACCCGCCGTGCCCCGCCGGCTCTGGCGTCCGTCTGTCCGGGCGTCCCTGGGCTGCTCCGCGGGCCTGCTGCCAGCTGGGGAAACTGAGGCATGGAGAGCTGGCTGGGCGGGAGCATCCACACGGGGATGGGATGGGATGGGATGGGATGGGATGGGATGGGATGGGATGGGATGGGATGGGATGGGATGGGATGGGATGGGATGGGATGGGATGGGATGGGATGGGATGTGGGGCTGCCGTGCTGCGTCCCCCCCCATCCCTCCGGCATCCCGTCGCCGGCACGGCGTGGGTGCCACTCACCCCTGCGGGTGGCTGGGGACGCCGTGACGCCCCACGGTGAGGTGGGGCACCCCCCCCCCCAGCTCTGCCCCTCCCCGGCTGCTTCTCCCAGCAGGCAGATCCGTGCGGAAAAACAGGTCAAGTTTGGTGCCTGGAGCAGCCCAGGGTCACGGCAGCGGTTGCCTCACCAGGGCGGGGAGATGAAGCCCAAAACGGGACAGGCTGTCCCTCCACTGTCCCCAGCCCTGTGCGGGTACAGGGCTGGCACTGCCGTGTGCCCTTCCCTGGCAGACTGATGCCTGTGCCCCCCACGCACACCAAGGCAGGGGGGGCTGTGGGGGCCAGGGGGCAGCGGGGTCCCCCCGGCGAGGCCACGAGGGAGGCTGGGGAGCGGGGAGCAGGCGATGTGTGTCACCCTGTCCCCGTCCCTCGCACAGCATGTGCCCGGGCACAGCCGTACAGGGAGTGTCTGGCATTCCCGGTGCCCGCTGGCTGCCTGCCCGTGGGAGCAGGCAGCTCCCTGCCCGGCAGCAGGAGGAGGAGGAGGAGGAGGAGGAGGAGGAGAGGGGATGGCAGGGTCACTGCCACGCTGCCCTCACCCTTCCCTGCGCCGCTCCTTGCCGGCAGCGCCGCGCATGGCACTCGCCACGGGGGCTGGCATCTCCGCCGGCACAGGAGCCCGAACCCCCGACTCCCGGAGCGCTGCTCCCGCCTCCCCGAACCCCCGCATCCCCGGCTCAGGGCTGGGAGCCGGGAGCTGGGAGCGTGCCATGTTCTCTCCATCTGCTCCTGATGATGCTGGCGGGTTTTTTGGCAGCGGGAGCCTCCTCCGGCAGCGAGAGCAGAACCAGTCTGGCTGCCTGGTGGGGCTGGAGACAAATAAAACCCCTTGGCAGCCGCCGCGGGCAGGCAGGAGCGGGCAGCGAGGGGCAGGGATGGGCTCCCAGCGCCCTGAAATCCCTGGGCACGGGGCAGGGCTGTCGGGAAACGGGAAGCGGGCAGGTTTGGCACCTCGGCTGCCGATTGCCCCCTTCCCAGCACCTTGAAAGGCCTCTAATGAGCGTGGAGTGCCCTTGGGAGCAGATTGCCATTGAACTCGACCTGCACCAGCCGCCCGCTCTTACAGCAGCTATTTTGAGCTCCCGGGCTCCCAAGTGCTGGAACTAATAATTTATTACCAAATACGATCAGGCAGCAGCTCCAGCCCCTGGCAAATGGAGCGGAAAAAAACCCAGTGCGGCGGGAGGCCGAGGGAGTGGGGAAGAGACGAGCATCCTGCATCCTCCTCCTCCTCCCCCGGGATGGATCCGCACCCACCCACCCCGCAGGACCGCGGCTGGGACGGAGCCCACTTGGCCAAGCCCCCTGGAAAGCTCCACCACGCTCGCTGTTGCCGGTTCCCCGAGGGATTTGGGGGTGATGAGGTCCCCCCTCAGCCTTTCCCCCCTCTCTCAGCGCCTCTGCTCCCGCTCCGGAGCCGCATCCAGCTGCACGCTCCAAGCAGGAACAGCTGCTCCGCATGGATTTTCAATGCTAATGGCCTCGCATTGTCAGCCCCCCCCCCCCCCCCCCCACCCCCGCCGCTTCCCTCTGCCTGAACGCAGCGGGCAGAGCCCCAGGATGGAGGGCAGGGGGCCAGGGCCAGCGTGTGCCCATCGCCCCCCTGGCACACGCCCCGCCACCCCCTCGGGACAGGCAGGGGACAGGCAGGGGACAGGCAGAGAGGAGCAGCTCCTCTCCCCCTGCTGTCCCGCCGAGCCACCGGCACGTTTTCCACCCCTCATTAAAGCAGCTCTGCCGCCGCACCTCCAACATGATCCATTAATTAATTAATTGATCGATCGGAGCCCACGCTCCTGCCCTCTCTCCCTCCATCCCCACCTCCCAGCACGCAGCTGAAACGAAGGGAGGTGGCCAGGCTTGGTGTCCCCAGATGTCCCCAAGCCTGGAGAGATGCAGGCCCAGCCTCTGCCCAATTTTAGGGTGCTCAGGGCAGAGCCCAGGGCCCATCCTGGGAACATCCCCCATCCCCTTGGAGGGGCCTGGATGGGCCCCCCCTGGTGAGGAGCACCTTGGTGGCCAAGGATGGGATTTGGGGCTCCCCGTGGAGCCCGGCACAGCCCCGAGCATCCGGCCCCATTATCCGGCTGGGCCTCCATCGATCACTCCTCCATGGACCATTGATCTGGCAAACGACAACAAGCAAACTAATAAGAGCTCGTTTGGAGGGCGCAGCGCTGGGGATGCAGCGATGCTGGCTGGTTTCTCTCCCTTCCCGGCCTTCCCGTGCCCAGCCCAGCAGCCCTGGGAGCCTTTTCACCCCTCAGGAAAATCGAGCCAGACGAAGATGTACTTCAAAGCAACTTTCTACCCTGTTTCTGCCCCGTTCTGAAGTTGGGGGCTTAGAAAATCAAGCCCCTGTGGCCCAAGGGTGCTGCTGGGCCCTGAACTCCCCTCTGCAGCTCCAGGGTTCGGTTGGCAGCTTCTCTTGGCTCCTGATGCCCAGATCCAGGTGCCAGACGACTCCTGAGGATTGCTCTGTTGTGGGGCAAGTGGCTACAGCCCTCACCCCTCTGCACTGGCACCTTCTGGGGCTCGGTGGCTTTGTGGGGTGCTGGGCACTCCATGGGACTGCCGAGCATCGCCTGGGGGAGATTTGGGCATTGCACTGGGATGCTGGGAATTGTCTGGGGCAGAGCTGGGCACTGCACTGCTGGCAACTCCGTGGTGCTGCCAGGCATTGTTTGGTGCTGCTGGGCACTGCACAGAGGCATTAAATGGTGCCACTGGGCATTCCACAGTGCCACTGGGCACTCCATGGCGGCACCGAGCACTGCAAGGGGGCACTGGGCATTCCACATGGCACTGAGCATTCCACAGAGCCACTGAGCACTGCACAGGAGCACTGGGCATTCCCAGATGCTGCAGGGCATTGCACGGTGGCACCGGGCATTCCACAGAGCTGCTGGGCAACGCCTGGGTCAGAGCCAGGCGCCACACGGCGCTGCCAAACCTTGCAGGGCACTACCAGGGACGGGAGTGGGCGATGCCTGGCGCATCCAGGCTGCCCTGCCATGCCCACATGCCCATGCCCCACGTCCCCAGGCTGGCGCAGGCGTGCGGCAGCGGCGCATTGTTTTGGGCGCAGGATCCCTTGCCCAGCAGATGGCAGGTATAACAAAGCAGCTTGCTGCGGCCAAGCCAATTATTTATCTAATTATGATTTACCACTTAACCACATGATCTTTCTGCAGAGTTGTAGGCAATTAAAACCAGGGTGATTATGTGGATTATGCAAATCGGCTGGAGCCGGGCGAATAAAATTGGAGATTAGAGTTTCACGCAGGCTGGATCTTGCACGGGGCAGGTCCTGGAGGGGCAGGGGCAGGGCAGGGGGGGTGCAGAGAGGGGCAGGGGGGTGCAGAGAGGGGCAGGGGGGTGCAGAGAGGGGCAGGGGGGCTGCCAGGACTCAGCCAAGGGAAGGGGCTGCAGGACACAGCTGGGAAGTGCCAGGACAAGGTGAGCGGATCCCTCGTGCCACCCCACGGCCTTCCAGCTGCTGTAACCCCCTCCAGCACTGGGCCCACAGCCAAAAACCACCCCCATCATGAGGGTGGGTGCCCACAGAGGAGCCCCCCACCGCTGGTGGGTGACTCTGCTGGCACCTGGGACTCCCCAAGCATCTGCCCTGGCTGCACCCCAAAAAGCAGAGAGGGGTTACGCAGTGCAGCCCCCATCCCTTACCCCATCCACAGGGCAGCTCACGCCAGGCTCCAGGGGCAATTAATAACAGGTGCTAATAACAGGTATTAATAACGAGTGCTAATAAGGGGCATTAATAACAAGGATGAATAAGGAGCATTAATAACACCGCCTGGCAGATTACGCCGCCCGCCCGGCTTGATAGGAGATTTATGGATGGCGCGAAGTCCGGAAATACGGGATCATTAATGGTAATTCCTCGTGTCCTAGCAAAGGTCACGGGCAACCTCCATCAATCCCACTGCAGAGCTGGGGGTCCGGGCAGGAGCGGGGGGGTCCAGGCAGGATGGGGAGGTCCAGGCAGGATGGGGAGGTCCAGGCAGGATGGGGATCCCCCCTTCACTCCCCCTGAAGTTTCTGGCAGTGCAGATGGCTCCAGAACGGGCCAGAGCGAAGGTTTTACCTCAGGATAAGAAATTATCCCTGGCAAACAGCGAATTTGCCACGTGGGTTTTCATTTTCCCAATACTGGTGCCATCTGCTCCCCCATCAGTGCCCCATGTCCCCAGCACTGAGCTCCGAGATGCTGCAGAGGTCTTGGGAAGACCTTGGATTTCTCCAAGCCCGGGAGCACCTGCAGTGTCACCAGAGCCACCTCGATGGGTGTTTCCCTTTCCACGAAGCCCCTCAAAAAAATGAGGAGGTCTCAGAGGAGCAGAGACGTCCCTGGAGCCAGACTCTGCTGGGGATGGGCACACGCTGCCAGCACTGGTGGGACAGATCCAGCACGTTCCTCATCGCAGGGAAGATCAACCAAAACCCCAGCAAGGGGAGCAGACCCTTCTTCTCTTCCCACGCCGGGATTTAGGGTGATTAATAGCAGTGATCCCATGTGCCAGTGCTGGGAAGGCCGGCCCGTGCCCCCACGAGCAGCATCTTCCCTTTTCGCCTACGGTAATCCTCAGCCTTTCGAGCAAATTATTAAAATTCACTTATATTTAATCTGCCTGCTGGAATTAATTGAATTTTTACGCTTGGCAAATGTCAGTGGGTGCACGCTGCCTCCCAACGGGGAGCCGGCTGCAGGTGCAGCGGGAGCAGCCCCCGGCTCTCACCACTCTCCAGGGATAAATCCCACCCCGGAGCAGGGGACAGGGTGCCCACAGGGCAGCAGGATGCCAGGATGACAGGATGCCAGCACCCTCCTAGCTCTGCAGCAACACTCAGCGACACCAGGAGTGCATTCCCCAAACCTCCCTGTGGACGGAGGCTCCCCCAAATCCCACGGGATTCCCACTGTGGTGGCTTTGCAGGGGACACGGGGAGCCCCTCTCTCCCTTTCCCACACCCACGCTGGAGATGCCAGTGCTCTGCCTGGCATTGTGGTCGCCCTCCGGGTGACGAGAGCCTTCCTCCCCTGCCCATCCTCCTCCTCGCAAATTGCCAAAGCATCTAATTTGCCCGCTGGGAAGGAAGGCCGAGGGAAAAGAGCCTCTATTTTGCCGGTAACAAGCCCTCCAGACAAAGGCGGGATGAGCCATTCAGCGCCGGCAAGGGGGAAGGGTCCGGCCCCACGCCGGAGCGGTGCCAGGGGCTCGGGGAAGGGAGAAATTCCCTCCTTGCCGGGGGAGCCAGCACTGGGACACGCACACAGCATCCCCAGGATGACCCCAGGATGATCCCGAGCTCCTGGAGAGGCGGTGGGATATGGGACACAGCAGCCACGGCACTGGGGATGCTCCAGCCCCGCAAACCGACACCAATTCCCAGCCCCGCGTGGCCTCAGTCGCCGTCGCCCCCGGGAAGAGCCCGGTTCCCTGCTCGGGGATGCTCGGGGATGCTCAGGGATGCTCTCCCCACCCACCGGCACGGAGAAGTTCATGGTCGAGCGAGGAGTTCACGGTCGGCAGGAGCCACAGGGGACCCCCGGGCCCCGGCGGGCAACTTCCAAACTTGACTGGCGCTTGTCCCCCCCGCCCCACCCTCCACCGCCCGCCCGGGATTATCATAAATTAAGACGTAATTACTCCATGGAAATTTACAGCACAAAGCTGCGGCGCTAACAAGTGTGTTTGGCGGCACCGGGGGGGAGATACAAAGCGCTATTGTCTGGCAGGCGCCAAAAAAGCTGCTCTGCCCCCAAAGCCACACATCCCGGGGACGGGGATGAGGGTGGGGATGAGGATGGAGCGACACCGCGGCGGCAGCGCGGGCAACCACGTTTGCTCGCCACGGAGCCCCCAGAAGGAGGGTCCCAGCAGGGAGGGATGAGCAGGGTGAGTGAGGGGTGCCCTCCAAGCAGGTGCCACGGCTCTGCTCCCCAACAAAGGCACCTCCTTTATTCCCTCCAACAACTCTCAGCTCTCACCCATGGGTGCTGCACCCAGCAAAACACCCCCTCTAAGCCCTTTTCCTCAACTCCAGCACGCACGGGGTTAAAATTAAACCCCCTGGGGACCTGGAAGGAGGAGGGGGGACACACATGGGGAGCAGTGCCAGCGCTGGCGTGTGTCCCCCCCCCCCGGTGCTGCCACATTCCCCCAGCTGTCACACGCATTAAAAAATAATAATCATCAACGTGGCAAAAAGAAAAAAACAAAACAAAAAAAAAAAAAAAAAAAACCCAAAAAACAACAAAACAACCAACAACCGAACCCAACAAAACAGTGCTGCGAAAAAATTCAGGCGGCTAAAACAAATCCAGCAATAAAGGAGCTGGGATCCTCGGAAAGCTGGCTGTGCAATTAAGCAGTTTTCTGCTGTATGCCGATAATCACCTAATTATACTATTAATGACAGTTCAACCTGCTCGGAAATAAAAGGACATTCTTCCATAACAGGATGCCAGCTGTTTGTTACAGATGTCAAACATCTTTAAAGCATTATTATTAAAAGAAGGGGGGAAGGAGGAAGCTTGGGGATGCTGAAGCACAGCCGGCTTTCCCCCTCAAAGCATCTTGCAAGGCATAGGGGGGGTTTCGGAGCATCACCCCCACTTTGAATCCAGGGGGAATAATCTGTCGGAGCGGGGATTTTCGGCGGGGGTCGATGTTTGGAGTCATAAATCCCCCACGTCGGGGCTGGCGGCGAGCGGCGCCTGGGTTTAATTAAGCGCGGCGTTCGGGAAATAAAAGTTAAAAATCAGTCATAAAATTAGAGGGAGGGGATGCTCCCGCTGCCAGGCTCGGGGCAGGGCTGGCCCCGTTCTTCTTTCCCCCCCCCTTCCTCTCTTTCCCTCCCTGCCACCCCCGGCTGCCACCGCCGGTGCCTCGAGCGCGGCTGCCGCCGGCGGTGCCCGCGCACGTGCCGCGGTGCCGTGCCAAGGAGCATCCCGGCAGGTGCCGACAGCCGGTGCCAAGGCGAGGGAAAAGGGGGGGACACGCCAGAAAAGAAAGGCAGCACCTGCTCCCCCTCAAAACCCCGCGGTGCGCCGGGAGGTTCGGAGGTGAAGCGGTGCCCGCTGCACCCCTGGGGATCGGGGCACGGCGGTGCCAGGGTGGCAAGGTGGCCTCGAACTGCCAGCCGGGTTCCCACTGGGGTAATTCCACCTCTCTCCTGGCGGCTCCGTGGCTCCGAGCTGGCACAGCCGTTTCCGGGGGGGCAGCCGGGTGCCCACCCGCCGTGGGGTGATGCCAGCGCCGGCGTTAACCACCCACCCACCAGACACCCGGCTCTGCACCCTGTCCTACATAGCTCCAGGCAAATCTGCCTGTAAAACCATCGGGAACCGGGTTTAGCCTGGGAATAAAGAGATTATGGAGGGGGGTGTGAGAAAGGAAGGAGGAAGGAAGAAAGGGGGTGTCTGGGAATAATTCACCCCCTCCCGGCTACTGAGGTCCCGGGTGCCAGCGGGGCCCTGGCACGAGTGGGATGGCTGCAGAAAGGCACCGGATTTTGGGGGTACCCACCTACCCACTCAGAGCTGGGGGGCTGTGATGGAGCCCCCTCCTCAGGCCAGGACCCCCTGACCCCTTGGCACGCGCTGGGCTGGCACGGGCCCCACTCGCCAGACAGGATCCAGCAGGAAAAAACCATCTGGGAAGCGTCCGCCCCCCCGAGCTCCGAGCAATGCCCCCAGTCCCCCCCTTCCCCTGGCTTCCCTCTTCCCCCCCCTCCCCTCCTCAAACCATCACGGGGAAGCTGGAAAGTGGTTGACATGGTTGCCATGGCGACCGAATTTAGGACTGGCGAGAGGAGGAGTAGGAGGAGGAGGAGGAAGATGGTGGGGTGGGCAAGGGAGGAAGGCAGGAGGACTTTCCCGGCACCCCAACACGGGCTTGGAACCCCCCGGCATCACCCAGCGCCCCCCCCTCAGCACCCCACAAACACCTCCTCGTGCACGCCTCGACCCAAAACCCGGAGAGGATGAGGAAGGGTATCCCCAAACCTCAGACCCAGCCGGGGGGATGCCAAGAGTGGGGGGGCTGAGCCCCGAGCACCCCAAACCCAGCCTGGGGGTGACTGCGCCCGCCCAGCGCTGCCGAGAGCCGCCGGTGACTCACAGCCCGCGCCAGCGGCACCCGCCGAGCGGGTGTTTACGCGGCATCACCCAGCTCCTTCCATCTGCTTTGATCCAGGGGCTAAATATTCCCGGCCCCGGCATAAAAATAGGAACCATTTGGGAAGGTCCTGAGTCAGCAGCATCCGCTGCCGGCACCCACCGCCATCCTCCCCGGCACGCCAGGCACCCGCCGGGGAGCCCCAGGGCCCCTCCGGCACCTGGGGGATTTGCCGGATTTGGGGACAGCCGTAGGGAAGGGGGGGCCCCCCCAAAAGGCTGGGTGTATCGAGGTGCCATGCTTGTGCCTGCTGGAGAGAACAGCCAGGCCCTCCGGGGATGCTCGGTGCCCCCAAGGGGTGCCGCTGTCCCCAAAGGAGGGTGGTGTCCCCGAGGGACGCGGACACGGCCACAGGGTGAGAAATGCGCCCGCGTTAGCTCAGGGAAGATCAGCCCGAGCTGATCCCATATGGACCGGCAAGGAATGGGGTCACTTCCCTGTCCCCCGGCTCTCAGCGATGCTTTAAGGAAGGTCCCCAGAGCGCCCCGTGTCCCCTCGCAGCCGGCTGAGCCCCGGGGCACAAATCCAGCCTCATGACCAGAGGGATAACAGGGGACAGAGGCATCGGTGACCACGGGGATAAAAGGGGACAGCAGCATCAGTGACCAGAGGGATACAGGGGCATTGGTGAGGTGACCAGAGGGATAAAAGGGGACAGCAGCATCAGTGACCAGAGAGACAGAGGGGACAGGAGCATTGGTGAGCTGACCAGAGGGATAAAAGGGGACAGCAGCACTGGTGACAAGAGGGACAGAAGCATCAGTGACCAGAGGGATACAGGGGACAGGCGGATTGGTGACCAGAGGGACACAAGGAACACGAGCATCAGTGACCGGGGGGACAGGAGCATTGCTGACCAGAGGCACCGAGGGGACACAGAGGAGCCAGCCGGATCCCGGGCTAGCCAAGCTCGGAGAACAAGCCACCGAGGAGGAGCGTGTGCCACGGGCCAGGCCAGGCGCTCCCTGAGGCGGTGACAGTCGCCAGCAGGACTCGCTCCGCTGAGTCACGGCCACCAGCCCCGCGCTGATGAAAGCCCCACGAGCCCAGGGCGGGGGGAAGGCTCCCGTCTCCATCTGCTCCCAGCCGACCTGGCCCACCGGCATCTCCCAACGCCCGGCAGCTGCCGCCAGCGATCCCGCTGCGTGCCAGCGCCTCCAGCATCATTCCCCCTAATTGCTTTAAATCTCGCAGCCCGACACTTCCATGTTCCTCTCCGTCTCGCTTTTCTCCTCCGATTTTATTATTCCCCCCTCCTCCGAGGCGGTTGGGGAGCCGGCCGGGGCAGGGTTTTCCAGGGCGCAGGAATTAGTGCATCAGCCACAACGGCAAAACCAGAAGTTTCACGCAACAGGAGCTGCCGCCGGGAACCCCGGCTCGACCGGCGCGTGCTAAATATGGAATTTAAGGGGGAAGGCGGGGGGAAGCCAACCCCAAACCCGTCTCCCTGCACCTGCAGCCCTCGGAGGGGTCCCCACCGCAAGGGACGGCTCCGAGGTCGGGCAGGAATGGCTCGGGGCTGCTGCAGGAAGCGGGGAAGAGCGAGGAGCGGGCGAGGCGATATTTGGGGGGAACGCGGGGAGCGGGACCCCCAGGGCCGGCACGGAGGAGGGCGCAGGGTCGGAGCAGGGTGGGAGCGCTCAGGGTGGCACCAGGAAAGCAGGTCACCCACGTCCCCAGCGCGGCACAGCGCTGGCGGGGGATGGCACAGCGCAACCCCTCACCCAGAGGAAGGGGGACCCCCAAATTGGACCCCGGTGCCCCCCGGGCGCCCTTCCCGGCTCGGCTCCGTGCGCTCCCGGCGCAGGCGCGCTGCGAGAGCCGCTCGCTCCGGTAAGAACGGCCACATGCCAAAAGCCATTTCCTGAAACAAACAACCCATCCGCGGGGGCACGGCCACGCGTGGCCACCGAGCCCCGGACAGGGGCCCTGCCACCGCTCCCCGCCCCCCCCCCGCGACTCTGGGAAGAGAATCCCTGAGCCTGCGCCCCGAGCCTGCAGCCCGAAAGCACCTCGAGTTCACGGCCGGGGCTCGCAGCCCGAGGCTGCACCCCGAGCGTGAACCCCGAGAGCAGCCCGAGATCACACCCTGAGCCCGCAGCCCGAATGTGCCGGGTCTGCAGCCCCGGCGCGCACCCCAAACGCGCACCCCGAGCCTGCAGCCCCAGAGCGCCTCCAGCCCCCACCCCTAAGCACCCCCAAAGCCCCCCCAAAACACTCACCCTGAGCACACACCCTGCACGCACGCCCCAGCCCCACCGATGCTCCCCAAACCCCTCCTCGGGGGGATCCCCCTCTCTCCGGGGGCCGGAGCTGCCGGCTGGGGTGGCACAGCAAACTTTGGTGCCCCAAATCCTCCCGTGCCCTCGCAGTGACGGGGCTGCCAGCGGGGACCCCCACCCCAAAACACAGCGCATCCCGCATTTCTCCCCCATCCCGCCTCGGCCAGAACGCCCCCGGCTCCTCGGGGAGCAGGAGAAACCCCCAGGGTGAGGGAGTGGCAGCAGGAGAAGAAAGGGGGATCCAAGCACCCCAAAACACCGCAGTGCCGTGCCAGGGCTCTCTGTTCCCCCCTCTCCCCACTTCCCCCGAACCCAAAACCTCTATAAGGTGCTGGAAGAAAAGTAACTTCACCCCCAAATCGCCCTTGGCTGCCGCTGGCTGGGGCGGACAAAGGGGAGTCCCCGGGTTGGGGGAGACCCCGCGGGGAGACCCCAGAGTGGGGGGAGAGGGAGTGCGGAGGGCTGGCGGCAGCATCGCTCAGTGCCTTACCTGGTAAGTAATAGAGAGGTGGTTTCAACCCAAACATGATTTATGTTACAGTTCCATTGCAGCCAGGAAAAAAAATAAAAAATTAAAAATAAAAATAAAAGAGCCAACGTGAGGAGGATGTGTCAGGAAGCAAGGGTAAAAAAAAAAAAAAAGGCAAAAAAAAAAAAAGAAAAAAACCCCAAAAATTAGCACCAAGCCACACGGAGGGGGTTGGAAAAATAAACCAGAGGCGAAAAAATACGGTGGAGCGGGGAGGAGGAGAAGGA
This sequence comes from Monarcha castaneiventris obscurior, assembly GCA_026261815.1. Classification (NCBI taxonomy): domain Eukaryota; kingdom Metazoa; phylum Chordata; class Aves; order Passeriformes; family Monarchidae; genus Monarcha; species Monarcha castaneiventris. Next base: position 449,022 of record JAMPIT010000712.1, on the reverse strand, counting down.
GGAGGAGGAGGAGGAGGAGGAGGAGGAGGAGGAGGAGGAGGAGGAGGAGGAGCGGGGGGAATCAAGTGCGTGGGGGGGAGGAGGAAAAATAAAAATTGAAATAGCAGCGAGCCCAGGGCGCCGGCGGAGGGTGGCGGTGGCGGCTGTCACCGGCGGGGCCAGGGCAGGAGCCTGGCTGCCACGCGTGACGCCTTCCCGGGGCTTTTCCTGCCGCTGAGCCCCCAGCTGCCAACCGCAGGCACACAAAAAGCCAGCGACGACGAGGAGGAGGAGAAGGAGGATGAAGAGGCGGTGGGACCCTCGGCGACGGGGAACGCACCCCCTGATCAGCGCAGTGGGGTTCCCCCCACCCTGGGGAGGCTGCTGGGGGCGTGGGGCGGGTGACCCACGGGGGGGCAGCGCCGGTGTCCGTCCGTCCGTCCGTCCGTCCGTCCGTGCGTGCGGCCGGAAAGCCCCGTCTCCGCGGGCTGCGCCAAGGCGGGCGGGCGAGAGGCGGCAGACTTGCCCCTCGATCAATTTTCATGCAAGAATCATTATCGGTAAATTGGAAATCTGGCTCCTTGACAGCAGATTTGTCTCCCCTAATGACGGGGAGCGGGCAGGAGGGCGGCCGGCAGCTGCTCGCCCCAGCACCCTCCGCCCACCGCCCGCGTCCCCCGGGCTCCAGCCTTTGGCCCCGGCGGTTTCGGGGGAGGGGGTGAACCCCCGGGGCACCCCGGGGAGCAGCCTCCTTCCCCCTCACACCCCCCGCCCCGCTCCTCCTCCTCGCCTACAGACGGAATAATTTTAAATTTTTCTTTCTTGCCTTTTTTCTGTTTTCAAACAGCTGCCGATGCGGCGGGCGGAGGGGGGCGCCGGGCGGGGAGGGGGGGGGGAGAGAGAGATATATATAAAATAAAAATAGGAACCCAAGATTCCCGCCCAAGTCGCTTCAGGAGGGAAAATTAGGAAATAAAACAATAAATAACCCAACTTTCCTGCCTGCCGGGAGCTGCCTGCTGCTTCACAAAAGGCAGGCGAGCAAAGCTGCCTGCCCCAACCCCGGCGCGGGGGGCTGGGGGGTGAGCCCCTGCCGGCCCCCCCACATCCCCTCTGAGCCTCTAAATCCCCCGTTGCCGGCCTCGCTGGTCGTCGGGGGCTGTAATGAGCCGCCCGATAGGATCTCCCCCATCCCCTCTCCGCTGATGCATTAGCAGATCCGGGAAGACATGCTTGCAGGCAAATAGGGCTAATAAATGCTATTACGGGAGCGCGAGGGAGGCTGGAGATCCTGGCTGCACCATAGTAACGAGGGCCCGGCTTAATTTGCTTTAAGCAAACGATCAGCCAAGGCGGGGTGGAGAAAGGAGGGGACGTGGTTGGGGGGGGTGCGGGGGGAGCGTCGCTGGCTCCAGGCACGCACGGGCGCGCTCCCGCGGGCACGCGCTTCCAGCGGGAGCGCGCTTCTCACGGGAGCGCGCCCCCGGAGCGTTCCGTGCGCGTCTGACCCCCCCCTTTCCAACTCACCCACCACCCCCCAACCCCACCCCACCCCCGGCGCGCCCCCGCCCAGCTCCGTCCTTCTCTTCCCAAACTGGTTTTAACACCAAAGTTCACGAGGGCGACGTGTGATATCTCGCCCCTGCAAGAGAAGCCACATCCTGTATGATAATGACCAGCCCTTCAAGCAGCTTAAAGATACAGAGGCCATTCCCAGGCGCCCGCTGCCTGCCCCTGCCTGCGCCGCAGCCTGGGGACGGGGGGCATGGGGGGCACAGGGCAACCCCAAATCCAGCCAGCCATTCCCAGGTGGCCCCCACCCCCTCCAGAGTGTGGGGACGGGGGGCATGGGGGTCATGGTGTCACCCCAAATCCATCCAGCCATTCCCAGGAGACCACTGCCTGCACTGGGTGTGGGGATGGAGGGGCACGGGGGTCACGGTGTCACCCCAAATCCATCCAGCCATTCCCAGGTGGCCCCAGCCCACTCCAGAGTGTGGGGATGGAGGGGCACGGGGGTCACAGGGCAACCCCAAATCCACCCAGCCATTCCCAGGTGGCCCCAGCCTCCTCCAGAGCGTGGGGATGGAGGGGCATGGGGGTCACAGGGCAACCCCAAATCCATCCAGCCATTCCCAGGTGGCCCCAGCCCACTCCAGAGTGTGAGGATGGAGGGGCATGGGGGTCACAGGGCAACCCCAAATCCATCCAGCCATTCCCAGGAGACCACTGCCTGCCCTCCCTTCACCAGAGCGTGGGCACGAGGGGGGAAAGGGGGTCACAGCGTCACCCCAAACCTATGCAGCCCCCATGGATGTTGGAGGGGGTTTGTGAGAGGTCCTCTGGCTGCAAATGCACTCGTGCACGCACACAAGGATCCCTGCACTCCCACCCCGCCAGCCGTGCTCCCCAAAAACCCACTTGGCACAGAGAGAGCCTGCAAAAACCTGCACCCTCCTCCCCCCCTCCCCCGTTAAATATTGCTTTCCCGATTCCAGGTCGGGGGATTATTATTATGTCTTCTCTTCCTTCCTAACCTACATCTGTCAGGATCGGCACTGGGAGTATTTCTGGCCCGTCCCCTGAGTCATCGTCGCTCGCGTCCCGCTCCCTGCCTGGCAGCTCCCCTGTGTCACCGTGCTCCGTGGGGTGCTGGGAGCTGCTGCTCCCACCCATGGGGTGCTGCTCCACCGTGTCCCCCCCCAGCCCGGCCAAACCCCCCCCAAACCTCACTAGGGCACTGTCACTTATGGGGTGACACACCTGGGGGTGCCCCAAACCTAAAGCCCCTTCCCCAATGTGGGTGCAACGAGGACCCCCCCACCCCGCGCTGGGAAAGCTTTGGAGTCCCCACATCACCCAATTCCCAGCCAGCTCCCACCTCGCTTGCAGAGGGGTTGGATTTGCTGGGTTCAGGCAAGCACCGGGGGACCCCTCCCCTGCTTCCCCCCCCCCCCCCCCCCCCCCCCCCCCCCCCCCACGGCAGGAGCCGTAAAAATTAATTTGCAAACATGTCATTACACAATAGCTGTGCAGGCAATAAACCTGTAATTACAGGCGGCTGGGGGAGCGGGCAGGCAGGGAGGGGAGGCCAGGGAGGGGAGGGAGGGCAGACCTGCCTGCCAGCTCCGGTTTTGGGGTTTCGCCCCCCCTTTTCCACACCCCCCCCTCCTCCTCTCCCTGCTCCGCTCCATTTATTCATTATGCAAACGAGAATTGCTTCACTCCTGGAAGTTGGGCTTCACTTCAAAGGGGCGCCCTGCCTGCGCTCCCCGCCCTGCCTCCCAAAACCCCAACAACCCCAAAAACCAGGAGCACCCGTTGCTTGGCCGGGATGGGGAAACCGAGGCGCAGCGGCTGCGCAGCCCCCGTTGGGAAACCCCGGCCCCTTTGCGACATCGGCCCAACCGAATTATCCGCCACCCTCCTGGGCCGTGGCCCCTGCTCTGCGGGGCGACCACCCCTGCCTCAGTTTACCCACTTACCACCCCGCGGGGAGCCGGGACGCCGGGCACCGGCCGAGCCACCAGCCCGGCCACCCAGCAGCCGAGCCGGGCCACGCCGCGCCTCGCCCCTCGTTAGCGGGAGAGCCCGACGAGCCTGACCCACTTCCCCGAGCGCCGGGAGGATTAATTGGTTCCTTTGCTCGCGCGAAGCCGCCGGGAGCTGGGGCAGGTGCCAGGCGGGATTAGCAAAGCATGAGAGCGCAGCTCGCGGGGCCAGCCCTGCCCACGCCGCCGCCACGGCCCGGCCACGCCACACGGGGCATCCCGGATGGCCACCGGGACACCCCTCCCTCGGGATGCTCGGCCTCCCCAGGGGTGTCCTCACGGAGCGGGATGCGGCCGTGCTGGGGACATCCAGCCTGTGGTCTCCCCCCAGCCCACCCTCAGTGGGATGCCCAAACCCCAAGGGATGCCCGCTCTAGGGAAACTGAGGCACAGGCTCCACCACGTTCCCTGCAGCCCGGCACCCTGGACGCATCCACCAGAGGGGACACAGGATCAAGAGGGAGCGAACGGTCGCCTCCCATCGTAAATAAGCAGCTCAGCGATGATTTCCTGCTCTTGTTGACCTTTGACTATGCAGAATAAAGACATAAATCCATATTTTAAACCCATCTGAGCGCCAGCCAGGCCCACAAAGCCATTTACAGCCTGCGATTTGGACGGGGCAGTGAGCAGGAAAGCGATGGTTTCTCGAGGTGACATTCCCCAGGAGGGAAATGAAGTGTTTTATTTGCAGATATATAGGGCACGGTCGTTCCTCCGCTTCCCTTTCCCTCCGCCCTCGGCTCATAAATAAAACATACGGCCGTGTAACCGGCTAATTACGGGAGGATGGCAAAACCCCGCCGGTCGCTGGGAAAAGAAATCAGCTTTTTAATCAGCCCACTTTCCTCCCCATCTAACTTAAGGAGAAACGGGCATTTCGGGTGCCGGGATGGAGCCGAGACTCTCTGGCGGCTCGTAGGCTCCCTCTGGGGTTGTGCACCCCAGTCCCTAGGGGCAGGTTTGGGTTTGCTTTGGACTGGGGGGGCGGTTTCAAGCTGCTTCTGGTGGGTTTCTTTTTCCCCCCCCTGGCTGGGAAAAGGATGTCTTTGAAAAGTCTAATTGTTCCTTACACATTAGATACATTAATGAGGTCTCTGATCAAGCGGCTGGCTCTCCGGCAAGGAGGCTTCAAGTAGCAATTTTCCATTTGTGTTTCAAATTTTAATGAATGTTCCTGTCTCCGGCTGCGATGCGCGGTGATAATCCGTACGGCTCGGGTCAGCGCCGGAGCAGGGGCTGCCGCACGGGAGGGCTTGTACAAGGGTTTGATTTCTTTGGGGAATAGTTCATACAAAAAATGGTAATGGCAGAAGACAGTCTTCCTTCCCCCTCGGCTGCCAGAGCCCAAGAGCTACAAATCAGAGGGTTATTATTTCTTTCCGATGTCCCTAAAGTATCCTATATCTTTAGCGGGAGAGTAAAGTTCAGCCCTGATAAGATTGCGGCGCTGGGTGAGACGCGCTTTTCCTTTCCTCCTGCCTTGTTTTTTCTTCCCTCCACCTCCCTCTCCCTCTCCCTCCATCCCTGAGGAGGCCAGCGGAGTGTCCCCAGAGCCCCCCCGAGAACCCCAGCGCCCCACATCCAAGGGCCGGATCCGGAACCCACCCCGCCAGGACGAGATTTGTATAACCTTGTTTTGGCATGCCTGCCATTAACTTAATTTAACATCCATATTGCCGCTACTTAATTAAATAGATGAACTCATTTTACATTTGCAAGTCTTAATTCATCCTGAACAAAATTGGCCATGTTTCGTTCTTTCTACGCTACCAGCTCCCCGGAACAAATGACTGCCTTTTGTAGTTAACTGCTAGTACAGGTTAAAAGCTAATTAGCAGCCCGGGTTGGGTGTTAACTTCCTTATTTATCACCCGGCGCCACTCGGTGAGCGAGGGGGCGCGGGCTGGCACTTCCCACTCCCTGCGTGGGCCCCGGTCCCGCAGGGTCGGGGCAGCGGTGCTGGATGCGTGCGGGACGCACGGTGTGGGCACGGGGCACGGTGCCCGACCATGGGGCTCGATGCAGGGGGCTCCTGATACCCAGAGTGAGCGGTGCAGGGGGCCTGGAACATCCCACAGGCGTGTAGGATGCGCGGTGCTCGGCGTGTGGGTCAGCGCCCGGTGCTCGGTGTGCGACGTGAGCTGCATCGTTCTCAGCGCCCGGTGCTTGGCATGCAGTGCATCGTTCTCAGCGCGTGGCGCTTGCCATGCAACGCGTGGTGGCCTGTGGGGCTCGGGTCACCGTGCCCACAAGTGACACAGCATGTGGGACCCCATGAGCGACACGTGGCTCACCGGGGGTGACGCACGAGGGGTCGGCCCATGGGCCGTGACACACGTGGCACTCGGCCCAGCGGTGCTCAGCGCATCACGCAGCACCCACCCATCACCCGAGCACCCCAACATCTCCCTGGAGAGCAGCCCTGCGCCTCACCGCCCCGCCAAGCCACCACGGGCTCTGCCATGCCCAGCACAACCTCCCTGGAGGTATCTGGGGAGAGGCCCTGAAGCAAGCACCACCCCGGTTTTCCAGTCACGCTCCCACTCGAGCTGCTCTGGGGGGTGCCCACACCAAGGGGCGATGCCAGGGAGCTGCCGAGCCTCCCCACATGCCACCCACACGCCCTCGGCACGGCGCTGGCTGCGGCAGGGGGCACGGCAGGGCCGGGGGACGTGGAGGACCCCGCTGGCAGAGCGGCCGGGCCGTGCTGAGCCTGGCAGGAAGCCGCTCCAGGAAGGCTCATCTGGTTTGACTAACAAATCGCTAACTGCTTCCCCCGAGGCAGGTGGAAGGAAACAAGCTCCGTGGCTGTCAACAACCCCCCCCCGGCCCCCCGCTTCCCACCCACGGCCCCCCACAGCCCTCCCCAAGCACTGGCCGGGGGCAGGTTGAGACAGAAAACACTTGTGCAACACCCCCTTCGTGCTCTGACGCAAGCCCTGCCGGGGGGACAGGGCCCCCCCCAGCCCCTGCCCGGCGCCCAGGGACGCTGGCACCCCGGGCAGGGCGTGGGGTGACGCGGAGCTTGCGCCAGCCCAGGCTGGCCCTGCAGGACAACACCTCGCCGGCGCCTGCCGTGACATCCCAGCTGCCGGCGTGACTCGAGGGGGCGAGCCAAGGCGGTGGCACTGGGCAGCCAGGGGCAAAGCCCACCACACTGGTGACACGGCACTCCCTCTGCCAGCACCAGCCAGTGCTGGGGGTCCCAAAGAGCAGCGTACCCAGGCGAGGCGACCATTGGTGATGCCAATTGCCATCACGGGTGATGCCCAGCGCTGCTAACGGGGACGTGGCGGAGGTGGCGTGGGGACGAAGTGGCGGGAGGGGACTGATAGGCATCTCCCCGGCCTTGGAAACCGATCTGCCCCCACCTGCTGAAATAACAGCGAGGGGAGGCAGCTCTGGTTACCAGCGGTGCCGAGGGCCGGCTGGGTGCCAGCGCCCTTGGCCGAGGGCCAGGCAGCTCCACGGGCACCAAACAGGGACCCCCGTCCTCCCCCCTTGCCGCAGGCACCGCACGGAGCTGCTCGTCCCGCTCCCCGGCGTCACCACCCCGCCTGCTCCCTCCCCACCCGGTATTTCAGGTCTGGCACCCAAGCCGGCGCCTTCAGGAGCCAGCGGTCCCGCAGGGACATCACCCCTGCCCGGGGCCACTGCCGTGGGGATGACAGCAGCCACGCCGTGTAGGAGCGGGAATCATTCTCCAGGTTATCCCGAGCGGTTCTGGCTGCATCCCCTTGGCACAGAGGGGGTCAGAGCCCGGCAGCACCAGGTTGAGGAGCCACCACTTGGCCGAAACAGCCAAGCCTGGTGGCTGGATCCAGCTCCTTTGGGAGGAGGGATAAGCGCTAGCAGGTCCCTTCGCTCCCCCCAGGCCCCACCAGGACCCCATCCCAAATCCCTGCCATCAGCAGAAGCGAAGGAGCGGGGCCGTACAGAGCGAGGGTGATAGATAACAGCCCTCTGTGCCGGCGAGATAAATAGCCCCAGCAGCGCCAAGCTGTACTCGGCCAGAAGCTAATAGGGGCTGTCAGGGCGGTTTAGAGGAGCAGAGCATCGTTTCGGGGCCCGGCTGGGAGGACGCCGAGGGGAAGTGACAAGGAAGCTGAGCAGAAAGCGACAGGCAGTACACAAAGAGCATGTCCTCTGTAAGTGGTGATAAACCTTGGAAAAAAAAAAGAAAAGCTAAATCAGTTGTTTAGCCGATGTACCACATGCTGACAGGGCAAATGTGAAGGCTTTTATGGCCACATGGGTTTTCATTTGCAGTTATTCATAGCGGAGCCGGGCGCTTTATCTCACTTTACATTATGTGCAACCACAATGCAGACACTTGCACCGCAACGCATTGCCTCCCTGGAAAATATTAATATGTAAATGTCAGGCTCGGAGGGCAGCGAGGGAACGGCAGGCAGGGAGCAGGCCGGGAGATAAAACCTGCCCTGGAAGGGAGGGGGGCGAGCAGGACCCCCAGCCCGCACCCAGGGGTGTGCAGGAAGGGGGAGGCACGGCTGGGATGGAGCGTGCAGAGAGGAGCTCGGGGGTGCATTTGTGTGTGTGCACCGTGCACAGCCTCAGCAGGGAGGGATGTGTGTGTGAGCACAAATGTGTGCACAACATCCATCAGCAGGGAGGGATGGGTGTGTGTGGGCACAAGCATGTGCACAACGTCCATCAGCAGAGAGGGTTGGCTGTGTGTGAGCAAAAGCATGTGCACAACGTCCCTCAGCAGGGAGGGATGGGTGTGTGAGCACAAATGTGTGCACAACATCCCTCAGCAGAGAGGGCTGGCTGTGTGTGAGCACAAGCATGTGCACAACATCCCTCAGCAGGGAGAGATGGGTGTATGAGCACAAATGTGTGCACAACGTCCCTCAGCAGAGAGGGATGGCTGTGTGTGAGCACAAATGTGTTAACAACAACCATCAGCAAGGAGGGATGTGTGTGTGAGCACAAACGTGTGCACAACGTCCATCAGCAGAGAGGGATGGGTGTGTGAGCACAAATGTGTGCACAACAACCATCAGCAGGGAGGGATGTATGTGTGAGCACAAATGTGTGCACAATGTCCCTTAGCAGAGAGGGATGGGTGTGTGTGTACTCACACGTGTGCACAACGTCCCTTAGCAGAGAGAGATGTGTGTGTGAGCACAAATGTGTGCACAACGTCCATCAGCAGAGAGAGATGTGTGTGTGTGCACTCACACACGTATGCACAACGTCCATTAGCAGAGAGGGATGTGTGTGCACTCACATGTGTGTGCACAACGTCCATCAGCAGGGAGGGATGAGTTTGTGTGTGCACTCACACGTGTGCACAACATCCCTCAGCAGAGAGGGATGAGTGTGTGTGAGCACAAACGTGTGCACAACGTCCCTTAGAGAGGGATGGACTCATGCGTGTGCACTCACACGTGTGCACAACACCCATCAGCAGAGAGGGGTGGATTCATGTGTGTGCACTCACACATGTGTGCACAACGTCCCTTAGCAGGGAGGGATGGGTGTGTGTGAGCTCAAACGTGTGTGAAACATCCATCAGCAGAGAGGGATGGATTCATGTGTGTGCACTCACACGTGTGCACAACACCCATCAGCAGAGAGGGATGCATTCATGTGTGTGCACTCACATGTGTGTGCCCAACACCCCCCTGGCAGCACAGGATGCACACACCTCCCCTCTGCAGGAGGACAGACAGCCTCGGTGGCCTGACGTGTGTCACACACCCACGTACAACCCTGCAACTCCACCCCACGCACGCCTCAGCACCCCTGTGCCCCCGTGCCAATCCCCATCCTGGCTTCCCGGGGAGCCGTGCCCATGCCCAGGGATGTGTGGCCATGCCCTGGGCCACCAGGCCGGGCCGGGAGGCAGCCCCGGCCGGGCAGAGCGCGCCGGCGCTGCGTGCCAGCTCCTGCACAGCCCCGGCGGGCAGCGCTCCAGCCATGCCTGCTGTTCCCGGGCTCCGTTCCTCTCCAAGAGCCTCCAGCCCCGGGGTAGTGCCAGACTGACAGCCTGGAGGCTATTTATTCGCAGGCAGAGGCAGCGGGAGCTGCTGGCGGATGCAGCCGCCTTTGTCCTACAGGGAAGTTTGCTCCCTGCCTCCTGCCTGCCCCCCATCTCCCCTGTTTTGCCACCTCCACACCCCGATGCACCATCCAAGAGCAGGGAGGCATTTGGGCGAGCTCCCAGCACAGGGCTCCCAGCCCCGATGCCCACTGTGCCATGGCACGGCTCGCCACGAGGCCCTGGCACACAGGGACACACCGGGCAGCTGCCACTCTCCCCCCACCCCAGCAGCCCTCAGCATCACCCAGCCAGGCCGAGGCGCTGGAGGTGGCACCCCAAAGGTGCTGGGGGTAGGAGGAGGGTGGGCACCACCCCCGGGCTTTGCTCCTCGGCGTGGTGCCCGCTGGGGTGGGGGGCACCTCCGAAACGCGGCCCCCTCGGCCGTTACCAGGAGAATCGCTGGCAGCCGGCGCTGGCACGGCGACAAGCCTGGGAGGGAGGTGGCCCCCCAGCACCTCGGGGAAGGGAACAATCCCTGGGCATTTCTTTTTTGGCAGGCCCCGGGTGCCCCCCCTCCGCACCCCCCCCCCCCGTCCTCCTCCCGCGCTCGGGCGCGGGGACACAATTAAATCAGTGTTCTGCTAACAATCTGCCGGCTAATAAGACATTTTCCTCCCTCTCCCTCCTCCCCCCCACTCCACCCCAATCCGTGTGTGATGGGAGCGCTTTGATATGAGAGTGGACTCTAATGGGTTCGGTGTAAGGGAGCCTTAATTTATTACGTGCCTGTAATTGATGTTTGTATAAAGTAGCTCTTACAGCTCCTCAGAGCGGGAGATGAAAAGCAATCAGTCAGCCATTTGCCTCCAAAGGAAGGAGAGAGGAGAAGACAGACAGCGAGAAAGAACCAGACATACTCATCAAGCCTGGAGAAAAACCCAGAAAACGAGGGAACAAACAAAATCACCCCCGCGCAGCCTCACCAGCAGCTCTGGCACCGCTGGGTATCACTGCCAGCATCCCTGGGTGCCACCACCCGCATCTCTGGATATCACTGCCAGCATCCCTGGGTATCAGCAGCAACATCCCTGGGTGGTGCTGCCAGCATCCCTGGGTACCACTGCCAGCACCCTTGGGTATTACTGCCAGCATCTCTGGGTACTGCTGCCAGCATCCCTAGGTACCACTGCCAGCATCCCTGGGTATCAACACCAGCATCTCTGGGTACTGCTGCCAGCACCCCTGGGTATCAACACCAGCATCTCTGGGTACCACCACCAGCATCCCTGGGTATCAACACCAGCATCTCTGGGTACTGCTGCCAGCATCCCTGGGTATCAACACCAGCATCTCTGGGTACTGCTGCCAGCATCTCTGAGTATCACTGCCAGCATCCCTGGGTACCACCACCAGCATCTCTGGGTATCAATACCAGCATCCCTGGGTACCAAAACTAGCATCCCTGGGTATCACTGCCAGCATCCCTGGTACCAACCCTGGGTACCAGCTGCCACCATCCTGGGTACCGCACCACCCCCACATTCCCAGAGCCGCATCCCGGTGGGAATGCCGGGGGCGGGCAGCCTGGCGGAGCCGCGGCAGGGCAGGATGTGATGCCAGGGCAGGATGAGGCCCCCTCCTGCCCGGCCGGGCTGATGAGGCTGCAGCAGCCGGTGCTGAGCTGCTCTAATGACGGCGGGCGCTGGGGAGTCACGTGCTGCCCAGCGCCGGCTGGGGAGCCGTACGTCACCGGCCCCGGCAAAAAATCGGTGCTAAATTGAATCAATCCATCTTGGAAATGGCTCTTGTCAGCCGGTGTCAGGGAGAGCGTCTGCAGGAGCGGGATCAGGCGGGGGCAGGCCGGCGAGGGCCAGGCTGCCGCGGCACTGCCGGGTGTCTCCTGACCCCCCCCGTAAGCTGGGTATGGGGGGTCCTCCCGCTGTCAGGGAGGGCAGAGCAGGATGGGGATCCTCGTGCATCCAGCAGGAAAAGCAGAGCCCGGAGTAGACTGCATTGCCTCAGTTTCCCCACGCTCCGTGCCCCTCTATCTGGTGAAGGAGGGCAGTTCCACACCAGGAAAAACCCCAGGGGTGTTGGAGACCCCCCCAGTGCCCACGTGCACCCCAAAACCATGACCAGGGCAGGGTGTGCCAAGCTGGGAAGGACGATTCCGCACCGGGGAGACAAAGACGCCGGCACTTGACACAAATATAGATGGATCCTCGGAGTACGGACCCCGCAGCCTGGCAAATTAAAACGTAGTACGAGAGGGGGGACGGAAGCAGCCCCGGTGATTGATTTTCCATCCAGACATTCAAACCAACCGAATATGTCACCCAGACAAGCCCTCGGAAAGCGGCGGCAAGCCCAGATTTATCCTCCGCTTGGACCGGAGACCATCAATCCCTATCCAACACTGGGGAATGGCTTCATGCCCCTGCCTTCCCACCATGGTGCCCATCCCATGGCCAGGCCCGCGGGTGGCATGGGCACCACGATGGGAAGATGGGGCGCAGGAGCCGTCACCGCGCCAGGAAAGAGGATCCAGGCACAGGGACACATACCCAGGCTGCTAACGAAGGCAATTAGAGGGGAAAGCATCCCTCGCACCGCTTCTCCTAATTAAGAACCATCCAATTCCCCAGCCCGCCTGTTCCCCGGCTCCGGTACAGCCTGTTATTTACCTGCAGCTAATAGGTTGGGCGCAGCTAATGATAGTCTTGTATCAAATGGCTGGATCTTGGCTTCTGACAGCTTTAAAGACCCGTCTCGGGGACACGAGGGTTTCTAATTACGGGGTTCGTCACGGGAAGGCTGGGTTCAACGCCAGTCACTCTCCCCGGGTGACATTTCTGCCCGGATTGGAAATCTAAACACAGCCCAGCCAGTTAAGGTTAAAAATACGGCGCTTGACAAGACAAGGGATCATAATTTGGGTCACCGCCGGGTTTAATTAATTGGAATGGAGCAATCAAAGCACAGCGTGCGGTAATTACAGCCCGGGTTGGGGCAGGGCCGGGGGAGGCGGGCGAAGGGATAGGGGGGGATGCTCCCCACGGTGGGGACGGGCAGGGAGGCATCGCCCTGGCCCCGGGGTGCAGGCAGGCATCGCGTGCAAGGAGCTGGCAGGGCGGGCAGGGAGAAGGCGAAGGAAGCGAGCTGGGAGCTCCCAAGCACGCCATTCCCAGCGGATCCCACGCCGGCCCCACAGGAATGCTAGCCAGGCTGAGCGGGTTCCATCCCCAGCGTCCCCATCCCCACAGTGCCACGCGGCTGCAGCCCAGGCTCCCAGGCACCACCACAGCTCTGCCGAGTGATTTATTCTCACCAATTACCGGGGCACTTTTCCCTTCGCCAGGACCACGCTTAATTGATTGGAACCTATTGAAAACAAATTAACCGGCACCGGGGCGCAGGGACCTGTTTATGGCTCCTCCGTGGGGCAGCAGGGGGGACACGTGAGTGGCTCTGACACGTGGGTGATGCACAGTGGGATCCGGGGAGGGAGGTGGGACAACCCCAACATCCCCCTAAATATCCCCAGCGCTGCTCACTGGCTCCTCTGCCATGGTTAATGCTGGTGCAAGGGGAAACTGAGGCACGGAGCAGCATGGAGCTCACATCCTGGCACTTCCTGGCTGGAAAAGCAGCCCGTGGTATGGACAGGACCGAAACGTTCCTCCCCACCCCAGGCCCCCAGAGGAGAGATGCTCACGACGGTGACCCCATTAAGCGAACCCAGCTAGCATTAATTTGACCCCATCCGCCACGCGCTAATCAGCTGTAACCGTGGCACCCAGCTCAATCCAAATTGATTTACCGAGGCTGGAAATGGATACAAATGTGATTAAAGGCTTTTTATTTTCCATAGGTCCTCTCTAAAATGATTTAAATCAATTGCTACGTGCAGGGTCCTCTTCCTCCTCTCCGGCCGACCCCGCGGCGCCGCGCTGTCGGCTGGGGCGAGGGGGGAAATCACACCCCACTTTCCACATCTACCCCACAAAACCCACCCGGAGGCGAAGCAGCACCCCGATTTCCCCCGCTGACCCCCCGGCACCCCTCGCTGGACCCCTCACATCCTTCATGGGCGGGATGCCGGCGCGCCGGGCGGCCCTGGCGAGCGATCAAAGCCCATTAGGCTGAGCGCCGATGCGCGCCCGTTGTTCGTCAATTATTCAAACAATAATTGCACCCTTATTTAAAGTCTAGTCTTGCGTGCGCGGCACTGCAGGCTGCCAAGGCCCACGTTAGATTTACACCCCCGGCGCGCTCCCGCCGCCAATTAATTAAGCAAACACATTCCTCCGCACGCTCTCAGGTGTGCAACCTGCCCGCTTCAGGTTCAGCCCGGCAGCACTGACACGTCCCCACCTGGGCGAGGGGGTCACAGCCCCTGGGGGGCCTTATTAGGGCTCCCTGTTTTCAGCATTTCCCCAGGGATGGCTGCCCTCGCCCTGCTCCAGAGCTGATTAAAGATTAAGCAGTCCCCTCATCTACTTTCCTAAAAATTTTCCCAAATTTGGGGGAAAAAAAAAGCGAGGAGGAGGGGGTTGACAGCAGCATCCGTTGTTAGGGGGCCCCCCTGGTCCCCAGCAGTCCCTAACGAGGGGGGAGGCTGGGAGTGACAGTCACCAAGAGGTCAATTCATTCATCTGGCCACGTTATTGCAAGTCCAAATTTATTGTCACCAGGCCACATTAGCGCTGGCACGGAGGACGCGAGGTTGCACCCCTACTGAATAAGCAGATAAATGAAAGACATCTGGAGAGCAGAATGAAGGGGCAGATTATTAATGCTGAAATTTAGAAGCCAAGGTCTAAGCCACGAATCCATCAGCGCAACCAGTTATGTCCAATAAATTAGGAGAGATAAGGATTGAAGGATGGTATATTAAAGGCAACATTCATTTCTGAACTGGCACAAGGGCTTGCAGGCATCCTGCCTCCGCAGGGTTAACCCTTGCTGGGCAGGGATGTGGGGTGTGGGGTGTGACAGAGCTGGGGAGGCCGATGGCACCTGCACAGAGCCCCCCCTGACACCAGCTGCCTGCTTTGGGGTTGTCAGAAGCGCTCACAAGGGGGTGTGAAGGAGGGTGCACCACAATGGGACGGGTACCATGAGGGAGCCTGCAAGGTGACAATGGAGAGGCTGCCACGGGGGCGCAGGGCATCCCATAACCACTGGGCAGGGAGCACAGGGATCCCCAGCCCTTCCCGCAGCACATCCATCCTCCCCAGTTAAGGGAGGCCTGGGGGTCTGCGTGGCTCCTCACAGCATCTGTGACCTCCGTCCCTGGGCCGGGGTTCAGCTGGCCCAGATGGTTCTTTGGGGACTCATTGCCAAGGGCAACAGATAAGGACTGAGGGGACAGAGCCCGTCCGTCCAGCTGTGACCTGGAATTGTCCCCCTGTTCCTCCCACCCACAGCCCCCATTGCACCCCAGATCGCAGGTCCCCCCACAGCAGCACCTCCTGGCTGCGCCTGCCTCAGTTTCCCTAAATGGCATCACAAGGGGATGGCAGGATCTGGCTACCCAAGGACCCCCTGTATCCTGCTGGACTTGGGGGTGAGGCTGCAGCCTGGCACCCCAATGAGACGTTTTTGCTTGGGGAAGGCAATGGGACATGGCAGGCCAGGGACTTGTGACCTGTTTAGGGGCACAGGCCTGGGGACAAGCGAGCACCTCCACTGCATGACACCTGGAAGGAGGGGAAATGAGGATTTTTTGCTCCCAAGCAAATAGTTTGGCTGGGTGACCGCTCAGCATTGGGGACACCCACCTGTGTCTCCCCTTGGCACCCCACAAACAGCATTTTGGAGGAGAGATGTGCTAAAATGGGGAGATAATAGTGAAACAGAGGGGCTCCCTGATGCTGGTCCCTCCTGGCCCCGCAGCACAGGGATGTAGGGCAGGAAGTCACCCAGGGCCCCCCAGCACTGAGCTGGCCCCCACAACACCAACCGAGCCCCCTGCCCAGCCCCAAGCCCACCCAGCACCCACACAGCTCCAGCCTCCCCAGTGCTCCCAGCAGTTTCAGCCTTCCCAGCGCTCCCGCCAGTTTCAGCGTTTCTCCCCCTCCCCACGGTGGCTCCCGAGAAAATTTCGACCAGCCTCATCTGGCATCTGAGGGATTTGGGATTTGTTTAAGCTCTTTTCACCCGCCGGACTTTAATCGGCGCGTTTGCCTGACCTCCAGCCCCGGTGCAACCCCGGCTGTGCCGGCGCTGCCGCCTGAGGGTCCCGGCTCGGGGCGATTCCCAGCGCCAAAGCCCGGGGCTGCCCCCAGGATAGCTGGGATTAGCTATCAAATAACTTTGCATTTAAACCCTTTTTAACAGGGCTGGAGGTCGGGAGGGTAAGGGCAGAGGTTAAGCCCGGCCGCGGCCGGGCGCTGACCCCATGGCCGGGGACGCCGGAGAGGGGACGGGGCGGCACGAGGGGCTGGGGGCTGCGGGACCCTCGCCCCGGCCGTGCCACCCACCCACTTCCCCTTGCACGGTGGCACCAGGGAGGGGGCGGCTTGTGGGGAGCTCGCAGTGGGGCGTCCCCACAGGAGGGGGTGTCCCCACAAGAGGGGTGTCCCCACAGCCCCCGGCCTCGCCCCTCCCGTCACTTACTGAGGCTCTGCAGCAAAGACGACCAGCTCTTCATCTCCAGCATGGCAGGGGTCTTGTGTCCCCCTCCCGAGGTGCTCAGGCTGCTGGGGGGGCCCAGGACTGGTCCCACAGCCCGGCAGCAGGAGGCACAGCCCCGGCGCTGAGCCGCTGGCGGGTGACAGCGACCATTTTATTCCCTTTTAACTCTGCCTGCGTGGCTCCGGCGCGCTCATCCTCCCCCTCCCCGCCGCCCAGGCTGGTCCTGAGTTGGGGAGCTTTGCTTTTCCCTCCCTTCCCTCCTCCTCCCTGCTTGCACTTGATAGCAGCCTTGTCAAGACCGCCGAGCTGTGCTGACCCCTGCCCTGGCGCTGCTAATTAAGGCGGCACAGTGACAGCCCCAGTGCCTCGCCACCGCGCCGCGGCACCGCTGCTCCTAATTGGAGACGCTTTTGAGTTCTCAAAAACCACCCAGTCGGGGCTGGGGGTGCTGAGGGGGGGTCCTGCACCCATAGCAGGGGGTGCTGCTGCAGGGGGATGCAGCTCCCAGGCTGCACCCCTCAGCATCCCGGAGAGTGAGATGCCAGAAATTATTGAGAAGCTGATAAAAAATTGGATAAAAAGAGACCCCGAATCAGGAGGAAAGTGGGTCTGGGATGGATGAAGGTGAGCAGTTCCCTCCGGAACATCCCCCTGCATGAGGGGCACCTCGTGCTGGGGCCTCCCGAGGTATTTTTGGATGGTGAGGAGTGAGGGCAGTGGGCATGGCAGGGAGCCAGGACACGGGGCTCTATCTCCCTGCGGCACAGCAGGGGCTGGCGGGGGTATCAGCCGGGACACCTCAGTCCTGTCCCTGTCCCTACCCCGCTGCTGAGACCCTGAGCACCCCGGGGAGCCCCAGCATGGCTTGGGGAGGTCCCTCAGATGCACCCCAGCACACACCCAGCGCCGGGGCCGTGTCCCCTGGGCCGTGCCAGCAGCCTGACGGATCTTTTGTGTCGTGACAGACGAGCTGTTTTATCGCGGCGAGGGAGCCAGCGCCAGCCGTCAGGCTGACCCCGCCGGCGGGCTGAGGAGAAACAGAAGAGGGCTTGTATCATCCGGGGGGTCAGAGGGCATGGAGGCAGCCGGCCCCCCCGCCCCGAGCTCCCAAATTCCTGGGATGCACGCCCGGGCAGGCAGCTGCGTGCGGCCCCTGAGCCGCAGGTGGGGGGCTGGCAGGGTGTGGGGCAGACACCCCCCCGCCTCAGCACCCCCAGTCCCTGTGCTGCCAGTCCAGCCTCCCCTTGTCAGCCCTGTAACACGGGGACTGTGCCCCAAAACAGCATTCCCAAGCTGTTGTGTCCTGTAGCATCCCTGAAATGGTGTCCCCAACCTGTCCTGTCCCATAGTGCCCCTGAAATGGTGTCCCCAACCCATCCTGTCACCCCATAAATGGTGTCCCCAACCCGTCCTGTCACCCCATAAATTGTGTCCCCAGCTGCCCCATCCCTCTGCAGGAGCTGCCTCCTCCACAAGGGGACACAGACAGGGACAAGGATGCTCACAACCACCCCAGCATCTCCCAAGCCAAACCAGTGAGCAGGGGGTCGCTGCTTTTCCCACGCCACCCCAAAATCTGGTGTCACCTCCGTGTTGGGGCTCCAGTGGGACAGGCAGTGCAGGATGGCGAGTGCAGCCACGATTCACATGGAATTCATTGGGAAATGCATCCCCAAGGCCGGAGTGATGTCCCAGCACAGTGAGATGGGGAGGTTTGGTAGGACCCCGCTCCCAGCAGCGGGAATTTTGGGCAAGCACTGAGCAATGCTGCCCCCACAAAACTCACATCAATCCCACCAGGCTGGCATCCCTGGCATCAGGCACAGCCAAGCTGTGGGGGCATGATGGTGCCAACCACGTGGATCAGAGCCTGTCTCTGCCCCCTCACCCTGGCACTGGGGGTCTGTGCAGGGCAGTGGGGAGTAAATCCCCCCTGGAACCTCTCTGAGCTCCCCATCCCTTCCTCCCCTCCCTTCCAGCAGCCTTTGTGCCGCCGCCGAGCCGGCACCTCCGGGGTGGACGCATTAAGGCAGCACAAAGCAGAGCCGAGAGGCATTTCGGGTGCAATTTTCCCTGCTCCATTATTGACAAACAAGCTGCTTTGTGCAGGTGATGCCGAGGCCAGCACAGCAGCTGGGACACCGTGCCACGCCGTGCCGAGCCGTGCCAGCTGGACAGCCCCGCTCCTGCCCCACAGCCAGCCACGCTGCCCTCCCATCCGCCACATCCCGGGTCACCCAGATCCGTGTCACACCCAAAAACCAAGGGGGGAAGAGGCAGGGGGAGCGCTCCAGGCCGAGCACAGGTGCCCGGGCGGGCGCTGGCATCGCCACCGGGCAGCCCCTTTCCCCCGGCCGGGGCGGCTGGGCACAGCGTGCGGCGAGTCTGTCGTTAGCGCCGTGCCAAACCCAAAGTGGCTGCTTCGGAACGGCAATCCAATAAAAGTGCTACTTGTCTATTTATCATCCTCAGGGCTTTTTATCACAGTGCAGATGGCTGCTACCTTCGCAAGGCACAGCAGTGTGCTGGCACGCGCCCGCCGCACAGAAGCTCGGGCGCCGCGGAGTCTGTGCGTACACCTGCGAGGAGCCGGCGGCCGCCTGCTCCGGAGAAGCCGGCCGGGAGCCGGGCAGTGCCGCCTGCCAGCGCCACGGCACCCCAGGGCATGCCAGGTCCCCACCTGGGTGGTGTTTGCACCGGGGATTGGCACCAGGGATGGGCACTGGGGCATTGGAGCGGGGCATTTGCGCTGGGGATGTCCACCGGGCGTTTGCACTGATCATTTGCACAAGGTGTTCGCATGACGCATTTGCATCAGGGATGGGCACTGGGTGTTGGCACTGGGCATTCCCCATCCCTGGAAGCATTCAAGGCCAGGTTGGACAGGGCTTGGAGCAACGTTGTCTAGCGTAAGGTGTCCCTGCCCATGGCAGGGCGTTGAAACAAGGTGATCTTTAAGGTCTCTTCCAACCCAAACCATTCCACAACTCCATGATTTGCACTGGGGATACTCACAAGGTGTTGGCACAGGGCTGTCACAGTGGGCACATTCACTGGGCACTTGCAGGGGTTTGTTTGTTTGCACCGGGCACCTGCACCGGGCATTTGCAGCAGGGGTTATCAGCGGGCATTCCACCGGGTACCCGCAGCCTGTCATTACCCGGCTGGGCGGGCTGCGGGCA
This sequence comes from Monarcha castaneiventris obscurior, assembly GCA_026261815.1. Lineage (NCBI taxonomy): Eukaryota > Metazoa > Chordata > Aves > Passeriformes > Monarchidae > Monarcha > Monarcha castaneiventris. The sequence goes on along the minus strand of JAMPIT010000712.1, from coordinate 429,658 downwards.
GCAGCAGCGGCGGCAGCAGCGGGCACAGGGCGGTGGGTGGGAGCCGCTGGAGCAGGTGATTAAAGCTGTATTAAGTGTCTGTCTGCACGCGGGAGAAAACACACCTAATTATCCACCGGAGCCGGCCGAGAGGGAGGAGCGGCCCCGATCGCAATCGCGTAATGAAGTGGAACGCGGGGCCAGGCCTGGCGCGGGCGGTAATTAAAAGGCAGCAAAGCCAGAATTGCAACGGTGGCAGGCAGCGGGCAGGGTCCCAAACCCGGAGCCTCTGACTTCCGTGAGAATCCCTCCTCAGGGAGCCCACTCGCATCCCTGCTCCGGGACGACGGCACGCGCACCGTGGCCTCAAGCCCCGGCTGCTTGCGCCAATTCCCCCCTGTGTGGCACAACACCGGCGCGCTCCGGCAAAGCCACCCGGGTGCCAGGACGCGGTGCCAGGACGCGGTGCCAGGATGCGGTGCCAGCATCCCCGCCCTGCCCGCGGGCGCCGGGCAGGCACCGCCGTGGCACCGTTGCATGGGCGTCGAGCGCGGCCCGCTGCGCGGAGGCGATGCCGGGACACGGAGGGCCGGCGCCGCTGGAAAAGGCGGCGGCGAGGCGGCAGGGGCGGCCTGCCCCACCTCTTGCACGGGAGCCAAAGCCGCCAACCCACGCCACCGCTGCCCGAGCGGGTCCGGCGGGTCAGGAGCGCCCTGGGCAGACGCTGCATCGCCCTGCCTGTGCCCGGCGTCCGCAGCACCGCTGCAGGGACCCCACGCCCGCGCCTCTCCCCAGGTCCGGCCGCCCCAGCCGGTTGGGAAGCGGCCGGGCTTGCCCGGGAATGCCGCTTGCATCAGCCCCGGCCTGGCTGGCACCGCTGGCAGGCAGGGACGTGCAGTGCCAGCGGGGCAGCACGCCGGGGTCAGGCCCTGCAGAGACGCAGCGGGGATAAGGGCATCCCTGGCAGCACCACAGGGACGCCCACATCCTGTGGGGTGGTGGCCCAGGGGGCACTCAGAGGGGCAGCGACCACCCATTCCACCCCTCTGTCATTCCAACTGCAGCACGCCGCGGTGCCAGCCCCATCCATGGCACGGTGACAATCTCCACTACAACGTGTGGCACCGTGGCAGGCGGTGAGGACACAGGAGGACGTCCCCTCCTTCTCCTCTCCCTGTCTTTTTCTCCTTCTAATGGTTTTTTTTTTTTTTCCCCCTCCAAGCTCTCCAGAACAAAGTACACACTCTACCTCTTCAAACCCACCACCATCTGTCCGTCCGTCTGAGCGCCGCAGCCCCGCCGCTCCAAGCGGCCGCCTCCGAGCAGATGGTGACAGGGGAAGGACAAGCCGCTGCCACACAGGGCCTCGACGCTGGTGGGTCACGGCAGCTCCATCGGCCCTGACCTCCTCATCCTCCCCGGCACGGTAATTACCCAGCGCGCCGAGCAAACAGCCTGCGCCGGGTCATTGTGCCGGACACCAACAAAGGGCGGCCGACGGCGGGACCTCCCGACCCCTGCCCAGCCCCTGCCGACCCCCGCCACCCCTGCCCTCCGCCAAAAGAGCAATAAATCAAAGCCATGGGACGGGGACAGGCTGGCAGGCAGGGATGGGGATGGGGATGGGGATGGGGATGGGGATGGGGATGGGGATGGGGATGGGGATGGGGATGGGGATGGGGATGGGGATGGGGATGGGGATGGGGACTCCCTCCCCACCAGCACGTGGGTGCACCCTGGGCGATGAGCAGCTCCCCTGGATTAGCGAGGCCGTGCAAAGCATGGGGAGCAACCCCCTCCCCGGCGGAGGGGAAAAGTCCCTGCTGCCCTTGGGGACACACAGAGGCTGCGTGTGCTCCCAGGCTGAGCGCAGAGGAGGGAGCGATGCGTCCTCCCCCTCCACCCTCCGGTCACAGCCAGTTAATGGGGAATTTCATGGGTGCGGCACAGCGGAGCGCGGCCGGGAACATGCCGGAGCCATCTGCTCGCAGGACCTGGGGCTGTCGAGCCGCCCTGACCTCGGCAAGGCAAACAATTTGCAGGAGCAGATGTCGCACCCTCCCTTCCCCCTGGGGCTGTGGGTGTGTCACCCCCCGGCCTCGGCACCCCCACAACCCCCCGGCACCTCGGGGTGGGCCCTTGCACCAAGCTGGGGGCACAAGCAGAGAGCCAAGGCACACTGCAGAGACCTGGGAATCTCGCTGCAGGAGTGACACCCCCAGAATGTGGGGCCTTTGGGAATTTGGGCATGGCACAGCGGCACAGAGGATCCCTGCTCCGTCCTGGCACCCCGGGCACCCCAGCCGGGTGCCACTTCACAGGTTGCCATCCCGCTGTGCCCGTTGGCAAGGATTTGGAGATCCGGCTGTGCCCACAGAGCTCATACCCTGCAACCCACCCTGCGCTGCCAGCAGAGCACAAAGGTGCCTGGCTCTGCCACCACCCGCACGTAGCACGGCATGGCACGGGGGCAAAGGTGCAGGCGCGGCTGCTCCGGCAGCAGATCCCGGCTGGATCCAGGCTGGTTTCCTGCAGGTCCCCGGGAGTGGCTAGCACCGGTGTCTTTCGGACTGATTAAAATTCATTCTGCATGATTTAGGACCTAATCTCGGTGAAACTCCACAGCGCTTTATTAATAGCGCATTAGTGGATAATTCATGCGTTCGGATGAAAAATCAGCCCGTGTTATTCTCCGGGAGGGGGGGGACACGGTGAGGGGGGGGGACACGGGCGAGGGGAGGGGGGCACCCCGCTCGCCCAGCCTCCCGCACCTCCCCGCCGCCGCCGCATCCCGGCGAGGCAGCAGCCCTTCTGACAACTGCCACCACTCATTAATCTTGACGAGTTTTCTGCTGAATATTCTTCCACAGGCTTTCAAACCGTTCACTAATTGCAATTAATCACTTACCGAAACAGATGTCAGGAACAATGGAATTGGGAAGTCTGGAGGCTTGATAAAGCTGTCAGAGGAGCGCGCTCGTGTGGCAGCGGGTGCCAAAAGGCGCTGGCAACACCTTCCCCCAGCCATGTGCTGGGGGGACCCGGTGACCCCGTCCTGCCCGCGCAGCATCTGTCCACCCCGGAGAGGGAAAACGCACGGAGAGGGGGCACGGGGGGCTCCGTGTCCCCATCAGCCACCCACCAGCGCACGGGATGGGGATGTGGGAGCTGGTTTTTGGTGACAGGAGTGGCACACCTGCAGGGAGGGAATAGCAGGGATCCCAGCGGCACGGCCTCACCCTGACACCAGGGTGGCTCAGGCTCTGCTCTCCATCAGGAAAGCCGCACGGAGCCCCGGCGGGGTGTCACGTCCGCCGTGCCTCGCGCAGGCGACGGCACGTTCCCCGTCCCTGCCAGACGCCGCTTTAGCACCAGCAGGGATCCAACAGCCTTCCCCGGCAGGCGCGCCACGCTGTTTACCCATCACACATGAAAGGTGCCGAGCTGACAGCTCCCGAGATGGGAGAGAGCTCCTGGAGACACTGACGGGGCCGAGGCGCCCGCGCGCATTCACCTCCTGCCCTTGGAGACCCCAGAGGCCACCCCACAGGTGACCCCCAGCAAGGGGCAGCCCTCGGGCTTTTGCTCCCCTGCAGCTTTACCAGCTCTGCACACCCCCCACACCTCCCCCAGCTGCTCCCCCAGCTTGAAGCCATCCTTTGGGAACAAGGTGGGGACAGGCTGGGAGAGGGAGCACTTCCCCAGTCCCCCATGAGGCAGAGGATGCTGCACAGCCCGAGGCCACCAAGAGCAATTAGCCCCGAGTCCCCCAACCGCTGTGGGGACACGGCCGGGGGGACACCCACACCTCCCCAGCAGGCAGAGCCAGGGGGACTGGAGCATCCTCCCGGGGCTGGCACAGCACAAGCCCAGCCCGGGGCTCGTGACCGGCGCGGCCCCGACACATGTTACAATAAATATTCCGCACAGACACCGTTCCATATGTATGATCCGGTGGGGTGATGATTTTTCTACTGATCACTGGAAGTGACAGCTGTGCGGAGAGCAGGAGAAACAAAGGCACCGACTGCTCTCCCCGTTACACTCCGCTAGCGACATGATGGTGTGACACGGAGCAGCAGCATCTGGTGGCACAGGGACCGGCAACCAGGACGGGACGCCTGTTAACGCCCACCACAAAGGGGCGGCCACGGGGTGGGGACGGGGATGGGGTGGAAATAAGGATGGCGTGGAAATGGGGATGGGATGGCGAAGGAAATAGGGTGGAAATAGGGCCGGGGTGGCAATGGGGACAAGGTGACAATAGGGATAAGGTGGCGATGGGGATGGTGTGATCATGGAACCAGGGTGACCGTGAGATCAGGGTGGAAATAAGGATGAAGTGGCAATGGGGAAGGGGTGGCCATGGAGATGGAGTGGAAATATGGATGGGGTAGCAGTGGGGACAGGGTGGCTTGGGGAAAGGAATGGGGACAGGGTGGTGATGGGTATTGGGTAGCAATGAAGATGGGGTGGCCATGGATGAGGTGAGAAGAAGGATGGGGTGGCAACATGGTGACAGTGGGAATGGGGTGGCAAAGAGGGTGACAATGGGGCTGGGGTGGCCATGGCAATAGGATGGAAATAAGGATGGAGTGGTCATGGCGACAGGGTGGCCATGGGGACAGGGGATGGGAATGGGGTGGAAACATGGAAAGGCGTCAGTGTGGATGGGATGTCAGTGGGAACAGGGCAGAAACAAGGATGGGGCGGCCATGGGGATGGCTCCCATCAGCCCTCTCGTGCCCCACACCAACACCCAGCCCCTCCATCCTGCCCTCCTGCCCCCGCAGTGGCTGTGGGATGGGTACGGGGAGCACCCAGCCACCGCAGTGCCCGGCCCAGGCAGGGTCAATATTTGCATTGGATTTGCAAGCGTTTCCTCCCCCCAGATAACGGCGGGGCCGCCGCACGTACGGGAGGGAGAAGCGCTGGGTTGGGTTAATTATTAGCGAACATGCAAATTCCCCCTCCACGAGATAACAATAAACACCGTGATTTCAGCGAGATAAACAGGGCTTTAAATTTCCAGCAGCCTTTACTGGTGTAAAAATAAGCGTCCCTTATTTATTTAGCTCCTTTGAGAAACCACATCAGTCCCCAAACACAGTCTTTTACTGTCAAGCTACAGTAGAAGCCTTTATAGGCGGCGAAGATCCTGACAGCTACCCCTAGCACAACCATCTTTTATTCATGCTCATAATATAAACTGTATTGCCTCAGAAACAAAAGGATTTAACTCGCTGCTGGCCGGGCGGCAGCGGCCGAGCCGAGGTCCCTGCTGAGGGCACGTGGTTGGGATGGCTTTGCTCTGACATCCCACATCTCTTCATCCCTCAGGATGCCTCCTCCTAGGGACAGTGCTGACACAGACCCCTGCTCTGACGCATCAGAGCATCCACGGATAAAATAAGCCAAAATAACAATTCCCACCCCCCCCCAACCTGGAGCCATTAGGCAAAGCCTCGGTGCTCTGCGGTTCCGAATCCCACCCTGCCTGCACAGACGCAGGAAGAGCAGCGGTTATAAGAGTGGTTCGTATTTAATAATGCAATTTATATTCCACTCTCAACATAAACTATTGTAAAGGCACACTAATGTAAAAATACATCTGGCTTGTCAATAGTTTATCTTCTGGATCTGCATCTAAATCCCTGGGCATTCTTGACTTATGGCTGCACCAGTGTCTAATGAATAAAAAGGTGCAAATTATAGGCCTTGCTTTAATGCTCATCATAAAATTAGATGATAGTTGCAAAAGCTGCATTCTCCTGCCCACAGTGCAGCAATGGTAAGCTATAAATAAAGTGTATTTAATGTATCCCAGCGCTGCGCAGAGCCAGGAAACAGTATGTTACTGCACAGCCTTCAATGGATCCGCCACCAGTTCAATGAAGTGATAACTGATCCATCATGTGAATTTATGTTAACTGTCTGCTCGCAAAGTCACGGCCCCAGCACTGTAAATAGCCCACAATCCTTCCAGCCCGGCCTGCCTGCCAATAAACCTGTCACCGGCAGGCTGGGAGCAGCCACCTTAGGACACCGCAGACAAACCATTACAGCTTGGGTTTCCTCCTGGTTTTTCCATCGCCACCGTGCCTTGGTTTACCCACAGCCCAGCTCCCCCCCTTCCTCGGGGCTTCCCGACCCCGTGCGATGCTTTTCCACCTCCCTGGAGCTGTCACATCAGGGATGCGGGAAGCCCAGATGGGATCTGGGGGGCTGGCGGGTGCGTGGGTGGGATGGCTCCCGTTCCAGAGACAGGCAAATGATGGGAAGCGGGGGGGACAGGCTGGAAGTGGAGCCCTTCCAGTTCCTGCAGCAGGGTGGGATGCAGAGCCAGGAGGGCATGGACATGGTGGGAACAATTCACTGGATGGGGACAGAAAGGTAACTGCATCATGATTGGAAAGCATCCTCTTCCTGCAGAGATGTGCGTCCCAGGGCTGGCCCCTGGGAAGGAGACATCCCTGGGAAGGAGACATCCCTGGGAAGAAGATGTGGTCACCAGGCAGGAGATGTTCCTAAAGACGTGGTCCCCAGGGAGGAAACATTCCCAAGAAGATATCCCCAAGAAGCAGATGCCCTTTGGGAAGGAGATGTCCCCTGGGAAGAGGTCATCCCCTAGAAGGAAACACCCCCAGGGAGGATGTCCCTGGTAAGGTGTCCCTGGGGAGATGATGTCCCAGGGAAGGACACATTCCCAGGTAGAGGATGTCCCTGAGAAAATGTGGTCCCTGGGAAGGAGATGTCCCCAGGAAGCCGATGGCTTTGGGAAGGAGATGCACTCAGGAAGAAGACATCCCTGGAAGGAGATCTCCCCAGCAAGGAGACATCACCGGGAAGGTGTCATCCACAGGGAGTTGTCCCTGGGAAGAAGATGTCTCTGGGAAGATAGCATCTCCTGGAAGGAGACATCCCCCGCAAGGATGTCCCTGGAAAGGTGTCATCCACAGGGAGGTGTCTCTGGAAAAGTGTCAGGAAGAGGATGTCCCTGGGAGGATGTGATAGTCAGGAAGGAGATGTGCCTGAGAAGATGTCTCCAGGAGGACACAATCCTGGGGAAGAAGATGTTCCCAGGAAGCAGAAATGTTTGGGAAGGAGGTGTCCCCAGAAAGGAGACATCCCTGGGAAGATGTCACCTCCTGGAAGACGACATCCCTGTCATGGACATCCCATGTAGGGATGCATCACTAGGAAGAAGACATCCCAGGGAAGAAGACATCCCTCAGGAAGGAGACATCCCCCTTCAAGCAGCCCAAACCCATGGAGCCCCAACAGGGAGAGAGAGACAGGGGACACAGTGATCCTTGGGGAGCAAGGTGGCACCCAGGAGGACATGGGGGACACCGCGCCCGCGGGAAGCAGCGTTCTCCGTCACCCGGCTCTCATTAACGCGGTGCTGAGCAGCCCCTAATAATAGCAACAGTAAATTCTCCTACCCAATTCGGGCCCATTTCTATAAATAATGTAGAATCTTTTTATTTACTGACAGGTTGTAAAAGTATCAGTGAGAATAATGTGAAATCAGGCGCTGCTGAATAATTCATGGCAGCGGCTCCGCTCTCCCCATCCCCGAGCTCCCCTGGCCCCGGCGTTTACACGACAGCACCTTGCGCCCGGGTTTATCTCATAAAAACCAGGACTAACGACCTGGCACTAATTCTTTATCAACAGGGACTTTTACAGCGAGGGGAGGAGGAAGGAAATAGAAAGAAATAAAAATAACCCCGGGTGCACCCTATAAAAAATGCATGGGCCCATGTCCTCGCCTCCGCATGGAGCCGGCCATCCCTGGCTCCTCCCATCTGCAATTCCCCACAGACCCCACAGCCTCGCCAAAAATTAGTGTTAATTAGCAGCACCCACAGCCCCACACGGGCATCCTGGGGCAGTGAGTGCAGGAAGGGGTGGCATAACCCTGCTCGGACTGGGGGACACCAGCACGACCCACGGGAACACCAGGAGGAGTGATGGAGAGACTGGCAGGAGCTGTGGGGATGATGGCAGGACCCGTGGGGACACCAACAAGACCCATGGGGATGGTGACAGGACCCATGGGAATACTGGCAGGGCCCACAGGGATAACAGCAGAACCCATGGGGACAATGGCAAGATGCTCCCCGTTCTCATGCCACCCCTCAGGAATGCCAGCCTGGGGCAGCACAACCCTGCTGGGGGCAGATGGGTTCAATTTGGGCAGGAAAACCTGATGGCTGGGGCAACTAATCCCTGTAACAACCTGATCCCGTGTCCCTCATCCCTCCTGCCACCGCTGAGGGCCACGGGGACAGCGGGGACCCCCCCTGCAGCCGCCCCCATCCCCTCCCCAGAACAATACCTACCCGCCGCTGTTTTGATGTGCGGCACAAAGCCGGGAGAGCTTTCCATGTAACATGATAAAAGCAAGTCCCCAGCCAGCACAATTATTTGATAATTCTCCCTTAACACCCATCAAATTAAAGCAATGTCCAAGGGCTGCCTGAAGTGGCACTGATAGGTATTAAACTTTAATGAGATTTAATGGCACTGCCCTACTTTTTAAGCGCTCGGGCCTACATTTATGAACATTTAATTTCCCGGGCCCTGACCTCTTTTTTTTTTTTCCCCCTTTTCCCCGTGGCCCCCCTGCCCGCCCGCCAGCACAGCTGGATTCTGTTAGCACTGGCAGCCTCCCCGACCCGGGATGCTCAGGATGCTCAGCCAGCCCCAAGCCCATGGAAATCTCCAGGCACTGTGGGGTGAGATCTTGACTCCTGCAGGGAGCCAAGCAGGGAGGGGGAGCCCAGGGAAAAGCCAGGGGGGAAAAGGGGGGTGCAGATGTGATTCACCAGCAGTGAACGCAGCCAAATTTATGGAATGACTTAATTAATTTGCTCCTGGGATGAGATGACACAGCGGGTCCGAGCAGTGAGAGGGCCCTCGTCCTGCTGCAAAGGGCTTGTTTAAGCATTCCTGAAAAATAAGCGTGGCCCTGCTGCAAACCCACTGTGCCAGGGCGAATTCGGGGGGTCCGACCCCTCAACGCCCCCAGGGAGAGAACACAGCCCACTGATCCAGTTTATTGCTGCCCTCTAGTGTGAATGGGACAGCCCAGGCCTGCTGTCACTGGTCCCCCTCCCCACGTGTCCCCCCCGGCCACTTGGCCACCAGGATGCTGCATCTCAAGTGGGGACAGCTGATGAGATGCTCAGAGCCCTGACAGACGGGGCACCAGAGAGCATCACCTCAGCACCCCCAAAATCCCACAAATGGGGCTGCAAGACGGGCACCGTGGCACAGGCTGGCACCAGTGACACTGGGCATCACCTCCTGCCCCATGGCAGGGCAAGGCCAGGCTGGACAAGGCTTGGAGCACCTTGGCCTAGTGGAAGGTGTCCCTGTCTATGGTAGGGGGTTGGAATGAAATGAGTTTGGAGGTCACTTCCAGCTCATACTATCCTGAGATTCTCTGGTCCTGGTGGGGTAGAGGATGCAGCATTTCCCTACACTGGGGAGTACCAACCAGGCTGCTGGGTTAGGGAAACTGAGGCACACACCAGTGCAGCCTGCTGCTGTGCTGGAAATGTCCCTCTCCTGCCTTCCCAGCACCCACCTCCACTGCAGGGAGCCCAGCAGCAGGAATGCAAAGGCAGGGCAATAAAAGGGAGCGTTATCAAGCCCCAGCAGAGCTGACAGCTCAGGGAGGAGAGCAGGGAGGGAGGGAAAGGAACAGAAAGGGAAAAAAAAAAAAGCCCCACCCTTAACCCCGAGATCACTTATCATTCAGGCTGCATCACGCATCTAGAAAGTGCAGACACAAAAATGTAATGTCATAACATTCGCAGTTCAATAACCTTTGCTTCACGAGACGGCTTGAACTGTCAGAGGAGCTGGAAGGTAAATATTTCAGCGCCCAGGCACTGAATGCAAAGGCGTGGGGAGGGGGTCGGCCTCGGCTTCCCCGGCTCGCCTCGACACGTTCAAATATCCCCCACCGTAAATCCCGGCCGGCGCTGGGGAAAGGCCGTGGCACGGATAAAATACGAGCAGATATAAAGCCAGACACCTTTATTGTTCGGCAAAGTCTTCCAACAAGTTATGAACCCGCAGCTTGACCCTAACCCATCATCTTGTTACACTGCGGGAAACAAAGGCAGCGCCAGGAGCCGGGGCTGGAGCGGGGCAGGATGCGGGTGGGAAGGAGGGAAACCCAGCCTGCCTCCTCCACGGGGGATATTTGGGCGTAATTCATCCCTAAACCCCACATCTACCACGCTCCAGGCTGCCTGTGGGGGAGCAGACCCCGTGTTAGCCCCTTCCAAGGAGCCTCCCTGCCAGGTTCAAGGGTACAGAATTCCCCCAGCCGGGGTTAACAGGAGCAGGACCCAGCAAACACCAGTTAACCAGGAGGGCTCATGTGCCATGCGGGCAGGAGGAAGGAGATTCCACAGCCAAGGAACAACGGCTGCGGGGGGGGGGTGGCAAAGCAATGAGGGATCCAAGGGGGAGCAGAGGGATTTCCCAACGGGCAAAATTCCCCTAACAGCACCGGGAAGGTGCTGGCACCGGGGGCTGTACGTTCAAAGGGACAGCACGGCACAGCGGGCAGCACCGTGGTGCCCAAGCCAGCCGCACGGCACGGTGTGGCACAGCACGGTGGGCAACAGCAGCGCCAAGCAGCTTGCACAGCCCCTGCCTGGCACACGCTGCACGGCCCTCCCCGATCCAACTGCGCAGCACAGCTGGGGACAACCGGAGCCACCTGCCTGCAGCTGGGCTGGCTCTGCCACGGCGCGCCCCAAACGCCGGGGAGCAGCAGCGCCAACGCTCGCAGGGGAGCGGGGGCACCCCGGTGCCAAGCAGGGAGGGCATCGAAGGGGGCACGGCCGCGGTGAGGAACAGTTAAACGGCCCCCACCCGCACGGGGCATGCGGCAACAGGCAGCAGCATCACACCCTGCCCAAACACCTGCTACTGCCGCGCTGGCACGGGGCGAGCGCCCGGGGCGGGCACGGCAGCGGCGGCGGCGGCGGCAGCGGGGAGCACGCCAGGGCCCGCAGCAAGAAGCGGCATGTCTGCGCTTGGCAGCACAACAGAGAGCAGGTGACAAGCGCGCCGGCGGTCGCTTTATTACAGGAAGCGAGCACGCAAGCATCTGACGCCGCGCTGCCCGGAGAGAAAATAAAACACCCCCCTTCGCCTGCCATTAACAATCCCTCTGCGGGCGCCAGAGAAGGGCCCCCGGATGCGGGGGGTGGGTGGGTGCCCTGCTGCAAAATGATGGCCCGGTGGCATCACAGCTCAGCCTCCCTCCCCCTCCCCGCATCACTCCCAAGGCCAAGAAAATCTCAAGGGAGTAAAATTACGTGTGTGTGTGTGTGTGTGTGTGCACAAACATTTTTCCTCGGCAAACACTCCCCGAGACAACAAAATCAGCCGCCCCTGCACCCGTTCCCGCGCCGCCCCGCTCCTCTGACCCAGCAATTAGAGGCAGGCATTAATATTTAAATATTGCCAGCTCGGGAGAAGGGAAATCAAATAAAACACGCCGGCGTGCCGGCAGCACATCGAGCTCCCGCTCCATCGGCCTCAAAGAGGGTGCACGGCAGCAGTGGGGGTGCTGTGCCACACCGCTGGGGAATTGATGTCATGAGGGGAACCCCCTCTGTGGGCCAGATCAGGGTCAGCAAGGAAGGAGGTGGCCAGCAAATGGTGAGCAAGCAGCAGTGCTGCTCCTGCCTGCTCAGCTGGGGGGGTTTCAAAGGAACCCCAGCCCCATGCTGACCGTGTTTTGGGGTCCCCGCTCCCTCCCACCCGCCTGCAGGGTGCTGGGGACACACACACACACATATTCAGGCTGTACCCCCCCCCAGCAGTCACCCCCCGAGTCCCGCGGGTGCTGGGAGGCGGTGCTGGCCCAGCAAAGAGGATTTACTGCTCAACGCAAGGGGCTTTAGAGGCAATAACTTTCCCTCCTCTTGACTTAAATGGATTTGAAACTTCAAAAAGGATCGAGGGGGCAGGCTGCCAAGCGGCCGCCCCCAAGGGCTGACCCCGCGGGGGCTGGGGGGGAGCCAAGGGGGGGCTGCGAGCCCAGCCAGGGCCAACGGCCGTGGCAGATAAGGGGTGGGGGGGCCCAGAAGGCCCCGAGATAAGGCGGCCGCCGTTAGGGGCGCGGGAGCTCTGGGGCGCTTCCTCCCGCCCCGCGGTGCAACCGCCCGGGGGGAAGCGGGGTGCGGGGCTGGGGGGGACACGGGGGGGACGTGGGGCAGCCGGGGTGTGAGGCACGAGGCATGGCAAGGGCCAGTTCAAGGGCAATCCCCCTTGGCAGCCTGCCCGGGCAGCCGCTGCCAGGCCAAGCTCTGTCCCGGCTGCGCCTTCCTGGGGCTTGGCACGGCTGCCCCACAGCCCCTCGGGGGCACCCAGCGCCCCACAGCCCCTCGGGGGCACCCAGCGCCCCACAGGTGGGTGATGCACCCCAGCATGGCCGGCACAAGGGGGCTGGGTTGGGTGGCCCCACTGGGGACAGGCAGAGGCCATCTGCTGCTGCCCACAGTAAGGCCAGACCTTACACCCGGAGCTCTGGGGCAGAGGTGTGACCCATGGCAGCGTGCCCTGGTGTGGGGGAGAGCCCCCAGCACCTCCCACACGGCTGGCACAGGCACAAGCTCCCCCAGAAACAGCCCCTCCAGGCCTCAACCTCTCACAGGCCAGAATGAGGGCGAGGGCTGGGGGGACAGAGGAACAAACAGAGGAGCAGCCATGAAAACAAACACCCCCTCCTCAAGCTGCCCCCCAATCCATACCCCTGTCCCAGCCACCGGCGTGCCAGGAAGGAATAAACTGTCCTGCGTCCTTCAGCACCCCCCCTGCGCCCCCCAGCAGCCTGGCCCCTGGCCAAAGCCACCATCTCCGCAGCCAACACGCTGACACTCACCCTCACCCCCGTCAGCCGCCCCAAAACAGGCCCCGTGTGTGCTCCCAGGAGCGCAGGCCCAGCGGGACGTGCAGGGACACGCACCCCGTGTGCCCCCAGCCAGCTCTGGGCACGCAGCACTCAACACCCCTGCGCTTGTGCAACGCTCACGCTGCCGCTCACAGCCTGCACACCGACCCCTCCATCCCCCCTGGGACCCCGCTGGCCTTGGCTGGCCAGCCCTGCCAGGCCACCGTGCCCGCCAGAGCCGCCGGCTGCCCCGGCAGGTTCCACGGACAGGCTGCCAAGCGCACACGCAGCCGGGCGCACGCTCGCCTCGCTCACACCCACAAACCACACGGGCTCACCCCGGTGCTCGCCGGCGCACGCGCGCCCTCGCAGGAAGAGGCGCCGGCTTCCCGCTGCCTTTTCCCTCCATTAACTCCCTCCCTGGAGCTCGAGCCTGCTCGTGGGCCCAGCGGGCACCCGCGTGGTGCCCATCCCACAGCTCCGCGCCCTGGGCTACGGGAGGAGGGTGGGGATGGGGATGAACAGAGTGGGGCACTCAGCTGGTGCTCCAAGGGTTGGCAGCGGGCACTTGCCCAGGGCTTGGGGACAGATGCCACCGATGGGGCACTCGATTGGCAGATGCCAGCATTTGGGGACTGGCACCCGTGTCACCATGCAAAGCGGGCACTAGCAGGGCACGGTGAGCTGGCGGCCCCAAGGCCGAAGGGCACACGGCAGGTGGCACAGGCAGGGCTGGAAGAGCCAGGATGGAGTAGGGCGATGAAGGCGGAGGCAGGCGAGACGCCGGGGCCGCGGCATCACCCTGGCACAGGGTGCGGTGCCCGGGCTCCCCGCGTCAGGCTCAATCAGCAACACGGTCCCTCCCCAGCTCCGGCCGTCCTGGGTGTTCAGAAATATGGATATACAGCACTGGCAGGTGGGTAAACTGAGGCACAGCCCCACACAGCACCCTGTGTGCCCACATCAAGAGAGGGACAGGCAGCAAGGCAAGGAGTAGGGTCAAGGTCAGGGCCACTAAGGGCTGTGCCAACCACGGGAAATGACCCCAAGGGTCTCTCCAGAATGTGGGTCATGGGGACTGAGCACCTCAGCTGGCACCAGACCCTGAGGCTGCAGCACCCAGAGGGTCTCATCTCCCCACAACATTCCCCAGCTGGATCCCCAGCTCCAAGGCAACCTCCATTTTCCACACCATGGAGTCCCCCCAAGTCCAGGGTGACCTCTGCCCACAGCACCACGGGGCACCTGAAGCTCAGGGTGACCTCTGTCCCCCCATGATGGGGTACTCCTCCACCAGGGCGACCTCCACCCCTCACACAATAGGGTCCTCCAAGCCAAGGGCGACTTCCATCCTCCAGGCCACAGGGTCCCCCTGCCTCAGGGTGACCTCCATCCCCCAAACAACAGTGTCCCCTGAAGCTCAGGGTGACCACCACCCTCAGTGTCATGGGGTCCCCCAACTCTGGGGTGATATCAGTCCACACACAGTGGGGTCCCCCAACTCCAAGGTGACCTCCACCCCCCACATCACAGGGACCCCCAACCCCAGGGCAACCACGGGGTCTCTCAACCCCAGGGTGACCTTGCTGTCCCACAACATGGGTTCCTCCAGAGCCAGGGTGACCTCTGCTCCCCTCACAACGGGGTTCCCCAATCCAGAGTGACCTCCTTCCCCCCCACCACGGGCTCCCCCAAACACAAGGCGACCTCTGCCCCTTACACCATGTGTTCCCCCCGCTCCAGGGTGACCTCCATTCACCAAACAGCAGTGCCCCCAAATCCCAGGGCGACCTCCACCCCCTATACCATGAGGTCCCCCAACCCCAGGGTGACCTCCATCCCCCACTCCACAGTCTCTCTCAGCCCCAGGGTGACCTCTGTCCCCAACACCGCAGGGTCCCCCGACCCCAGGGCGACCTCCATCCCCCACGCCGGGATGGGGGTCTGGGGAGGGCAGAGGGGCTGGGGAGGGCCCTGCGAGCGGCGGGATCACACCAACCCCATCCCACCCCTCCAGCACCACCCCCCCAGCCGGGGGGAGACCCCGCTGCCCCCTCCCCACGGCGCTGCTTGGGGGGTTCCCGTGGAACTTGGGGGGGTAGGGGGGGGTCACTCACCCGCGGGCCGCGCCGTCCAGCGGGGGCTGCGCTCCTCCATGGGCAGCGCCGGAGGGAGCGGAGCGGAGCGGAGCCGTGCCGTGCCGAGCCGTGCCGAGCTTTTCCCCGCCGCTTCCTGCTTCCCTCGGCGCCCGCCCGCCGCCCCGGGAGCCGCACGGCTGGAGCGTGACTCACCGGGGGCCGGGCCGGGCAGGGCAGGGCAGGGCAGGGCGGCGGGGGCGGGCACCGGGAGCGAGCCACGGGGGGCTCCGAAAATGGGGATCCTGGGCAAGGAGCGGGACATCCCCCCCCGCCCCTCCCCCAGCCGGGATCACCCCCCCCCACCCCAATTCACCGGGCATGGGGGTTCCCCCAGTGTGGGGGGTCCAGAGGGGTCTCCCTGCGTCCGCAGCGTGCCAAGAATTAGGGTGGTGGGGGTGTCACTCCTGATGAGCCCACAGGTGACCCCTCCCCAAATGTAGAGATGGGGGGGGTGCCTGTCCAGGCACTGATGGGGGGGCCAGAGGTTGGGGTGGGATCCAGGCCTGTGACCCCCCACCCCAAAACTGCTCCAAGACACCCTGGGGGGCTCAGGGGTGCCAGCCTGGCCCAGCACTGTGGGCACCCAGGGTGGTCCTGAGCCCAGACCCTGCGGAGATAAGGGGTGTGTTCCCTCGAAGGGGGCACCCTAGTGCCCCAGGCACCCCCTGCACCCGGTGTGGGAATGAGAAGGGCACTGTCCCCCGCGGGTGGGGATGGTGGTGGTCACCCCTGTGCCGTGCCACCATCACCTGGGCTTGGGGACACCAGTGACATGAGTGGGGTGGAGCTCAGCCCACTCGCACGGGAGGAAGTTGCCCATCATTCACCGGCCACGCCGGTCGGCTCCACGTGCCGGACAGGCTCGGCTGGCTCGGACAGGCCAGACCCCCACCTCACCTGGGCAGGAAGGAGGCTTCAGTGAGGAATCTCATCCTGGCACTGCCAGCCGCGAACTGGCATCTCTGTAGGAGGAGACGCAGGCCATGACAGGGACACCCAGCTGTCCCCAAACAAACTGCCATGCCAACCACACACACAGAGCCCCAAACCCTCTCCCGGCTCACCCTCACCTCTGCATCCCCTCCATCCTCCTTCCTCTTCCTCCAGCAGGCCCCAGTGCCCGCCGTGCCGGTGCTGTCACGGTGCTGCTGGTGCCCGCCACCCCCCCAGCCGTCCTCGTGCTTCCCCCCCACCCTCCTCGTGCTTCCCCCCCCTCCAACTCCCTTTTCCCGTTCTATTTTAAATTTTTATTGCATTCTTTTTAAAGAATACAGAGGAACAAATGCCCTTATCAGCAATTCTCACAAGGTATAAAGAGCCGCTTTTATCTCCTGCCTTTACTAATCTAGAGCGAGCCAATGCCTGTTAATTTTTTAATTTTCCTGGTGAATGCATTTGTGGTTCCGTCAGCATCCATCCGGACAAGCACGCAGGATCCCCTCGGCATCCCAGCCCAGCCACCCTGGCATGGGACTGACACCGTGCTGGCAGAGCAGTGGCTCATGGTTTGGCAACCACAAAGGGGTTTTGTGCACCGGGAAGTCCCGTGTGTCACACGAGGCTCCCCAGGACACCCCGGGATGTGTCACCACCCCCAAGATACGGAGCCGCTCCCGGCGATGCCAGCCTGGCTCTGCCTGGCCATAGGGAACGCTGACAGCGTGGGTCTCCATGCCAAGCTGTCATTGTCACCCTCTCTGGCCGAGGTCCCTGCAGGGGCAAAGGGGGGGTCACCCCCGTGTCCCCCCCCAGGAAGGGGCGCAGGGCGGGCTGCCCGCACAGCAGGGCTGGGAGCGCGGCAGCCGGACGCGGTGCGCAGATGAGATGTGGCAGGCGTGTAACAAGCCATTAGTCACTGTCACCTTTGCCCGGCAGCCACTGGCAGGGTAATAAATCCCGGGCTGACTCCAGCGGGCCCGTTCCAGGCCACGGCTCCCAGCTTGCCTCCGCACTGCTGCCGGCTGGGCTGTGAGCAGCTTGTAAATGCATCCCGGCCCCCACCCCCGGGGGGACACAGCGCCTTGCAGGGTCCCCGAACCACAGCCACATCTCCGTGGGGCTGATTGATGGGTGACACGGGCTACTGCATTCCTGGGGAGTGTCCTTCTTAGGGAGAGTGAGGGGTCACAAATCCCCACCACCAAGCAGCCCCCTGGCCCCACAGGCTGCCCCCCTGGCTCTCCCTGCCCACTGCACCTTGCGGTTCCGGGCTCTTCCCAGCCCAACGCCAGGAACCGGCATCGGCGGCTGTCACCGGATCAAAGGAGCCTGGTGTGGCCCAGCACAACACGGCCCGGCGCGCCCGGCGGGAAGGGCTGGCAAACAGGCCGGTCCAGGGAGGCGGCAGGCGGGAAGCACGCATGATACCTCTCCTAAAAATGCTGCTGCTCCTGACGGACGGGGCGGCCGAGTCCCTGGAGCCGCGGTCCATCCCAGCCCCAAGGGGCCCCCCAGTTCCCCAGCCCAGCCAGCCCAACACCATGGCTCTCCCTGGCGCCCACAGCCTGACTCACGGCCCCGGGGATGGCAGGCAGGGAGTGCGGAGCTGTCGGGGTCACCTTCCCAGCGGGGCTGCGGGTGTTGGATGCCAACCCCAAGCCGCTGGGCGTGAGCCTTCACCGGGAGTCCCAAGCAGCACATCGGGCTGATGGTCACCCCACAGTGGCACAGGGGACATCCCTTGGGAACGGCAGCCTTGTACCCTCTGGTATCCCCCACCATCACCTACTTGTGGCTCCAGCGTCCGCACCCTCCACATCCAAAGGCGTCCGCTGGCCGATGTGCGGGGCAGTGCTGCCCGTTCCTGGGCTCTCCCCAGCGCTGGCCACCCGGTGTCGGGGCTCACTGGCCACAGGCTTGGTGGCGGCTGCCTCCAGGGACGAAGAGGACGCCTGGAAGAGAAGGAGGACAGACACTCAGCGCCGTTGCCTCTCCCTGTCGGAGCAGCGCCGGCGCGGGTGGGGGGCACGGGGGGGGGTTCGGGGGGCACAGACACAAGATGCTTTTGTTTTCCTGCCGGCCGGTGCACGTGGCCAGCGCGGGAGCCGCACGCCAGCCCCGCCGCGGGGCTACAGCTGGATCCGGCCGATGGCTCCCAGCGCAGCCAGACAAGAAAGGCTGCAGGGGGGTGAGGACATGAATCAAAGCGGCGTCCCCTCGCCCGCCGGCGGCAGCTGGCCGGTTAGGCAGCTCCCGATTACTCAACCGGGCAGTGTTTACTCGAGATCAACAACCCCCCGTCGCCTTCCCTGCCAGGCGGGCGAGGGAAACGTGCTGCTGGGATGGGGATGGCATTCCCGCTGCGCCTTGTTTGGGGACAGTGCCCCTCCTCGACCCCCGGGCGCTGTCGAGGCCCTGGGTTTGTTGTAGCTGTCACCCTCCTGCCCGGGCACACAGCTTGGGCTGTTACCGCTCCTGTTTAGCTTTAGTAAAGCAACAGCCAGGGACATCACGCTCATCCCAGAACTGTTGTGCCACTCTGGGAAAGACACACGGACAACCCAGGTTCATAGGATGCTGTGCCCACGCCGGGCATGGTGGGATGCGGGTGACCTCCCCCTGCCACAGGTGACATCCATTGGGGGCACCCTGCGCCTGATTTGGGGATATTAGGGCCACGGTGAGGATTTTATGTTGATCCTGTTTTTCTCGGGATTACTCCTACAAACGTGGAGATGGATGGTCAGTGGATGTTTTGCTGCGAAGCCCTCAGACTCAACGAGCCACGCACACGAGCGGACGTATAAATTTACCGTTTGCTTCCTGGAAAGGTTTAATTTATGGAATCCATATGGCAGCGCCGCACAACCGCGAGCGCTTGGCACATCCCGTGAGTCCTCGAGTGCCACCACGTCCTAGCTCCAACTGGCGGGGTGCCACCGGCTGCCCCAGTGATGGCGGGATGCTCTTCTCTTTCCCCACGATTAACAGGAGATGGCTTTCACAGCGGGCAGGGGATAAGCCCGGGGATCAGCCCCCATCCCTGACAGCTTGGTGTGGGATCCCTGAAGGTGGCAGGGATGTCCCAGGGGGGAGGCCGTGCCACTGCTCCTCCTCCCAGGACAATGCCACCGGCAGCAGCAGGCAGCAATCCCCTACCTGTGGGCATGGGAAAAGGCTGGGGCGTACTTTGATACCCGGAGCAACTAATCATTAATTAGCATTAATCGCTCCCCATCACATGTCGCAGCAGCATTGGGCAAGACGCAGCTGGGAAGCACCAGGCCGGGGTCTTGGTGGGGAAGGTGGATTTTGGACAGCTGGGCCAAGGCTGGCACCCTCCTGCTGCCCAGGGGGCCCCCCCAAGACCCTGACCCACACCCCAACCCACCCAGCAGCCCCACAGCACCAGCAGCTCCCACCCCCTGTATTTTCCAGCCAGGCCATGCTGAGATGTAAAGGCACTGGAGATGGGTCCCACCTGCCCAAGGGCAGCCAGGATCCGACCCCCCCTCACCACCCGTGTCCCCTGGGACCCCCAGGCTCGGCACGGAGCACCGGCCGCCTCCTTGCTTTAACTTCACCCGGCGCTATCTGTCAGCAAATCATCCCCGGTTACACAGATAAGGAATAATTGATGCAAAGGAGCCATCTGTTTGCGAACACGGAATATCTGCTCAATTAGGAGGGATCTGTCCACCCAGATAAAGCATGGCGGCGGCCCCTCGGAGGGGGGCCTCATCCCCAGCCACGTCCTCAAAGACTCACCCCCAATTAGAGGCGAGCGGGTTGATTTGGGTGCTAATTTGCTAAGCAGCACCCTGAGGTGTTTGGGAAGAGGCTGGGAGGGAAGGGCGCCCTGCCACCAAGCGCTGAAATTGTAGGGGAGGGCTGGCAGATCCCCCATGTCCCACTGGGATGAAGCTCAGCTCCTCCTGGCTCTGAAGAGATGCTCATCCCACATCTTTCCAGGGATGCAGAGAGGGGACCAGGATCTGTGCCTGCTGAATGGCGCTGAGCTGAGGCCGGCCCGCTTGTGACACGCATCAAGGGACCCTGCAGATGGACCAGCCTGAAACAGCTCCCAGGACAGCCACAACAGGGATCAGGGACACAGGGCACAGCCTTGGGCACGTCCAGGTCAGGGGTAGGAGTGCAGTGAGGTGACAGCAATGTGACATTGTTATGTGATGTTATTAACACAGGAAAAATGGAGCTGGCACGCAGGCTGGCTCCACAAGTGACAAAACCACAGGGAAAAGGCTCCAACCAGAGCCAGCAGGGATGGCCCCATGGCATGACACTCCTCAAACCCCTCCTGGGTGGCATCTGCCCCTCCCTACCCAAGCAGGTTCTTGGTACGCAGGACACGGAGAGCCTGACTGGGGTCAAAACACAGCTGGTGGCCCCCAGGGACAGACCCAGAGAGGCGCTGCCAGAGCCCACCTCAGCCACGTCCCCTGGGCACCACACCACCAGCACGGTGCCCCCCCTGCCCTTGGTGTGGTGCCCAGGGACGGCAGCGTGGCAGTCTGGGCACACAATGGCACCAAGGGCAGGGCACAGTGCCCCCATGCCCGGTGTCCCCACGCCTGTCCCTCCCTGCCAAGGGCATATTCCTTCTGCACCCATCACCAGGCTAAATACCTGCTGCAGCTCCCAGCTCTGCCCCCAGCTTTGGGATGGCAGCAGTGGGGTGGCAAAGCAAAGGGCAGGAGGCCATGCCAGCGCACTTCCTGTGCCTTCGGGACACCCAAAAACGTGGCTTCCCCATTCCACCTCCCTCCCCTGCGCCTCGCCTGCCGCCGGGACGGGCTGCGGCGTGCGCAGCGCCGATGCCGCCCACGGAAATGCCGCCCACGGGAATGCCACGGGCACGGCAAAGCCCCCGCCGCATCACCCCAACCTCCACCCTCCCGGGTGGCAGCACCCCGGAAAACCCCCGCGCTGCCAGCAGCCAGGGCACCGGGGGTGGATGCAATCTTTGGCTCTTGGCTGGCATCACCCCGGCAAGGCGGTGGGCACGGAGCCCGGCAAGCACCGGCACAGCTGCACCGGCGGTGGGGTTTGGCACAGCCTCGGTGCCAGCTCCCGTGAGCGAGCAAGGGATGAGGTGAGGAGAATGCCTGGCACAGAGGGGCCGCGTCCTGCACTTCCCAGGGATGCAGAGAGCGCCAGCGCCCCGGCTGTAAGGCCTGGGGGACACAAACCCTCGCTGTGTCCCAGCTCTCCCCAGGCCTGGGAGGCGGTGCTCAGGATAAAAGGTGTTTTTGGAGTGTTGAGGGCTGCAGGAGCAGGCTGCCCCCGGTTCTCTTTGTCACTGAGGCCCTCAAGCCCCCCGGCTCCTGCTGGGGCTTTATCACAGCACAGCCCCTGCCGTGTGTTCCCCCAGACGCTTCCAGCTGCTCTTCCCTCCAGGAAGCCTCTGCCCTCCTCATCCTTGTCCCAGCAGCCTGAAAACAGAGGGTTTTCCCACAAGAGCAGGCTGGGGTCCCCCTGGGGAGCTGGGGTCCCTGCTGCTGGCACGGCTTGGCCCCGATGGGTGCCCACAGGAGGGGTGGTGGCTGGGTCCACGCATCTCCACCATATTTAAAGTTTCTCAGCCGTGTTTGCTGGCGGAAAGTTAGACCCTACAATTACAGCTGTGCTAACCCCTCATTAAACAGGGGAAGGGGAAAAAAAAAAAAAAAGGGAAAGAAACAAAAGGCTCCAGAGTGAGACACGGTGCCGTTAACCCTTCCCGAGATGGGGATGTGGCCTCCCCCCAGGAAATTCACACAGCAGGAGGGATGGGCGACAGCAGTGCCAGGTGACACCCTGTGCCCAGGGTCTGCCCATGAGCATCGCTGCCCACCTGGATCCCCAATCCGCGTCCTGGTGCAGCGGCGGTGCCGGCGGCGCCCGCGTGGGCACGGCTGCGGCTGTGCCGGAGCCGTTTGTCACGGCGGGGCTGCGGTTCCCGCTCGCTCTCCAGCAGCGACACCGTGACGCCTGCTCCAGGAGCCCACACAATATGTTCGCACTCATCTCGCAGCTGCCCCCAGAGAGCCCGAGGTGCCGCGCTGCTCGCCGGCGCGGGGGCCGCTGTGTGCCGGGACGTGCCGGAGAGCCCGCACGGGAACCGGCACGGAGGGAAGGGGCTGGAGACTGTGGTCAGGCTGGATGCCACAAGGGCAGACGAGGCTGGAAACACCACTAGCATGGGCAAGGGATGCACCAGTAGCCGCCCATGCCCGAGCACACTCACCCAGGTTGTGCCACAAGCCCTGGGAACAGCGGGCAGGGGGGACAGGCCTGGCTGTGCCCCCTGTGTGTCACCGCAGCCCACCCTGCACCACACCGAGCAGCAGCACATGGTGGGGATGTGCTTCACCCTATCCTCAGCGAGGGTCCGACCCTGTGGCCACCCCAGCACGACCCCAGCCCCCCTCATGCCCCCATCCCCAGGGAGCAGCGGGTCCCCGCGTCACTCTCCAGCCTCCCCCCCTCCAGGCGACAGCACCTCAGCGCCGCGGCCGCAGCGGCTCTGACAGCAGCTAACGAGCTGCAGGCAGCAATTTGGGTTATATATAGCCCCAAAGTGACTGCATCTAATTGCTCCAGCGCGCACCGGCCCCGCCGCGGGGTTCGGGTGCTGGGCTCAAGGGGGACACGTCCTCAGCCCCCCTCCCCCGGGCTGTCACCCCGTGTGACCCCCGGGCACCCTGAGGCTGGCAGGGCACAAAGCATCACCCCATCCACGCCGTCCCCCCGAGGAGCTGCCGGGCTGTTCCCGGCGGCTTTGTGCCCGGCCATAAGCGGCTTTGGCTAAAGCCGCCGTCCCAGCCCGTCCCAAGCAGGGACCCTAAGGAGCTTTTGTCCTCTCTCATTAAGGGGGTTTGGGCCAGGGGGCCACGGGCGAGCAGCACCCAGCGCTCCTTCTCGGCAGCCTGCGGGCTCCGGCCAGCTGCTCCGGCAGCCCCGGGAGGGAGGGACGGCTGCAGGGAGGGAGGAAGGAGGGAGGGAAGGAGGTGCTCCCTTTGTGGCAGCCCCCATCCCCTCGCAGCAGCTGCCAGGCGAGGCGCAGATGCGGCCGGGGGAGGTGCTGAGGGGGTGTGTGTGTATGTGTGTGTGTAGGGGGGTCCCCCGAAGCGGCTCCCCACGCCGGAGGGGCAAGCGGCAGCCCCCCCCCCCCAGCAGCCGCCGGCGGGGAGGGGGGAGCCGGAGCCGAAATTGTTTGCCAGCTTCCTCGAGACGGCACAATGGAGGGCGCGCAGGCGGATCCGGGGTCAGGGGTGAGAGCAGCAATAAGTGGTTTATGCCTTTTGTGAAGAGGCTGAACTGACAGCTCGCTGGATTAACAAAGACGTCCTCTGTTCCCGGGCAGGTCATGTGGAAAGCGCTGCGCCGACCCCTGTCACTTCTTTTTTTTGCAAGAACAGACATTTGTTCGCCGGCGAACAGGGAGGTGATGGAGGGGGAGGCGGGGGGCACGCAGCCGCCCGCTCCCGGCTTTTCCTCCAGCTCCTCTGGGGCTCTGGGCGTGGGGATCGGCGGCTGCTCGCTGCTCCGGCAGCCCTGCCCAGGCCGTGTCTCCTCCCGTGCCTCAGTTTCTCCAGGCTCTGGGATGAGCCGTGGCTGGTGGGGATGTCAGCACCTCCAGCCCGCACCCGGGCAGTGCTGTGTTCTCAATGCTCCACGTCCACACGAAATTCCCTCCATGCTCATCATCCCTCCATCACCCCAGGGCCAGGCTGGCTGGGCAGGATGGGACCCTCACCCTGCTCGGTCCCTGTCCCACGGTGGGAACATATATTTCTAGCTCTTGTTTGCCAGTTCCTGCCAGGCTGGGGAATGTTCCCTTCCCCCTCCTTTCAAGGCAGGGAAACTGAGGCAGGGGAAGATGTGAGCACCCCACCCATGCACGGACAGCAGGGCTGGCAGCAGCACTGCCACTCCTGGTCCCGGGCCTGCAGGGAACAATCAGGCTTTTCAAATCCGCAAGGATTTCCTCAAGGTTGTGCAGCACAGAGCCCTCGCTGTCATCATCAGGCTCCAGAGTTAACAGCTGCAGTGCTGCTGCTCCACACTGAGACAAACTCCCCTAGCTGGGGCAGTCCCTCCCTGGCCTCGGATGTCCCTGCAGCTCCCACCTCCCTCTGCCACCACGCCCCAGCCCCGGCTCCAGGTCCCCCTGAGACCACGGGGCCCAGAGCTGGCATGGGAGGGATGCAGCTTGGTGTCCATCACCCAAATCCCGCTGACATCCCACAGGACACGCAGCTGCTCAGCCCCAGCCCCTGCTCCCCCATCCCCATCTCAGGGACACCACAACAACCCAGCACAGCTCACCCACCTCCAGCTCCGGAGCTGCCGGGCAGTCAGCGACCAGCGTCCCCTCCCCGCCACCCTAAATACCTGCCGTGGCAAAAGGCAGCTGTCCCAAGGGGCTTTTCACTCCGGAAAACCCCACCCACCCCACAGCGGCTCATGTTTTCGGGACATTCCCACACGGGCCAATCCCTGCGTGCTCAGGGGTAAACCGAGGCAGGGAGGCGCAGCCAGGTGGGTGCAAAGCTCTGCTGGGCGAGGGGACACATCCCCCGGGGGTCCCCATCCCGTTTGGAGGAGGGGACAGGTCAGGGCAATCCCAGCGAGGGCCGCAGCCCGGCTGGGCCATCGGCGGGGCGGCATTAAAGCCTCAATCCGTGTCCCTCAATCCGCCGCGTCCCTCAATCCGTGTCCCTCAATCCGCCGTGTCCCCCTTCTCCATCCCGCGGGCAGCTTAGCGCCCGTTCCCGGCTCCCGCCTGCCATCTAAAGACGGACTTACCGCCAGGTCCGGCGCTGCTTTAAGCCGCAGATTAAACGTGAACCATCTGCAAGGGGGAAACTTTAATGCAGGATAATACCTGCCCCACACACCCCGCAGCGTCACCGCACAGCCCGGCCAGGTGGGCGCGGAGCCCCGCGCTGGCACCGAGCCCCTGGGCGGCACCACGGCCCTCCACGGGGACGTTGAGGCGCTGCACATGATGTTCCCATCCTCCTGGATGTCCCCATCGTCCTTGCTGTCCCCTCCCGGCACAGCCCCGTGAGGATCCACGGCCGGGAGCTGCACGCCCGGCCAGCCCCCGCCTCACCAGCCCGTGTGCCCCCCTAAGGCAGCCACCGCAGGCAGGGGACACCCAGGCGTGTGTGAGGGGGGAAGGGGTCCAGCCGATGCCCCACCTGGTTAATTACTTTAAGTGAGTAAAGTCTCTTCATCAGGGCAGCAGATTAGACCCTGCAGCTGGGAGCTGTTTTCCCTCACAATCCCCTCCCTCAGGGGACAACACGGGGGGTCCTGCACTGTCCCCACTTTTAAGAGTGAATCCCAAGTCCCCAGCCCCCAAAAAAAGGTGGCCCAGGTGTCCTCTGTGCCCCCAGCCTGGCAAAGCCTCCAGGAATGCCCAGACCAGCAGAATCACCTGAGGTGCAGGGGGGACATGGGGTCACCCAGGCTGTCCCTAATGCTGGTGGGGACACAGCTGGGCTGAGCATCACACAGCCGGGAATGACCTCTGCAAGGAGCAGGGATTCCTTGGGGGGGCAGCGCACCCCAAAGCTGGGTGGGGGAGGATGAGACACCTCCTGCCAACTCAGAACCCCAGTGAATTACAGGGGATCACAGGTCCCTGCTCAGGTCAGCAGGGAAAGGAGCCAGGGAGGTTTTCCACCCCCTCCATCTTTCCTGATGGAGAATTTACAGCCAGGATCCACTACGGGCTCAGTAATTAGTGTTGGGATGCTGAATCAGCACCTGGCCATCGGCACCGAAGGGATGGAGCTGGGGGGCGCTCTGGGACCAAAGGTGGCCCCCCAGGAGGGACACAGGGGGCACTGGGGTGACCCAGCAGTGCCTGACAGTGGAGGGGGCCATCCCCATGGCTGGGAAGCCTGGGGGAAAGCTGGCTAACCCACCATCCCATCCCACTCTGCTGCTCCAGGACCAGCTGCAGCTCAGGATCCCTCAGGTGTCACTTTGGGAATGCCCCCAGGATGGACAGAACCCCCCCGATCCCTCTCACCTAAAGACGAAAATCCCTCTGGTCCTCCCTTCACAGCCTGGATGCTGCATCCCAGGATGCTCGAGCCCTGGGATGCCCGAGCATCCACCCAGCTGTGCCCGGGCAGCCCTCTGGCCTTCACGGCTGCCATCAATTTCCCGGGGTCGGGAATGGCAGGGCCGGCTCCCCGGCAGATCCAGCCTCTGCTCCGTGGCTGATTACAGCCATTTCCCTGCCCGTGCCCCCTCCCCGCTGTCTGCCTCCTGCCTCCGTCTGCTGCCTGGTTTTACGAGGGCCATTTCCAAGAGGTCGCTGGAAATAGATTTTTATCACCTCGTGATAAATATCGTTTATGGTGACATTACTGCTCCTAGCAGCCGCGCAGAGGAGGGAGGGGAGGCAGGCGGACGCCCGCGCCCAGCCCCAGCTCCACGGGGCACCGGCTGGGCCCCTCCTCATCCCTGTCCCCATTCCTGGAGGTTTGGGCAGCACCATCCATCCCATCCATCCATCCATCCATCCATCCATCCAGGCGGCAGGAACAGAGGGAGCTGCATCATTAGCCCCGCGCGCCATTAAGCACTTAAAAAGCCATAGGAATAAGCCGCGCCATTAGCTGGCAAGCGAGCTGGGAGGGGAGGGATGCACGGAACCCAGCATGGACCAGGGAATGTCAGCACCCCGAGGGCTCCCTCGTGCCCGGGAAGCGGGGGCAGGACCACTCCACCCCCTCCCGCACACAGCTCCGAGGTGGAAAACCAGGGGCTTTCAGAGCTGACACATCGCTTCGACAAGGGGTGACGCCACTGGGAGCCTCTCCCAGAGGGACTTTTCGGCAGGGTAGGGAGAACCGGCTCCCTGCTCGTCCCCTCCTTTGCTTTAGGGATGGAGCTGGTGCAGAAACCTGGGAGAAAAACCACCAACTAGCTGCTGAGAACTGCAAGCTCATGGCAGGGGTGGCCCCGGGTGTTGCAACCCTGCACGGAGGTGACCCGGCGGCCCAGGGGAGCAGGGTCCTGCCCCGGCCGAGCCCGCAGGCAGGACGGCTGCCAAGCCGTGCCCACAGGCAGCTGCCTCTGGAAAAGGGCACGGCAGCGGGCAGGGGGCCAAGGCCAAGCTGCTCTCCGTGCCAGCCCCGCCACACACAGCGCCGGGCACCGGCCACCCCCAGGGGGGAACAATCGCCCCGTTCACCCGTGCCAAGGTGAGGGGGTGCCACCTGTGGGGACAAGGGCAGAGTCCCCAGGGAGCCAGAGCTGGGGTGCAGAGCAGCAGCAGCAAAACTGCACACCCCAGCAAAGAGCAACCCTCGCCTGCAGGCAGAGCGCGGCACTGCCAACCCGTGCCAAGAATCCTGTTTGCTCTCCCCAGCCCTGGCACTGGCTCCCTCGGGCAAGCCGCCTCCTGCCCCAGTTGCTGCCTCAGTTTCCCCAGCTGGCAGGGATGGCAGGGCATGGGCAGGGGGTGGGCTGCCATTGGGGGGACCCCAGCCTCGTGTTGGGACACTCAGCGTGAACCCGCCGTGACACAGAGCTGTGGTGACTGACTGGGAAGTGACCCCACGGCATGAGGCCAGGAGGGGGGAAGCAGCAGGACTTTGTATGGGGACAGGCACAGCCAGACAGCAGCAGTGGCCACCTGGCACGGTGGCACGACCCCTCCTCAGCTGCCCACACCTGGTGGGCAGAACACAACCCCAAAAAGGGCCAGCCCAGTCACCCTGATGGCCTGGGGACAGCCAGCCCCACATTCAAGGACGAGGAGCGCTGGTGGTGTCCACCCTGTCTCCCTGTCTGCTGCCAGGACACGTGTGGGGGTCATCTGGTGCCACCCCCGTGTCATCACCCACGCCAGCAGCTGGCGCTGTCCCCTGCTGCCACTACCCACCTTTAGGACATGGGTTCCCCAAGCCGCTGCATCCCCTTGGGGACAAGGAGTCCCTTGTCCACCAGAGCCCCCAGAATGCCCGGCAGCAGGATGCCTGCAGAGCCAGCTGCCTCCTGTGCCCATGAAAGGAGATTTGTTCACCTGGTGAGCGGCTGGGTGACCCCAGGTCCAGCTCCTGCCACCACCTCGTGGCTCCTGGCACGCAGCAGGCAGCACGCCCTGGCAGAGCCACCTCGCCGGCGGTCGTGGTGACCTTACACCGCTGCCGGAGCGCTCCCAGCCCAGCGCTTGGCCCGGCACGTGGATGCTCCGGCCAAGGCAGGCTGGTGGCTTGGCACCCACCCTCCCACGGCGGGCAGCAGCAGCTGCAGGAGGTGCAGACGGATGGACGGACAGACAGCACGAGCACAGCCCCCCGTGTGCCACCCCGAGCCCTGGGGTGCGGGTTTGGGCATCCCCTGCCCACAGCAGAGCCCAACTGGGCAACCCCACAGGTCACCAGCATCCCTCACAGGGGGGATAAATCGCACCTCAGCACCACAGCAGAGCACCCGGGGGTGCCCCCATCACCCACAGACGGAGCCTGGCGCTGCCAGTGGCCACGTGCCCCAAACCCTTCGCCCACTGCCCCACAGGAGCCAGACCTGAACCCCTCGAGGGTGGGTGCACGTGCTGCAGCCCCCAGGTTGGGGTGCCCCCCCCCCAAGCACCCCATTAGAGCTGTGTATGGGCCTGCTGGGGTGCCGAAAAACCAATTTACTACTTAAAAAAAAAACCTACAGAAAAAAACTGGGAGTGCAGAAGGCGCCTGGCAGCAGCACACAAAGTTTGCAGCAAGTTCCACAGACTTCCCCCACTCAGGTACCCACTGCAGGTCAGGGGGGCACAGGGGTGCCCCCACTGTGTCCTCACATCCACCCACAGCAGGAACCCCCCCCACACACACACATAGAGAAATTGGGGGGACACGCAACAAGTCAGGGGGGGCTACAGGGTTTATCCCCCCAACAAGGCAGGTGGGGTGCCCCCCTCAAGGCTGAACGGGGGGTGGGATGGGGGTTACGGGGTGGGGGGCACACGCAGGGGTTGAGGGTATGGGGTGGGTACAGACAGGGTGTGGGGGGCACAGGCAGGGGTGGGGGGCACAGGCAGGGGGGTAGAGGCAGTGGGTAGGGGGGCACAGAGGGGTGAGGGCATTTAGGATGGGGATGGGGGGGTACAGGTGTGAGGGGGGTACGGGCAGAGATGAGGGAGGCGCAGACTGGAGGTAGGGGGGGTACGGAGGTGGGATGGGATGGGATGGGATGGGATGGGATGGGATGGGATGGGATGGGATGGGATGGGATGGGATGGGATGGGATGGGATGGGATGGGATGGGATGGGATGGGATGGGATGGGATGGGATGGGATGGAGGATGGGATGGAGGGTAGAGGGGGGGGTACAGGTAAGGCACAGGGGGGGCACAGTCCGAGGGGAGGGCACAGGCAGCTGCCTGCCCCGCACTGCACGTACCTGCGCGGGCGGTGCGGGGCGCGGTGCGGGGCGCGGTGCGGGCAGCGCGGTGACCCCGGCGGCGGCAGCGGGAGGAGGCAGCGCCGCGCACACGCGCGATCACATCCCGAGCCGCCGGCGAGAGGCGGGGGGGACACGCACACGCACTCACACACACTGCTGGGGGGGGTGGGAGCTGTGCTGAGCTGGGGCGGCGGGGAGGGGGGGGGTCAGGGAAATTAATAACCGAGAAAAAGGCACTTACCCCCTCCGCGGGGCTCGCCACCGTGCCGCGGGGGTGGCTGGAGGGTGGCGCTGGGAGGGGAGGGGGGGGATCAAAGGCTGGGGGTGGGGTGGGGGGTGTGGGGGGGGGGGGTCTCGCCAGCCCCCGCTGCCTGCCACAACAAAGAGCCAGACACAACAAAAGCAGCATATGGCCAGAGCCGCGCGGGGCTGTAAATTAAACATAAAGGGAAGATTAGATAATTAATGAGCGCTCCCGGGCCGGCCCCGGGGGAAGGGGAGGGGGGCGCTGCCTGCTGCGGGGAGCCCCGAGCCCCCCGCCCAGCCCCGGCGGGGAGGGGGCCGGGGGGCACCTGTTGGGAGGGAGGGAGGATGGGCAGCGGCCGGGCCAGCCTCGCCAGCTGCTCCGGGGCGCAGCCTAAGAGGATTAGCGGGGGCATCCCGCCCCCGGCAAAAGGGCTTGAAGCTGCAGGGCTGGGGGTGGGGGTCCCTTGAACCCCCCCACGTGCGGTGTCGCCTCTGCCCCAGCCTCAGGCAGCTTCCCCAGGGGGGGTTGGGCTCGCATCCCTGCATCCCTGCATCCCTGCATCCCTCCCCGGGCAGCATCCCGCATTCCTCTGCCTCCCAGGAGCAGGACCCGCAGCCAGGCGGGGGTTCAGGCAGAGCTCAGCGCCTTCCCCCTGCCCGTGTCCCCCCTCCCACGCAGGAAAAGCGGCTCCTGCCCTGCCGGGAGCACAGAGCCCTTTGGAATGGCCCAAATCCACCGTGCTAGGCAGAAAAGGGGAAACTGAGGCAGAAGAGGGGGAAAACGGGAAGAAGGGGGGGACGTTGAGGTAGGAGAGGGACACTGATGCAGGAGGGGGGAAACTGAGGCAGAGGGACGCAGAGGAAAGAGAGGGGAAACTGAGGCAGGAGGGGGTGAGACCACGCTGGTGGCTCAGATCTGCGTGGGGGCGGCTTGGGGCTGTCCTCAGGACATCGCTGCCCCCGGGACATCAGCACCGGCATGTCCTGGCGGTGGGAGGAGGGGGTACCCCGGGAAAGGGGGTG
This sequence comes from Monarcha castaneiventris obscurior, assembly GCA_026261815.1. Lineage (NCBI taxonomy): Eukaryota > Metazoa > Chordata > Aves > Passeriformes > Monarchidae > Monarcha > Monarcha castaneiventris. The sequence goes on along the minus strand of JAMPIT010000712.1, from coordinate 398,971 downwards.
CCAGAAAGAGCGTCAGGCTCGGCCCCGGCCAGGGGAAGGAGTTAATCCCATTATTGGCAGGCTCACAGATGGCGGCTGCACTATTCCCCTGCTTAGCAGATTGAACAGATCAGGCAGGAGGGAGGGAAGGAGGTGGGGGGGATCTCACCCCCCCCAAACACCCACAGAACAGCGGTGTGAGGGGCCGTGAACAACCCCCTCCACCCCGTAAGAGCCTGAGAGCACCCAGGGGTGCCGCCCCGCTCCCCACCGCACCCTTTGCCAACACAAATCCATCTGCTCTGCCCTGGACAAGGTGGGGCAGGCACAGCAGGGGACTCGGGGACACCCCGGGCTGTCCCCACGCCAAACCTGCCACCCCCCAGGCTCTCCGGGAGGTCAAGGGCCAGGTCCCGTTTCCCTGGCTCGGGGAGATGGGAGCAGCTGCTCCCAGGGCATCCGCAGCCAGGGCTGGAGCCCGGGATTAGGGAGTGTGGGAAAGGGCTGGCAGGAAGCCAGGGACAGAGAGGCTGGAACGTCCTGAGCAGGGAGGACAACCGAAAAGGGATGGAGGGAGGGAGGGAGGGATGAGGGAAAGAGGGAGGGAGGGAAGAGCAGGAGCCAACAGCTCCTCACCCCCGTGACACCAGCGTGGAACCACAGGGCTCCACCCCAGCGCCTCCATCGCTGCCACGAGCTCGCCAGGGCTCAGCCACCTCCACCCCATAGCCATTCCCCACCGCAGGAGACCTCGGATAACCCCGGCTGCCAGGTCCGGGTGGCTCCCAGCCCAGTCCCAGCGGGCAGGATGAGGCCACCTCCCAAGCCCAGGTGCCCACTTGGCTTTTGGGAAACGGTTGGGAAACACGGCGCCTTTGACTGGGGTGAACAGCGGTGCCCAGCCTGGCACCCCGCAAAATAACCCCCCTGACCACCCTCACCAGGCTCCCACACCCCTCTCATCCCCCCTGGAGGGCACCCCAAGCACGGGGAGGGCACACGGTGAGACATCCCCATGCAGAAGGCGCTGAATCACCGAGCCGGGGGTTGCCAAGGCAATGGGAGAGCGGGAATCCGGGTGGAAAAGGTTGGGGATGCAATCCCACAGGGCTGGAGGCCCCTCCAGCACACCAATATGCACTGGGAGACGGGTTGGGGGGGCCATAGCACCCCCCAGCTTCCACCCCAGGCAGGGAATTGGGATGCACCCACTCCCTGGCCCCACAGCTCAGCGTCGGGGCCCCCATGCCGGTCCCTACCCTCTCCTTCGGGGTCTCGGCAGGTTTGGGGGTGCAGGAATGTGAGCACTGGAGTGAGCACGGCCCCAGCATCCCAGCACAGCTCAGCTCAGTGGCACTGAGGGAATCCTGGCCACAGACTGACCCCCGGCAGGAGGGGGCAGCCCCAGAGCCCCGGGGGCACCGGGGGGTGCCGAGGGAAGCCGGAAAGCCCTGGTGGCACCCTGGCCATGCCACAGCACAGGATGGAGCCCAGGGCACGGCCCCGTAGGGTGAGGGCCGCCAGGAGGGTGGGCAGGCTGCTCCTCAGCCCTTCGTGCCTCGGTTTCCCCTGCCGTGCCTCGGTTTCCCCTGCCATGCCTCGGTTTCCCCTGCCATGCCTCAGTTTCCCCAGCCATGCCTCGGTTTCCCCAGCCGTGCCTCAGTTTCCCCAGCCATGCCTCGGTTTCCCCAGCCGTGCCTCAGTTTCCCCAGCCATGCCTCGGTTTCCCCTGCCGTGCCTCGGTTTCCCCAGCCGTGCCTCGGTTTCCCCTGCCGTGCCTCGGTTTCCCCAGCCGTGCCTCGGTTTCCCCCGCCATTCCGGCCTTAGGGCTGCAGGCAGGATCAGCCCGGGCAGTCCCTGCCCAGCCCCACGGCTCACCCGGCCCGCTGGCAGCACGGTGACAGCGCTGCTTCCAAACCTGCCCTGCCAGCAGCTCCCAGGGAGCCACCCCAGCCCCGGGCACAGGGGAGACGGTGCTTGGTGGCCGCATGGCGAGCGTCCCTCTCGACTGCCGCCCCTTGCTCCAGGCACCGGCCAGCTCGGGAACATGTTTGTGCCTCAAGAGCCCGCTCAAAGCCCTGGTAAACCCACTCTGGGGCATCTCCAGCTCCTGCCTCCACCCCAGCCCAGCACAGAGCTCCCCAAACTTCGGCATCCTCCCTCGGGAAGCTCAGCCCAAGCCCGCCGCTCCCACAAACCGGCCGGGTGCCGAGCTGTGGGGATGCTCAGCCATCCCCAGGTTTTTTGGGGAGGTCCCCCCCCATTCCCATCCATTGGAGATCTGAGGATCCATCAGCTGGGAGCAGACAGGTTGAGGCTGGGAGCTGCCTCCCCGTGGCAGCCCAGACAGGCTCCCAGGGGACTAATACCGGCATGTAAATATTAGATACTTCTGTCTCCTCTGAGGCCAATTACACAAATCGTGGCAGCTCCCGCAGGACTCTCCGCTCCTACTTACTGTATCATCATTAACAGCTTATTAGAGAACAGCTGCTCCGAGAGGGGGAAACAAAAAAGGAGAAGCCAGCAGGAGAGGCGGGAAGGAGACAGGCACGGAGGAGGATGGGGAAGCGTGACCTCCGCCCTGCCCCGGCACTCAGGGATACCCAGGGACATCATCCCCGGCGTGCTCAGCCCTCTCTGCAAACCCAGCGGCGGCACCAGTTCAAAAATCACGGTGGGATCTGCTGTGGGGTTCCCTGGAGGCGCTGGGAAAGGGGCAGAGGAAGGGGCCTTGCTGGTGTTGGGCTGGGAGGTGGCGGGGACAGGAGTGAGGGGGCTGCAAGGGAAGCAGGAGCCGGAGTGAAATCCCCAAAGCAGCCTGGCACCCCTCACCCAGGGGCATTTTAGGGCTGGGAGGTCCCTCCATGCCCTGAGGGAGGAGAGTCCTCCTTTGGGTGCTGGGATGGGAGGTTTAGGATCAGCTCCCCAGCACAACCCAGCGTCCCTGAGGGGGGGACACATATTCCCTGCACCCACTACAGCATCATTAAAAGGTGCAGCTAATTGGAAGCCAGACATTCCTTGCCCTCCTCCCGGTCCCTTAGGGATGACACAGCCAGGCTGGGGGGATTTTTTGGGATGCCACATCCCAATCCCTCCGTGTGGAATTAACCACCGTCAGTCCCATCCCTGACACCCATTCGCGTCCCCTGCAGCCACCGAGGGCATCGGGGGTCCCCATCGGGGTGGCCGCGGGTGCCACCAGGCTCACGGCGGGGTGGCCGCGGGCAGGTGGCCGGGGCAGGTGGCCCTGCTGGGAGCCGCGTCCCCCGGAGGATGTCACGACATGCTGGTGGTGCGCTCTAGCGTCAGGCAGCATTAATGCACGGCTGGCAGCAGGCACGGGCTGCACGGCTGGACACGGACACGGCCGGGGGATGGACACCTGGACACGGATCTGTGTGGGGATGGACACCTGGACACGGATCTGCATGGGGATGGACACTGGGCACGGATCCGCATGGGGATGGACACCTGGACACGGATCTGCATGGGGATGGACACCTGGACACGGATCTGCATGGGGATGGACACTGGACACGGATCCATGTGGGGATGGACACCTGGACACACACAGAGGGATGGGGATGGACACCTGGACATGGATCTGTGTGGGGATGGACACCTGGACACACACACAGGGATGGACACCTGGACACGGATCCATATGGTGATGGACACCTGGACACACACACAGGGATGTACACCTGGACACGGATCTGCGTGGGGATGGACAACTGGACACGGATCCATGTGGGGATGGACACCTGGACATGGATCCACATGGGGATGGACACCTGGACATGGATCTGCGTGGGGATGGGCACCTGGACATGGATCTGCATGGGGATGGACATCGGGACATGGATCTGCGTGGGGATGGACACCTGGACACGGATCCATGTGGGGATGGACACCTGGACATGGAACCACATGGTGATGGACACCTGGACACGGATCCATGTGGGGATGGACACCTGGACACACACACAGGGATGGACACCTGGACACGGATCCATATGGTGATGGACACCTGGACACACACACAGGGATGGACACCTGGACATGGATCCATGTGGGGATGGACACCTGGACACGGATCCATATGGTGATGGACACCTGGACACACACACAGGGATGGACACCTGGACATGGATCCATGTGGGGATGGACACCTGGACACGGATCCATGTGGGGATGGACACCTGGACACACACAGAGGGATGGACACCTGGACACAGATCCATATGGGGATGGACACTGGACACGGATCTGCATGGGGATGGACACCTGGACACGGATCCGCATGGGGATGGACACCTGGACATGGATCTGCATGGGGATGGACACCTGGACATGGATCCATGTGGGGATGGACACTGGACATGGATCCGTGTGGGGATGGACACCTGGACACACACACACAGGGACAGACACACAGCCACCACGTGTGCCTCACCCCAGCTCGGGTGGCTTTGCTGGGCCGGTGTCCCATACTGGGGGAACTGGGGGGACTGGGAGGGACAAACCACCCCAGGCAGGGGCAGATGCTCTGCACAGGGGAGGGGGAGCGGGGCTCCCCAGGGCTTTCGGGGGCCGGGGAGGCAGCAGCTTCCCGTCTGATTGCTAATTATCCTCGTTATTCCGTGTCAGACACTTTATGAAGCACCGGAGTGATTTGCTCTTTCCCTGTAATTAGGCACGTCGCAATTATCATCTAATTCAAGTTCAAGCTCTGCGTCCTCGCGACCTTCCCGGCCTCGACACCATGTCCCTGCTTGTCTCTCTGGGGCCCCCCCGATGTCACCCCTGCCCTGTGGCTGGTTCTCCAGAGAGGACAGGGGCACCGAGGGGCTGGGGGAGGACAAGGCACAAAGCCATCGCCCCCCAAAATCCCCCCAGCTAAACATGACACCAAAATCCCCAAGCCCGCTTTGGGGCTCCCCTCCAGCAGGGTGAGAGTCCCCAGTACAATGCTCCTGAGCATCCCTTTGGGTTTTGGGGTGAGGGCCAAGCCCCAGCACACAGCCAGGCCCTGCCCACATGCAGCTCCCAGCCAGCTGCCAGCTCGTCCCCTGCAGTGACATTTTAGATTCCACAGGACGTATTTAACACATCCACGTCACACCCTCGGCTCCCATTCCCACAGGGACAACAGCACAGAAACAGCGATAAAATAAAAACCTACAAGGCTTTTTTTGGTGGGGGGAAAAATGGAATACCAAGAGCGGGAGCTCTGGTGTCTTCCCAGCGTGGCACTGGGATTCCCTCTCCCCACCTGGCTCATGGCATTCGCTCCAGGAAGAGCCACATCTCCTCCTGGAGCATCCCAAAAACGCCGCCGGTGCCGCAGCCCCGGGCGCTGCGCCGTGCCAGGCTCCGGTGGCACCAGAGTCCCCGCAGAAGGATGCCCCCCTCCTCCTCCTCCTCCTCCTCCTCCTCCTCCTCCTCCTCCTCCTCCTCCTCCCAGCAGCTAATTAATCCTTCTGCTCAGGCAGAGCTCATTAGCGCTGGAGCAGCGTGGGGCTGCTCCGGCCGCCCGGCACAGCCGCCCTTCCCAGCGGAGAGCAAGGTCAGTGCCAGGGGCCAGCGGGCACCGGCGCTGCCAGCACCACGCTTGCCCTGGGCTCCGCTGCCCGGCCCCCTTGGTGGCCTTTCCTGAAGGCTGGGGGTGTTTTTCCAAGCTTACAGCACAGGAGAGGAGAAAAAAAAAAGGAAAAAGAAAAAAAAGAAGGGTGAGGAGGTGGAGAAAAGGCCCTCCCCGAGCGTGAGCGGGAGGGAGCAGCGGCCAAGGAAAGCAGAGGAGTCAGCCAAGTGCCTCTCTCCGTGGCGGCAGGGCGCGAGTGGGCCGCCCTGCAAATGTTTTGAATTTCCAAAACAGAAGGGAGAAGCGAAAGAGCTGCCGAGTTCCCCCACACGCCAAGAAGGACAAAGGGCATCCCTGTGTGGTGGAGGGGAGGGCGGGCGCCCGGCACCCCCTGGCTGGCCTGGCCCCGGATCCCTCGGGATGTGGCACAGGGGTGCTCCCAGCTTGGCTCTGATTCCATCCAGAGAGAGGAAAGGGGCAGCTCTGGGTGAGGGTGGACACCAGGCACGGGGCTGGTCCCTCGTGGGGTCAAGGGGTGGCTGTGAGTGGGATGTGCACCCACAGGACAGCCCGGAGCAGGGCCTGGGCTGATTCAACACGTGGCAAAGCCCTCAGCTCCCTGTCCTGGCACGGCAGGAGCCTCCCAGCTCCCATCCTCCTGGGAACCCACCCGCTTCAGGAGCCAAAAGTGCTGGGAAAGTGCTGGAAAAGCCCCAAAGCCGGGGCACGCTGGAGGCTCTCCTTGCTGCAGGAGACGCCGACGCTGATCCAGAAGGAAATCCCAGTGCCCACCCCGGCTGTTGGCAGGGATGGCAGGATGCTGCATGGGTGGTCCAGCCCCTGTGAGCCATCCCATCCTGCAGGGTGCTGCCGTGCCCCAAAAAGCAGGGCCTGCCCCGTAGGGAAGATGGGAGATGGGGCAGCATCCACGGGAATGCCCCGCGCTGCTGGGGGACCCCACACCCCTCCCTGCCCCGCAGATGAGAACCTCACACAGATTATCATCTTAAATTATTAATCCCCAACAAATCCAAACCCCATCTGCCTAATCCCGGCCCCCCCACCCCCGCCTGGGAGGGGCACAAACCCCCTCCCAGGGGGATGGGGCGAGTGGGGCCGCCTGGATGCCAGCCCTGCTACCGGGAGGGGTGGGAGAAGGCACGGGGGGAGCCTCCCCGGCCAGGCTGGGAGCAGGCAGGGAGACAATATCGGGCCTATGCGGCCCCCTCGCCGCCAGATGTGTGTTAATAAGGCAGCTGCCCCCTAAGCTAATAAGGTCACTCACTGGCTCCAGCAAGACGAGAAAACAAGCAGGGGCTTGGCTGCGGTACAGCCCTGACTTGGCACTCGCCGCACGCCGGCTTCCTGAATTCTTGCCGCTTCCAGAACGGCGCAACGGGGTGGAAAAAAGCACAGAGAAACCTCCCTCGCCCCCCTCGAAAGCACCCCCGCAGCCCACCCGCCTCCAGCATCCCCCCCTTGGTGCCCGGGTGCTGCCGCCTGTGCCCTGCTGCCCTCGGCCCAGCGCTGGGTTTGCTCCTTAGGGAAAATCTCGTGGAAGGGCTGGGACAGGGAGGGGGATTCCTGCAGACTTTCCCAGCTCTGAGAGGCCCCCCCCCGGCCCCACTCCCTCCCTCGCCTGCCCCCGATCATGGCGCCTACAACTCCCTTTGTTTTAATATTCTAAAGCGAGCCAGATGCCGGCTTTAATCCCCTCAGCTGGGGAGGATTTGCAAACACATTAGGAGGCAGAGCCGGCCCCTCCGCCCCAGCCCCAGCCCCACGGCGGCACCGCGCCCCATCTGCCGCCTCGGCAAGGGGATCCCGGCCCCTAATTGCCTTCTCATGTCGGGATTAGGAGCTGACAAGGTGTCCGACAACAGGGACACGGGAGCATCCCCTGCCACTTGTGGCTGGGGCGCGCCGGGAGGGCCCTTTGGTTTCCTCGGCAGAGTTTGGGGGTTCGCCCCGGTGAGGCGGTGCCGGGGGGGTGGCAGCGGCACGGATGGGTCCTGCAGGGCTCAGGATGCTCAGGAGAGGGGCAGGGGCTGGGCTGCAGCTGCCCTGGAGATGGGATGATGGACGGTGTGAGCGTCCCGTGGTGCAGCGTCACAGCTGCCGGACCGGAGCGTGTCCGGCACTCCCACATCTCTCGTGGACATGGGATATTTTGGGCAAAGCTTGAACAGGGGAAGGGATTTCCATCCCGACCTCCAGCGCCGCCAGCTCCTGCTCTGCCTCTGCCTCCTTCCCCTGGGACCCAGCAAACGAGGCTGAGATGAACCAGGGACCAGCAGCGGGAGCGAGAGGAGTCGGATCCTGCAGGAGCAGCTCCCGGTGTGTGTCCCATTTGTCCAACAGCATCCAGGCCAGCTCCTCCACATCACTGCCCTGGCACAGACAGACCCTTTCCACAGCCAGGAGGGGGAACTGGCCTCTCCAGAGTGGGGAGAGGCAGCAGCAGAGCCCCAGGAGCTGGAGGGTGACGGGAATGTGGTGCCGGAGCGATGTCCCAACCCCACAGCACCCCAAAGAGGGAAACAGCTGCCTCACAAGAAGCCCCCATAAACCCCCTCTTCACCCAGGGGTCAGCTCACAGCATGCCCTCACAGCTTCCCAAATTCTGGGGTTCCCTCCAGGCCCCCCAGTCCAGGCTGGACTTTGTGGGGGACCCCAAACAGCTCACAATCCTACAAGGATCAAGTGCCCCTCCACATCCTCCCCTGCCCATCCCAGTGCTGCCCACAGGAGGTTCCTGCTCTGGCTTCCCCTGGGAAACAGCTCCAGGAACACACACAGAATCTATCCCGAGCTGTCCCAGACCCCAAACTCGCACTGCAAAAGCAGCAGGGCTTTTTTTGAGGGTGGTTTTTTTTTTGGTGTGTTGTTTTTTTTTTTTAGGACCAGGATCTCCTCCACAGCACTTAGCAGCCAGGAGTTCCGAGGGAGCAGAGCTCAGTGCTTCAGAACGACGCCTCATTTGCCAAGAAATAATCCCGAGAAGCAGAAAAAAACCAAAAAAACCCACCAACACCAACTCAAAAAACACCCAAAAAGCCCAGGCTCAGAAGATAATTAACTCCACAAAGCAGCGACCCTGAGTAGCTCAAATCTTCGCTGTAACTCCCCAGCCTCTTCTCCAAGGAATTATTTCTTCCTGTCTCCAACACAACGGCACCAGCACTCGGAGGCCTGGGGGTTTTATCGGGGTTGTGTGTGACCCCCCCAAACCCTGCTGGCAGATTTGCCCCCACCCGGGCATGGTGGGGGGCCCAGCCCCACATGAGACCCCACATCTGTGAGCAGGGTTGCAATGGGGTCACTCCTGATCCCTGTGAACGGTTGGAATAGGGACGCCGAGGATGTGGGGATCCACTCCTGAGGGGATGGATCGGGGGGGAAAGGGGTGCTCTGACCCCAAACACCCAGCAGCACCCCCTGGCAGGGAAGGAGCCGCCTTTTAGGGTGCTCCCCGCAGACAAACAGCAGGAGAAGGCAGGGCAGACACCCTGGGGGTGCATTTGAGCCGCCCCCCACCATTCCCTCTCCCACCTTCAGGGCTGGCACAAGGGGGATGCTCCATCAGGAGTGACCCTGGCGGCGGCGTCACCCCCCTGCCAGCATCACCCCTTCCTGCCCCTGGCCAGGGAGGGGAAGAGGAGAGAGCAGAGCTGAGAGAAAGCAGTGCAGAGCCAGCCCCCCCCCGCTGCTGCTCCCCCCGGCATCCCCCTTCCCCTCCTGACCGCAAAGAGCCAACATCTCCCCGCGCCCCTGCAGCCATGGGGATGGGAATGTGGAAGCAATTGCACTTGGCAAGGCAGCAACAGTGAGTCAAAAACAGTTGTTTGGCTTGTCAGCCACCCAGGCCCTGCAGCACTCTTGTTTTCCTTTGCCTGCCTTAACCCCTTCCAGCCCCACGCCCTCCTCCCGGCAGGACCCGCAGCCCCCGGCCCCGCCGCGGGAGAAGCCTCATCCCACAGCCCCGTCCTGCTCCCAGAAATGGCAGAACAGGCAATTCCCAGGCAGGAAAACCTTCAGGGAGAGCCTGCCAGGGTGCTGGGAGCTGGCACGGGGCACGGGGATATCCCGAGGCCACCAAGGATGCCCGGGGGTCCTGGGGCATCCCACCCACTCGCCACAGGGGATGCAGAGAGCTCCTTGTCCCTGTCACAGAGAGCAAAGGATGGTCCTTGGCAAGCTCAGGGGACAGGGCCACGTGTGCTGGCAACCCTGTGCCACCCCGGAGTGGTCAGACCCCCGGGCAGTGCCAGCCTGGTGCCACGGGGTGATTTAAAGCCCCGAGCACAGCAAGCCCCATCCCACTGACAGCACTTTAGCACATCCCAGGCTGCTTCCCACCGGCTCCTCCGGCCCCTTCCCTGCTGGCCATATGGCAGCGGGGCCAGGAACACGTCCAGAGCCACCACGGGCTGCAGCAGGGGCTCCTCTGCATGCCCAGGTCACCTCTCACACCCCAAGGTTGGCATCCCACACTGCCGGGGGCTCGTTCAGGCTGCCACCATTTCAGGGCAAGGTGGGATCCATCCACCCCCTCCCCAGCATGGAGGGACAGCCCTGGGAGTCGGGGTGTGGGATGGGGTCTCCCTCTGGGAGCCCAGCCAGGACCCAAACCTCTCCATTTCCCCCAGACTGGTCCCAGAGTGGACAGACACGAGGAGAGAGCCAGGGGGTGGGGGTTGTCCCTCCCTCCGCTGGGGACAAGCCCCACTGCACCCCTCCAGCACACGAGGGGACGGCTGGGGAAGAGTTAAACCCTCTGGAGCGCAGGGAAGGGGAGGAAAAAGCGGAGGGCAAGGCTGCGCCCGCCGGGAGAGACAAAGCGAGATGCAGGAGCCAAGAGATGAAGGCGAGGATGCGATAAGAGGGGGAGCGGGGTGTGTGCGCTGGAGCGAGGGAAGGGGAGGAGGAGGAGGAGAGGTGGGTGATGACCAAAGTCATTGAACATTTTTTGGCACGCCTACCCCCGAGTATCCTGGCCGTTGGCCCAGCTCGGAGCTGAACTTAAACAAACTCCTGTTGCAGCCATCTGCTTGATTTTAAAATAAATCAAACAATCTGTTGAGCCGTGGGTGATCAAATTTCCATCTGTGCGGACGCCTGCTCGCCTCCTCGGAGCCTCCGCTTGCCTCTACCAGCCAAACACTGCTGGCAGCATGTGGCCTCCCTAATTCCTCCAGGAAAGGGAGAAACCGGACCTCCCCCTGCACCCCGGCCCCCTCCCAGCCCGTCCCCGCCACCCTCCTAACTCAAACCAAGCGCTATTTTTACAGCCGCCCACCAAACCCAGGCGCATCCCGCCTCGAAACGGGAGGAAAACGGGGCTGGAGGGAAGATCCCCAGAGGGATTGAGCTGCTCCGTTGCTGCCCACGCTGGGGGGGATTCCTCATCCTGTCTCCGTGCATCCCACGGGTCTGAGGGAATGGGAAGGGAAAGGGCAGCAGCTGCTGGCCCCGGACTGGTGGCGACTGCGGTGCAGAGGCCACGGGCTGGCCAGAAATAGCAGCTGTGAGGCCAGGGCGGTGTGGCCACCCCCGGGATGGGGACAGTGGGCACCTCCAGGTACCCAGCTGGCAGCCACCCTGCCCAGCCACCCCCCCAGGCGGCCTGCTGGCCCTCAAGTGCATCCAAAATCATCTCATCTTGAGGGTTAGCCCCAGCTCCTCCGGGAGAAGGGAACACAAGGGGAGGCAGCACCGCTTGTGGTTTGTCCCAAGGTCCCCAAAGTGCCAAAAGAGAGGTGGCATCTCCCTTCTCTACTGTCTCGTTGCATTCTGCAGGACCCCTGCTGGCCTGGGGGAACAGCACCCGCGACATCCATGGCCCCAAAGCCCCTCTGAGGGGTCAGTCCCTTGTCCAAGCCAAGGACAAACCCCTGCTGGCATCACCCAGGCTTTGCCGTCCTTCCCCGAGCCCTTCCTTCCGCTCCGAGCAGAGGGCACCAGGCACGGGGCCAGCACAGCCAGAACTAGGGCAGCAAGGGCTGGGGAAACACAGCAAAAGGGCTAAGAGGTGAGCAAAGAGGGAGGAAATCGTTGTGAATGAAGGAGGAGAAGGAGCAGGGATGGATAAAGGATGGAGCCGGGTTTGGGCTCATGGTGGGGAAGGTCAGGGTGGGAGCACAGGCTGCCTGTGCACGGGCCAGGGAGGAAGGACAGGATAGAGCAGGGTTTGTTCCTCCTCCAGGGCTTCAGTTACTGCGGTGACACTTCCTGAGGGTCCCCATGGCACGGTGGAAGCAGCAGCGAGGAAAAGGAGGTGCCCAGCACCCACCAGAGCCCTGCCAGGAGCCCGAGCCAGCGGCTGCGGAACAAACCTCACCCCTGTGGGACACTGCCAAGCCAAGAGCTGTCCTGGCCAGCCCGGGGCCAGCTTGGCCAAGCCACTCACTGCTGGAAAGAACAGGGAGCAGGGTGGCCCCCACCCTGCTGCAGCCTCAAACGCTTCCCAGTGCCAGCTCTCGGGAGGGGCTGTCCAGCCCCAAGCACTCAGCATGCAGCACCCGGGCTCCAGGATGCAGGATCAGCGTGATCTGCACGAGAACGGGGAGATCAGCAAGGGGAAAACCCACTGGGATGAGTGATCCAACACCTTGGGTGATCCCAGTGCCCCAGGGGAACAGCCCCACAGGAAAATCTGCCCCCGGGGATCCACATCCCTGAGTTCAGGCAGTGGCTGACATGGGGAGGTCCCTCCAAATGCTCCTCACAGAGTCAAATCCAAGCAGAGCCCTGACAGGATGCACAGCAGGGAGCAGGTTACACAGCACAAGCAACAGCGGGAAGGGGAGAGAAAAAAAAAAAAAACCCACCACCAAAGCCCTTTTTGGAAGAGGAAAGGGCTGACAGGACCTGGCTGAGAAGCAGGAGAAAGCCCAGATTTCCCAGTTACTGTGCAGATGTTCTGGACTGAAAACAGAAGACGGCAGGAGCGAATTCATCTCCCCCTCCAGAGACGCCACAGCCAGAGCATCTGGAGTCTGTCTGCAGGCAGCAGAGCCGGCTCCCCCCATTCCCGGGGAGCCCCGCACCAGGAACAGCCCCGGACACCCCCGGGGTGCCCAGCAGTGACAACCCAGCCCTGTCCCCACGCCAGGTTGACCTTGGCACCGCTGCCTCCCGGGAAAACTGAAGGGCCTTGTCCTCGCCGTGTTTTCACTCCGGGATAACTCCTGCTCTGAGAGCCAGGGGGGGAGCAACGGGGAGGAGAAAATGTGGCTGGGTTAGCAGTGAGGACAAGGAAGAGGGCAGGAGGTGTCCATCCATCCATCCATCCATATACATACACACATTTATTCCTGGCCAGGACAACAACTGGAATCATCAGCACTCGATCAGCGCTTGAAGAAAAGTTTCACAGCCCCTTTCCAGAAACACGAAGAAAAGCTTCACAGCCCCTTTCCAGAAACACACTGGAAGCAGCTGGAAGGTGACGGTGGCAATGTGCTGTGTGCCCCACACCCTCAGCTGTCTGTGTGTCCCTCCCTCCCTCCCGGGTCTGTCTGTCCCGCCCCGGCTGCAAAACACTGAGCGACAGCCCAATGTCCTGGCTGTCACCAAAATGTCCCCGGCTCCAAGGTCCCTCCCTGGTGTCCCCAGGGACAGAGGTGGCTGCTGGTGGCCCCTCAGATCCATCAGATGATGGCACTCCCCATTTCCAAGGGAGACAAAGCTGGGGAGGACAATTAAAACCACTTTGGAGGGTCAGCTGGGAGAACTCCCCCTGCACGGAGCTGCGGCTGTGCCATGGGATGCACGTCCCATACGGGTGATGCCCCCACAGCAGGAATCCCGAGCCCCAAACCAGCATGTGCTGGGTGACAGCTCGCCAGGACACGGCCTCGAGGGGGTCACAGAGGGCTGGGAGCAGCCCAGGCTCCTGCCCTTTGGCCTGGGAAGGCAGCTGTCCATCCCAAACGGGGAAGCTGCTCCTGGCTGCGGGGTGGCCACCACCCCCGTCCCATCAGGACCTTCCCTCTCATCCCAGCTGGGTCTCAGCCTTGTGTCAGCTCTAAAGCAGAAAACCAAAATTCACTGGGAGGAGCTGGGAGAGAGCAAAGAGGTCCCTACAAGCCCTCCTGCCCTCTTTGCATCCCTCATGGGGGGTGCCAGGACCCTCCCCGTGCATTCCTGGTCAAAACCAGCCCCAAAACGCAGCTTCTCACCCCTGCCAAGACCTGGCTCTCACAGGGTACTGGGGCAGGCAATGCCAGAAGCTGGTGGGAAGAGCCAGCGCCGGGGCAGACAGAAATTTCCTGAGTTCCTGTGCCAGGGGTTATGGAATAACCCTCGGTAAATCCCGCAGCAGGTCCCTGTGCCACCGGGAATGGCCCATCCAGCACCGGCCACCAAAACACAGCGTCCAGGAAATTCTCCAGATGGACAGAGCTCCTACAGCTGCACTGTGACACCACAGCCACCCCAGCCCCATGCTAAAAAAAAAAACACACACACACGGGATGGGATGGGATGGGATGGGATGGGATGGGATGGGATGGGATGGGATGGGATGGGATGGGATGGGATGGGATGGGATGGGATGGGATGGGATGGGATGGGATGCCATGGGATGCCAACAATGGGATGCAATGGGATGCCATGGGATGCAATGGGATGCGAGGCAGCCTGGGGCAGCCACAGGGCTCGCCCTGCCTGGCACAGGTCATGGCACACTTGGCAAAGGCACCTCTAGGGCAGGTTGGGGAGGGAAAGCCGGGAGAGCTGCTGCTCCTAGCAGCTCTGTGGGTAAACAGATGACTTCAGCCTCCCCAGAGCTCCTAAAGCCCGGCAGCACTCGTGCTAACATGGACAGGGGAGGAAAAGAAGGGAACTAAAGATGGAGAAGCAGCGTCACACCCATGCCAGGCCGCAAAGCGCACCCAGGTAACATCCCCCTTCTCCCAGCCCAGCCAAAACTCCCCCTGGAGCCATCCCCTTCACCCCTGCCCTGCTGCCGAAGATCCCATAGGGAACAGGAGTCACAGGGCAGCCGGAGCAGCTGCATGAGGCTGTTTATCCAGCCATGGCACGGCTCGGCCCGTGTGTGCCGGGGAGAGGCCCCAGCAGCTGCTCACCCAGCACCAGGAGCAAACCACAACCCGCCCACAGCAGCCTGGGCTGGCACCGGGGCTCCGGCACCTTCCCCACGGCCCAGGGAGGGCAACCAAGCCGGGATGGCCGGGAGCAGTGCCTCTGGCACAGGAGCAGCCCCCAAAGCACGGCTGGCACGCGCGGCACCGAGGAGCCAAGGCACGCTCAGGGCCCTGCTGCCTCGGCGGTGAGGGGGACCCGGGGCTGTCACAGCCCTGGGACGGGGCCCGGGGGAATCGTGCCCCTGGAAAGGCTCCCACTGCCAGCTGCTCCCAACAGAACAGAGCCTGGCAGGGCTGGGAGGCTGCCACAGCCAGCCAGGCTCCTGCCCCAGCTCCCAGGGATGCTCCTGCCTCACCCACCTGCCTGGATTTGCCCCCAAGGAGGGCAGTGTCCCCCCCTGACGCAGCAGAGGGATGTTTCCATGCCATCCCTGCCAGGCCAGGGTGGTGGCACACAGTGCTTTTGCTGCGGGGAGGAACATCTGGGCAGCTGCTGTCCAGCAGCACAGCACCATCTCCAAGCTAAGGAGCCATCAGGGAGCAAACAGAGCCCTCCCCACCCCAAAAGCCAACGTGGGAACAGAGCCAGGGCACAGCAGGCTCCTGGCAATCCAGCTGTGCCCTGTGCCCGGGATGCCCCCAAACCCTGCCCAGGAGATGGAGACGGCTCCTTGCCACTCAAGGACAGCGACAAGGGCGTCAGGACAGCACCCAGCTGGTATCTCTGGGAGATGAAAAGCCAACTCCTGCCACTCCTGATGTGCTCGAAAAACCAGGCACCCACACTGCTGTGCAGGGAAGTCCCTCCTCGCTGGGAAGCAGCCAAAGAGCATCCCAGGCTGCCCTCTGCGACCGGGCTTCCCGGATGGCCGAGAAAGGCCAAGTGTCTGGACAAAACATCTGTCCGGCCGCAGCAGCCAGAGCCGTCCGGCCCTCCCTTTACCCCATCTCCCGACTTGGCTGTGACTCCAGAGGCTGCTGCAGACTCTCCAGCAGTTGCAAAAGCATTTTCTCACTGCATGGGGTGAGAGCAGAGCCGGTCCCTCTCCCCATGGGGCCCACAGGGGGTATTTTGTGGGGTGCAGCACAGTGGCAGACTGGTGTTTTCAGCAGGTGCCCGCTCGAGCTGCCAGTCCTGCAGCGCTGCTGCTTTTGGGAAAGGCAGGGAGAAAGCAAGGAGCAGGGAGGGCAGGGTGAAAAATAAATATATAGCAGCCAGCTGGTGAGCTGTGGAGTCAGCACGAGGCCTGCAGGACACGGCGCTCGCTGGCAGCAGCGCAGGAGCCCTGGAATTTCGGACAGCTGCTCCAGCAAGGTCAGCCTGGCCACAGCAAAGACCCCTGTGCTGCTCCCCCAGCAGGGCTGAAGGACACAAACCCCGGCTGGAAACCCCAGGGGGACAAGCCACCACGCCAGGGGGTGACTCTGAGGTGAGGTAAGTGCGGGTGAGGATGAGGAGGGACAGGACAGGCAGGGGTGAGCTCCCACAGAGCAAAGCAGCCCCGGGCTCAGCAGCAGGAGAAAGCACAGAGCACATTCTCCCCCTGTTCTTTCTTTGTTTGCCATCTGGGAACACGATCCCCAGGAAGGCCGTGCCCCGAGACATGAAGTCACATCATGATTATATTGCCACCTCCGTGCCGGGACTGAGATCTCATCCGAAAATGCCAGCCCGGGTCGGTGCTGGCTGCAGCAGCTGCTTTGCTGAAAGGCAGCGTAGGCCTCACTAAAAACACCTTCCCATGCTGCAAACTAAACAGGTTTATCTCAGTGAAGTTGGCTTAAATCGGCCTGATTTTGCTCTGAAGCTGCTGGAATTTGTGGTGGCAGAAATTGGCACGAGCACAGGTAGAACCACCAAAACCAACTTGAGCTGGAAGCCAAAAGATTGAGATGAGTAAGAGCAGCTCTGCTCCTTATTCCAGGGGGTGAGGAGAAGCCAAACACAGCCTGTGCCACCCCCCTGCACCCCACACACGACACCTGGGGACACGCAGAGGTGCCACCAGCTTGGCCACAAAAAGCCCCACCACCCAAAACACTGCCAGTGGCCGGAAGGTTTTTCTGATTTCCTTCAAAATCTGTAAAAGATGCAAAGAAGGCAGAGGTGCCTGGGGCTCTTCCTACACAGGTCTCTTAATTCTCATGCTGCAGTGCACCCAAATATCCCGTAATGTGGCCTGGTGCAATGCAGGAGGAGGGCTCAGGCATCGCTCCTCGCCTTCTGGGTTTGCTTTTCTGGCATCCAGGAGCTTTGGCTGCCACTCAGCATCAGCGGGACAAAGTTTAGCGGAGAACACAAGAACTCTTTGATTTTTGCCCAAAGGCCTTTTCGAAAGCCAAAAGGAAAGTGCCCACCAACAGCTGTCAGCTCGACGCGGTGATTTGGAAACGCAGCCGTGACCTTTGGAGCTCGGAACCTGCAGAAGGGGCCAAATCCCCAGCTGAGCCAACAGCACTGCTGGCAATTAGTAAATACAGTGAACTCAGCCCCTGGAGCCTGCCTGTGCTCTGCCAGGCACAGCCCCACACAACCAGCCCCAGGTGTGCTCTGAAAAGCGGGAATGGGGCATGGAAAACGCTGTGTGATTCCCAGAAACCGGCCTGAGGACAGGGCTGGGAGAGGCAGTGGAATCCAGCTGCCCCCGAGGAGAGGGATGGCAACACCTCCAGGGCACCGAAGGGGACTGAACACAGAGCCAGAGACTCGTTTAGGTTTGAAAAGCCCTCCCAGATCATCGGATCCAAACGTTCCCCCAGCACTGCCAAGGCCACATCCCCAAACACCACATCTATAAATCCCTCCAGGAATGGTGACTCCACCACTGCCCTGGGCAGCTGTGCCAGGGTTTGATGACCCTTCCAGTGAAGAAATTTTCCTTAATATCCACCCTGAGCCTCCCCTGGCCCAGCCTGAGGCCGTTCCCTCTCCTCCTGTCCCTGTTCCCTGGGAGCAGAGCCCGACCCCCCCCGGCTGCCCCCTCCTGTCAGGGACTTGTGCAGAGCCACAAGGTCCCCCCTGAGCCTCCTTTTCTCCAGGCTGAGCCCCTTTCCCATCTCCCTCAGCCTCTCCTGGTGCTCCAGACCCTTTCCCAGCTCCCTCAGCCTCTCCTGGAGCTCCAGACCCTTTCCCAGCTCCCTCAGCCTCTCCTGGGGCTCCAGACCCTTTCCCAGCTCCCTCAGCCTCTCCTGGGGCTCCAGACCCTTTCCCAGCTCCCTCAGCCTCTCCTGGAGCTCCAGACCCTTTCCCAGCTCCCTCAGCCTCTCCTGGTGCTCCAGACCCTTCCCCAGCTCTGCTGCCTCAGCACTGAGCCCTGGGGACACCACTGGTGACCAGCCACCAACAGGATGTGTCTCCATTCACCACCACTCTCCGGGCCCAGCATCCAGACAGATTTTTCCCCAAGGAGCAGTAACCCATCCCAGCCAGTTTCTCCAGGAGAACACTGTGGGAAATGCTGCCTAAGCCTTTCCTAAAGTCCACGCAGACAATATCCAGAGCCTTCCCTCACCCACTGAGCGGGTCACCTTGTCACAGGACAGCAGGTGACAAGGACCTGCCATTCATGAACCCACCTGGGCTGGGTCTGATCCCTTTGGTTGCCCTGAACAGCTGTGCCCGAGTTATGGTGGGATTTGAGAGCTTTCCAGACACCTGAAAGCACTTCCAAAAATTTGTATTTAAGGGAAAAATAAAAACCCCAGAAAACCTCAAGAGGAGTCACTTTTACAGGTACATAACTGCAGAGAGAGCAGTGGGAGGCAAAGATGGGAAGAGCTGGAAGACGGGGGAAGCTTTTCCTGGGGAACACAGGACACTGAGAATGCCAAGCAGGCTGAGGACAAGCAGCCCTTGAGCTGGGAATGGAACACTTCACCCCTGGGGAGAGGGCTGGAGGGCTTGGGGGTGGCTCCAGAAGGCACAGCCAGGGACACAGGTCACTGTCACCTCCGGGAAGCAACCAAATCTGGGCATTTTATGGTTTATTC
The DNA here is from genome assembly GCA_026261815.1 of Monarcha castaneiventris obscurior. NCBI lineage: Eukaryota > Metazoa > Chordata > Aves > Passeriformes > Monarchidae > Monarcha > Monarcha castaneiventris. The sequence continues at coordinate 380,302 of JAMPIT010000712.1, read as the reverse complement.
AAAGCCATTGCTGCTCCCAACAGCGGCTGCTGGAGGAACCGTCTCCTCCTGGGGTGGGTGCACATCCCAGTGGGATGCATGGGCAGTTCATCCAGATCCCACCTGGATGGCCCAAACTCAGAGCCCTGCACCAGCAAGGGCACAGATCTGCACAGCTTCCCCTCGCAAGGGGCACAGCTGCAAAGAAAATCCATTCTCGTGGCGCACATCTGGGGGCCGAAGGTGACAAACCAAAGGATGCTGGGTGCCCTTTCCATGCCCAGCACTGCCATTTCTTCTCGGAGGGGAGAACCCAAACCTGCCCCACACGTGCCAGCCACAGCAGGGCTCTGCAGAGAACCTCCAGGAGATCCTCCTGCAGCAAGGAGAACCTCAGGCTCCGCCACACCTCCACAGAGCATCGCTGGTTCCACTGCTCCCAACCAGCAGCAGAGCCACCACCCACCCAAAATATCGCTGGCTCCTCCCCCCTGACCAGCCTCAGATGTGGGGGTCCCTCATCAGCGCCTCAGAGTTACAGAGAGGGCCTTAGCCCCATCCTGCTCTTGCTGCCCTGCTAAAAGAGGGGGATGTGAGGGTGTCTGGTGGCTTTTGGGGTACTGACCTCAAGCTTGGAGCCGTTTGTGTCCGCCACACACAGGCAGGACAGCAGCAAACCACAGCTCTGCGTGCAGGGGGTGTGAAAAAGCAAGCGCAGCCCAAAAACGAAGTTGCAAAGCTGCAAGGAGAACTGGGAAGATGATTTTAACTGCTCAGGCCTGGTGCCACTGGAACGGGGACCTGGGTGTCCCACAAGAGTGAAAGGCTCATCTGGGGTGACTTTCAGCAGCAAGCGTGGCTGAACAAGGGTACAGCTAAATTAACCGAGTGCCCTACCCAAGCATTAAGCCGTGTTTTAAATAACCTTGACATCTGTGAGGTCTCAGCCGGCTGGAAAGCATGTGGAGACAGGGAGGGAAAAGGCGCCAGGACCTTCTGGCCAGCCAGAGTCTCCACCAGGACACGGCAGAGCCCGGCCACGCTGTCCCCAGGCAGCTCTGCTGTGCCTCCTGCCACTCAGCCCCTTGCAACAGCCCCTTAATTTGCTCATTAGCAAACCCAGGAACAAGGGGAGGAACTCAGCAGTTTCCCTTCCCTGGGACACACTCTGGGTCCTCCTGGGAGTTTGGGATTGGGGCCAGCAGGGACGAGGACTGGCGTTCCTGAGAAATGCTGGGATCTGGGGGGGTCTCCACGGGAAGCACCCAGAGCACCCGTCCCTGCTGGGGCAGAACTCCTGCCCATCTTGTCCCCATGAGGGGACACCAAGGGGGCAGAGGCCTGGGGAAACCAGCTGGGGACTCACAGATGATGCCCCTCTCCTCAGCAGCAACCCAAAATCACCCCCAGGATCAGCACCACGGGATGCTCGCCTGCCTCCTGAGCCCTCCATGGCCACCAGCACCTTGCAGATGCCACCAGACCCGTGACCACGTGGGCATCGCAAGCCACCCAGAGACCACGAAAATGAGCCACCTGCATCCACAAATGACCCGAAATTATGTCAGGACCATCCAGCTCATGCTGACAGACGCTGGAGGAAACCCCCCCAAAAGCAACGCTTCCAGAGGATTCCCAGCGCCGGTGCCAACCCAACCTCCGGTGCCATCCTGGCACCCTCCAGGTGAATGCAGCTCCTGCCTGGTGGCTTTCCAAGCAGTGTCCCCTCCCCAGGTTCAGGAGCCAGCACAGCTGAATGGGAAATTATATTTGTAAGCAGCCAAGGGCAAGGGAGGGGAGAGAAAAGGAGCGCTGTCTCGGAAAGGCTGGTTTACATTTCTAAAGAAAATGCCAGTGCCTCAGAGAGCCACAGGGTTCTGGCTATGGACAGAGCTGAAAGGCCTTGAAAATGACCTCGGGGATTTGGGATGTTGGCATTTGACAGAGCCCAGCCTGGGGCCTGGTTTGCTGATACAGAGCGGTGGCTCTGGAGAGCTCCCACAGGCTGGAGATTTGGGGGTGAAAGCTGTTATTTCCCCATCCCACCAGAAAGACAAGCTTGGAAGGAATAAAATTCTGCTCTGCCAGGTGCTTTCGAGGTGATGGCCCCAAAGCAACCCGCGTAACCCCAGGGGGAGGCACAGAAAGGAACAACTGGGGAAACTGGGCAGCAGCTGGGCGATGACACCAGTGACACCCCTCAGGGGGGCCCAGGGGGATGCTGCTTGGGGGTCCTCTTGGGGGTCCTTACAGAGCAGCACGGCTCTTGGGGGGCACCCAGGCCTGTGGCCACCCATCAGCCCTCCAGCCATGGGAAAACCCGGGGTTTCTCCGAGGGAAATCCCTTGATTAGGGTGCCTCGTAAAAGTGGGGATAAGTTGGGAAGTTTCCTACAGAGGCCATGAGCTCCTTCCAGCTTGCCAAGGATGCTGCCATGGAGGGCAGGCCAGGCAGCCCTCCTGGCCCTCTGGCACCTCTGAGCACCTTTGATGGTAAGCGGGATGGGATTGGGATTTCCTCTGTCCTGGCTCCCACCTCCCTCGCGCGAAGCTGCCAATAACACAGACACTTCTGGAACGGGACAGGCCTTGGCTCTTCCCACCTCCTGGAAGGGTTTTTATCTGCTCTTTCGCAGCTTGACAGCTCCAAAAGTTCATTGCTAAAGGCACCCCATCCATTAGCATTCACCCCCAGGAACCAGACCTAAAAGAACAGCATCCATCTATGTCACCGCTCCAACTCCTCCTGGATTCCAGAGGTGGGAAGTGCTGGGAAAGGAGGGATGGGGTCCAGGCCAACTGCCTTACCTTGGGGAGGAGAGCCGGGGGTGCCACTGCCAGCAGCTCTGGCGGGGTCATGCTCTTGCCAGCCAGGACCACGGCCCCGCACTCGGCACAAGCACCGATGGTCAGCTGCTTCCCGTCGTCCACCAGCAGGCTGTTGGCCACGCGCAGGGTGTAGAGGAAGACGGGAAGCCTGGCCACTTGAACCGCTTTTAATCCAAGGCATCGCTTCTTCTCCTGCCGGCAGAAGAAGCAGACGAAGGTCTCCACTTTGTACTGCCGGGACCAGGCGCTGCTGGGGTGGTGGGAGTTCCTGCCCTCGTGCTGCAGCCACTGTCCCAGCAGGTCGTGGTAGCACAGGATGCAGGTGGCCACCAGCCCGGTGGAATCAGCCGGTCTGGCCTGCGGGGCGGGCGGGTAGACGGTCAAGAAGGGGAAAAAGGGCTCCTTCTCCCCAAATCGCCCCGGCGGGTTGACGTTGAGCTGGAACTCTTTGCCAGCTCCCAGCTCGGCCCCGCAGATGTAGCAGACAGAGGTGGGACCAGGCTTGATGACAGCGGGGTGGCCGGCGAGGTCACCGGCGGAGAAGACCTGGTGGTACCTCCCCAGGAAGCTCTGCACCGAGGAGATGAGCTCCTCGTTGTGACAGGCCCTGTACATGGCCCACAGGTCCTGCAGCACCCCGAAGCACTTGCGGCAGCTGCTGACCTCCCAGTGCTTGTTCAGCCCCTTGGCGCCGGGCGGGCAGGGCAGCAGGCTGAGGAAGGGGAAATGCATGGTGCTCTTGGCGTTGCCGTTGGTGATTTTGGCCGCCACCGGCCTCGCCTCCTTGCCGCACTCCTCCCCGCAGAGGTAGCAAGCCTCGGGCACCGGCGGGATGCCCGTGCCATCCTCCTTCATCCCTCGGCGGCCCTTGGCGGGCATGGCCCCGGCGCTGAGGGGCACCACGTAGAGCCGCTGCAGCACGGGCACGTTGGCCAGCTCGAAGCTCTGCCACTGCTGCATGAGGGAGGCGAAGCAGCAGGGACACACCAGGGTGCTGCCGGTGGGAGACAGCGGCTGGGCGCCCGGCGGGGGGCTGTGCAGCCACAGGAACGGGAAGAAAGGTCCCGCCGAGGTCTTCTCCTGCTTCTGCACGTGGACGCGGTGCTGGGCGCCCGGTGCCAAGGGGCTGCCGCAGATGTAGCAGGCGGTGCCCGGTGCCCAAGCGGGCCGCTCGCTGCCTTCCTCCTCCTCGTCCTCCTCCTCCTCCTCGCTGGTGATGTTGATCTCGCTGTCCGAGGAGCAGCAGGGAGGCCCCCGCTCGCTCCCCGCCGCCGGGGGGGCCCGCGCCGCGCCGCCCGCCCCCTCGGGCTCCGAGAGGGGCTCGGCGTCGGAGAGCTCGGAGAGCTCGGAGCCGGCTGCCGGCCCTTCCTCCTCCTCCTCCTCCTCTTCCTCCTCCTCCTCCTCCTCCTCCGGGTGGCCGGCGGCGCGGCGCGGCGGCGCGGCGGGGTCCCAGCCCGTGGCCCCCCGCCGCAGCCCGGCTCCCCCCGCCGCCGCCGCCGCCGCCGCCGCCGCCTCGCACTGATGGGGCCGCTTGAGCCAGTACATGCGCTTCTCCACCGGCGTGCGGCTGCGCTCGAAGGAGTCCCACTGCTCGCCCAGGAAGCAGCGGCAGACAGCGCAGACCAGGGCGCAGCCCTCCGCCGAGACGGCGCGGGCGCCGGGCGCCGGCTCCTGGTGCTGCAGGAAGGGGAAGAAGGGCCGGTGGTCGCGGGGGGGTCGCACTTGAAGCTTGAGCTCTTTGCCGCGGCTGATGCCGCCGCCGCAGATGAAGCAGCAGAGCGGGGGCGCCGGGGGTTGCGGGGCCCCGGGGCCGCCCCCCGCCGCCGCCTCGCCGGCCGCCAGCGCGGCCATCAGCCGCTGCTTGCGGGAGAGAGGCGCCGCCGCTGCCCCCGGCCCCGCCGCCGCCCCCGGCCCCGCCGCGCTCATCGCCGCCCCCGGCTCATCCCGCGGCTCCGCCGGACACGCAGGCTCGGGGGGCGGGTTTGCGGAGCGCTCCCCCCCCCCCGCCACCCCTCCGCCCGCCTCCTCCCGCCGGGGGAAGGCAGCGAGAAAGGAAAGGGAAAAAAAAAAAAATATAATAAAACAACGGCAACAGCAAAAAAAAAAAAAAAAAAAAAAGCTCCCAACGGCAACGCGAACGGCAACAAAAATAAACCCGGGATAAAAGTTCGGTGCGAAAGTTTGGGTCCCGCCGGCGGTGCGGAGGAAGGGCGGCTGCCGGCCGCCTCCCGGCCCCGGCGCCCCCGGCCCGGCTCCTCCCCGGCCCCCCCGCCCCGACCTGCCCGCCCGGGGGGGCCCGGAGGGAGGAACGAGCCGCTGCCACCCCCCGCCCGCCGCCAGCCCGGCGCGGAGGCAGCGCAGGGACCCCACGGGGGTGGGTCGTGGGGATTTACAGAGCCGCCCCCCGAGCGGGTTCGTGGCCGGCCCCACGCGGGGATCCCCGCAGCAGCCCCACTGTGGGGCCGCCCGAACGCGCTGTCCCCTCCGCAGCGCCCCCCCCGCCACCCCCTCCCCGGCGCTTTGTGCGGCTCCCACTCCCCAAAGGCGCCGTGTCCTGCTTTCACGCCGGCAGGACGGATCGCACCGACAGCACCGGCCCTTTCCTGCCCTTTCCAGCCATTAACCCGGTGTCCCGACCACCCCCGGTAATTTATTTCCCACTTTAAAACTACTGCCGCTGTTCCAGTTCGATACCAGATTCTATTTCCCGCTCGGTCCTAAAATGCTGCATCGCTTTGCCACTCACTGGTAAATAGCTGATGTGTTCCCAGCCGGAGCTGGCGGCGTTTCAGCGGCGCATGCAATAATCCCGGTATATCCTTACCTGCCTCGCAGCCTGCGATAAGATTTAATGCTTGGAAAGCACTTTGCTGTCCTTGGACAATAGGCACCGCGGAAGCGCAAACTGTACCCAGGGCCAGCCTCAATTAAACCTGACTGATTAACCACCCGAGCGGCTCGTCAGCATGCCCACCGGCTCGGCACGGCTCTCCCGATTAAATAAATATATTAGGAGCTGGAAGGGGGATTTTTCAGACAGTCATTTTAGGAGGAAGCCTGCTCCCGGCAGCGCTGTGGAGTTGGAGTTCATGGCAAGTCGCTGCAATATCCCAGGTGCTGTCCTTGCAAATCTCCCTGAGCTTGGAGGGGGCAGAATGAAACCCAAAGAGGCAAGGTCAGTGCTTGCACAGGACACGGGGACAGAGGGGCAGCAGGATGAACGCCTGAGCCACGTGCCAGCACACCCAGATGATGCACAGAAGCCACACTGTCCCTTGCTCTTCATCACTCCTCGGGGCACTCCCGTCTGGGTCCCCCTCGCACTGACCAACCCCTCGGGTCACCTCCCACCCCGATTGCGGGTGACAGCGTCCGGTGCTCCCCAGCAACTGGCCCTGAGATCAAACAGATTGTGTGACATCAGCTGGAGCGCAGGCAGGGGCAGGAGGGCTCTTCAGGGACCCGGATCCAGTTTCCACGCAGATGGCTCCGGCAGTAAAGAAGCAGGAGGTGGGAGGCAACACACAAAGCGGGAATACGATACCTTGGGAGAACTGGCTCTACGGGGCTTTTTCAGGGGTTTCCAGAAGACAGCAGGGCCTCGTTATATTTTATTTATTTATAGGGCTGATGTGGTGGCTGCTCTATGCAGCGAGGGCAGTGGGAACGCCGCGTGTCGGGGTGGACATGACTCAGATGTCCTTTAAAGATGCACACAGTCTCTTGGTGTCACCCCTTTTCCCGGATGGAAAGGGGCCACTGGGCCGGATGGGATCCCTGACCCCGGGCGGCAGCAGCGGATCTGGGAATGCCTCACCCCAGTCGCCCAGCTGGAGCTCCCCCGGGAGCTGTGGCCACCAGCTCAGCCCACCCTTCGAGCACAGCCGACAGATGCTCTCCCGCCTGCTCCGCAGATGGGCGAGAAAACAACACGCTGCATTCAAAATCCAGAGCTCAGCAGGGCCAAACTCCCCTCCCCACCCTGCCCGGAGACACCAACCCTCCGTGCCCCTCTCCCGAGGCACTGCGAGCCCCCGGCTCCCCCGTTCCCCCCGCACCCCACTGGGACACGGCCTCGGAGCAGCTTCCCGGGCCTTGGCTGCGCCCGGACAGAGCAGCTCATTTATCATCCTGTGCCGCCCCGGCCCTGCGGTTGCTGTTTGCAACAGAGAAGCTGGGAGGGAGAGAAAATTTCTCAAGTCGGCCTCGGCAAGAACTGAAAACACATGCCCTGGCGGCAAACGCGTCCCCTGGGGCACGCGGGGATCAAGGCGAGCCTAGCGCAGGATTTTCCACCGCGGCTCCCGCCGGCGCGCAGCCCTCCCGCCAGAGCTGGCGTTCCACAGCCACCCCAGCGCTGGGGTGGTGACAGCCAGGTCTGCTCCTGCGAGCCAGCCCTGTGAGGACAGAGGGATGCAGGGCAGGAAGGCTCCTCGCTCGCTCTGGATGGTCAATACCCCACTGCGGCCACCTTAGAGCTCCTTGCGGGCCCCTGGCTCAAAGAGGAGCCCCAGGGACAGATGTCCCTCACGAGGGAGGGGACAGGCCCTGTCCTGCACTGGGGCTCAGCACCGGCTGTGCAAGGTGCTGTACAAACAGCCGTGATCAGCCCTGTGGGGCAGGGGGGCTCCCCCAGCTTGTATGGGGCAGGGGTTCAGGATGGATGCATGAGCAGCCCGACTGGTGCTGGGTCCATCCCTATCCTTGTCCCCATTCCCTTTCCTGTCCCCATCCATCCCCATTCCTGTCTCCATTCCTCCATCCATCCCCATTGCCAGCTCCATCCTTATCTTCATTCTCATCGCCATCTCCATCCACATCCTTATCCTCACTCCCATCCCCATTCCTCTTTCCGTTCCTGTGCCTGTCCCTATTGCCATCCTTATCCTTATCCCCCTTTCTTTCTCTGTTTCTGTCCCCATTCTCATCCTCACCCTCATTCCCATCCTCATCTGTATCCTCACCTCCATTTCTATCCCTATCTCCCTCCCCATCCTCATCCTGAGCTCTGTCCCCACCCTCATCCCCATTTCCATCCCCATCTCTGTCTCTATCCCTATCCCAGCCCCTCTGGCCCTTGGGGCCCTGCAGGATGGGGCCCAGCAGCACCCATTCCATGGCACCCTGAGGAGCAGGCACGTGCTGCAGATCCCCCATCCCTGGGACCGGGAGGTTAATATGGAAATTACCAACTGCTTATTCCTTCCAGCTGTTGCTGTGAGTCACCAAGTGCCTTAAAGAGCATTTCAAACAACACAGTGCCTTCGAGACAGCGTGACTGCTGCCCCAGCCACCCCCTCTGGATAATCCTCTGCTGTTTGAAAAGGGACTATTTCTCCAAGGAGGCAATTCCCAGCCGTGCCTGTCCGGGGAGGCAGAACAGCCGCTGCCTCCACGGCGCCTGTCCGGGCTCCCACCTCCGCCCGTGGGCTCCTGGCGTCCTGCCGGAGAGCAAAGCCAGGCAGGGAAGGGCACTGGGAAGGGCAGCCCAGCGCTGCCATCATCCCTGCTCCAAATCCAGCAGGGATATCTCAATGCCACCACCAGCATGGGTGACGGTCCCTGCTGTGCCACCTGGGGAAACTGAGGCACGGGCAGCCAGTCTGAGCTCCACCGTGTCACCTGCCCGGGGTGAAAGTGGCAGGGTGGCTGCCACGGGATGCTGGGACACTGGTCTGGGGTTCAGCGACCTTGAACTCTGCGCTCAACAGCTGTATTTGTCTCTGCGAGCTTTTATTTCCTTTTTTTCTTTTTTTAAAGGCTGATCTCTGCACTCTGTTGGTGCTGATTTTTCAGATGGGAGAGATAGGGCTGGTTCATGGAAATAGTCGGGATATATCCCTTATCTGCTGCTTCAACCTTTCTTTGAACTTCTGGACTGACTTCATTGATTTTTTCACCGTTCCTCGTGCTGCAAAAGCCCAGGCAGATTTTTCTCCTGCTCGCAAACTGTTCTCCCCTGGCCCTTCGTGTGGCCCTGCAGGTGAGTCGAGGATGCTCCTAGCCACGATCACAGCTGGGGCAAGCAGGAACAGCTCTGTTCCTGCAATCAGAAATAATGACCCAGGGAAAGCTGTGCACGGGTGACGGGGAGCTGTGATACCGACGGAGGGGAAGGGGACACGGCCACCCCACACTGGAATCACAGCCACGGACCAAGAGAGGATGCAGGGATGCTGCTGGGATGGTCCCCAGCAGGCAGGAAGGTGACCCTGAGGAGGACAGGGGGTCAATGAGTGCCACCAGAGCCCTGTGGGGACACTCTGAGCCTCTCTGCTCAGCCGAGCGCTCCCAGAGAGGCTGCGACAAAGAAACTGCTGCTCCTGCCACAGCCAGGGCACGAAGCCATGCGGGGACACATTCAGTGCCTGGCACAGTGGCTGGGTCCAACCAGGATCCTCAGGAGTGCCCTGTGAGTCCATGGATATCAGTGGAAGGTCCAGCACCCTCAGTCCATGCCCCAAATCCCTCTGTGGGTGTCCGGCAGTGCTGACCTCGTGCTGCTCCTCCTGCTCAGCCCCACTGGGAGCAGGCCCCGATCCCCTCCATGTCCCCGTGTCCTGTGAGGCAGGAGGGAGCCACGTCCCCTGCGAGGCACAAGGGCCCAGTTGCTGGTTGTGGGGTTTTTTCATGAGGGATTTTTTTTTTTCTTTTCCTTTCCAGGGCGAGCAGCTCCGCAAATGCCAAGTGCTGATGCCAAAGGGCCGTGTCAACAAAGAAGAATGAGTGTGGCTGTTAGAGGCTGCTATTAAAACAGGGTGGAGAGCAGAGGGAAGGCAGGGGGGGTGAAAAAGAGAAGAAAAGGTTTGTCACTGCAAATAATAAGTTTGCAGAGCAGTAAAAACCCGGGAGCAGCAGCTGGAGCCCTGCAGTGCCCTTGGGAGCTGGCATCAAGCAGGGACTCGGCACCCTGTGTCTTTGCAGGGCATAAACCCATCCCAGCAACTCGGCATCCCCTGAGTGCAGCACCAAGTGGTTTTTCGAGCTCCAAAGGTTTTTCCAAGGCTGCCGTGCTCCTGCTCAGCCTCCAGGCCCTGCTGCAGGGGGCCACAGCAGGGCCGTGCCTGGCATCGGCTCCTGCTATGGGGCGGGTCGGGGTCCTGCCCCGTGAGTGCCAGGAGCTATTTCTAGGCAAGGCCTGGCTGCTGCCGAGTGGGATGGGAGGGAAGGAACCTCTCACATGACTCCGAAGATGCAACGGGAAGACACAGGCTCTGGTTTCAGCTTTCTATTCCCAGCCCGTTATTCACCAGTCAGAGATGGATCTGCCCTGCAGGGCAGCCACGGGAGCTGGGGCTGGAGCCGGGGCTGGAGCCCAGCAGCCTCATCCCCCTGGGAGGCAGCTGGAGCTTACAGCTCCTGCCCAGCTGAAAACCCCCCTTGGCACTGCCTCCCCCTCCTGCCGGGATGTCAATGCCAAGTGGATGCAGGGATGCTGAAGTAGCAGCACTTGGGAAAAGACAAAGCAAGCAGAGGAAGAGACAGACAAAGCCCAAATCCTACTCCAAAATCTGGAGTGAAAGCGGTTTTGAGGATAATCCACCAGTTCACTCAATTTTGACTTTTTCAAAAATATTCTCGCTTCCTCTTTTTGAAGGGCACCGTGGTCTGTCCTTAGCCATGGTTTTATTTCCACCCCACCTTTCATTCCCACCTTTCCCATGCCACAACCGCCTTCTGTGCTCATCTCAAAAGCTATGGCAGAAGGTCACCCTCTGGAAAGGCCTGGTTTTCAAGTACTCACCCTCCTCCCCCCACCCCGAAAAAAAGAAGACTTTGGTCAAAATTGAGATGTTCCCACAGAAATTGGTATTTCCCGATGGAAAAACATTCCATCAGCAAAACGCTGACCTGCTCCGGTTACAGCCTGGTCATGGCGATGAGGCAAAGCAGCTGGGAAAGGAATTAGAAGGGAGCTGGGGAGCTGCACGGCTTCACCACGGATCCCGCTGCTCCCCGGTGCTTCCCGCTGCTGGGACAGGGATGTGCCAGGAAGAGCCGAGCTGGCAGCACAGCACCCAGCCAGCAGCACCCTGAGATCCCAGGGATGGCTGTCACCTCATTGTCACCCACCCTGTGGCACCCCAGGGCCACTCAGCAGGGTGTGACCACCCATGGGTGCTGCTCCCCCGAAGCCAACTAGAGCTGGGATGAGCCAAAGGTACCCGATGTTCCCAAGGATGGAGCTCTGCAGACATCCCCAGCCCGGCCTATGCTCCTTATTGGGAATATCTTGCTGGATTTAGCCAGCTGTGGGATTAGATCAGTGGGATGAGGGCTGGGAGCTCAGCAGGTTTGCCCCAGAGCTGGAGATCAAGGGCTGCCTCCGGTGTCTTCCCTCTAAGAATTGGGGGAAGAGCTCGTTTGGGAGGTTCTCCTGTTCTTTTGGGTGGCCAAGCAATGGATGAGGTTTGGGTTTTGTTCTTTTCCGAAGGCAGGCTGGAGAGGATCAGGAATCGATGTCCCCTTGTGCAGCCTAAGGGTGAGGAGAGAAACTCCCGTGCTGGGAAGGTTTTTGTTGGCAGTAACAGGACAGAAATCCGTGGCCATGCAGCAGCCAGGGCAGCCTGTGAAGGGTCCAGCCCCACCGTGGCGAGCATGGATGCCCGGGAAAGGTGCCACCATCCAGGGGAAACAGGCCCTCACCTCTGCCACTGTCACCCTCCTCACGTGGCATCAGAACCCATCAGTTGTGATGGACACATCCCTTCAGACTGCAGCTCTCACACCTGGGGAAACTGAGGCAAGGAATCTGCTGGGATGTGAGCCCAGGCCTCCCAAATTCCCACAACCACCAGCTCATGGCTTCCCTGTTCCAAGCCCTGCTCCCCACGTGCCTGTCAAGAGGCACCACCAGCCCCAGAGCCCTCCCTCATCCCAGAGATTCCACATGGGTCCAGCATCGCCTCCTCTGCCAGCTCCTGTCCGCTCTGTCCAGTTGAGCTGCATCCCTGTGTCCTGCTCATCACTTTCCTGATCAAATCTGATTTCCAGCAGGGATTTGCCCCTTCCAGGCTCTCTGAGTGCCCAGCAGTGCCCTCCACACCTCCCGCACTGTGGGATGCAGGAGCACTGGTCACGATGGGGACACTGGACCTCCTGACCTGTGCCCAGGTTGTCTCCCGGGCAAGCAACACCCCCTTCCTGGGAGGAATTGTGCCTGCGTGGCTCTCTCTGACCTCTGCTGAACACATCCATCCCAAGGGATGCGCTGGCCCCGCTGGAGGCAGCGGAGACGAAGCCTGATCCCACCAGGAAAACAAATGTGCCTTCATCCAAGGGATTCCACACAAGCCCAGCCTCACATCAGGGCACATCCCAACCCCAGTGTCCCCCTACTCCTCCCCACTCCTGCTCCTGCCCTAAATCAACACCAGCAACATGAACCAGAAGCAAATTTATCTTAAAGACTTTTTAAAACGCATATAAAAAATACAGCTTCATCGGAAAGGCTTTTTTTTTCCTTCTTTTTCCTTTTTTTTTTTTTGTGGGGGGGAAAGGTTTATGCCTCCTTGGAGACCTCTTCAATAAAACGCATTCTGGCTCTCCGAGCGTCTGACTGCAAATCAGGTTCCAGCCGTTCCCTTCCTGTGCCGACCTGCTGGAGTCGGCTGTTATTCTTGGCAGGGTGCCCCGAAGGAAGAAAAAAATTCCCCCCCCAAGCTCCCAGCGGCTGGGAAATGCTGATGACATGACACCTTCCAGCATTCTTCAAGGTCAAGAGGGGAGGGAGGGAAATGAAAGGGGAGAGGGGTTTTTTTTTTCTGTTGTTAGCGTGGGTTATTGCTTTGCTCAGGCATTTCCCTTTGATGCTCGCTCCTTGTTACACAAGATGTTGCAGGCTCCCCGTGCCCCGGGTACGAGCTCACCCCCTTCCCTGCTTCCCAACAGCAGGGATCTGCATCCCAAGGGCATTTTGGGACCGGACTGCATGGGCTCAGCTTAAACCCAAGCTGGTTTTAACCTGCACGTCTCAAGGAGCGTCGCGTTTGCTCCATCTCACGCTGCCCCACAGAACTCCATCCTCCAGGACACCCCCATGGCCCCGGCAGTGCCATCCAGTAGCCTGTGGGACCTATTCCAACCCAAAATCTGTCTCCCTGGCATCTCCCCCCAGCACTGGCCCATGGGGTTCCCTCCACAGAAAGCCCTGATCCCCCTCAGCCAGCCCTGGGTGCTGCATCCAGCTGATGGGGACACGCAGCATCCTCGGGGGTCCCCGGCCCGCAAGACTTCTGCTCTGACAAATAGAACTTGGCACCTCTCTCCGGGAGATCCAACAAATCTCTGCTAATCCCCCTGCTCCCAGCTGCCAAATCCTTCTCCTCCTCCCCCCCAGCCAAGGTGCAGAGCTCCTCAAGGCAAGCTGCACACAACCATTAAACCTTGCAAGGAGCCATGGCCCTCCCTGGAGCGGAGGCAGCGGGCGCAGAGGAGTGGCAGTGCTGATGTTGCTCATGGCCAGTGACAGGGACGCTGCTGCACTCCTGGGAGAGGTTTTGGTTGATGCCCCAACCCTGGGCTGATGTGCTGCTGGAGCACACAACTGCTGCTCTGTCCCCGTGGATGGATCCTTTGCTCTCCGGCTTTCCCAGACCACGTTGGAAGGAAGATCCAAAATGATCCAAGCACCGTGACCAAGGGAAGCAAAGCCAATGCCAGCAAGGGTGTCCAGGGACAAGGGAACAAGGCAGGGACGATCTCCATGTGTGTGTGCAGGCAGGTTTGGGATGGGGTGACATCCCTGGTCCCCTGGGAGCCCGGGGACATTGCTCACATCCCCACAAGCTGCATCACCACACCTGCGGTTCAGGATCTCCCTCGGGGGACTGTGCTGCTCCTGCTCCTTGTCCGGCCGAGCCCTCACTGCCACATCATTCCACGAGACTGCCAAGGATCACCTTTGAGCCAAACCACCTGCACTGGGATCCCACTGCTCCCTTTTTTGGGGCCAGGGTGGTGAATGAGCCTGTTGGCTGAGCTGGATCAGTTCAGGGCTAATGGGGCTCTCATCTCCTTGTTGGGTTCTCAGCTCTCCCTTGAGCCATTATCCAAGCCATTATCCAGGGCCACAAGGCCCAGGCTTGCCCTGGGGCTGGCTTGGACAGGAGCAGAGAGTCCCCAGGACACCCCAGCATCCCTGCAGGTTCCCCTGGAAGCATGGCCGCATCCTGCTCCGAGGGCTGCCGGAGGAAATCCTGGAAGGCCATCTTACAATGCAGCCCTTCCTGTCCCCGAAGGACCGCCGAGCACGGAAAAGGCACCGCGGGCTCTGGCACCGGCCAGCCCCGGGGGGACGTGGGCCTGCCCCCCGGCACCTTGTCCAGCCCACCTGGGGCGACTTCCCGCCGGGCTCCCGGCCAGCACCGCTGCTTTGTCTTCAAAATCCAGCAACACAATGGGAGCAGCGGGGGCATTGCCCAGGAGCCCGCTGGAGCAGAGACACGGGCACAGCCGGAGCGAGATGCTCTCCCTGGAGATGCTCCTTTGCACAGCCCAACCTTCCGGGTGCTGATCCCTCTGCTCCCTGGGATCCCACCTGCACGGCGAAGGGAAACGTCTCATTAACATCCCCAAGCTGCCCTTCTGCTCCTGCCAGCCCCGAGCGGTGCCCCCAGGGTCCCTCAGCCCCGTGTTGGGGCCACGGAGGCCGGGTGGCAGCGGGTCACATCCCCGCGCCGCAGTGACGGGCTCGGCGCGGGGCTCCCGTGTTATTGTTCCCGGTTGTTTTCCAGCGGGGAGGCCGCGGGGCCAGCTGGCTGCCGCCAGCCTGGAACAGCGTGGCCTATTTTAAACCGCTTGCACAAGGAGTCAGCAGCTCCAGCTCGGATTTTTTCCGAACTTTATTTGTCCAAACGCTCCGCAGGGAGGGAGGGAGGGAGAGCAGGAGGTGGGGGAGCAGCTCCCGGCTTGTTCTGCCGCCAGCAGCTCACCTGCACCGAGGTGGTCTGGGATGGGATGGTGCAGGGAGGATGCTGCCTGCAACACCCCAGCACGGAGCAGTCCCCAAATCCCCCAGGATCAACAGAAAAGCTGGAGGTGACAGGGGCAGAGCATCAAAGCCAGGATCCTGCCTGTAACAGGCAGCAGATACCTGTCCACAGGCCAAGTTGTGGCTCTCGGGAGCATTCCCAGGGCAGGCAGCTCTGCTGTGCAAGAGGCTTATGCCAAGCAGCCACCCATATGGAAAGACCCACTGGGAGCCAGGATAAAATCCCAGCCAGATCCTGCTGAGAGCACCAGGAAAAGAGACTGGAAAAGTCTCCCACTGGAATGATGATCCTAGCCCCACCACATCCCTGGTGACCCCAGCAATCCTGCCGAGGATGCTGCGACCTGGGGATGAAACACTGACTGTGCAGTGATTAAATATTGACAAGTTTAAATTAAAAGCCCCTGTCTGTACTTTTCCACATCAGACCACGTCCACTGCAAACTTTCTGGGAGCGCAGCCCTTCCCTGAAGGTCCCAAAGGACCCAGAGACACAGAGCAGCAGAGCTCACAGGGAATCTTTTCCCTCACAGAAGACTTGATATTCCACAATGCAGCCAGAGTATCCATCACTCAGGAATTTTTTTTCCATGCTGTTTTCTTTAGATCAAACTGCTGACTATACCTCTTAATGAAACAACTCCTTCTGCCTGGGCTGAGGTGAGCTCAGAAGATCCCTTCCAGCTCCTCTCCAAAATCCAGCAGCTCTCACAAGGCCAGAATGATGTAAAACATGATTTCCTAACCCTGCCGGTGGGAAATCACTGGAGAACAGAGGGGATGACTACGGTTTAAAAAATTTAATTGTGCTCAAAGGTTTCTTGGTTTGTTTTTTTTTTTTTTTTAACTGCTTCCCCAAAGAAGTGGGAGTTGCTGTGGCCAGTAGAAATAAATTTCCTTTTCCAGAGTCACCAGAGCCTTTGCACACTGGGGAGGGACTGAGATTCTGCTTGGGGGGACCTGGCCCACGCTGGGCGTCCCGGAGCACGTGTTCTTTAACCACTAAACCACCCAGCTCACAAAACCTTCATCTTGGGCTTTAAACTCTTGGCTGGAGGCCCTTCCGAGCTTTTGAGTTTGAAGAACGGCCCAACTCTTGGAAGAAAAGGCAGGGGGGAAAAGTTATCAGCTGTTGAGTGCTAGCTGGATGGGCTAGAGCCGCCGAGCCGCCGGGGGGACGGCCGGGGAGCTCCACGGATGTCACGTTGGCCTGAGGCAAGATGTTTATGGCCCTGGCTGGAAGCCCTTCTGAGGAACCCATCGCCGTGATTTACAGCGCTTCCGACGGACACGGAGCCGTTCCTCTCGCGCTGACCGGGCTGCAAAGAAAACATCTGCAATCCGTCAAAGTCAGCCGGGGGGCTGAGGGCGTAGAGGAGCGGGTGTGTGCCCGAGGGCAGGGTGACACCAGGGCCAGCACGTCCTGTGCCCGCCTGGCACCGGGGCAGGAGAGCGGCCGGTGCTGCTCGAGGACACCCAGATCCTGCCCGCTGCCCTTTCCGGTCTTCTCCCTTCTGCGCTGGAGCCCAGAGGTGCTAAAACGCGGATTAAATCAACAGGCTGCCTTTCGCAGCAGAGCTGCTTGGGGAGGATGGAGCCCAGCTCTGTTTAATCCTGGATTTACCCGGACAAGTCCAGCGTGCAGCGGGAGCGTAACCAGCAGCCCCCGGCTCCAGCAAGGCACATCCAACACCCACAGCAGCAGCCCAGATGTTGGAAGCTGCACCCACGCCCTCGTGCTGCTGTCCCCAGACAGCTGCTGCCAGCAGAGGGGTCTGACCCAAGGGCAGCCCCCCAGGGACCAGCTGGGGTCCCCCATGTTACTTTGCAGGATGGGATGTGGGAAGCAAACGTAGCCACGGTGGCTGATTTCCCCCAGATTTGGGGAAGAGTGGGTGGGAAGGATTTAAGTCTGGACACCAGAAGTCGTTTCCCTTTTCCCAACTTAGAAGAGGGACCACGATCCTCCCACACACTGTCCTGCACCCACTGAGTCGCTCTGCCAGGTTTGAAAGGACAAGAAGGGGCGATGCTGCCCTTCCTGGGACCCCAAACCCACCCTCACACCCATCCCCACTGAGCAGGGCAGCCAGAAGAGCCACAATCCCCCAGCTGCCAACCCTTGCTGTGGGTCAGGAGGGCGATTGAAGCCAAGCAGGACCCTGCCCCACGGGCTGCCAAATTGGGGTTTTATTTTTTTCCTTTAACAGCCTAATTTCCAAGGGAGAAAAGAGCTGCAGTGCAAGTGGGTGATTGGCAGCTGCCTCCTGGGAATGTTGGGCTGCCCGGGAGGAGCTGGAGAGCTCCGTGTCTCCCTGCTGGACACCCTCAACCATGTCCCTCCCCTCCCAGCTGCTTCCCGGCGCAGGATGGATTAATAAACACAAACAGCCCCTGGGTGATGCAGGCCAGCAAGAAAACAGGGATGGCTCCCCGCTCCGAGGAACCAACCTGCACAACCCCCATCCCAAAGCCCCCCGGGGGCTGTCACAGCCCTAAAACCCCCAGGTGAGGCACAGACAGGTGGGTGAGCCCCCCCTAACAGAGCCCACACGGTTCCAGTCGCCCGTGGGCCATCAAGTGAGTGACTGTGAGAGGGATGAAGGCTCCCAGGGGCCCTCGGCAGCCTCCAGCACAGCATTTGAGCAGTAAATGGCTTTATTCTCTTCCCAGCACTCCCCCATTAAACACTCCGTGTTTCTGCCACTGCTTGAAGCCAGTGATAAGTCAGATTGGGGAGGGTGAAGAGGGGGGATGTAAAAAAAGCACCCCCAGGCATGAAATGCCAGCGAGCCCCTGCTCCCCCCTCCCAGGATTTATGAATGAAAACACGTTTCGCCTTGGCACCGCAAGTTTCCTCGATGCACGCGGGCAAGGAGGGGGGGAAATCCTGGAATTATGAGGCTCCAGCACCAATTAGGGCTGTTTACATTGACGTAAAGTCTGGGTGAAGTCCCCACCCCTGCTCCCAGCATATTTATGAAATTACTGCTGCTGACACTGACAAATGCGGGAGGGAAAGTCCCGGAGAGCACGGATCCAGCCTGGCACTCCGTGGGGTTTTGTGAACCAGCACTGAGATCGTTCCTATAAATATCAGCCCAGGCCCCCTCACCCCAAGCAGGACAAAGGGGTTCAGCTTGAGGAACCCCCAGTGCTCCCCTAAGGCCAGGATTCCCAGAGAGGGAGGGGAAAGCAGCAGCACAATGGAGAGGGGCTGGGATATGTAGGAAAACCCTCCACAGTTGAGAATTTCCAGGATAAATGTGATCTAGGCTCCCACTCTGCAATTCAGAGACCTCAGGCCGCTGTCACCAGCCGGGATCTGGCAAAAAGGGGATTTCTGCCCCAATCTCCCTGATCCCTCCCTGCTTCTGCACCAGAGCAGGGCGTCCCAGGCTCCATCCATGGAAAAGAAACAGCAGCTTTATGGCTGAAAAATTCCCAGGAAAGCCTTTATCCCCCCCCGTGCTCCATAAAGGGAAACCATCTGAACCTGCTCCCCACCACCCACGCGGCAGCACAGACACAGCTCTGGGCGCCAGCACGGGCGTGTTGGAGGCAAACCTTCACATTAGGGAGCTCGGCCAAGCCAAGACATTCCCACTAACGGCTCCTGGCACGGGAATTCACCAGGGGCTGAGCAGAATCCGTGCACAGAGGGAGATGCCACGGCTGGTGCGTGGCAGGGGACACGGGGTGGGAGGTGGAGGGTGCAGAGCGCTGCCGGAGGCTGCCGCAGCCTCTGCAGAGGTCAGCGAGGTTGGGAAAGGCTCCAGAGGGAGGGAATGAAGGTTTGATCCAGCTGGAGAGTACCAGAGGGGGTTGTGGGGCTGATGCTGAGCACGTTCAGGGGTTTTGGGGAAGGGCCCGGGGCGAAGCAGCAGGAGCTGAGCCTCAGCAGCATGAAAGATGGAGAGAGTGATTCCTGAATGCTGCCAGGCTCAAAGCGAAGCCCAAATCCCGCAGGAAGGAGATCCAAGCGTGGCAGCAGAGGGATCAATGCAAACCACTCCTCTTGCTGCACCTCAGCCTGGGGAGGCACCACCAGAGAGGAAGAGAAGGCGATGGAGGAGGAAGAGGAGGAGGAGGAGGGGCTGGAGCAGCCCTGCTGCCCAAGGCTGCCTCCCTGCAGGGAAGCCAAGTGCAGAAATTCAGGAGCAGAAGGATGAGGCCTTGGGCAATGGGATGCAGAGGGATGGGGAGAGCTGCAGAGGAAGCATTAAGCAGGGAGAACCAGCCCATGGAAAGAAAATTACTTCCCTTCTTTCCCCAGAACGGAGCTCGGTGCTAACCTGGGGAATTCCTCACAGCTCCACAGCAGCAAAGCTGGAAGCTCAACAGGATTAAAGCCATGGATTAATCCCTTTCCCAACAAATAAATATCTCTTAGGCCATTATATGGACAGAGACTATCTGTGGGGACATCGATGGTGATAAAAACCATGGGCACAAGAGGAAATCTCAGCCTGTGGAGTCCTAATCCAGTCAGCTCTGAAGGCAGATTTTCCCTGCTGCCATCCTGACACCCAGCCACTGGAAAACCAGAGGTTTTTCTCCATTTGATAAGGAGAGAGGAGCCTCCGAGCTGGTTTTTGCAGCCCTTGGGCACACTGTGACGGAAAATCAGCACAAGGAGCATGGCCTCGCTCTATACCACGGAGTTTTTATTTGATAATGGCTTCTAGGTTAAAAATTATTTAACACAGCCTGCAAAACAACACATTTCCCATCTGGCAAAGCCTCTCTCTTTAGCTAAAGCAGCTCCACACACGTGAGGTCTCCACCATGCTGAATTCAAGAGCCCACACAGGGGGGAGCCATGGCAGCAGCCCCCCTTGCAGTGCCCTGATGACTTGCCAAAAAGCAGAACTTCCAGCAGTTCAACTAAAAATGGCAAATCCTCTTTCATCCCCCCGGCGTTATTTTTACCCAGTGTCCCAGCGCAGGGACGGCGCTGCCATTTCAAAGCTTAGGCTTGAGCTTAACAAGCTGGGAAAAGCTCAGCGGTGTCTGCTGAGTCTCTCTGGGTGAAAGCAGAGCAGAGAGAGGAGCTGCTTTAATTTCCTGATGAAATAACTCCCCGTGCCAGGCCATGGGCACCCTCCTGGGTGGACCTGCTGGGTTTGGAGCAGCCGGAGCTTTTGCTGCCGGGAAAGGTCTCAGGTGGGACTTACCTCGGGTAAAATAAAGCAGCTTTTTCAGCAGCAAAGCAGCTTCTAGCAGGGAAAACAACCCTCCTCCCATCACCACTTCCCTGGCTTATCCACGGAGATTCCCTCCGGTGTCTGCTCTGATTCAGGATGGTGCAGGAAGAAGGAGCTCCATCCTCATCCCACTCACCAGGGCTAAGCCTCCATCGGGTGAGAGGAAGGAACATTAGGGAAGGGTGGGAGCCAGAGGAATGGGATTTCAGGAGGTGGGATTTTCAGGCTGACAACATCTGCCTGAGATGGCGTTGAGCAGGGGTGCTGGGCATTCCCATAACAATAAAGCCACGGGGAGAAAAAAAAAATCCCTTTTGTTTCCCAGGCCAGCGGCTGGAGCAGTTCCTGTTCCAGGGATGGCATTAAGGGGTTTGCTGTAGCGCTAATTATGCAGCAGTGGGGATGGGGGAGGGCTCACCCCTGGTTTTACTTCGGTTTTCCTCTAAATAACTCCAAGTAAATAAGGAAGGTGCAGCAAGGAGCAGGGAAGTCGGGGGACATTTGCTCCATTAGCTCCTGGTAATGATATTATTTGTATTAAAGCCTGGGATAAAAGCAGCCAGGCTGGGATCTGGATGGGAGATGGGATGGGGCTCCTGTCCAGCCATAGGGATGCTGGAAGCTGTGTCTGTGCAAGTGTGGAAGAGAAGGGGGGAGAATGGAAACCCCTCTCCTCAGATTCCCCTGCAGACACTGGAAAATGGGATTTTTTCACCCTAGAGGGGAAGCATCCCAGGCTTCTCTGTCCCAACAGCAGGGTTGTGCCATCCCAAGAGCTGCTGCTCCTTGCCACAAACAAAACATGGATAATTTGGCTGCCAAGCCCGGGTTTTGCCTCCAATCCCATTGGGAAGGGATGCTTGGCAGCCTGGGGGTGCAGAAACAAATTAACTCCATTGCTTTAACACTGTTCCCATTAAGAGACCACAGGCACAAGATTTGCTGTTACAAACGCCATGGAAAAAATCAAGGAAGCCTCTTGTCCCATCTCCCAGATGAAGGGAAGGAAAATGAACCACGGAAAGGAGAAACCAGGGAGTTGAAGTAAGTGTCAGCAACTCAGCCCGGCTCTGTTGACACCACCCGGGATGCTCTGGGTGGTTTTGTACTGTTTGGGGAGGGGCTGAGAAGGCTCTGCCTCCAGCCCTGTATGGAAAACAAACCCCAAAATCTCCCCCACCTCCATGCAGGCAGCCCCAGCCCTGCTTTTCATGCCTGGCTGGAGTTTGCAACAGCAAAGAGCCAAGAACTGGGTCAGAGCATCCATCCGTGCAGGCAGAGCTGGCGAGGCCAGGGCAGGAGGCTCAGAGCTGCCCCAGCTCCAGACCATGGGTCTGAGCCGGACATTCACCCCAGCTCCAGATCACGGGCCTGGGTCGGATACCCACCCCAGCCCCAGCCCACAGGCCTGGGC
Organism: Monarcha castaneiventris obscurior; assembly: GCA_026261815.1. NCBI lineage: Eukaryota > Metazoa > Chordata > Aves > Passeriformes > Monarchidae > Monarcha > Monarcha castaneiventris. The sequence goes on along the minus strand of JAMPIT010000712.1, from coordinate 358,882 downwards.
CAGACACCCACCCCAGCTCCAGCCCCCGACCATGGTGCTGGGCCGGACACCCCAGCTCCAGCCCACGGTGCTGGGCCAGACACCCACCCCAGCTCCAGACCATGGGCCTAGGCCAGACGCCCACCCCAGCTCCAGACCACGGTGCTGGGCCGGACATTCACCCCAGCTCCAGCTCCAGACCATGGTGCTGGGCCGGACACCCACCCCAGCCCCAGCTCCAGACCACGGTGCTGGGCCGGACATTCACCCCAGCTCCACACCACGGGCCTGGGCCGGACACCCACCCCAGCTCCAGCTCCAGACCATGGTGCTGGGCCAGATACCCACCCCAGCTCCAGACCACGGGCCTGGGCCGGACACCCACCCCAGCTCCAGCCCAAGACCACGGGCCTGGGCCAGACACCCACCCCAGCTCCAGCTCCAGACCACGGTGCTGGGCCGGACACCCACCCCAGCTCCAGACCACGGTACTGGGCCAGACACCCACCCCAACTCCAGCCCCAGACCACAGGACTGGGCCGGACACCCACCCCAGCTCCAGCCCCAGCCCACGGTGCTGGGCCGGACACCCACCCCAGCTCCAGCCCCAGCCCACGGTGCTGGGCCGGACACCCAGCCCAGCCCCCAGCTGGAACCCCTCACAGACACAGAGCAGTGTCTGCGGCCGAGCCGCTCCCGGCGCGTGCTGCCAGAGCCACACAGGAGTTCCTTGTTCTGCCAGGGGCTGCGAGGCGAATCCACAGCCAGGCCCTGCACTTTGCACCGCTCCAGCAGCCCCTTCTCCCTCCTGAGCCATGTCTGGAGGTGCTGCCAGGTCCGGGAGAACCGCAGATCCCCCAGCAGAGAGCCAGGACACGCATGGCTCCCAGCGAGCATCCTCAGGGCAGCGCTGGCCTGGCACACAGGTGTGCTGGGGGCATCTGTCCTCTCCTGCTCCCCAAAGCCCTGCCAAGGTTCCAGCTGGTTTTCCCTGGCATGGAGCAGATGGCACAGCACGGGAAGGCGGCACAGGCATCACCAGCTCCATCTCAGGTCTCCCTGGCAGGCGCATTTCAGCCCTGGGGCAGGGATGAGTTTTGCCCCATCGCTGTGGCAGTGAGGGGATGGAGCACTCCCACTCATTTTTGGGAGTGTTTCCCCATCTAGACAGGGTTTGATGGCTTTTTTCCTCCTCCTGCTCTCTTCCAAGAGCCGGGATGGATTTGTGAATGGGTTGTTTTGAGTGGATCAGGGAGAGGGAAGGGAGCAGATGGGGACCGGGCTCGTCCCCGTCACGGGCTGGTGGCCCAAGCCCTGAGCGATGCAGCCAGGTGCTAAAGGCCAGCCTTGCTTGAAGGTTACCCAGATCTGAGAAACCCGAGCTGCAAAAGCCCTCGCAAAAGGGCAGACCCAGCCTTATGGCCCGTCTGGAAGAGCAGACCTCTCCCCCCCCGGCTTGCACCCCTTCTTTGCCACCCACGTTGCCAGCAGGGGTGCACCCAGGGGTGCCGGCTGGGGGGCAGCCCCTGCTCGCTCTGCTTTCCAGGCCAGGAGCAGCCTCCTCCTTGGGCAGACGTTCAATTTCAGCTGAGCTCCTCAGAAAGCCCGAGCCAAGCCCTGAGCCCAAACACGGAGGTGCTTTGGCCCCCAGCCCTGCCCTGGGAGCACCTCCGAGCCTGCCCTCGCCCAGGCAGGGTGGCAGCAGGTCCGATTCAGCTCCAAAAAGCAGCCGGGGGGGTTGGGAGCAGGGGCAGACTTGCACCCCACAGTCCCAAACCTGACAGAGCTGCATGGGTGCCGGGGCACCCTCGGGCATCGCCACCTCCACCCCTGCTGCCTCTGCTGCTCCCCTGCTCTCACAGAGGGGACGTGGGGGACACCCCGAGGGGGACAGAGCAGAACCCCCACCCGCCACACACACACATTCCAGTGGCTTTACCCTTCGGAGTCGCGGCGGCTGGAGAATTCCAGCTATTCCAGCATCTTTATCTTTTTTGGCTACCATTTCTCTTTCGGCCACGTTATAAATTAAAAGCTGCTTTGCTTTTAACCTCCTCCAAGCTGCACCTTTTAACCTCCCTCCCCCGGCTGCTGGCAGGGAGAGGGGGCTGCTCCTTGCCGGGGCCGATGCTCTCGCCTTGGAGGTCTGCCGCAAGCCCAGCGAGCCCGATGTTCCCCCCTTTCCTTGGCTCGGCACCGGGTGCCAACAAAGGCTCCTTGCAAAAGGAGCTTGTCATCGCTGATGGATGACGTGGTTGTGCGGCGGCTGGAGCCAGGGAGCCGGGCTGTGTCTGCACGGGGGCTCAGCCAGCCACCTGGATGGCACTGACAGGCTGCCCGCCAGCAGCGCTGCGGCTGCCGGCGCTGCTCAGGGCTTCCCGGCCGGGGGGACAACCCTGGGGGTGGCATCGGGACGAGCAGGGCCACCCTCGCTGGCCACAGCAATGCCACAGACACAGCACCTGGGGCGGGGGTGGCTCGCAGGCATCCCGAAGCCATCCCGGCTGTGCCGGTGACCGGCGGGTTCGGAGGGGCCGGCTGGGGGATGACAGACAGGCAGCGCTGAGAAATAATTCCCTCCATCCTATGTGGCTTCCTACATAAGGTATCAGTGCTGCTCTTGATTAGAGAAAAGCTTCCCATATTACAGGCTTTTGGCTCCGGGGAGGAACGAGTTGGCCAATTGCAATTATTAAGACATTTAAAGTGCATTTAACCCAGGAGCCCTTATTTTCCCCTTTCAATGTAACCACTAATTCCTCCTAAATGGTCTGCTCCGCACTCCCAACCAGACAAAGGCTTTAATGTTCGCCTGGAAAGGCTCATGGCACAGGCACCGGGCACGGCGGAGGAGAGGGGAATGAAAAGCTGGTGCAGCCTCCGAGAGGGAATCAAAACTGGAGACTGGAGCTGAGCACAGCTTGAAGCCATCGGAGGGTGCAGGGTCCGGGAAGGGGGCTGACCGGGCTGGAGGAATGGGACAAGCTCAGCAAGGCAAGGAGAGGCACAGGGAAAGGTTGGGATTGTGTGAAGCCTGGCCAAAGTTATCCCAGGGTCACCTCAGGGAAACAAAGCAGCCCAAGGAGACATAACTCACTGTCCCCAGCAGCTGGTGACCCCAGACACCACGAGGACACTCAGCCTCCCACCTTGCCCACATCTTGTTTGCATGAACAACTGACAGCCGGAGCCCAGGGAGCTCATCCTGCTGCCCTGGTGGTCCTGGTCCGCAGCCAGCAATCCCCTGGGACACCGGCCCCTGCCACTGCAGCTCGGGGACAGCCCCCGGCCACCCCTCAGTGATGCAAACCAGCGCTCGCCTGGAGCTCTGTGCTTTAATCCAGGGCCAGGGGTTATTTGCCTTGTTGCTCGCTGCTGTTGGATCCCCCTCAGGCAGAGCCTGGAAGCGCTGGATTTGTACCAGGATGAACCTGGGGCTGCAGCCTGCAGCAACATCTGTGTGCCCTCACCAGCCAAGCAGCCTGCTACCCTCTCCATCCCCCAAAAAACGGGCTCCCCATCCCAAAAATATGATGTGGAAGGAGGCTGTGAAGCTGGCATCCCTGTATTCTTCTCACTGCCTGAAACTCCAAGTTGGATTTATCCCCTCTGAAGGACTCCAGGCCCCAGTGGGACACCCAGCCCTTCACACACCCCCCCTGTTTTTCACACTCAATTCCTCGCGGAGCGAGGGACTCTTGGAGGAAGGTTTTTCCCCCCAGCCCTGGCTCACCAGTGGGTTCCCATTCCCAGCTGAAGTTATCGGCACACTCGGACCCGATGGGGAAAACAGATGCAGCAGCAGATGCGAAAGTCATCGGCTCCTTCGGGGCGGGAGAGAGACGGGCCAAAAAAAGCAGAGCAGGATGGGCAAAGGGAAAACAGATTTTTTTCTTGGCGCTGGGGTAACCAGGAGGCGGCACGGCAAGAGCCGGTGCGAGCCCGGCTGTGCCGGATCCAGACCTTTTCCCTGGGGTTTATTTCCCAAACAACAACAACAAATTGGTTGCAGATTCCAAGGCGGGTGGGGAAATAAAAGGAAATCAAACCAAAATCCTTTGACTGCAGAGATTAAAGGGGATCAGAGGCCAAACACACAGTCAGCACCCAGCTCCTCCACTCACATGATGGAGGCTGCTTTGCATGCAGGCTGTAATTAAACAGCTGTGTTTTCTTTAAAGTATGATTTCGAGTTTGTTCAAACACCATTTTTGCATAGTACCACGGGATTTCGAATGAATAGACTTTTAAAAACATATTTGGCGGGGTGGCCTTGGATTGGGGACCGGGGAAGGAGGCAGGAGAATATCTGGAGAGGGGGGGGAAATTGAAAAGTAAAGTAAAATAAAATAAAACAAAATAAAACAAAGCAGCCTGCAGAGCAAACACCTCGGCAGGGAGAACGTGCAAAACAGGGCCAGGACTGCCATCCCTGGCAGAGGAGAGGCGGACACTGAGCAGCTGCCAGCAAACACAGGGTTAAGGCTCCAACCAGCCCCTCTATTAAGAGCTGAGCACATTTAATGGTTTAATATTAACCCAAGCGTGAGGGCAGGATTTCAGCCCTACTGTCTCGCCTTGGAGCGCAGCCCCACCGAAGGCTCCGGCTCCCTGGCGAGTGGGCACTTGGAAAAGCTGATCCCGAGTTGATCCCTGCTCCAGCATCCCTGAGGTGGGATGCCAGCAGCCCTTTGGGGGGGAATCCAGCGGCTCCACGCACCCACAGAGCGATGGAAGCAGGGCTCAGCTTGCGGCAGGTAGCGCTGCCCGGCTCGGCAGATAGTCAATACCTCATTTGAGGTTTAGCCTTTCAAGCATTTCCCATTCATTTCAGCAAATGGATCGACTCCCACGTCTGCGGGAAGATCGAAGGGCCCCCCGCCCGCCCCTCGGGCTGGCAGGGCTGGCAGGGCTGCGGCTGCCCGGCAGCTCGGGGCGTTAATGCGAGGTCGATGCGGCGCTAATGACCGCTCTGGGTGTGACCTTCGCGCAGGTCGAGGGAGAGAGCTGTTCCAGAAGGAAAATTGCGGCTTCAGCCCGCTGCCTGGTTCAGGAGGCTAATTGCAGAGGGGTTGGCCGCCGAGGATTGGGGGTGATGGTTCACATCTTGTCTGGGTTTCAGGTCCCTCAGGGCTCATCCTGCTGCGGCCTCCAAACTCCTGCTGTGCCCATCTCCCACGTTCCAGCCCTTCTCCAGCACTCCTGCAAGGGCTCTTCCTCCAGATCCACATCCCGCAGGCCATCCCAGCACATTTTCCCTAAGTCATTCCCTCCCAAACCCCATTGGGCTTGAAGGCAGCATCCGACTATTTTTCATCGGTGTTAGAGCGGTCCTTACCTGAAATTGTGCCCACGGGGAGGATGCACAGGTCAGGAAACACGGCAGCTCTGCTGCTGGTGAGAGGGGAGATGTGTGCTAATGTCTTTGCCAACAATTGGATGGGTGAAGGGATGGGTGTTAACCTCTCTGGAACGGGTCTGGAAGCCTCTGCTGACTTTGGGCAGCAGGTTGGCTGCAGAGCCCAGCCAGCCTCGGCTCCTGAGACAGACGAGGGTCTGCACAAGGCTGAACTTCTGAACTTTGGGCAGCAGGTTGGCTACAAATCCCAGACAGTTCGGCTCCTGGAATGGACAAGTGGGGTCTGCACAAGGCTGAACTTCTGACCTTTGGGGTAAAATGCCAGGTTCAAGGCGGGGTGTGGGGCTGTTCAAAGTCTGCACCTTCCCGGTACCTCAGCAAGGGGGAAGGGAAGAGGGCAACGCGCGGCCGGGAGTTTGGGATAAAGGGAGGCTGCGCCCTCCGAAACCTCGGGAGAGAAAACCCCGCGGGCGTGAGCCCAGTGGCCTCTCTCCTTTTACTTTAATAAAGCTGCAGGACTCCTCTGTCTCCTGTATGGACAACGGCTTTTCATAGCGGGATTTTCTGTGCACTGGTAACCCCATCACCCTTGGAGGCCCAAAGTTTAGGCCTGGAACAGCTCTCCTTGCTCTGCAGCCCACATTGGAGCCCATTAATGGGATGACGATTCCCGCCTTGAAGATCATTGATGGGGTGATGAGTCCCACCTCGGAGCCATCACTGAGACGACTGTTCCCACTTCGGAGTGACTACTCCCTCTCATGGATGGGCTCCAGGGTGGGAACTGTCACTCCATCCATGGGGTCACCACTCCAGGTCCCAGCACTTTCTTTGCACAGGAGCTGCCGAGAGCAGGCAGCGTTTCCAGGAAAGGACCATGGGACCCCCTGAGCCCCCGTGCCCCCCGCAGCCGGGATGCCCCAGCCGAGCCTCCCTGGTGCAGGGAGGGTGATTTTTTTGGGGACAAGGCGGTTGCAAAGGTCACTGTTGCCCTCTGCTGGTCCAAGGGACAGGGAGAGCGGGGACAGCTCGGCTCCCACCCCCGGGGGCTCCAGCCGGGCTGGCCGGGACGCTGCTTGTCCCTTGCTTCCACATGTGTGCTGAGTGTGCCCGAGCTCAGCCCGGCTGCCACCGCCTCGGCAAACCCGTGTGCTGCTGTTCCATCCCCCTGGCTGGCAAAGAGCCTTTCTGGTCCCGTGTCCCTGTTCTCTCTCATTTAAGGTTTTCCTTACAGCCGCCGCTGCTGGCTGAGCCTGCAGAGACACTCAGCTGAGCTGGGCAGTGCCTTCCATGCAGGAAATAAATCAAATCTCCAGGAAATAAATCAAATCTCCAGGGTAGAGATCCAATCTCCATCCCCAGAGGATTGCAACCTACCCTGGAGTCACGCTGCCTCCCACCCCCATCTCCATCCGCAGGCAGAAAGTGCCCATCCCAACAGGTAACTCCCTCCTCCTTCCCTCGCTCCAAAGCTCCATAATTTTCCCTCTCATAAGCAAATCCATAGGAGGTACTGGGAGGCTGGCATCCGGAAGGCAAAGTCTGCAGATTGCTAAATCCAAAGCTGTCGTTGCAGTCCCAGCATTGGCAGAGGGCCCGGCCAAAGCTGCCCTGCCTGCGGGTCCCCAGGCTTGGCACAAGAGCTGCTGAGCCAGAGCCTGCCCGGCAATTCCTGCCCACGCCACAGCCTTGAAAGCTCCAAGGCACACGGGGAGTAGGGATCCTCTGTGAGCAGTGGGATGGGAGATGCCTCAGGAGCCCCAGGACAGGGGAATCTTGTGGGACCCTGGTTATGCAGCAGCGGTGCTGTCACAAATTGGGGATGGGAGATGTGTCAGGGCTCTGGGGAAGGAGAATCCCTCAGGATCCGGGTTATGCAGCAGCATGAGAATATGGGAATGGGAGATGTCTCGGGGCTTTGGGGAAGGAGAATCCCTCAGGATCCGGGTTATGCAGCAGCATCAGAATATGGGAATGGGAGATGTCTCAGGGCTTTGGGGAAGGAGAATCCCTCAGGATCCGGGTTATGCAGCAGCATCAGGTTATGGGAATGGGAGATGTCTCAGGGCTTTGGGGAAGGAGAATCCCTCGGGATCCGGGTTATGCAGCGGCATCAGCTGCAGGCATGGGTCTGTCAGGCGAGCCGAGGATGTTGTCTGTGCGTGGCCCCTCCTGCCACCAGGAGCACGGACCTCCCCCAGGTTCCCCTGTGTCCTACTCCTGGCTCCTGCATCGTGCTCACAAACCCCTGTCAATAAGCATTAAGAAATCATCCAGCTTCGCTGCGGAAGGGAAAAATCTGTAGGGTTAAGATAAAGACATGATGACAGAGCAAGACAGGGAGTTATCTCGGGCATGGGGGAAGGAAACAGGAGCAGTGAAGGAGGTGGGGAGCGGGGCTGTTTTCCCCTGCAGAGCAGCAGCCTGCCAGCCTGAAGGTCAGCGAAGGGCTGTAGCAAATCAGCTTTTAATTGAAAACGAGCCCAGCGATGACGCCTGGGCACAGTTACCTGCGTGGGAATGCTGGAGCCGGCTGCCACCAACAGCTTTGCTCTCCAAATACACCAAGGGTTTATTCTTCCACCAGCACAGCTCCCCAGGGAAAGCTGTGTGCAGGGAATCACAGCCCCTCCAGCATCCCTTCCAAGGGAGGAAAGCAGGGAGAGAAGCATCCTGCTGTCCTGCTACCTCCCAGCGAGAGCAGGAGGTGGAGGAGGAGAACCCTGTTTGGATCCGGAGTTTAAAGACACATGGAGAAACCACAATTTCCTCGAAACTTTGCATCTGCTGGAGCCCCGAGGCTGCTCTGACAAGCAGGGGTTGTGCTCTATTGAATCCATACGTTGTTCCGTGCAGTCGGAGCCAAGATCCCGCCGTGGGATTTGCGGGGCCTCGTCAGGAAAAAGCTCCAGAGCCCAAGAGGTTCCCAGGCAGCTACAACCAGGCTGCTTCCTCCTTCCTGCCCCAGGTTCCTTTCATTCCCACCACTCTCCTGGCAGGTAGCTGTGGTGGGAACCTGCTGGCTCTGGCTGTGGTGGTGTTCCCGATAGTCCATGGTTTCAAACCGTGCATCCCAACCCACCCAGCATCCTCCAAATCATCCCTTGTTTCTGGAGAAAAGCATCCCCAGACCTGTCCTCAACCCTCATAGCTTCCCCTCACCCTTCACTTGTATGTCAGCTCTTCCCACCTTTTCCTTACTGGTCCCAGTTCCCTTCTTTTACTGGTCCCCAGCTCATCCAGGTGAATGGACATGAGCCCACATTGCTTAGGAGCACCAAGGCAGCTTGGGATTGCTTTTGTTTGGGCAGAGGAGCGCGGAGCAGAAGTTCACTGGAACAGAGAAACTCAAGGTCCTGCCAGTCATCAACCCAGAGCCCACAAGCACCGGGAAGGGCAGGAGCCATGGAGAGGCTGGAGGAGCCAGCACAGCTCCTACCAGCCTTGTCCAGGGGTGTTCTGCTGGATTCTTGGCTCCAGGGTCCACCTGATGGGTGGACACCACTCCTGGGGAAAGTGTCTTGGTTTGAAAAACAGGCGTCTGCCAAGGAAGGTGGGAACCTCCCTTGGAATGGAAAAACAAGAAAATAAAATACCCCCTTCCCTCCGAATTATTATAACTTTGAAATTAAGGGGTAATACCATCTCTGCCTTGGCTCTATGGGGTCCCGTGTGCCCCCACAGGTGCCTGGGCAGCTTCAGTGTTAAGTCAGTGACAAAAGAGTCGGGAAGGATATCTGCTGGCATTCCGGCAGGATTTATTCATGTTCACTGTCAAAGGTCGCAAGGACAAATACCAACATGATCCTGAGAGTCACAGTTTTATCCAGGGATGGGGAAAAGGCGGCACCGAGGATCGGGGACCAGTGGTGGAGTGACCAAGGAGAGAGGCTGACAGCCAACAGGGGAATTCAAACCGGAACAGATTAACTTCACCACTCACCCTGCGAAAAGCCTTGTGGCCGCCATAACACAACATCTGTTCACCGGCTACCACAACGGGGCTTTCAGGCGAAGAAATGGGAGAAGGACCAACATCTCTTGACTAGAATGTGAAAAGAAAAAGCAAAGAGAGCAGAACCCAGCGCCGGCCGCTGCGGGCCTCAGGCGCCTTCCCCTCGCTGCAGTTCCTCCCGCGGCCGCCAGGGGCGCCCGTGGCTCCCGGCCGGGCAGGGCGGGCCTGGTCCTCCGAGCCTGCAGGGGGCGCTGTGGCGAGGGCGCGGCCGCCTCGCTCCCTCAGGCGGCCATGGCGGGCGGGCTGGGCGGCGGAAGGGGCTGCGGCAGGAATCTCGGAGCGGCGGCTGGAAGGGGAGAGGCGAGCAAATCCCGGAGTGGTAAATGAGATGTGGCAGAAACTCCGCAGATGCAGCCAGGTGTTCCGGCAGGCAGGGGCTGCGGGGTTACAGTGTAGTGAAAAACCTGGAGCATTGGCAGAAGAAATGGCGGGGCTGGGCTGCGGCAGCCTGGCTCCCAAACCGGGAGAGACCCCCCCAGAGCAGGAGGGGATTGGGGTCCTGGGTTTCCCCCTGAGGTTTACCCCAGTAGATGGTGAGGGTCCTTTCTAGTGAAGTCGGGTCCTTTCTAGTGAAGTCAGGCCCCAGTGCAATGGCCATTTCCACAAGCAAAGCTTCACTCACGGTAGGAGAAGACAGCAAGAGACAGAGCCCCACAGTGGTGGTGAATTCTCCCCACAGTGGTGATGAATTCTCCCCACAGTGACCACAGTCTGTCTCTCCTCCTGTGCTGAGAATGAGAGGATCCAAGCCCAACCCCTCAGCCAAAATCTCTAGGTATTTTTGCTCATCCAGGTAAAAGAATAGCCAGCTGCACCCTTCCTCCACCTTGGCCATTTCTTTAGTCACTTAAGCACCAGTCATTATTTTCTCTTAGCCACAGATGGGACAAAAGAAACAAAAGGAAAAATCCTAACCCCCAACAGAAACCCAGTGCTCAAGGAGAAGCCCATCCATTGAGGAGGTGGGAAAGAGGGTTCCTTATGCTGAGGAACACCATGGCTCAATTCTTCAGACCATTTTTGCCAATTCCAGTCACCCCCAAGTGCAGCTGGATGAAGTTCATGGAGACTTTGGCCAATGCAGAGGGGTCGTTGATGGTTTCCAACCCTCAGAAGGTGGCCAGCCCCCAAAACAAGGTGGATCTCTTGGAGGAGCAGCTCACAACTTATGCCCACACTGGAGCCCTGTGCTGGGATGGGTTTGCCAGGATTTATCCCTACTGCAGGATTCCAGGCAGGCTGAGGCAAAGAGGGGCTGAGAGCACAAGCCCCTGACAAGGTCCTGAGCAAACAGATCCCAGCTCTGGCCCTTCCCGGTAGGAAGGAATAAAAACACACCTGCAGTGAAGGGACCTGCAAGGGCTCTGCAGCAGCCACTGCCTTTGCCAGGAGCGATGGGCTCCCTCCTCCCCTCACCATCCCTGGGCAGAAATTTCTGTTCCTGGGATGTCTGGATGAGGGAAATCAAGCCAAGGGTTGGACCATGCTTGAGATGATGACACATCTCTGCTTCTCAGAGGGTTTTTGGGTTGGAAAGAAGGGAAATCACCTGCTCTCCTCTGTACTGCCTCATGGCACATGGAACCTGGAGGTAAGTGGATTTTTGGATGTTCCAGCATCACCAGCTGGGAGACCCCCAGGTCTGTATCTGGTCCAAATGAGCCCAAAATGCGCTTTGTTCCTCAGCATCCACCAGAAAAAAAAAAAAAAAAAAAAAATCATTGCTCCTGCTTTGAGCTGAGCAGCTCGTGTACTTCAGTGGTGCTTACAGAGATGAATCCCTGTCTGGAAACACTTCCCCTGAATTAATATCCTTTTTTTTCTCCATTAGCACTTCTGTCAAGACAGATTTGCTGCCCTCAGGCACTCAGAAACCAAAGTAAAGACCAAAAGCTGGGAACGGGGGAGTTGCCCCTCACCCTAAAGTTCAATATGGTTAAACAAAACCTGATTATTCCTATCAATCCTGCTTTCCTCCGTGGAGCATTCCCGTGCCACAGCGTTGGGAGATGCTAACTCACTGCTGCTGCTGCCTTTAAGGGAGTTATTCCTGATTTAGACCAGGGCCAAGGATCAGCTCTGAGTGTCCCCAGCAAGCAGCAGGATGCTCAGGGATTAAGCCTGACGTGCATCGCCCCTGAGGGACAAGGAGAAGCTGTCCCTGCAGTTTCCCATGGGAAGGGGGGATGTGGAGGGGGGGAGCCATTAAGCAGCTCCCTACCCTGGGAATAATTAATCTGCAAAGCCCACGAGGAGGGAACGGCTGCGTTGCCCTCTCCGTGCTCCCATTTCCAAGGGGGACCCTGGAATTGTCCCAGTCAGATCCCATCTCGTGGTAGGGGGTCCCTGCTCGCCATCTGCGGGGTCTTCAAGGGCATGGGAGTCCTTGCTCGCCTGGAGCAGGGTGTTCAAAAGGTCGGGAAGGGCCACCTTTGGCTCCCCAAAGCAGCACCCGGAGCGTGCCGAGCCTCGGGGAGGCTGAGCTCCCCCAGCCTCCGGGCAGCCTTTCCGAGCTGGTGCGTTTTTAATCTGGAGCTGTGGAAATCTGGGCACCCCTCCAGCCCTCGGAGCTGTTCTGCATTTTGGCTTTCAGCTCCTGCGCCCAGGGCAGCGGCAGAAGCAGGGCTGTGCCCCCCAGCTCTGCCCCACACACGGGGATCTGCGCCAGCACATCTCATCTTCCTGCTTCCCTCAGGGCTTTGGAGCAGGGATCGGTGCAGCAGGAGGCTACAACCAGCTCTGCCGCGGTCCATGGGACAGCACAGCATCCATGGGGTCACATTTTGGTCCTGGAGGCAACTTCAGTCCCGTCCTCAGTGCTCAGGCAGAGCCCAGGAGGCAGCTCCAAGGCAGGAGGCAGCGTCCCGGCTCAGCGGGGTGGAGGATGATGGATGGGGAGGGAACCCGCATCCTCTGAGAAACCTTCCGGGGGACAAAGCACCAGAAAGCGGCTGGTGAGTGCAACAGCTCTGCAAGAGCCTGGAGCTCTGGAAAACCAGGAGGGCTCGGCACAGCGGTGCCTTTGGGATGTGCTCTCCCTGCCAGCACCTGCCACTTGTGGCAGCCCCTTCCCCAGCCCTTTGATCCTCCTCCAGCTCCCGGCTCTCCTCGGCATCCGCCTTGCTCTCTCTAGGGATTTTCCAGACCACCTGGGTAGAAGCATTCCTGCATTCCCCCGTGTGGCCCGGTGCCGGCGTGGGAACACGCGGTATCTCCTGGAGTCAGCCTTGTCTCTGCTTCCATCACTGCCTTGCTCTGCCGTGCCAAAACCCAGGCTCCCAAAACACTCCGAATTTCCAGAGTAATCGCTTTTCCCCAGCTCCCCTGAGCTGCCAGGGCCCGTGGTGAGGGTTTGCAAAAGCTTTTTATTTGGATGTGCAAACACCAGCAGGTCTAAAGCCGATCTTTAAGCTGGGACTGGCAGGGCTTAATCAACCCAGGGCCTCGGGAAGGTTCACCAGCTCGACCTGCCTTATTTACTGGGAATCCATTGCTCTCCTGTGCTGCAGCAGGCTGAGCTGCTCCACAGCATCACTGCTGGGCTTCAATCCGGTCAGGATGGAGAGCATTCTGCAGCATTGCAGGATGGAGCAGTGGGGTCTGTGCTGGCACTGGGATCCCCACCACTCCTCTCCAGCATCCCCTGAACCATGAAACCCCCACTTCACCATCAGAGCCAACCCCGGGGGTGTCCCTGGTCCCCTCATCCCTGTCCCCCCATCACATCCCATGGACCCAGCCCCCGCTCCCCCCTCTGTGTCCAAGGAGAACCAGCCCCCGGTGGTTTCACCCCCCTCCTTCCCTTGCAGGCTGTTTTTCTCCCCCTCTCCTCCTTCCATCAAGCAGCAAATATGCTTTCAGAGCAATAAGACGGCTGTTCAGCCTTTGGAACAAATGTTCTCTGCCAGGCTTCGAGCACAGGGGCGGAGGGGGGACTCACACTGATTTAATGACAGTGATTTAAGCAATTTGATCCATTTTTATGGCGCATTTACAGTTAGGGGAAAGGGAAGGAAAAAAAAAAAAGAGGAGAGAGAGAGAAACACAGGAGTGGAACGGAGGCAGGAAAGGTTAGGGAACGCACCCCAGCAGGCGCTCGGAGAGGGAGAGAGCCTGTCACAAGCTGTTCCCCTGGCTGCTCTGCCAAGGAGAGCCCTCGCCAGCCTCCTGTGCCCAGCTCCGAAATCTGGCTCGTGTCAGCGCCGGCTCCCCGGGGCTGCAGCTCACCCAGGAGGTGCTTCAAAGCCTCCCCAGGTCAGATGGATGCAGGGATGTGGGTTCAGGATAGGGCAGCACCCCCTTTTCCTTGGGAAAATGCAGCAAAGGCAGAGCCAAACCCCAGCTCTCATCCTGCTGCTTCCATGGGGGGGAGTCCCCCATTCACCCCCAGTGGAAATCCCTCCAAAATCCCATCCATTTCCCAGTTCCAGCTACAGGGATAGCAGATACACTTTTGGGGTGCTGAGGGATGAGCTGCCCATATAAACACACCAAATCCACTTGGAATAGAGGTGAAAACAGAGCTCTGAGCTCATCCAGCTCAGAAAACTTCAGCCCCAGGGAACCTTTCCTAGCGTTCTGCTGAGACCTGGCCCCCTCATTCCATGTGCTCTGCACAGCTTCATCCTGGCCCCATTCTGTATCTCCCAGCTGGCTCCCGGCATCCCAGAAATTCCAGCCAGATGTGGGTCATGCCAATGGATCCTGCTGTCAATGGCTTCTCGTGTTCCACAGGGCTCTCTGCAGGGAGGTGCTGCATGTGTGGGAGTGCTGCCAACCCCAGCTGCCCCATCCTGCCCTGCCCTTCACCTCCAGTGGGGAATGACCCCCAGTAAATCCAGGATGCACCAGCTCAGACATCACAGGGTAACAGAATCGGTGGCCAAACACTGCTCCTCCCTCGGGAAGAGACCTTGGAGATGCCCACCCTCGGCTTGACAACAACCAGCCAGCTTGGCTCTGTGGGAAAAGGGAGAGATTCCATGCAAAATCCTAAGGGATCCCTCTTGGGGGTCCCGTCTGCCACAGTTGGTGGGGCTTTGTGGGGCCAGAGCTGGCTGCAGCATCGCACTCTGCCCAAATCCTCATGTCCTTGGCAGCACCTTGAGGACTCGATATCAGGGAAAACACACCTGGACCTTACCCTGCTCCTGGCTGGAGAGCACAGTGAGTCCTGCCTCAGGAAAGCTGATGGGGAAAATGTCATTCCAGGAGAGTAAAACTGGATTTTACATCAACAAACAGGGGGAGCAGCCTCTACCAAACCCCCTCCTCCACAACAAACTTCCAACTGCATCCTCAGCTCTGGCTGTGAGTAGAACCCTGCAGTGGGGGCTGCCCCAGCTCCTGGTGGGGTTTGGTGCCAGAGATCCCTCACTTTGCTGCTCCATCACTTGTGCAAAGCTAGGGCTGTCCCAAACCATGGATCTCAACTGATATCCCACCTGCAGTGTTCCAGCCTGCTGCAGGCACAGGAATTGGGATGCTGCAGCACCGCTGGAGCTGTCACTGCACAGAGATGCTGCACACCCCCATCACTTATGCCTGATTTATCCTGCTTGATGCCCTTTGTATCCCACAGGAATGAGTTGTGGCACCTGGGAGCTCTCTGCAGGATGGGGAAAGGGGCACCCAGGGACAGCACAGCAATGTGGGAGCTCCCAAACCTCCCACTGAGGAGCTTTAGCAGCCCACACTCCCCCAAGGACAATGAGGATAGAAAAGGTTGCACAGAGAATCCACCTTCCTGCTTCACTGGCCAGTCCCACAGTCTGGAAAACCCTTCCTGGAAGCTGGTGGAATATTTTTTTGCTTGGGTTTTTTTTTGTTTTTATTATTTCGGGGTTTTTTTGCTATCAAGGCTCATCTGGAAGCTACAAATGCCCTGCGGCTCTGTAAGGGATGGGCTTTGAACACATCCCAAAAGGTTCTGCTTGGAGTGCCACCATGGGAGCTGGTGGCACTGACACCTGCATGGACCCAGAGACATCCAGGAGAGCAGCAACCCCAGCCTAGGCTCGGGGGGGTTGTTGGCTTTAAATACCTCCAAAGGAAGAGGGAAAAGACAAGGGAAAAAAATTCCGAGCGGCAAACAAAATAAATCTTCCTCTCCAAGCCAAAACAGAGAGAAAATAGCCAGGGACCTTGGCCGGGAAGTTGTTTATTATGGTCCTGGGGTTCGCTGCCAATTTCAGCAGTTGGACAATTTTCCTTTTGCAGCCCAGAAATAGCCACCCCTTTGCCGGGCAGCCCCGGGCTCCTCTCCTGGACTCCCAAAACATCCCTGCTCCGGCCAACACCCTGACCTGCCCGGAAACCCCCGGGCAGCCCGAGGCTTGGCTTTGGCAAAGGGATTTTTCGGGAATCACCTGCAAAGCTGAGATCCCGCACGTGAGCGGAGCCCCAGCCCTGCCTGCAGCGGGATGCGCTGCCGGGCGCAGCTGCCCTCTGGCTTTGTTTCCAGGGATTAAAAGGGAGGAAAAGAAGAAGAAGAAAGGACTAAAGCTCAGGAGAGCAGGAGCGATGGACACACCTGCCTGTGGCATCACCCCGCAGCTGCTCCCCCTTCACCCCCAGGAAAGGGGCAGCTGCTGCTCGCTGGGGTCTGGTGGTCCCATGGGAACAGGGAATGCTGGCCCCAGGAACGGGTAGGATGGGGATTGCCGTGTTCCCTTCGCATCCCTCTCCTCATCCCATGAGGACGTAGGACAAAGGGAAAGGCAGGCTGCCTCCAGCACGAGGCCTTTTGTCTTTCAATTAAAAACAAACACAAAATAAGAGCCGGGAGGGACCCGCCCGCTGCGGCCGCGCGGCTCCTTAGCACAGGCGGCTCCCCCGGCTTTCCTCAGCCCAAAGGAATCCGGGGGGCTGGGAAATCAAATCCACGTGGGATGCCAGAGAACGCTCCGAAGGGGCCACACGCCCCCCCAAAAGCCCCCGGCCCCTCGGGGGGAACACTCCTCCCTCGCAGAGCCGGCAGTGCCGCAGCTCCAGCTCAGACAGTGACTTTCCACAGCCACATTCCCTCTCCTCGCTTCCCTCCCTCCCTCCCTGCCATCCCTCTGGTCCCCAAATGTGGGCATGGGCATGGGAAGCTCTTGCCCTGCACCCTCCTCAGTGAATCCAGCCCCTGGCACCTCCCAGGAGCTTTTGGATGCCCCCAGCCCAGGAGGAGATGCTCACGGTAATGTTTTACCTCCTGCACGGTGCCAGCATCATCGCTGCCTTCCTCAGGTGACAACGGCAGCCAGCGCAGGGTCCTGGGCCACCAGGTGGGTGGGGATGAAAAGCAAGGTGCCAGAGAGGATCGAGGACAGCTCGATGCTGCAGAAAAGCACCTGCATGAAGCACACCTGGAGTCTGGGAGCACCACTCAACACCATCAACAGGCTCCTGCACTGCCCCAAGGCTGCTGAGTGTCCTTGTAGGAAAGGATTGAGCCTCGCTGGTGATGCTCAAACCCCAGGAGATGCTCAGGCCCCTCTCCTCATCCCATAAAACTCATAAAACCGTCAGGAAATCGCATTATTGTTACACAGAAGCTGAAACTCCATCTGGCCAAGAGAATTTCCAGAAAAATCTCCTTCACTGCATCTCCCGTATCCCTCGGACAGAGCTGGGGTTTGCTCCCCTCGCTGCCCCTGCAAGTCAAGGTCATGTCAGGCTTTTGGCCAGGGCCCCAGGAACCCAATTCCCTGCTTTGTGAAGGAAAAATTAAATTTTCATTCAAATTTTCACTTCGGCAGCCAAGATATCGGCTCAATTTCCACCTGCTGCTTTGAAGCCTTCCCTTTGCATGGGAGAAGCGCACAACTGAGAGTTTTCAATTATAGAGCACTTGCATATAAGGGCAGGAACAGCCAGGAGTATGGATTTCAAGCCTAAAAAACATCAAAATAAAAATAAAAACAAAATGAGAAGCACTCAGAAGGACACGCTGCCCGGAGGGACCGGCTGCTGCTTGGCTGGGTGGAGCAGGGCCACCACTGTCAGCCTGTGGACGTGCTTGTTCCAGCCTCAGTGCCAACAACTTGTGACATGGAGTTGAGCCCTTCTCTCCCCCAAAATCAGCCCTGCAGGCCTGGCTGGGAGGTGCCAGGGCTGAACTCGAGCCAGGTTTTAAGCAGGAGGGTGAGGCAGGTTTGGACCTTTCCCTCGAAGGATGCGTGAGCGGGGCTGCCTTCCCCAGGCTATTGCTGTACCCTCTTCCAGAGGGATAAAAGAGGATTTATCCTCCCTGCAGGGCTGGGGGTTCCCACTCTGAAGCTGCAATTAGACTGGAAATTGCTCCAAGTTTCATCAGTGGATTTGGAAAGGCGGGTGGAAGAAGAGGGGAGCTTGGCACTGCTGGGCTCGAGTGCAGTGCCCAGCCAGCACCCCCTGAGGGATGTCTGCTCGCCCTGGAGCCCCAAAAGCAGCTCATCATCATGTCTTATGGGAGTAATTTCCACCTGCATCTCTCAGGGATGGCGCTTCAAGATCCAGCCAGGCTGCTGGGTTGGAGCCTCAAGGAGCAGAGGTCCATGAATAGCTGAATCCCACCCCCAGCAACCCCCTGTACATTCCAATAGACCCCATCACCCGTGGGAAGAGCAGTGGTGGCTCCCAAAATCATCCCAGGGAATGTGAAAACACAGCCTGGCCTCCCCAGCTCCAGCATCTCCTCTTGTCCTGCCCCTTGTTCCCTGAGAGGAGACACCGTCCCCACCTGGCTCCAACCTCCTTTCAGGTTCAGAGAGTGAGAAGACCTCTCTAAATATTATCCCAGATCTCCAGGAATTCACCCCCAGGCTGCCAGAGCAGGCAGGGAGCCCCTGATTTGCAGCCTGGAGCAGCACAGAGCCTGATGAACCCCCCCAAACCCAGACTTGCACCTCGATATCAGCGAGCCAGCAAATCCCAGTGTGTGGGACCACCAGGAAGGTGACATTTGCCAGAGCCCCTGCAAGGAAAGCCAAAAACTGGGGCAGGATCTGCAAAAGGCAGGAGCAGGGAAGCCTTTGGGGACACGTTAAGGAGATTTTGCAGGAGGAGATGATGCTGACACTCTGCAGACACCCAGCATTTTCCAACAGATCCAGACACGAGTCCTGCTCTCCAAACTGGACCCGATGGAAAAGGAGGAAACCACATGGCCGTGTCCCCTCTCCCAACACCCAACTCTTTAGAGGGGATCAACCCCACTTCCTAAGGAACCTTCCCAAGAGCAGACCCTGCCCTTCCTCCCCCACTTTCGGGCTGAGCATCAGCATCTCTCCGAGCCATCCCTCATCCGATGGTGGCCCCCTGGCCGGTGTGGGGGGACTCCCGCGGCCCCCCCGGCAGGTCCAGCTGCACGGCACAGCCCGAGGGGCCGCCGCCGGCCCGCCAGCAGCTGCCTTGGCCCGGCTTCAAGCCCAGCGCTGCTCGAGAGCAGCTTGTTATTTCGGTCCTGCTACGGGGGTTATTTTTAGAAAGCGCTGAACACCCCTTCTCCCAAAACGGCTCCTCCAGGGATGACCTTGCGGAGCTGCAGCCGCTCACTCCCTGCCCCAGCACCCCTCTCCTTGGGGAGCGTCACCCACCGCCCCCAGGGTCCCCGCTCTGTGCGAACCCCGGTGGCAGCAGCGTCGCTGCACCGCGACAGCGGGGCGAGGAAGGAGGGGGGCTGAAGGCTGAACTACATCTCAACCCCCGCCGCCATCCAGGTTCGCTCCCGGTTTCAATTATCACCTGCTGGAGCAGCAGCTGCCGAGTGCCGGGAACTCAAAGCGAGTCAACAAGGTCTTGTTGTTTCAGCTGCTCGGGGGCACGGAGCTCCATGCGCTCCCCCCGCCCGGCTCCGCGGGGATGCGGCGGCCCCCGCTCGCCCCTGTGCGTGCAGGGCTGCCGTGCTTCCATAATTCCCCCATCCCGCTCTCCCGGGCAGGTAAACGCTGCTGGAGATGCCGAGGGGGGAGCGGAGAGAAACCTCAATAACAGCAAGGGGGGGGAAAAAAACAGAAAGAAAGAAAGAAAGAAAAAAGCCCCAAGAAGCAGCCGCTGCACAGAGGTTATCCGGGGGACAGAGCAAATAATTGGCGAGGCGAACAATGCATTTTAATTAAACCTCTGCAGGAAACGAGGGGAGGGAATCAAGTTAATTGCACGGAGCGGGAGCAGGAGATTAAAAATGCTCTTTGCTCAGAAGATGGTGGCTCCCATCCGCCTTTGCCGAGGAAAACAAGGCCACCTGGGGTGGCAGTGCCGGTGTGGGGACACGCAGCTCTCTGCCTCTGCCGGGGCTCAGAGTGACAGTGGGGTCTGGGGGGATGATGCTGATCCCCTGTGCCAAGGGGCTGGGAGTGCCCGGTCCACAGGGATGGGTGCAGGATGAGCCTGGGTGTGGGAGCTGCACCTGGGAAGTCCCACAGGGATGGGGACAGTGCTTGTGTCTGCAGGAAAAGGACCAGGGAACGTGTCCCAGGGGATGTGTCCCATGACAGCTCAGCCCAGGTTGTTCCTGGCACTCTCCCCATAAAAATCCATCAGCTTTTATCTTTTCCTGCCCATGATACCTCCAATTTTACCTCTCTCTCTCCTTGGGACCCTCTATTTTTCTCAAGTGCTCCCTTTCCTGATCTTTCAGGCCCTTGTTTTCACCCCACCTTGGACACCGCAAACGGAGAGACCCCGACTCGCTGCCAGTGAGCCCCAGAACAGCAGCACATCCCGGCTCCCTTCCTGCTCGAGAGGGAGAACAGGATCACAGGCTCCAGGCTGCTGGAAGATGGGGTCAGCACCGACCACCCCACGCCTGGTACCGGCACAGGGAACTCTCCCATCCCGACCCCATCCCCCTGGGCACTCATCCCCACGGCATCCAGGGCAGGAGGCACCAACCTCTGCCCCGAGGCAATTTGTGAGCTCTCGAACCCTGCCCTGCCTCCCGCCGCCTGCTAATGAGCCCCAGCCCTGTCCGCCTGCCATGAGAACAGCAATCAGCGCCGCCGCTCGCCCGCTAGGAACAATCTCCCTCCTTCCCTCCTCTGCATAAATTTCCCAGGCTGTGGTTTTCAGCCTCTGATCCCACATAGCTTTATTCACAAGAGAAGTCCCACTGGGGGCAAGGAAATTACTCCAGCGAGGAAAATTACCCGTGCCCGGGATGCACACCCAGGGCACCACGCGAGGGGCTGGGGTGGTTTGGTTTTTTGCACAGCATCAAAACCAAAATGAATCCACGGAGGGAACTCAGAGCCAAGCCTTACTCCTGACCACGGGTAAGAGCCAGACAAATTATAGCAATTAAAAAGAAGAAAGAGACATGTGGACTTTCATATCCACAAACCTCAGGATGCAGCCGGTGGGGGAGAGAGCGTTTCCCAGTCACACACAGGCAGCAAAGCTGACGCACATCACGAAATACGCCGTGTCCTCAGAGGCACAAGCTGTCCCTGCAGGCAGCGGTGCCACCAGCGCTAGCACGAGGCTGGGACAGCCTGTCCCTGCACAGGATGGCTGCCGGCAGCAGGACACAGGCTGTATTGTCCCCAGAGCTGGAGATTGAATTGCAGGTTGGCCCTCCCCGCTGTGCACAAACGCTGCCCTGATGGGAAACGAGAGTTCAGCCGAGATCTTCCGCTTTTCCCCTGCAGCTGCAGGCGGACAGGCAGGAAAACCACAGAGCTCTGCTCAAACGCTCACACCGAGCAGCTTTCCAGCCAGAGAAACGCTGCTGCTTCACCACACGCTTAAATTGCATGTTGGGAGGGAGGAAATTGCCCGCTATTTTCACCCCGAACCTGTGTCAGAGCAGGGAGGTGAAGCCCATCACGCTGACAGGAGATGGCTGCAGCATCCCCAGGCTGGCTGTTCAACAGGAGCATCCTACATGGGAGCAAGGCTGGATCACACTCAGCACCCCCGAGAAAGGGAGGGGTGGGGGAGGCCGAACCAACCCAAAATCCCATTCCTAGACACCCCCTTGCTGCTGCCTCTCCATCACTCCTGGGGCTGTCCCAGCCCACCTAGGGGTACCCACAGCACCCCTGGAGCTCTGCAAAGATCCCTGGCTGCCAGCAGAGCTGTGGGAACACTCTCCTCTGCCTGCCATGCTCCAGGGACACGGACATTTGGCAGCTGCCTGCCGGGAAGGTGTCTGGAGCGCTGTGGGAACATGAGTCAGAGCTCCCTGCTCTCCCTGACGTCTCCCTCCTGCTCATTTATTCAGCACATCAAATATTTGCCCTGCGCAGGCCCACGTTATCCAGGAGGGTTGTTTTTTTTTTTCCCCTTCTGCTGACAGTGACAGCTTCGAAAAAGCCACCACAGTGCCATCTTGGGAAACCTGACCTCCCAGCTAAGCAGTTCCAGCATCCTTTTCCTTGCCTGCTCTGGAGACCGGCTCCTCTTCAAGCAGCCATCCCCTCTGTGAGGGATGGAGGGGCTGGATGCCAAAACCCACAGGCAAAAGCAACAACCCACGGGGCTGCAGAGGGGAAAGATCATTTCAGCCCCACTTCCAGCACGGCCTGAGTGACAGCAAAGCTGGGAGCCTGCGGGAAGCAAGCAGTGGCCCTGCTGTCCCCTCCTGTCCCCGAGCATCCTGCCTGGAAGCGGCACACGCAGTGGCAGGAGAGGCCAGCCAAGGAAAACTGCTCAATTTTGCCTCCCCTCGGCGAGGAAGTGGCTTTGCTGGCTGCCAGCCCCACAGCAATCCCCTGAGGACCTCAGTGTTTTCCTTTTTTTGAGCCACATCCCTGGGTTTCTTGTTGAAAGGGCTGCTCACACCCTGAATTCCCAACCCCCAGGGAGAAGGAAAGGTGTTTATCCTCGATTAAAAGCTAAAGGCTGGAGAAGGTGACCTTGAGCAGAGGTGACACAAGAGAATTCGTGTCCCACCTGGCCCCACGGGGTTTCCATCCCAGGGTTGCAGCCAAAAATGTCCCATTTCATGGAGAAAGTGCAGAAATGGCTCATAAAGCACAAGCTTGGCGACGCAGCTGAGCAGATCAGCTGCCAGATAAAGCCAGCGTGCTCCAGGGAAAACACACCTGCCTCCATCCCAGCTGGAAAAGGAGGAGGAAAATCTCCCTTCAGCCTCCATTCCCAGCAAGGACACATGCAAGGCTTTCACCTTTTGCAAGAGCTTCCCAGGATCAGCACTGGGATTTTTTTCTGGTGGGGGCTCCCGGGCCTGCTGGTCCTGAGCCAACCTCCTCAGCATTCATCCTCTTCCTTGGGAAGCCACAACTCATGGAAAAGCCTTAGGGCTGCAATAAAACTACAAGAAGCTTCTGCAGTGCTGTCAGAAGTAGCACCAGGAGAGAAGGGAACTGCCTGGTGGGTTTGGCCCCCTCAGTCCTGCATCCTGCTCCATCCCTGAGCTCCATCCCCAACCAGCTCCAGAGGAAGAGAAAGCATGCTGATTTTCTGGGATTTTCCAGCTTATCCAGCCTTTACAGAGCTGCCCATCCTGCTTGGCTTGCAGAAGGGCAAGTTTGGCTAAGCCCACGGCAAGGACTACTGGCAGATGAGCTCAAAGTCCTTTGGGGAAACCAGCAGGGAAAAAAACCAACTCAGCCAAGACACCCCCTGTGTCTCCCAGCTGGACAAGGATCTGCAGTGACCTTGTCCAAACATGGCCTGGAGTTGGAAGTGAGGAAGGAGAGGATGTGACTCACATCTGGGATGTGCTCACAGAGGACAGATGTGTTTTATTACTGTCCAGCCCCTCTCTGCAGCTCTGTCTCAGTGACTCAGCCTTGCCTTTGGGCCCTTCCCAGCAGCTTCCCTCTGCTGCAGTAAAGATTTGGGAACTTCAGGCTCCTGCGAAGGGGAAAGAAAATAAATTAGAACAAATCAAAGCTATGTTTCTCCATGGGAATCTTCCAATTTCAATTGTAAATCGTTCAGAGAAGGATAAAATCAAATGTTTTTAGTGGTGGGATTAATCTCTTTGCGTTTAGAGACTTAAAAGCTGAACATGCCCCAATCCCAGTGGAAGGACAGTGAGGAGTCCCCTGAGGTTTCTTGGACACATCCCACAGGGCAAGAGGAAACATCTCCTGGAGATGTTCCATATCTGGAGGGAGGAATAAGGGGATTTCAACAGGTCTCCTTCTGAGAATCCTGGGGAAATTCAGCAGCGTTTCGTGGAGAGAGCCCCAGAGCACCGAGACGAGGCTGAGGCACCATGAGTTAGACATCAGAGAATCTAAAGAGGGGGGAGCCCTGCCGCCAGCTGGGCACAGCTCATCGCTTCTGGGCGTTCCTGTGGAACCCCGACGCAGCTCCCGCACCTTGGGAAGGGCTTCCCTTCCCACATCAACCCCCAAAGAGCCTCTGGCACTCTCATCTTCGCTATTTACCCACCGCTGCCACCCGGTACCGAGGGACACAGGGGGTGACGGCCCTGCCCGGAGCTCCCCCTTCCCACCTGTGCTTTTCCCGGCGGGAGAGCAGGTGGAGCACATCAGCCAGGCGGGGTTTTGCAGCCACATCCCGCCTCTGACGGCACCGGGAGCCGAAGCTCCGCGAGCTGCCCCAGGGCCAAGCGCTGCCCGCCCCCGGGAGCCAGCGGTGCAGTTCGCCTGGCAGACACTGGATGGGGCTACGAAACCGGATAGCGGCACAGCTGGCACAGCCCGGGGGGGGCAGAACGGGCTCTGCCAGATGTTTTGGGGTCCCTCTTTGCGGGTGCCATGCTGGCGGTGCCACAGCCGCCACCACCCACGCGGGATGCTGGGCCTGGCACCAGGTGGCATCAATCCAAGCTCCACGTCTCCTGGAGACTCGGTGAGTATCTGGCAGCGCCTGGAGAAAGCTGGAGGCTTCACCTCCAAAAGCTTTTCCAGGTTCTGAGCGTGGCGATGGGAAGGGAGAGCGGGAACTGCTGCCTTGCAAAGTGCTGATGAAGTTTTCTGCTGCAGCTGCAAGATGAGGTGACCTTCCTACCTCCCACCTGGATCCCAGGTCTTTGAGGGGCTTTGGAGAAGGGCACAGAGTGACAGGACAAGAGGGAACGGCTTCACATTGTCAGAGGGCGGGGTGAGATGGGATATTAGGGAGAAGCTCTTCCCTGTGAGGGTGGGGAGGCCCCACAGAGAAGCTGTGGCTGCCTCTGGATCCCTGGAAGTGTCTGAGGCCAGGTTGGAGGGTGTGTGCTGATCTCTGGGACTTTCACCTGTTTTTCCAGCACCTTCTTTGCTGTGCCGTGTTTGCTCATGTCTCTTTGCTTAGTGCCAACTCTAACGTGCTGTGGGACGGGCGAGGGCCAAAACCTCTGTGTTGGGGTGTTCTGAGGTGGTTGCTCCTGCGTGTCAGGGCTTTTGCTGTAGCACAAGGGCTCCTGGCTGCATTTTGGCCTTGTGCTGCCCCATACCCACCCCAAACAGAGCATTCTGTGGGCAGGGCGCTGCCCTTTGAAGTCACCTCGGTGGTGGCTGTTATGGAACGGGTGCTATCAAGGAAATGTTGATGTAACAGCTTCCTCCAAGCTTCTCGTCCTCAGCTCCCATACCTGGGCTGCCTCTGTTGCTTGGGGACAGACTGGTGTCCCCTCTGCAGGGCCCTGTGCCAGCCCAGGGCGTGCAGACCCCGCTTTGCTTTGGCAGGGATGGTGGCAGTGACATTCCCAGCCTTGCTGTGATGCCGCCCTTGTCTCTGCTCCTCCCGGCTGGGGCTGCTCTGCTCCCAATCCCTCGGGAAGCTGCTCCAGTCCCTGTCCTGGATCAATAGCCATTACCTTTCCCATCCTGCTCCGGAGCAGTGCCAGCAGCTCCATTACTGCTGCGGGCTGGGCTGGGCTGGGCTGGGAGGAAGGTGGGGTGCAGGGATGGGCAAGATCCACTCACAGGGTGAGCAGAGCTGGGCAGGGAGCAGAGCAGCAGTGAGGGGACACCTTGGGAATGCTGCAGGGATGGATGCTGGGAATGCTGCAGGGATGGATGCTTGGACTGCTGGGTTCTTGCTGGGGCAGCAGGGGCAGAGTTTGTGGAGGGAGCTGGGAGTCCTGGCTGTGCTGTGGTGGTCAGGGACATGCTGTCTCTCAACGGTGTCCTGGGGAGGCAGCTGGTGGGGGCACAATGTGCCCTGTCCCCTCTTTGGGAGCAGAATTGCTGGCCCAAGCCCGTGGGCTCTCTGTGGGTGCTGAAGGCAGTGTGGCAGTGGGGTCCTGGCTGTCACTGCTGCTGGGCTGGGACACGGTGTCTAGGGGACACTGGCACAGGACACGGCTCTGCCCCACAGCTTTTGGGGGATGGAGATGGGGACAGGCTGTGCTTGGACAGCCCATTCTTCCCCATTTTTCCTCATTCTTCCCCATTCTTCCTGACCCTAACAGCAAACTCTGTCCCACAACTGCAGCCAGCAACCTGGAGATCTCCATGCCAGCCGTGGTGGAAGGAGAGATCGGGGGCACAGCCAAGACCGAGTGCAATTTCTACATCCCTGAAAATGCCTCCTACACCTACATCGACTGATTCTACGTGAGTGCTGGGCTGGGAGAGCAGCTCTGCCTGGTGGCCTGGGGTGGCAACCAGCCCAGGGCTTCCTGGTGGGCTGGGGTGGCAACCAGCCCAGGGCTTCTTGCCAGGCTGCCCAGCCCAGCCTCACCCCTCCCCTTGCAGGTGGACACAGCAACAGGCAGGTGAGGCCGTACCACAGCACAGCCAGAGCATCCTGGAGGACAACACGGACTGCAGGGAGTGGTTATGGGGACAAGGCCCAGTCCATCAGCTCGGTGACAGTGCAGGACACCAGGACCTTCGTGGAGCTGGCAGCTACGGTGTGGGTGAGAACAGCACCGAGCTCAGCCTCTAGGAGTGACAGGGAGGGAGGGCAGCATGGCTGGGCAGCTGCTCTGTGGGGCTGAGGGGGATCCCATCCTGTCCCTCCTAATACGTGTGGGGTGGCTTCTGTTTCCAGGGGTCCCTGAGACCCCTGAGATTGAGATGCTCACCTCTAGCCTGGAGAGGGAGCCCCGGCTGTCCCCCAGCACGTTGTGTGTGTGCAGAGGATTTGGTTTGTGTTCATCCTTAACCACTCGTTTTCCCTCCCCCTCTCTCTGCTTTGGAGGAACTGAAGAGCGAGAAATCCATCACTGAGAAACTGGAGAGGAAACCTACAGAGTCCTTCCTTCCTTCAAACCTTTCCTGCTCTGGGATTGCTTTCTCCCAGCCCTGCTGCAGCCCCTGGGGAGCACGGCCAGAGCCCACCCGTGTGTCACTGTGCTGGGCATGCAGGGGCCACCTCCCTGCCTCCCCTGGCCACTACCTCAGCCCTGGGCTTGCAGGGGTTGCCTGAGCAGCAAAGCCGGACTCACTTCACTACTCCAGAGAAGCCACAGTGATATTAGGAATAATCCCATTAATCCCTACTTGGTGGAAGGACTTGATGCCCTTTCAGGTAAGCTGTCCTGTACGTGTGTGGGAAGGTTTGGGTGTGGGTTTTATACCCTGAACTTGCTCAGAGGGGCTGGTGAAATTTGGTTTTTGGGATGTCCCAGGCACCTTAGCTGTAGTGATGTGCAGGGTGGAGGAGAGAAGAGTGGAAGGGGGCTGTGTTAGAGAGGTGTTTGGGTTAGGACATATTTCTACCCCTGTGGCAGCTAATAATACACTAATAACTACCAATACTAATAAATCTACTCTTTATTCTAAGAAATAATCATAGATTTAGCTTGCAATAGGTGATTTTACTACTGGATCCTGAAAGATAATAATGTCAATAGAATTGAATAGATCCCAACTGTAGAATTTATTGGTGATTGTATTAATAGCTAATACCAATGCTAGAGATGCTGCTGCTCGTGGGAGATGATAATAAATACTAATAAAATCAGCTAATACTATT
The DNA here is from genome assembly GCA_026261815.1 of Monarcha castaneiventris obscurior. Taxonomy (NCBI): domain Eukaryota; kingdom Metazoa; phylum Chordata; class Aves; order Passeriformes; family Monarchidae; genus Monarcha; species Monarcha castaneiventris. Next base: position 331,715 of record JAMPIT010000712.1, on the reverse strand, counting down.
AATTATTAATAAATATTATTAAAGCTAATAACCACTCCCCTGAGAGGACAGAGGGCAAAGGATGGGTGACACCTCAGGCCACTGGGTGACCCTGAGGCCTTGGGCTGCCTTGGCCTGGCCTGGCAGTGGTTGATCCATTCCACCAAAGTGCCCCTTCTCATTTGGCTCATCATTATTAACCCTGTGTCCTCATTTGATCCCTTGACCAATTTTCAGAGCAAACCCCTCTCAGGGACTCCAGGAAAGGGTAGCACCAGGGGCAGTTATGTCATCACCTATCTCTGAAACTGGGCATTCTTGTCAGTAATGCTGATTTGTTAAATATATAAAATTATAAATATGTTACAGGGTGCATCCTCTACACATTTTCGTCCAGCTTGTGGTGCACTGTAAGGATCCTTTTAAAGGTCACCCCTTTTATCACCTAACCCAGTCTGGCTTTTAATTTCAGCACCAGTGAAAAGACATCGCTTTGTGGCGACTCTGCCAGGACAGGAGGGATTTGTGATGCAGCTCCTCGGATCTGGGACCACCCTGTGCACCCCATCCTGGCACCATCATTATCAAAAATAACAGGGGCTCTTCGTGGAGGTCTGGGAAACTCCGGGAGCTCCAGAATCCGACACGGAAGCAGAGATATGATAAAAGGTGGTGTTTTGTTGCCAGCGTTTGTGGGGTTTGCACTTGGAGATCTCTTGTGGGTTTTTTTTTGGTTGGAAAAGGGGCAGAGGGGGGCACATAGGGCTGGGGTTTTTTCGTTCCCTACATTTCTTTCTCCTGTGGTTCCTGCAGGGGTTTGGTGCAGAGGTCAGAGGTGGGGAGGGCCTTCCCTCAGCACTGTCACTGCACAGCTCCTGTGGCCAGGACTGAGTGTTACCCCTTGGACTGTGTGGACATTTCCAGCAGGGATTTTTTTTTCTCTGATACTTGCAAGGTATTTTTTTTTTTATCTATGTGAAAATAAAGCACGGATTCGAAGCTGGGTTGTGGAGTTTGCTCCCACAAACAGAAGGGTTTGTGTTACTCCTCGAATCCCAGAGATTCGAGTCCCAATCCCGGTCGGACAAGGTGTTTTTCTCATGGCTTCTTTTTCTCTTTCCAGTTCATTCCTTGTGCTGCTGCGGGAGTTTAATACTCCACGCAAATGCTGGTTCTCATCTTCACCTCTGGGACACCTTACCCCGAGCCTGGACAGATGAGAAGAGCCTGCAGATGTTGTTTCAGGTTGTTGATTTCTCCTTATCTCTGCCAGCTCTCAGCTCCGGCCGCACATCTGATGCAGCCGAGTCCGAGCGGGCACTGCCCAGCCCTGGGCTGTCCCGGCCTTTCTGTGCCCTTTCCATCATCCAACCATTCTTCACAAGGGATTTATTAGTTACTGTTCTATGCCAATTCATTTGCACCTGTTCTAGACACGGAATTTCTACCTCTTTTTCATTCTACCAATCATTTTGTGCCACCAGCACCAGAGAAGATGGAGGAGAAGGAGAAGAAGAAGAAGAAGAAGAAGAGGAAGAACAGGGCAACGCCCAAAATCCTCCATCTTAGACCCCTCATCCTCATATAAAAAACCCTAAAATCTACTTTTTACCTTGTAAAATACTAAACTACTACTCATTTTTAACTTCTCTTGTTTTGCATTACTTGGCGCTGCGTCGGCAACCTCTCCCATGGACTGAGATCAAAGCCGGTGCCATTCTGGGCTTTTTGCCAGGGTCCAGGACCCCTGTGCCAGGGCTCCTGAGCTCCCAGGGCAGCCAGAGGCATGCCTTGGGTTCCAACATGCTGCCACAGCTGTTGCAGGGATGGCACAGAGTGGAATTATCCCTCTCTGGGAGCACAGAACCCAAGTGAGAATCCCACAGAGGGCTCGGTCCTGGTGGCTGCCAACTCCTTCCTCAGTGGCTTTTTTCCCGTTTGTAAATGGAAACACGGGATGTATCTGCTCGAGTGAAGAGAAAATAAAGATCCCCCAAACCTCCCTGTTGGATTTCATAATAAAATTATTAAAAATGACTCTGATGGGTGAAGAGATGTCTCTTATCATGGAAGAACGGGTTCAGCTTTCTACACGAGTAGAAGCTCTGCCGATGCAGAGTTTGGGGAAAGGAGGGACCTGACCTCCTTCTGGCAGCTCAGAAAGTGAATTAATGTCAGGATTATTGTTGCAACTCCCTCAGCAACAGCACGGGAGTGAGATTCTGTACACTGAACTCTTCATGCTATTTTCCTGGGGTCACAGGGGTTACCTGAGGTCATTTGAGGCCCCGATCGGGGTTACTTGAGGTCATTTGGGGTCACTTGAGGTCATTTGGGGTCACTTGAGGTCATTTGAGGCCCTGATCAGGGTTACTTGAGGTCGTAGGGGTTACTTGAGGTCATAGGGGTTACTTGAGGTCATTTGAGGATTTTTTCATTTCTCCAGGGGTTACTTTAGGTCATTTGAGGCCCTCACAGGGGTTACTTGAGGTCATTTGAGGCCCTGATCGGGGTTACTTGAGGTCGTAGGGGTTACTTGAGGTCATAGGGGTTACTTGAGGTCATTTGAGGATTTTTTCGTTTCTCCAGAGGTTACTTTAGGTCATCTGAGGCCCTCACAGGGGTTACTTGAGGTCATTTGAGGCCCTGATTGGGGTTACTTGAGGTCATAGGGGTTACTTGAGGTCATTTGAGGCCCTGATCGGGGTTACTTGAGGTCATTTGGGGTTACTTGAGGTCATTTGAGTCTCCATTAATTGATTGTGGGGTCAAATGAGGACACAGGGGTTACTTGAGGTCATTTGTGGCTCTTAAAATTGGTCAAGGGCTCAAATGAGGACACAGGGTTAATAATGATGAGCCAAATGAGAAGGGGCACTTTGGTGGAATGGATCAACCACTGCCAGGCCAGGCCAGGGCAGCCCAAGGCCTCAGGGTCACCCAGTGGCCTGAGGTGTCACCCATCCTTTGCCCTCTGTCCTCTCAGGGGAGTGGTTTTAGCTTTAATAATATTTATTTTTAATAAGTAGTATTAGTTGATTTTATTAGTGTTTATTATCATCTCCTGTGAGCAGCAGCATCTCTAGCATTGGTATTAGCTATTAATACAATCACCAATAAATTCTACAGTTGGGATCTATTAAATTCTATTGACATTATTATCTTTCAGGATCCAGTAGTAAACTCACCTATTGCAAGCTAAATCTATGATTATTTCATAGAATAAAGAGTAGATTTATTAGTATTGGTAGTTATTAGTGTATTATTAGCTGCCACAGGGGTAGAAATGCAACCTGTTGGAACTTCCATGGGATTATGGAATGCTCTTCCCACCCTCCTGTTCGTGGGAGCAAACGCCACAATTCAGCTTTGAATCTGTCCTTTATTTTCACATAAGTAAAAAAAAAAAAAAAACCCTCAAACCCTCCTGGAAATGTACACACAGTCCAACAAAAATATATCCACCCCGAATATTTTGGGACACCACATGTGGCAGGTGGGGACAGCTGGGACACCCAGGGGTGAAGGCTTGTGGCCAGCAGAGCTCAGAGGATGTGATTTGGAGGCAGGAGGGGCTGATCCCTCGGGATGAGGCAGGGAAGGGCTGGGACAGAAGCTCAAGGCAGCTTCTTGCCCATCTGCCCTCCCCAGCGTGGGGCTGGAGGTGCCACTGATGCACAGAGAGGAGTTTGACCTGGGGCTGGCAATCCTGAGCACAAAAAAAAAACAAACCCCTGAGATGTCACTGACTGGCTCTGGCTGATGTTGATTTTAAATTGGTGGGAGCTCCTGGACCTGCTACAATAAACCCAATTCAGAGGGGAGAGAGGAGCCCTGCCCCTCACCTCAGCACAGCTCCAAACCAGACACCCCAAAGCTTTCCTTTGGCAAGAGCAGTGGTGGCTCCCAAAATCATCCCAGGGAATGTGAAAACACAGCCTGGCTTCCCCAGCTCCAGCATCTCCTCTTGTCCTGCCCCTTGTTCCCTGAGAGGAGACACCGTCCCCACCTGGCTCCAACCTCCTTTCAGGTTCAGAGAGTGAGAAGGCCTCTCTAAATATTATCCCAGATCTCCAGGAATCCTCCCCCCCCCAGGCTGCCAGAGCAGGCAGGGAGCCCCTGGTTTGCAGCCTGGAGCAGCACAGAGCCTGATGAACCCCCCAAACCCAGACTTGCACCTCGATATCAGAGAGCCAGCAAATCTTAAAGTTCCCTTCCAACCCAAACCACTCTAGGATTCTTTGCCAGCAGCCTCAGTGGGATTTTCCCATGTTCCTTCCCCAAACCTGGGGAGGATGGGAAGATCCAGCCCCAAAGCAGAGCCTGAGCACAGCAAGAGGTGCAGCCCCGCATTGCAGATCCCGCTGCAGGCAAGGGCCAGCCCCAAATTCCCTAAAAGCTGCTGTCAAATCTTCCAGCGGGGCTCTAAATCCGCCCGGACCTCCTTGGCTCCAGCTGGCTGAGCAAGCTGGCAACAGCAGAAAGCGAGGCAAAAGCTCTCCTACTCGGGAAAAAAAAAAAAAAAAAAGATTGGGAGAAGTCTCCATAAATCCTGAGGCAGTTACTGATGGAGAGGACTCCACTCCTCCTGCTCAGCACTCAGCAGCACAAATTATGGCCCCAACTTCGCTGTTGTTCAGCGATGAACATCTGAAAAGGCTGTGACAGATGAGAGGAGGGATGATTTAACAGCCATAAATCCCGCCAGCTTAGAGGTGTTTTTACAACCAAACCCATCTTGAATCCCCTCTGTTATGAATACTTATCACTCCCAGACACTGCTACAATGGAAAGATTTTTAACAGCTTTAATAGAGACGCAATAAAACCCCCGGAGCCGGGCGAGCAGCCGTCCTTTGATCCCTCCCGAGGGAGGCAGCGGGGCCGGGAGCTGCTCGCTGTGCTCCGGCTTGAAGGAGCGGGGCTGGAGCAGCCACCGAGCTGACCCTGACTTTAATGAATGGGTGGAATCATCCCAGAGCTGGATCAGCTTTCCTAAAGCTGCTGCACGGTGTAATTAACACCCGGCAGGGAAAGGGGAGAGGGGACGGGCTGTGCCCAAAGCATCCAGTACCTTCTCCAGGGGCTCCTCCTGCATTCCCGTACCCGGCCTAACCCACCCGCAGGGATTTAAACCAAGGCTGGGTTCAGCTCCACCAATGACGCTCCTGGGTGTGGCGACACCACTTTTTAATTTGGTAATGACTAAATTGGCTCAACGAGCACCACCCGAGGAGCAGGGCGGGGATGCTGGTCCTTGGCTCTTCCCGGAGCTCAGGAGATCTCCCAGCCCCAGGGTACCTGGCCATGGATCTCAGGCCGGGATTAAGGGCTCCCAGATCTCATTCCCTCTTCCTAAGCTTCCCCTATATCCCCCCAAAACCATTCGAAGCACCCAGCCAGCAAAACCAGGAACAGGGAGGTGCCAGGGGCACCCAGTGCAAAGGGCACCGGGAGCTGGGCAAACACCTCAGGAACAAACCCCTCCTTTCTTCCACACACAGACTTATCACACAGCCTGATAAGGAATTCAGCAGGCAGAGGGAACAAAAGCCATCCCAGGCTCCTTGTTTTCCATCGCTGAGCAATCCACACCCAGGGGAACCAGCAGGGAAAACATCCGAGCTTTGGGGCTGGGGGTTTCCCTCCTGCAGCGGCGGGTGATGAAATAAAAACGAGGAGCAGGGAAAGCTCCTTCCTTAGAGAAATGTGGCCGCAGAACCTTCCTGCTGGGCTACCAAGAGAGAAACCAGCCCTGCATGGCAAGGAACAGGCTCAGCTTGGCCACGCAGAGACCCGAGGGGATGGGGACTCTGAATCCTGGGTGGAATATGACATTCCTAGCCCGTTAACCTAAGGGAACATCTTTTTCTTAATAAGATAATACCGAGTAATTGATTTTTAAATACACTGAAATCAAATGGCCCGAGGCCAGAGCAGGATCCCAGCTCTGCCATCAGCTCGGCGGCCACTGGCAGAGAGGGAGAGCACAGGGGAAAAGAAAATAAAAATGAAATCTCCTTCATGTGGCTCTCTGGCTCCGGGGCAAATGAGAACAGCTCTGTAAAAGGTGCAACGATTTTTCTCTATTAAAAAACAGATTATCAAAAGGGAGAAGCTGATGGAGGCACCAGGGACCACTGGGGTTGAACAGGCAGCGTGGAGAAAATCCAGCTGCTTAAAACACACAACAACAACTGAGCAAAAAAAAAAAAAGTCGTTTTTAAGATAATTTATTCCAATCTCTCTCTCTCTCTCTCTCATCCCATCTTCACACAGTCCTGATCGATGAGGGTTTATGGCTATTTTTTATTGGATTTTAATTGTTTTTATAGAAAAATACACATGCAAATAATATATATACTTCAGCGCTGAACTTTTCTCTTCATGTTGGAAAAAAAAAAATAATATTAATAAAGACATGAAGGAGGATTTGGGAAAGACCTGAGTGGAGACAGATACCAGGGAATGCCACGGGGATGGGATGCTCCAGGATGCTGAGCTGCTCATGCTCCAGCACATTTTGTCCTTCAGGAGGGTCTTTACTGGGATGAGGGACCAACATCAACCTCTCAGCCCAACAAAAACCCTTTTCCAGTAACACTGCCCAGGTTTGGGAATGACCAAAGAAAAATTGGTGCTGGATCCATCTTTCCTACAAAACCCAGCATGGATCCCATCCCCAGCAGCAAGGGAAGCCCAGCTTAGGTAAAAGCATCACTTTGATGCTCGGAAATGACACCAGAAGCCAAGAGCTACAGGGGAAAAAATATCCGTTTATGCTATTTCCTATGGGATACAGCTGGCAGCACAGGGAAAAACAGACTGATTGACACCCGGGCTTGTGTTTTGGGATGATGATTTTGGAGTGAGACTCTGCTGGAGCCTCGGCTGTGCAGGGCTGGGGGTTTCTGAGCCTGGGGCTGCTCCTTGCAGAGGGGAGTGGGGATGTCCCTGTGTCCCCAGCGCTGTGCCCATGGCCCCAGCCTCTCTGCAAGGCCCAAGGGATAAAACAACTCTGCTGCACCAGAGCTGCGACCCCCGGAGCGGAGCAGGAGATGTCCTTTAGACAGGGCTGTTTGAGGTTTGATGGATGAGAGGTTGGAGCGAGGAGCTGGCGAAGGAGGGGGCAGAGAGGGGCAGCCCGGGGAAGGAGAACAATGGATCTGCTGCCCCGGGACGCCAGGAGCTTTGGGAAATGTCACAACCCAGCAGCATCCCGGCAGTGCCAGGGCAGCAGGGAGGGGGATGAGGCATTTTCTGTCCCCTCTCAAGCCCAGCAGAGCTCCTCTGCCTCCTCTCCCGCAATCCCGCCCCAGGCCATGGCTTTTTTCCTACCCATCCAGGCTGACGATAAGGAGCAAACCGCTGTCTCTTTGCCCAGAGGTACAAACCCACGCAGGCAGCACAGCGAAGGTTTCCCAAAGGAGGATTTCCCTCTGGTTCCCAAGGAGCTGCTCACCAGCAGCGCTTTGCCAGCCCCACCTCTGCCCCCAGCACCGTGCCCAGGTGCCCCCAGGCAGCAATGACATCCCTGGAGACACCGCACAGCCGGGCTGAGAGCTGCCTGTGGTCCCTGCCCTCCCCTGCTGCAACCCTGCCCCAGCTCCAGCATCAGCGAGGGGACACCGGCAGGGAAAGGTCTTGGATACCTCTGGATTTACCACCAGAGACCTCACCAGCGTTTCATGACACAGCACCCGCTCTTCCTGCTTTTCCCTTGCGTTTTGGTTTGCTTTTGAACCAACAGAAGTCGCTTTTGGGACTGTCTGCTCCAGCAACAGAGGTGGGAGGGTCTGGCGAGGGCGGGGGCTGTTTGGCTCCTATGTCTACAGGCTGCCCTGGGGCAGCTCTAGAGTTTGGTGGACGATCATGCAGGTTTTATTGCAGCTCGTGTGTGTGGGTTGAGTTGTAGGTAGCCCAGCTTCAGTCACAGGTAGCCCCGGAGGTGGCTTCCTCTCCCCTCCCCACCTGTCCGGCCGCTGTCCCTCTGCCACCACGTCCCGGCCAGGCGGCTACTCCGTGGCCATCTGCTCGATGTGGTCACTGAGCAGCTTGTATTGCTCTGGGAAGGAGAGAGAAAAGGGCTCGGAGAGGTTGCTGAGCCATCCCAACCACCCTCCATCCCTGCAGGAATCCCGGGAAGGCGCTGCACATCCCCCGGGCTCCCCCCTACCTTCATCCAAGTTGCCGATGGTCGCCTGCTTCTTCAGGAAGTCGCTGCAGAGCTTCTTGTTGAGGCCAAACGCCAGCATGTTGTGGATGAAGGTGCTGAGGGAGGACAGAGACGCTCTGGGTGAGAGATTGGCCAAGCTGCCCCTTCTTCCCCCTCCTCTCCACAGCCCCTTGGTCCCGGGCACCAGGATGATCCCTTCGGCACCGGGATATTCAATACAAGGGGCAGGAGCAGGCCCCAGGGAGAAGCACCGAGCATCCTCTGCACCAGCAGGGATGTCCCCAGTGAGGGACCAGCAGGGAGGTGTCCCCCCATGAGCAGCTGGTGCCGGGGGGGTCCCCGGGGGGGTCCCCGTGCCCTGCTCACCCCAGCTGCCCGAAGGTGATGTTCTCGTTGAAGCGCAGGCTGTCGTCGCGCTCCTCCTGCGTCATGTGGCACCACTTCTCCCTGCAAGGAACGAGCCACTCTGGCACCACCCTGGCACCACTCTGGCACCCAGAACCCTCCAGGACCCCCTCTCTGCTTCCTCCCACCCCGGGCCACGCTGCTGGAGGACAGGAGGCCACCGAGAGCCCCCGAGTGTGGAATGAGCTCACAACATGGATCCATCTGCAGAGCTCTTGCCCTGGAGCAAAGCAAGAGACGCCCCAGGAAAAACCTCGTTGAGCCTTGGCTTTGCCTGCAAAGGCCCCGATTAAGAGCTAAAAATAGCATCGATCCCTCCAGCACGGAGCTCACCTTCGGTGCCACCATGAGGAGGAGAGCAGGGGGCTGCCATCCCAGCAGGGCTCTGCTGAAGCCCCCCAGCCGGGAGGGTGACAGGGGACACCAGGCACCCGTCCCTCACCTGCAGCAAGGCTCCAGCTCCCCAAGTCCCCACCAAGGCTCTCCCCAAGCCAGGGCGGGAGCTCCCACACCCTTCCCCAGGGCTCCTCATAGCCCAGCGGTGCCCTGAGGATGCCCCGGCTCCGCCCCGGCTCCGCTCCGGCCTCCTGCAACTGCAGCATCGCCTTAAGGGACGGAGGGGTTCAAGCTCTGGGTGTTTGCAACCAGCTCGAGGCAGTGGCAGAGCCCTCGTTTTGGGAATAAAGCCCGTGCCAAGGGGATGGCACTTGGGGTGGTGGCAGCAGGGCTCGGTGCATGCAGGCCAGGGAAACTACAGCTCCACGGTGAAGCCGGCCCCTTCCCGGGAATCAGGTGAGCTCACAGGCAAGGATAAGAGGAGGAGAAGCGAGGAAAAACAGGGATAGGCAGAAGAAAAATGGAGGAGAAGGAAGAGGAGAACACACTGGGAGAAGAATGGGCGCTCGTAGCTCGCCAAGCAGGAGGGGGGAGCTGTGCCAGGGGAAATTGGGATAGAGGGGGTCTCACCCTAAATTCGGGGAGGGTGGCTGAGCCCCAGGGTGGCTGAAGTGGAAGAGGATGGGTGCTCAGCCAGGCTGACCCCACAAAGGGAGCCAAGTCCCCATTAAATCACCCCAACCCGGCTGAGCCTCCAGCCACCAGCTCGTTGTTTGTAGGGCTCTGGAAATGCACACAATATGTTTCAGGGGATTTTCTTTTAAAGAAAAGAAGGTGTAATTTCTCCCAGACAAAGCCCAGGATAGCAAATAAAACCCACAGCCAAATGGAGAGGCTGAAAGGAGAGGGCAAGAATCGAATTAAGGGGCTTTGAAATCTGGAAGCAAAACTTCACCGACCCCACTGGCTCACTCACAGAAGAAGCATGTTTGTAATTCTTTTTTTTTCCTGCCTTTTTATGTTTTGGAGGGAGGAAGAGGGGAGAAAAAACATTATCAAAGTGCCCCAAAAAAACCCAATTTTGGCTGTGTTTCTGGCTTTTTACTGGAGAGTAACACGCCTGGGAAGGGAGAAAACCCACATGTGGCTCCACTCAAAGCCTTTGATGTTCACACTGGCCCAGCGGGACAGGCACAGGGTGAGGAACCCCCCGGGCTGTGGGGTTGTGTTTTGGGGTATCCAGGGAAGCCTTGCTGTGCCTGGAAGTGGTGAGAACTCTCCCCCAACTCTCTCCCCTCTGCACAGCAAACCCCAGCACCATCTACAGCATATCCCTTTGCCAGGACACTCCTGAGCCACACGGAAAATTCACTGCCAGGCTTCCAAAAATCCTCATCCTCTTGCTAATGCCATCACCCGGAGGGATTTGCTCCCGGATCCCACACTCTGACAGAGCAAGGACTGTCCCCTGTCCCAGTGCCAGCTCGTGGCCCCAAGGACATGCTCCCAATCGGGACATGCAGCCCCCCATTTGCGTTTTTAATTTTGTTAAGGGACGGCAGCAGAAAAAAATGCATTAAAAAATGGGAAAAGGCCAGCTTTTCCAGCTGGCAAAGGATCCCCAGCACCTCTAAGTGGCAGCAGAAGCCAGGAGCAAGCGGGAAGGACAGGAGAGGGGGATGCTTTCTACACAAAGAGGCTCAATTCGTGTCCAGGACCTGCCCAGAGGGATGTTCCCGGCAAAATATCACAGCTTGAAACCATTCAGGCTCCTTTTTAAAAAACCACATGAAAGAGGAGCCAAAGCAAACCCCTCTGGCCCTTTGGGAGGGCGATGCTCGTGCTCAAACCTCCATCAGCCATTCCTCCTCTGTGGAGAAAGAGCCCTTCCGAGCCCCCCAAAAACACGTCCCCCCCTCCCCAGGGCAGGATCTGGACATGAAGGGAGCGTCAGCCTGGGGACGCTAAGGAAGTACAGGGACAGACACACCTCTTCTCCTCTTCCTCCCCAGGGTTCCCTCTGGAGCGGCGGCAGAAACGGGGCCGACAAAAGTGGTGCGTGAAAAGATCATGCAAGACAGAGGGATGGAGGGGAACGGAGAGAAGAAGAGACGGAAGAAGGTTGTTAGAGGCAGAGAGAGAGGAAAGAGAGAGAGAAAAAGAGGAGTTTAGTTCTGATTCCTTCCCCTCCCTCCCCTGCCCTCCCCCCATCCAGAGGAGAATAAAAACCTCCCCAGGTCTCGCTGCAGCCCCGGGACGAGGAGGCCCGAACACCCCAGAGATGTCCTGGTGACCCCAGCACAGAGATGGCCACAGCCCCATCCCCACGGACCCTCGGGACGTCTGCACGGGCCGGGAATTCCAAACCAGCCCTCACCGACCGCCTCCTCCCTCCGGGGATGTCAGTGCTCAGCCCAGCTCACGCTGAGGATTCTCATCCTCTCCAGAGCACTCGGGGGGTCACCACCACCTTCCAACCCCCCCGAGATGCTCAGGAGACTCCAGTTCCCAAAGCTCCTTTGTTAGTCAGGCTTGTTCCTGCAGCCGAGGCAGACTCAGCCATCAGATTAATTGGGAAAGGCACCGGGAGCAGGGAGCAGCTGCCAGTGGCGTCTGTCCTTGGGAGGCATTTGCTGCTGCTAATTTGGGGCTTAATCAAGGCAAATGCAGTTCTGGTTACATTGCTGCTCAATGGGCTCTTCCCGTGCTGGCTTGGGAGGAAAAAAAAGGAAAGCAGTAAAAGGGAAAACAGGGATTGATCCGTGAGCCGAGCCTGGCACGGCATCCCGAGGTGCGAGCCAGGGCTGCTGCGGCTTAGCTCGGGGTTTGGGGAGGACACAGAGGGGGCTGGCTGTTCAAAAGTGCTGTCAGCACCCCAAAAAGAGGCGGCTCGAATGCTCCCCGAGAGCTCAGAGCCCCAGGGCACTGCACAGACAGCGGGAGCAGCCGGCTGGGAGTGGGAAACTGCCTCAGGAGAGGAGGGAATGGCTGCAGCCCTCACGGCAGCTCCGGGTGGAGCAAGAGATGGGCACAAGCTTGGCGAGTGTCTCCCCCATTTCCACACCCCATGTGCCCCATGCCACCCCCAGACACGAGCAGCTCCTTCCCTGGTAGGTTTATCCCAATTTTCGGGTCTGGCCGTGCCGCCATCCCCAGCTTTTGTCCTTGCTGGGTGCAGGCTCTGCCTCCTGGGGTCAGCTGGGACATCCCCTCCATCCACTGCACCTCCCTGGCGGCTGCACCGAGCCCTTCCCAGACCTGCTGGCAAACTCAGCACCAACAGCCTGAGAAAGCCCTGCCTGGGATTTCTGGGCTCACCTCTGGGGCTTGGTTCCTCTGAAAATGCTGCAAAACGCACAGGAAAAACCTTCACGCTCCCAAATCCCCACCAGGCTGCGGATTTCACCTCTGCCCAGTGCTCCCAGCAGGTTTCCAGTCAGGGATGGAAAGCAGAGCATTTCCCCAGGGCTGGCCAAGCTCGGGGCTGTTGGGAGGAGCACCCTGGAGGGGCTGGAGGGGACAGGGAGTCTCCTTTTCCATGGGGTCCTGTCCTACCTGGTGGTGGGGGACCTCTTCCTGCGCTCGCAGTGCACAGCGTCGAAGAAGGCGGCGTTCCAGAACCGAAGGTTGTGCCTGCAGGGAGGGAGGGAGGGAGGGAGGGAGATGTTGGGAATGGCCAATTGGGATTTCATAATTAGTGTGGGGAGGCCCTCTGGATCCCTGGAAGTGTCCAAGGCCAGGTTGGATGGGGTTTGGAGCAAGCTGGGATAGTGGAAGGTGTCCCTGCGCACGGCATGGGTGGGATGGGATGAGCTTTAGGGTCCCTTCCAACCCAAACCATTCCAGCATCCTACAATCTCACCCAGCCTGTCCCTGAGTCCTCCCCAAGGGTCGGGATGGGCCAAACAAGCCTGGCAGATTTGGGGGACTTCTGGACCAGCTCTTTGGTGGCTGCAGACACAGGGGACGAGCCAAAGCCAAGGCCAGCTCTGTTCAGGGCACTAGTGGACATCTGGGCACGTGTGGCCAGCAGGACAAACCCCTCCCCAGGCCAGAGCCAGCTCGCCCCAGGGCTTTACCAGATCGGCTGCTGCTTGAGGTGCATGTACAGGTAGATCTTCTCCCCTTTCTTCTCCTCCTCTGGGCTCTGCAGGGACACTGTGGGGACACCGAGTCACGGGCCAAGGCCTGGGGCAGCCCCAGCTCCCCACCCACGCACGGGGTCTGTGCCCTCTCTCCCAGAGCAGCCACGGTGGTTTGCAAACCAAACACATCCTCAACACATCCCCAGCAAGGGCAAGGGGAGCTCTGAGTGCCCTTGGAGGGCAGGGATCAGCCCTGAGGAAGGCAGGGATATCCCAGGAGGATCCCAGAGGGACTGGACCTCTGGGAGCACTGGGGGAGACTGGTGTGCCACCAAAGCTCAGAGGTGTTGGGTGCCCAAACCTCTCAGCCTGTGACACTGAGGACGAGATCCTCGCAGGATGAGAGATGTGATTGGAATTTCAAACCCAGCCCCAAGGAATTCCAGCATTTCCAACCCTCCCTCCTTCCCCAGGGATGCCCTGGCCATTCCTGTTTCACCAACTCTGGCTGCACTCACCTGTCTTCTTCAGCTTCTCCTTCGGTTTGTCCTCCCCTTCACTGTGGCACAAGAAATCAGTGTCAGCTCCCAAAATCCCATCCCCCCGACAGCCCAAGGCCCCCCTGCCAAAGGGAACCTCATTGAAAGACCCCCTGCTCCCATGCCACCATCTCCAGGGCCAGAAAGGTGACGGGGACAGTGATGTCCCTCCCATTGGGCTCAGTCCAGAGATGACACAGAAGATCACGAGCTGGGAACCACGAAACTCCATGGCCAGGGGAAACAGGACCCCCAGAGCATGAGGTGAGAGTGCCTAAAGCACAGGACCAGGCTAGAGACCACCCCTCATGGCTGTGGGAGGGCACAGGGTGGGACAGGAGCAGGGACAGTGACAAACCCACAGTGGCCCTGCAGCAGGGAGGCTTCTGGCTTGGCCATGGCAAGGGTGCCTGCCCAGCCCCCCTGCCCACCCAAGGGAGTGGCACTCACTCGCTCTTTTTGGTGGCAGGACCCTTCAGTTTGGTCTCCAGGCCCCCAAAGAAGCCCTTGACGTTCTCTGTCTTGGCCGAGGTGTTTTTCAGCAGCCTCTCTGCGATGTCTTTCTTCTCAGCCAGCCAGGTGTTGGCTGATTTCAGGTACGAGTCGATGCTGCCCGTGGGCTTCTCCTTGGCCTCCAAGGGCAGGGCGTGAGGCTTCCCTGGGGAAAATGTGCCAGGAGCTCAGTGGGCCCCAAAGCCCTGAGTGCTGCCGGCTCCTGGGAACCTGCACCCAGCTCCAGGAGGTGGAAACACCCAAGTTCCCATCCCAGCTCCTGTAGGGTTTTATTTTTTGCTCCCCGCTCCCATTTTGGATAGAGAATCCAGCCCCCCGTGGAGGAGCAGCCACCACACAGCAAGCAATGAACCAAGGTTCTTTTGGGCTGGGGATTTCATATCCCACCCTCCCAGGGTCTGGGATCACCTGGGGGTTGTCACATACAAATATTCCTGGCTGGAAGCAAGGACAAAGCAGCATCACCTCCCCAGCGAGGGGCTGTGCCAGGCTGGCACGGATTCTGGGCCATGGGGGCTCTTTTCCACCTGGGGCACCCCTCCAACCCCCTCCCCACGCACAGGACACGTTTCAAACCAGCCCCCAGCACCAGGAAATCCTCTGCACGGATGCAGGTTCCCTTACCTATGTAGTAATAGGTGAAACACATGGTCATGAGGCTCTTGGCAGGGCTGAAATCGTCCATCTGGTGACACCTGACACGGAGGGAGGACTCAGCGAGGACACCCCAACCCAAGCAGCCTCACAGCCCTGCCCTCAGGGGCTTTTGGGGGTTGCTACCAAGCCCCAGAGTGCCCCAGGGACTTACTCAAAGAGCACGAGGGCGAAGGACTGCATCAGGCGGTAGAAGGTCTGCTCTGAGACGCACTTGGAGTTGCAGCGCTGCGGGGACAGAGCCCAGGGCTCAGCACAGCAGCAGGAACAGCCTCAGCCTCCCCCGGCACCACCCACCACGGGCAGGGGGGAAAAAGAGCACTCGTGGCTGGGTCTCCCCCTCAGAGACAGCATTGTGCCTGTCTGGGTTGTGTTTTTAGGGAATAGGATGTGTCTGAGTGCTGGTGGGATTGGATTTTAAATAAAACCAGGGGATTCTCTCCCACGCTGCACCAAGGGTGTATTTAACTGCTCAAAAATGCATTTATTCGCTGCTGTATCTCCCTCTGCTGTGGTTCCTCACTTTCTTTGAGTTGCTGCCTTCCAAAAATACTTCTTTGGGATATAAATAAATCCCCCTTGGCCTGAGGCTGTTCCAAACCCCGTGCAGGATCTCTGCTGCTTCCCCACCACTCCGCTTACCTGGGCGCTCACGTATCTTGCAAACCACTCCCTGCCCTTCCCGTTCTCGCTGCTGCAGAGCTCCCCAAACCTAGCCTTCTCCTCCTGGTCCAAATCCTCCCTGAAACAGAGAAAAATTTAAAAAAAACACCATTAAAGCCAAGAATGTGACCTGCACCCCACAACATCCCTGTTGGCATCAGCATCCCGTGGAGGAAGGCAGAGGAAGAGGAGGAGAGGAGCATCCATTTTGTCATCCCTCGCCTTGCGCTGCTCTTTTCTTCCTCCCTGGCAGGAGGGAAACCAAAGGCAGAGGGAGAAGGGAAGAGCCAAGGACAGCATGAGCAGAAACTGAGCTCCGGAGACAGGCGCCGAGCCCCAGAGCGAAAACAAGCCCTGTTGCTGCTCCTCACGCTCCATTTGCTCCATCCAGCCTGACACGCTGAGCCATGGAGTTATGGAGACCACAGTGCCGGGATCCGGGGGATGCAGGGCTGGGGGCACAGCCAGGGGCTGCCACAGGGCCCCTGGGCACGTGTGAGCCACTGGCACTTCCATGAGCATCAGGGGGAGAGGAGATGGGGACCCCCAGCACGGTGAGGGCCTGGCAGGGGAAAGGGGAGAGAGAAGCAGGGAGGGAAGCTGGGGGTGGGAGATGAGCCGGGACGTGGCCAGGAGAGGGGTGCAAGGCAAAAGCCACATCCCCCTCAGCACCGACACTGCTGAGCTCGGGGAAGGACACAAACTGCTGCTCCTGGAGGGGGAAAGCAGCCAGATCCCATCCTATTGCATCCCATCTCAACCCATCCCATTCCATCACATCCCATCCCATTCCATCGCATCCCATCCCAACCCATCCCATGGATCCCATCCCATCACATCCCATGGATCCCATCCCATCGCATCCCATGGATCCCATCCCATCGCATCCCATCCCATTCCATCCCATTGCATCCAATCCCAACCCATCCCATCGATCCCATCCCATCCCAACCCATCCCATGGATCCCATCCCATCCCATGGATCCCATCCCATGGATCCCATCCCATGGATCCCATCCCATCCCAACCCATCCCATGGATCCCATCCCATGGATCCCATCCCATCCCGTCCCACAGGATGTCCCCGGTGTCCCCAGCCCCCCTCACTCACGCCCCGGTGAAGATCTTCTCCACGTAACTCCGCATGAATTCCCGGCGCTCGGCCATGGCCTCGTCCCGCGCCGACTCCGTGCTCTGGCTGGAGGAGAAGGACTCGTTGGAGGAGGAGCGGCGGTAGCCACCCCAGTGCCGGGGAGAGTCGCCCATGTCATTCTCGCTGTCTGCTGACTCGGTGGCATCGCTCTCCTCCGCGGCCACGTCCCCTGCGTCCCCCAGGCGCCCGCTGTCGCTGGGAGCAGCGGGAGGAGCGGGCTCTGAGGGGTCACTGGAGGGCGTTTCGGTGTCAAAGTCAATGAGATTCCCCACGGGCACATCCAGAGGGGCCTCCATGGCTGTCCCGGGGGATGTGGCGGTGCTGGGGACGCTCGCTCCTCGCCCTTGTGGCCCTCACTGGGGCGTTGAGGCCATCGCTGGTAGGATGCTGGCTAAGGCAGGCAGGAGCTCCTGGAGGGGTTCAGGTTACCACAGGACATCTGAAAGACACAGGAGGGACAAGAGTGAGGACAGGACCCCGGCGAAATGCCAGGACCTTGGGCAATGCCACTGCCCACGATGTCCCCGGGATGTCCATCAGCAGCAGAGGGACAGGCAGAGCTGGCTCCTCTCCATCAGCCACGTGAATCAGCAATCCCATGGAACGCCCGCGTGCTTTCGGCACCGCTCGAGAGGGTTTTCCATCCTTTGGCCCAGAAAAGGGACAGCCGGAGCCTGAGCTCCGTGTGGCACATTCGGGATGTGACATCTCGTGGCCTGACGGGCAGAACTGGGCTGGCAGGAGCCAGCAGCTGGCAGGACACTGGTGGTTCCCCAGGGCAGCCCTGACCTCCTCCTGTCCCTGCCCTGTCTCTGCTCACGGCTCTGTCTGACCCCGTTTGGAAACGGGATCATGTCCGGGGTGGAGCATCCTGGAGTTTAACACACATCGACTCAGCTGGACACGACAGAAACTGGAATGGGATGAGGACACGGGGCTCTGGACTGCAGTTAAGGGGTTTTGGCATCCACCCCAGATTGCAAATGTCCTGCAAAGGAGGTGCAGAAGCCACAGGGACAAGGATGGACCGGGATGCTCCGGCACATGCCCGTCCTGGACAGCGCTGCAGCAGCTGCTGTGCAGCAAGAGGGGCAAAGAAACAACCACCCTGAAGCTTCCCCTGTGGCAGAGAGTCACTGATGTCCTCTGTGAGGGTGTTTCTGCCCCAGGAGGTGGCGAATTCTGGTGTCTGAAGCCCAGCACAGCTGCAGCAGCCGGGCACAGGGTGGCACAGGAGCAGGGATGGCAGCACAGGTGCCATCGACAAACACAGGGCAGCAACATCGACACAGCCCCGCTGCCTTCCAGGAAACTGATCCCAGGGCACAGGCAACCACTCCCAGAGCAAAAATCCCCCAAAGGGCCGATGTCCAGTTCATCAGACAAACAGGAATTCAAATTGAAACCAAATCTGACATGTTTCACCAAGCACGGCACAGTGGGAAAACAACCCCTGGGCTGCAGGAGCAGCCCCCTCCTCCTCCTCCTTCTCCTTCCTTCCAGGGACCCTTTGGAGCAGCTGGATGCAGGGACAGCAAGACAAACACAACTCCCTGAGCACCAGACAGCTCAGCTCCTGGCTGGGAAAAGCCCCTGTCCCCAGATACAGCAGGGGCAGAAAGAAAAGTCACCTCCAGTGGCAGAAGTCATGCAGGCACCTCCGCTGGCAGCCTGCTGTGCCACCGTCCCTCACTGAGCCCCCTGGCACACACCTAAAGCTGGTCCCAGGGAGCTGCGGGGACCCTGCTGCACTCCGGGAGCTGCCGAGGCGTCGGCTCCTGGGAGAGGAGCAGCCCAAGGCTGCGGCACAGCAGGGACTGGCGCTGCTCCCGTGGGGAGCCAGCAGAGGCAGCCTGGATCCGTGTCCCTGACCCCCCCAAACCACCCCTCCTGCTGCAGGGACCTCGCTGTGCTCCATCCATCCATCCATCCATCCCCAGCAGCTGCAAACTCCCTTTTGGCACTGAAGGAGAAAAGGCTCCGGGGAGACCTCAGAGCCCCTTCCATGGCCTAAAGGGGCTCCAAGAGAGCTGGAGAGAGACTTTGGATGAAGACGTGGAGGGACAGGACACAGGGAATGGCTTCCCACTGCCAGAGGGCAGGGATGGATGGGATATTGGGAAGGAATTCCTCCCTGTGAGGCCTTGGCACAGGGTGCCCCACGACTCTCTGGGAGAGAGGACTCAGAGTTCAGTCCAGCAGCCCCAGGGAGTGCATCCTGCTCGAGGAGGGATGGAAAAGGTTTAACCCCTCTCTGACCAGCTTACAGCAAAGCCCTGACCTTGAGCAAAGGCCACCGAAGGTGCTCCAAGGTGCTGGCAGTGCCCAGGCACCTCCAAAGGGGTTGGGTTCTCAGCACAGAGCCCAGAAGAGCTTCAAAACCAAAGCAAGCTGCAAAACCAGCCCTGTCCTCACTCCACAACCTGCTCGTTGCTGCGGCAGAACAAATCCAGGGCAGGATTAGCCAAAATACCAATTGAGAGCCTCAGGTCCCACAGGTAGCACCCACCTACTCGTGGACATCAGCAGAGCTGCACATCCCATCTCTGCCCAGGGGTCCCATTCCTGGCTGGGTCAAGTCTGGGAGTAAACGAGGGGTCTGGAATGAAAAGGGACTTTTGGGCTGCTTGGGAGCCGTGATACAACACCACAAGCTTCAGCATCACCCTGAAATTCAGCAGTTCCCGGGCTGACTTAAACCACGAAGCTCAGCCTGACCAGTGGAGACACCAGCCCAGGAAAACCATCCATGAATGTGCTGAAGCCACACTTGGGAATGCCACAGGAAACCCATGGTGCCCTGAAACTTTGGAAAATTTTAGTTTTCACAAAAATGAAATGCTGGGGTATGTAAATGATTCACCTATAGCTGCACATAGGTGTGCAAGCAGCTTTCATCCGTGACCTGCCTTTGAATCCAGCACTCCTGGCTGCGTCTCCCAGCATCCCTAAGCCCTGCATGGAGTTTCCCCTCGGGGCTTTTTCCAGGTGCGTTGGGTGCTGAGGTCAGGTTGCTGCAGGGCCTCAGCAATTCCCACCTGGGAAGTGGAATCCAATCCCAGCTTGCCGCAATGGAAATCCCAGTGGGGAGCAGGATTTGGCCAATCTGTGGCCCAGCTCTCCTCTGCCTCCAGCCACAGGGTCCCAACGAGCTGCTCCCAGCCTGCCCCCAGAGCTGGATGACAAACTGAGATAATCCCTGTTATCAGCTGGGGCCGTGGGTGACATCCCACACGATGACACTGCTGGAAGCCACACTCACATCTGCATCCCGCATGGAGACTCCAGCCTGGAGCTGTCAGGGGTGACCAAAAACCGGAATTGAAGCAAAGAAACCTCTGGCTGCCTCCTCATAGCCTCACCCCTGCAGCCGGGCACCCAAACTTGGAGTGCAGGAGCTCTGAGAGCCCCTGGGAAAGGGGGAAAGCCACAACTGATATTCCTGCAGGGCTTGGCAGCCCAGAGGGGACAACTCTGCTCCTTTGGAGACAGCCAGGAGCTCCGCAGAGAGCTCTGGCACTGCATCCATGCCGAGGGCTGTGGATGCCAAGGGCTGCCTGCATCCCGCTGCTGTGCGGGGGCGAGGGATGGGCAGCAGCCGGCCCTGGCAGGGCAGGGTTTGTGCCCTGTGCTGCAGCACAGCTGATTCAAACACATCCCACCTCTCTCTCCTCGCTGTGCCAGGGCTCACGTCCTCCCCAGCCTGCGAGAAAGGGGTCAGAGCGTCGCTGCCTTGTCCCACCCCACGTCCTGATGCCCTGGGGAGGAGGCAGCCCCGCTGCAGGGACACGCACGGGGAGTCACCGCTGCTGAGGGACTGGCAAAGTGCCACGGCTCGGTGCTGGCACCTTCTCACACTGCGGGGCTCCGCGGAAATCCAGCCTGGTCCCATCCACCCTGTGCACAACCCCGGGTGCCGGGGGCTTGCACTGCCCTGGCACGGGAATGCTCCTGGTGCTGGCACTGCCCGGGGACACTCTGCAAGGGCACCCTGGGCACGGCTGAGCGCCTGCCAAGGAAAACTCCCTGTGCCGCGAGGGAACAGCCTGTTTCCTCCCCGGGAACTGGTCAGTCTTGTTCCCTCGCGTCCCTCCCCCGGAGAGAACACGCCGGCAGCAGGGTCACGGCTCCGCGGGGCAGACCCGTTGAGTGCCAGATCCCCAAAACCACCCTAAATCCAGAGGTACCGCGCCTACCCCCCCTCCCAAGCACCCCGCTGAATTTAAACACACGAACCTCCGTGTTTAAACACACCCTGGGGCTTTGGAGAGCCGAAATTCCTCCTCGCTGGGTTCGCCCGTCCCCGCCGCGGATCCGCTCTGCTCCAGGGGCCGGGACGCGCTCCCGGCTTTATCAGAGAGGCTCAAGCTGTGCCCTGGCCAAGGCGCAGCCGTGCTGCAGCACTGCCCGCAGCTCTGCAACTTCCTAAAATAATTCCCCGGATGCCAGGGGGGTACCTGAGAGCGGCTCTCAGCTGCGCCGGCACAGGTGGGGCAGAGACCGCACGCACTCGGTGCATGCCAGAGCCAGCTCCCGGCTCATCCCGAGCCGGCACCGGCATCCCAGGGCCTGATGAGGGAGCATTTTTGGCAGGTGATGTGTGTTGGTCCAGAGGGTCCCGGCCCCAGTGTTGGGGTCCCTTCCAGGACCCTCCCCCTTCCCAAACCCGGCTTTGCAGGGCACGGCCAAAACCAGCACCCAGCCCAAATAACGGAGCCGCTTCCAGGGAATCTGAAGCCCGGCGAGCTCGCAGCTCTCTCCGCTTCCCAGAGATCCCTTTCCTTTCCCCGCGCTGCCATCAGACACCAGATGGCAGCTCCCCATTCGCCGGGGCTTGCGAGGGGAATTAAATGCCTCCTGAATAGACCTGAGCTGCGTAAGCCGGGCTTTTGTGCCGAGCAGCGGTTTCTCCTTTCACACTTCCCAGCGACGCAGCTCCCACACCCCCGCCACGGCCACATCCCCACAGAGCCCCGAAATGGGGCTGCTTATCCCAAAATTCCCATTTTTTCCTGGCAAAAATCCCTTCCGGGGGCCATATTTTGGAAACGAGCCCCCCGAAAAGCACGCGGAAGGGGAGGTGGGGAGGGGGAATTCCCTGCCCAGACCACCCTCATTCCCACGGGAGATGCTGCTCCAGGGGTTCGGGATGCAGCCGGAGCTGCAAAGGCTGAGCGGAGCCGGGGGGACACCGGCAGCACTGGGGGACCCTCCCTCCTTCCCGGGGAGGATGCCTGCATCCCCCTGGATGTGCGCAGCTCCGACTAAATAATCCCAATTATTAACCAGAGCTGCAAAAACGCGAGGCGTGAGGATGGATTAAAGCCCGGCCATGGCCAGGCCCGTCCCCAAGCGGGGTCACGGCGCAGAAGGATCCCCCATCCTCCCTCCCTCCTTCCTTCCCTGCCTCCCTGGGCTTTTTACCTGCAGCCGGGAGCCTCGCAGCGCCTCGGCTCGCCCGTGGCTCAGCGGCATCGGGCCCGGGGGTGGCCGGCAGGGCTGGCACGGGCGGCGGGGAGGCTGCGCTCCGTTCCTGCGGAGCCCACGCGCGGCTGCGCGCACAGCCCGGCGGCTCCGGGAGCGGCTCGTTTGTGTCATCCGGCCACGCTCGTCACGGCCGGCACAGCCCAGAGAGCCCCGCCGGCTTTTTTCCTGCCGCACGGGGCCGGGGATTGCCCGCGGAGGGATTCCCACCGCGGGGAATTGTCGTCCCCCCCCCCAAAAAACAGCCCCTGTGCGCACTGGGGATGGGGGATAGGAGGGAAAATTAGGCTGGGTCCACGTCAAAGGGGGGGTTCTCCAGCCTAAGGAGCTGCACAGGCAGATATCCAAAATATGAACCAACCCGAAATAGCTGATGCATATATTGGATCCAATATCCCAAATATTAACCAAAATGATGCGGGGTCCCCATCAAAGGGGGATTCTCCAGCCCAGAACAGCCCCTCCAAGCCCCTGACACGCTGTGGGATATTAACCAGACTTAGGCAGGATTCCCATCAAGGAGGGATTCTCCAGCCCAAACCAGCCTGAGTCCCCACACATGCAGATATCCCAAATATTAACCAACATGAAGTGGGGTTCCCGTAAAAGGGGGGTTCTCCAGCCCGAAGCAGCTTTTCCAAGCCCCTCTGCAACGCAGCATCTGGGATATTAAACAGAACTAGGCAGGATTGCTACCAAAGGGGGATTCTCCAGCCCTTTCCCTCACCTTTAGCTGATTTTTAGGTCTCCCCACCACTCAGCCCCCTGAGGATTGTGAATTACCTGCTCTGCTCCGCCCCAGGTGAGCCACTCCAGGGGAAAAGGCACCAGGTGGGATCAGAGAGGGGGAAAAGCCCCAGCGGGAAGGAAGAGGTGGGTGGGAGCAGCAACAGGACAAGGGCAGAGCTCAGGGGAATTCCTGCCCACTCGGGGGGCAGTGCTGGGATCTGGCTTCACCCCTGACCCTCCAGGGCAAAACTCAGGGGGTTTCATGGCAAGAGATGGGGAACAGGGAAAGGCTGAGCCCCCTGGGGGGGGGTGTCACGTGCCTGGGGGGGCAATTTTGGGGTGCTCTCAACAACGGGGAGTCTCCGGTACAAGGAGAAGCAAACGACCATGGAGAGGAGGCCACTGAGCCTTCCTTGTGCCAGCCCGTGCCAGGGCACCTCCCAAAAGCACCCAGGCACTGCCTGCAGTAACCCAGAGGGGTCTCTCTGAGGGTTTGGGGGTCCAAAACAGCGAGGGGAGACAGGAACCCCTCCATGTCAGCACAGAATCCCCGGTCCTGCTTATCCTCCCCGCCTCAGCATCACCCCCAACCCTAAGCAGAGCCATTTTCCATGCAGCAGAGCGTCCCATGGACAGGGAGACAGGGATTGCTGACCCTGGAGGACCTGCAGCAGCCACCAGCCCTGCTCTGATCCCCAAAAACCAGTACGAACCACATCCTCCCCCTCTGGAGATGCCAATGAGCAGCAAATTGTAATTCCAGGGAAATACTGCTGGGATGGGAACTGCAGCATCCCTGGCACAGCCTGGCCAAACCCAGGTGCTGCTGCTCAAGGGCATCCTTGGAAAAGAGTCAAAAGCCTCGATTTTGTGGCTTTTCCGTGCTCTGGAGCGAGGGAGACGAGTGAGTCACTGCTGCCACGGAGCATCCTCGTCAGGAGAGCTCAAATAGTGCCAATTAACATGAAACTGGTCATTGCCCCCTCCACGCCCACACCAGGGATGCTGCACACCCGTCATCATCAGCCCACAGAGGGACCAGTGACACAACGTTTGAGCTCAGCAGAAAGCCGGGAGCAGCACTAATTGACTGTCTGCCCAGGGTGATTATTATAATTAAGCCAGGCTTTAGAGATTGCAAGTGACATGGAAAAAACTCCCTCCCGGCTCCCCAATTTTGATATGACACCACGGGAGGGGTTTTAGTGCCTCCCCCCTGCCAGCTCTTGTTGGTTGGGTCTTCACAGGGATGCCTGGTCTGTGTTTGTTTGTTTTATTCTGCTGTTGAGCCAGGGTTTGGAGCATGGGAGGTGGAAATCCTGGGAGTACACACGTTCCTGGCACCTGAAAATGTTCCAGGCCAGGTTGGACGGGGCTTGGAGCAACCAGGGATCGTGGAAGGTGTCTCTGCTCATGGCAGGGGGTGGGACTGGGTGAGCTTTAAGGTCCCTTCCCACCCAACCCATTCCATGGTTTTATGAGGTTTTTTTTGCCTCCTCCACCTCAGCTCAAAGCCCTCCCCAGGAATTCTTCACCTCCACCAGGAAAGGAGAGGCCCCAGGCTGCTCACCAGGGAATGGGAGAGCATCCAGCCCTGGAGCAGCTGGAAGCAGCCAAGGAGCAGGACCAAGGGTCAGGTTGGGTTATTCACCCTCCAGCTCCCAGACAAGACATCCAAGACTTCCCCAAGTGGAAATCTCTCCACGGTGGTGCCCCCTAAAACACCCTCCTGGGACAGTGACCCCTCTCCCAGCTCCATCCCCAGCCCACAGCCATCTCCCTCCTCCCTCCTTGGCACATCCCAGGGCCCCCCTGGCAGCGGGGCCGCAGCTGCAGCGCTGGCACAGGGAGAGCTGCTGGTGACGTGGATGTTCCTCCCCGCGTTCCCGTTCCGCAGACAAAGGCTCCGGGGGCGGCTGTGGCTGTCACACACCACAAGTGCCCTATTTTCCCTTTCCCATCCCATCCCAGCACGGCTCCAGCAGCAGCAGCAGCGCTGCATCTGCCAGGGGTGGGTGCCCAGCAGCAGGAGGGGGGCACAGAGCAGGGTGGCACAGGGTGACATCCCCACGGACTCGGCAGCTGCAAGGGGAAGCAAATCTTGGGTGGAAGTTACTGAAGTATTGGGTAATTTCTTGCTTCGCACCCCTGAGCAGTGGGGCTGGGCACAAGGGCCAGGGAGGGGCTGGGGGATCCAGGAAGGAGCCAGGGGTTTGATGGCAGATGGGTCACAGAATCACAGAATATCCTGACTCCCAGGGATCATCCAGTCCTTGTGTGGCCCTGCACAGACACCCCAACAATCCCACTCTGGGCATCCCTGGCAGTGCTGTCCAAACGCTCCTGGAGCTCTGGCAGCCTCGGGGCTGTGCCCATTCCCTGGGGAGCCTGGGCAGTGCCCAGCACCCTCTGGGGGAAGAACCTTTCCCTGATATCCACCCTAAATCTCCCCTGGCCCACTCCAGCCGCTCCCTGGGTCCTGTCCCTGCTCAGCACAGAGAGGGAGTCACTGCTGCCCCTTCACTTCCCCTCACGATGCAAAATCCTGCTCTAAGGAACAACAGCCGAGCAAGAAACGAGATAACAGCTCTGATAAAAACCCCAAAGCCCAGGTCCTGCAGCACCACAGAGCCAGGCTGACCTCAGGCCAAAAGGGGGGCAGCTCCTGTGGGCAGGGCTGTGCCACCTGCACAGGGACGGGGGCAACAAGAGGCTTCAGCATCGCCGGGTCACTTGCACAAGGATGAATTAATTGGCTTTACAAACACCCCCAACAGGAAACCACCCAAGCCCCAAAGGATACTCACCCTCCACCATCTCATGGGCTGAAGGATTTGGTTCAGCCACCCAAGACAAGGAAGATGCCAGGTTCCTGGTGCTGCTCTCTGCTCCAGAGCTCTCTCCCAGCCCAGGAGATCCCGGCGGCTCCCTGGGCCCTCAAACCCAACACCCAACACGGGCACAACGCAACCGAGTGTTGCCACACCACGGATGGTTGTGACACAGCTGCTAAAAACCTAAATAAGCCGCTCTTCCAGACTGGCCCTCTGCAAATCCCTCCTAATCCAATCTCGTTTGTGGCGTTAAGCTGGACCCTCCCATACTGAACGCCCCTGTTTGCTCAACACTTGGGATAATCCTCGTGTTTCCTCCGTCCTGGTGGAAGTTCTGGTGCAGAAGACACCAGAGTTTCCTTCTCCTCATGTACTGGGGAGGTGTTTAGGGACGGGGACACAGCTGCACTCCCAGCTCCACATCCCACTGGCACATTCCCTCTGTCACACCACCAGCCTGGGCATGGAAAACCTCTCCTTGTGCCAGTGTGGCAGATCCAGGCACAGTCAGGAGCTCTCCTGTGCTGGGATTTACCTGGTTTAAAAGAGAGTTTTCTCCTCCTTCTCCAGCCACAGGGGAAGAGCTGGAGGAGACAAACCCTGCTGTGACCTCCAGCTTCCCCCATAAATCCCAGCTGGCATCCAGGATTAGGAAACAAGCCCCAAACCACGTTAGTTTGTTGTGTTATTCCCACAGAAGATGCCAGAGCCACGTTCCCCACCACAGCGTGGGGTTGGGAATGTTCTGCCCTCCCTGAGGCCATCCCACAGATGGATCCCACGTTGGGAGGACACAGCTCTGCTGAGCAACACGGGGTTTGCCAGAGGCTGTCACACCACGCTCCTCCGTGGTGCTAATTCCTTCAGGGAGGAAAAAACCCTCCCGGTATCCCCGGGGTGCTCTCGGTTAGCAAACATCTGCCACCACACGTGTGTCAGAGCAGCTCAGCCGGGAGGATGAAAGTGTTATAATTACCCTCAGTCTCCCTGGAATCGGCAGGGAAATCGTGCCACGGAAAAGGAAAGCTGTTTTATCTTTCCTAAAAGGAAAGCCGAGCCTATTTATAAAGCGAGACACAGGTGGCTGGGCTGGCACAGGCTGGAGCAGCAGGAACGGGGCTCTTTTCCCTCTGCTTCCCCTCCAAATAAGCCTGGATCTCGTTTGGATCCATCAAACAGCACAGGAACAACCTCAGGGATTTGTACCCACCAACGCTGCCTGCAAATCCACGTGGACCTGGGGAAGAGCTCCAGAGGGCTTCAATCCGTGCCAAACCAGCCCTTGGAGCACGGAAAAGCACCCGAGGAGCCCCAGCAGTGGCGGAGCTGGGAGGAAGGAGGTTGCTTTTCCTCCTTCCTGCCTGTTCCAGGCAGTGGGAAGGACGAGGAGCGGCCGTGGGGCTGCTGGGAGGGCAAAGGTTGCATCGGCGAGGGACAGCTCAGGGTTGTGTTGTCACAGCTCTGGGCTGTGTTGTCACAGCTCAGGGCTGTGTTGTCACAGTGCCACGGGGCTGGGGCGGTGGCAGAGACCTCACCAGCAGCTCAGGGTGGCTCCAAAGGAGTTTTGGGGTGGCTGGATTCACCTCGGCTCAGGCAAAACCATGGGATTCACCGGGAATGGCACCACAGCTCAACCCCTGACCACCCCACAGTGTCCCCAAAAGGAGCTGGTGACACTCACCGTGCTGGTGACGCCTCCAGTGCAGCTCTCGTGTCCTGTGTCCCCTCTCCTGCTCCAGCTCAGCTGGTCACAAGCCAGGGAAAAGCATCACCCTCCAGCTGCACCCTCCTTCCCGGGAAGAGTGTGGCCCTCACACATGGGATAGGGGCTGGTGGGAGCCCTGCAGCCCCCAGAGCATTCAAACACAAGCACAGGATGAAGGCAGAGGATGCCCAGGACACCCCAGCTGCCCCAGCTCCAAAGGGAACGTCACCAGCACGGTGCCACTCCAGCTCAGGAATGTGGAGGTGAAGGCAGAACAATGGCAGGGGATCAACGCCCTTTTCCTGCTTTCATTCCCAAATCCTGACAAAGATGGGATCCCTGAGCAGGCCACCTCACCCACCCTCTCCTGAGCATCCCGCTGAGGTGTCACCTCCCTGCTCTCCTGGTTGTCCTTCCCAACGTCACCTCTGCAATCCCAGAGGATTCAGCACCAACTGTCCTGGTCAGCAGCAAGGGACAGGAAGGACAAAAGAACCCCTGCACTTCCAGACAGGGAATCACTCCATGCCCACAAAATCCCATCCCTAACTGGTTGGCACGAAGATCTTCCAAATTCATGAGCAAATAACCAGGAAGAGGATAAGGGTGTTTAAATTAACTCCAGGCATAGAAGGCAACTTCAGCTCACGGTCCTGCTGCTCTCTGGGATGGGGTTTGCTCCTTCCAGTGGGATCAGGTGGGATGGAATGGGATAAGGCAGGTTGGGATGGGATGGGATGGGATGGGATGGGATCCCAATGCCAGTCACCCCCAAGCGACTATTTTTAAACACACACCCAACCTACCCAAACCGAGCTCACTGCTAGATGTGGGGTGGAAAAAAATTATCTTTAAGGTCCCTTCTAACCCAAATCATCCCACGATTCTCTGATTTTACCTTCCCAGGCTGCTTCCCTGGCCACCCCCACCCCCGCCGTGCTCTCTGGGAATGCCTTGTGCGATGTTATTTCCCTCCCAGCCCCAGCAGTGACTCCTGGCGCTCTGTTTGTGTAAAGCTCCCCCACACGCCGGCTAACAGCCCAACAAGGAATTCACAATTATCGTCTTTGGAGGCAGCAATTGTCACTCCAGCCGCCTGTCAAACCGGGAGCCAGGCAGTGCAGGGACAACACGGGGGATGGAAATGTCCCAGCAGTGCCACGGGTGAGCCCCTGAGAGACATCAGCAGAGATGCCACAATTTGGGATCTCACGGCAGCCACACTTTGATCCCCGACCCTCGGGCTCGCCCTGCTCACCACCCCAAAAAATACGGATAAGTTTCCAAACTACAGCGAATTTTCCGACTTTTGCCATTCCACGCGCCTCCCTGCTGCAGGCCAGTATTTCCTCCCAGCAGCTTTGCCGGGTGGGATCAGCACCCACCTCCTCCTCCAGCCCAGCCTGCTCCCGGGGGAGCCCCAAAATTCCCTTTACCTTCCAGCCCCGGCCGCAGCTGCCGGGGCTGCTCCTTGCAGAGGCGATGCCCAGAGTGCCCAGCCCCGGGCGGGCACAGCCTGGCGTGACAGGGACGCTTCCGCCAGCAATGATTTATGGCACCGCTGTCCAATGATCAAATCCAGCTCCGGGGGACAAAGTGAAAGCCAAACCAGGTGAGGCAGGGATGCAGCCGCTGCTTTTCCCCGTCCCCGGGTGCCGCCCGCCGCTGGCAGCTCCCGGAGGCTCCGGCGGGACTGGAAAGACCTGTTGGTGCTCCTGGGGCAGCCACGAGGGCACGGCGCTGGCAGCAGAGGTGTGGCAGAGGCCAGCGGGGCTGCTGTCACCGCCTCCGGGCTGTCACCGCCACCCCGAGCCTGGCAAAGGGCTGGGGACGGGTTAGCAGCCGGCTGGATGCATCCCACATCCCACAGAGCCAGCCCAGACCCATGGGATTCCCCGTGACGCTGTGCCTGCCCCGGGAATGACCCCATTTAATCTGTCCTTAAGTCAGGCTGGGCCTGGGGGGCTCTGGACCTGGCTGGGACCCCCAAATGCTCGAGGGGTAACCCCATCCCAAACCCAGAATCGCTGGGATGCCCTGAGGCAGCTGCTCCCAGTCCCCATCTCCCCCCGCAGCACAAAGCGCCTGCAAATCAGCGCAGCCAGGGGGAGAAAACAGGAAAAAAAGTGGGAAGAAGGCAGCTTTATTTCTCCCTGACATTTAATAACCTTTATTGTCCTCTGAGCGGCAGTTTCCCATTCCGAGAGCCGGCAGCACGGCTGCTCTTCCTCCAGGCTGGGAATGCTTTGGGGCCTGGCAGCTGCCCCATCCCCTCACCCTGCACCAGAAACCCCAAAAGGTTCCAAAGGCACAAACCAGAAGGAAACGCTGTGGGATGCCGGGGCTGGGCTGGCCCTTCCCAAGCTCCCGGTAATCCCCGCTGCATCCCGCAGCTCCGGGATCCTCCCCACGGCATTCCCGGGCTGCTGGGGAGACCTTTCAGCACTGAGGTTGTACAAAAGGTTCCAGGGACACAGCAGAGCATCCGAGCCAGCGGATGAGGCACTTACCAGGCACGGGGGAGAGGCACTGACAACTCGCAGGAGGCAAAAAGGAGGAATTAATGGGGCTGCAATTCCCGCTGCCTCCATCGTCAGGGAAGGAAAACGCATCCGAGCAGCCTCGCTCGGATGCACAACGTAATTTGTTTTGGATTTAATGTCACCCCGCTTCCCAGAGATGGGCTGGAGCTGGGAAAAGCCTCTGCTCGCGTCGCTCCTGCTCCAGGGAAGGTGGGAAGTAAAGGAGGGGATTTGAGGAGTTTTATGGAGGGAAAAGCTCAGCTGAACCTGGGCAGTGCTGCTGCTGCAGGAGGCTGGGACCGCTGAAGTGAGACACCACCCCCAGGAGCTGCTGGCTAAAAACACCTCAAATCAGCTTAATATTGAATATCGATCTTTTATATATCGATCTTTTACGAGGGGTCTCGGGAAGGTTTTCTCCTGCCCACCAAACTCTGGCACTAAAAGCAGCATCACCGTGCCCTGCACGGGGCAGTGGCATCGCCTCACCCAAAAACAGCAATTTGAGGGGCCGGACAGCAGAGAGAGGGAGAAATCCCAATTTTCTCTGGGATTGAATCCTCTCTTGGAGCCCTGATCTTTGCAGGAGCAGGTCGGGATTTTCCCCAGCCTGGTGCGTTTCCTCCTCGGGGCCTCCGGATTGCGCAGGCGGCCGCGAACGTTTCCTCCTCCCGGAAAAGCTGCGGAGGGAGCAGCCCGGATGGGCACTCACCTCCCTGACTTCCCCAGCCTCCAAAACACCGCTAATTCGGGAATCAGACCCGCCCAGACCACCCCACCTAAAACCCGCAGAGCTCCCCTGCACCTCTTGCTTCTGGTTTTTAAAAATCCAAGAGCACGGCGGGGCGCTGAGCCCTGCCAGGGCTGGAAATTCCAATCAAATCTCCAGGTGCTGCTGGAAGAGAGGAATAATCAAATACAGACCTGGGGGGTCCCACGGCAGCAAAATCGCTGGGTTTTTCCTGCAGGGCTGGGACAAGGAAGAGATAAACCACGCTCGCTCCAGAGCACAGGCAAACAGCTGCTTATCACCGCGCTGGCAGCCTCGAGGCTATTGCAGGGTGTCAGGAGAAGTATTATTCCTCCCCGCTCCCGGGAAATTTCTATTTTTGGCCCCTCCGTCACAAGGAGCTGCTGCCTGCTCCCGCTCTGGGCTGGGAGAGCAGCCAGCCCTGCAGAGCCCCTTCCCTCCCCGCTGCCAACTCACCGGGAAATGGATGGACTTTGGGGGGAAAAAAGGCAGTTTTGGTTCAAGCTGCAGAAGCCACCCTCGCCTGGCTCGCAGACAAAGCTGCAGGGAGAAGTCAGAGCCCCTTTCCAGTGCTTAAAGGGGCTCCAGGAGAGCTGGAGAGGGACTGGGGACAAGGGATGGAGGGACAGGACACAGGGAATGGCTTCCCACTGCCAGAGGGCAGGGATGGATGGGATACTGGGAATTGGGAATTCCTGGCTGTGAGGGTGGGCAGGCCCTGGCACAGGGTGCCCAGAGAAGCTGTGGCTGCCCCTGGATCCCTGGAAGTGCCCAAGGCCAGGCTGGACAGGGCTTGGAGCAATCTGGGATAGTGGGAGGTGTCCCTGCGTGGCCGGGGCTGGAATGGGATGAGCTTTAAGGTCTCTCCCAACCCAAACCATTGTGGTATTCCATGATAACCCAAAGCTCAGCTGCAAAGGGGCAGAGCCAAACTTCGTGCTGGACTTTCCAACGACGTTTTAGGGGTCATTGGACATTTTCAGGTTGGAAAATGGTGACTCCTGTGTCCTTGGGGGACAGAAAAGCCAAGGTCTGGTGTGACCAAGTGCTGGTGACAGCCCTGTGCTCCTGCCACCACCTTTGTGACACTCCCTGCACCACAATTCCCTTGGCTAGAGAGATCAGATCCATCCATTTCTCCCTCTCTCCCTGGCTCCGCTTCCCAGCCCTCCTCATCTCACCTCGGTGAGCTCCACCACACCCCTGCAATGCCCAAACCCAAACAGCCAGCCCACGGAAAAAGCCCATTTTTGATGATTCCCCCCTGTCCAAGTGCGAGATCGGTAATTGAGGGTAAAATTCCATCCGGGGTGCATTTCAGCCCTGAAAATAGCCCGATAAATGAGCTCAGCTCTTTGCTGGTTGACTCAGCTAATCCTTCAGCTGCTGCCAGACAGCTTTGATTGTATCTTCTCTCCTTGGGCTCCGTTTAATGCCAAGGCCGAGCCGTGGCAGCTGCAGCAGCTCTGTGCAATTCATAATCTGCCTTTATTCCTGGCTGCGCCGCCGAACAGGGGTCGGCTCCCGCTCCTGGCTTGATTTATGAATATGGATTTTGTTGGTTAAGCCATTAGGAGCGGTGATGGAGCAATTCCTCGTACATCCTGCACCGCGCAGTGCCTCATTTGCGGCCCGCCCCGCAGAACGCTCCCCCTGCGCCGCTGTTCACGCAGGGAAGATTATATTAAGGCTTTGTCTGTAATGCTGTAATTCCACCTCGCCTCCCCGAGCCCTCTCCGATGGGAAACAACCCCGCCGCAGGCAGGGAAGCGGTGGGGAAAGGAGGGAGCTGCTATCCCGCCCCAAAGGCTTTAAAGGAAAGTGTTAAATCCGCTGCCAGCCCCGTGGGGACCCCGCTCCGGCTGCTTGTGCTGCTGCCCCAGCGCCTCCATCCATCCCAGAGGATGCTCCAGCTGGAACAGCCGGGGTGGAGAGCGGCTGATCCTGCTCTGTTCCCCCGGGAGCAGCATTTCCACCCTCCCAGGGCACAGCCCCGCCGAGCGGAGTCCCCGGCACGGCCAAGCATCGCTGCCCGGGGAAGCCCAAACCGGTTGGATCCCTCTCCCGAGGTCGCATTCCCTGTTCCCGGGTCAGCACGTCCCAGCCCCGTTCCGCAGGGCTTGGAGGAAGAAACAGGCTGTGCCCGGAGGCCTCGCTGTGCAATTAAGGAAAACAAAGAGGGAGAAGGGAATTGAGCGCGGCGGGGGCCGGGATGCAGCTCCCGCTGCCGGGCTCCCAGCCTTGTTTTTTCCCATCGCTGCCGTATCCGCTTGTTTTGGAGAGGAGAAGGTTCCCCTCCAGCTGCCCCCGTGTCAGGCACCGCCCAGCGCAGGGAAAATTTGGCACCTTCTCCCTAAAAAACCCAGCACCGGCCAGGATGTGGTCATGGATGAAACAAGCACGTTATCCATGAGGGAAACTTTGGGAAGGGTCCCAAGCAAAGCCAAGTTTCCCCTTCACAGCAAGCAAGGCGCTTGGAAAGGTGCACAAGTAATATCCAAGGCCTGTCTTTTCCAGAGCGGCAGAAAATTAAATTTCCGTGTTATTTATCCAAGAACTCCTAAATGGAGCCGACCCATCCAGCTCATCACTCACCAGCATCTCGTCGTTTGTTTTTAATTAGCAGGAACACGCAGGGGCCGAGCCACGATGGTGACAGAGCTCGGGAAAACCACCCCTGACAGGCCGGGAGCAGGGGTGGGATAAAGGTGGGATAAAGGAGCAGGGAACAAGGGGACACTCGCTCTGAGGGCTCAGGGCTTATGGAAACCGGGGTTGAGGGACAGGGGTCACACGAAGCCCTGTGGGAAGAGCCAGGACTGCAGCTCTGGGTGAGCAGCGTGGCCCAGGGAGGGAATAATTTGGGTTCCCGGAGGTGAGGTGAGGGATGCCAAGGTGACAGAAAGCCCCAGGGAGAAGCCAGGCACGGAGGAAAACACTTCCAAGAGAGATAAGACTGAAGGTTGGAAGGGAGGAAGAGGGGGGGAGGGAATTTGGGGTTGTTCCACAGGTACAGGAGATGGGATGATGGGAAGTGGTTTCATTTGGGATCAGCTGGGGAGGGGTGGGAGGTGCGAGAGCGGATTGGTGAGAGAGCAGGGAAGGAGGGGCCGAGTCCCACAGGTGCCGCCTGACCCCACCTGAGGGATGCTCCAGGGGTCCCGATTTCAGCAGGGGGCCCGACCCAAGAGCCTCGGGGTGCCGGGGTGCAGCATTTCACACGTCTGGGTGGATCCCAGTCCCACGAGTGTCCATGTCCATGTGGATCCTGATCCCACGAGTGCCCTTGTCCGTGTGGATTCTGGTCCCGCAAGTGTCAGTGTCCATTTGATCCTGATCCCATGAGTGTCTGTGTTCATGTCCGTGTCCAGCTCCGTACCCGTGTCCGTGTCCATCCGATCCCGGCCCCACGAGTGTCCATGTCCGTGTCCATGCCCGTGTCCATATCCATGTCCGTGTCCATCCGATCCCGGCCTCACGAGTGTCCGTGTCCGTGTCCATCCGATCCCGGCCCCACAAGTGTCCATGTCCGTGTCCAGCTCCGTGCCCGTGTCCCTGTCCATCCGATCCCGGCCCCACAACTGTCCATATCCATGTCCAGGTCCATGTCCGTGTCCGTGTCCATCCGAGCCCTCACGAGTGTCCGTGTCTGGTCTAGAGGCGCCCCCTGGCGGACACAGCGCGGCCCAGCCCCGCCCGGCAGCGGCAGCACGGGGAGAATCCCAAGGGATGGATCCCACGGGATGGGATCCCACAAGGGCTCTGAAGGGATGAGGGGATATTAAAGAAGGAGCCAGGAGCAGAGCCCATCATCCACAGAGGTTCAATGACAACAGGAACATGGCAGCGGGCAAGGAAAGGAATGACAGCACCAAGGAACCACGGAAGGAGCTCAGAAGGCTTTAAGTAGCCATTAATTAACCTTCTCCACTGGGAAGAGAAGGAAGCAAATTCCTGCTGGGAATGGGGATGAGCAGAACACACCTCAGTTTGCTCACCCTCCTGCAGGCGATGCACTGGGATGATGCAGAGACACAGCGTGGACAGCCCAACATTCCTCCTGTTCAGCTGCCTCCCGAAGCCTTGGGAATTGGGAAATGCAGCCCTTGGATCATGGAACAAGGTGGGTAGAAAGGCAGAGGGAATGGCAGAGCCTGAAGCTGTCACATCCCATCCTTACCCCAGGAGAAGGCTCTGGCTGCTGTCAGGGCTGGGCTCACACTGGGAAGTGATTCCAGGCTCGGATTTGTGGCTTTAAGAATGGAGAACCACCTTCCTTCCTGTGTGGAAGCAAAAGCCTTGTGGGTTTTAGGAACAAGCCAGGTAGGAAGAAGCAGGAATGCTGTGGCCTCTGGTGGAACAGAGAGCCCTGAGAGCAGAGACCAAGACCCAGCACAGACGATGTCCCCAAACCAGGGTGGGACGTGTCTGTCCTGTCAGAGAGGGAATAATTCACCCCTGCTCAGCCTCAGCTTCTGAGCCAACACCTCCAGGGCCAACTCTTACCCTGTTCCACATGAACAGCCCATAAAGGCCGTGACAGTCAGGACTTGACCCCCAGCAGGTGGAAAAATCACTTTATCCATCACTGAGCTGGGAGGAGGAACCCCCCTGCCCAGAACATCTCTGCCAGGTCCCAGGGAGCTCCTCACTCCTCGGCCAGGGGTTACAGCAAAGGTGCTCAGCCCTGCAGTGATCCTTCCCACCTCCAGCTTCCTTGGAAGGAGAGGGAGGCTCCCAGTCCAGCACTTGGGAGGTGCCTGTGGTTGGGATTCAGCAACGCTGCCTCTTGAGAAACCACATTTGTGCTCCTCCAAGGCCAAACACACAGCAGGAGTTACTGCACTAGTTGTGTTTTACTCTTGCCTTGCCAAGGCCTGAACACTCAAACGAGCCTGCAGCACCACAAAATCAAGGCATGGGATGAGGGGAAGGCATTGGTGGTATAAAAATACATAAAAGAGGGCAAATGGAAGATGCCAGACATTCAGAGGATGGCACTGGGGAGCTGTAACAGAGCGCTCCAGCCTGGATTAACCACCAGCACTAAAGCAGAGCCACTTCCAGATTTGGAGTTCGTGCCTGAACTTGGGGAGTTCAGTGCTCCCTGGCCAGGGTTTGTTCTCAAAAAAAATCAGCTGCCAAGGGACTTACCAGCAGAACTGGGCTGCAAAACCTGAAGCACAACATTCCCTCCTGGAAAGGCAGGACAGGCAGCAGGAGGAGGAAAAGCTCCTTGGTGGCAGCTGAGCTCATGCCACGAGTTGTCCCATTTCCACAGCATCACTTGGAAAAGCAGTGCAGAGCTGGAGCAGGTGTGAATTGGAAGTGCAGGGAATGCAGACAGCTCCCAGAGTGATCCCACACAGAAAGGGACTGACACCATCACTCTGCCTCCCTCTCCTCATCCCTCGTGCTGGTTCGGTGCCAGCTGATCCCTTTCAGACCAAGCAGAAGGAAGAATGGAAAAGAAAACCACTCCAGGATTACCTCATGCTTCCTTTCAGAGAGAGAAAGCTGGGCCTGGGAGGGCAGAGAGGCTTTGTCAGGGCTCAGGGTGGCAGTTCTGCCACCCCAAAGCTGCTGGGGGAGGGAGCAGAGAACAGAAAACAGGGATAGGGGAAGAACTGGGATTTCACAGCACGAGGTGTGGGATGTGTGTCTCACATCTTGAGGGAAGCAGAACTGCTCACCAAGTACCCCAACAAGGGAAAATGAATTCCTGACCCACGATGGCAGACAGGCAGCTGCAGGGCAGGAGGGTGGAACTGGCCCAGCATTCTCCTTTGGGACAAGGGGGAAAAAAAAAAAAAAGAAGCAAACAGAATTAAGATCACAAAACTTTGCTTTTTATTATTTGAAACTGGAAAAGGCTCCTTGGGTAACAATGATCAGGTGTAAAAGTAACACACAGGGCTTGCTCAGCTTTCCAAAACACGGGGTGAACTAGGCCAGGAGTTGGTTTTATACATCCTGTTCCTCTCAAAGCCACCAAAAAAAGGACAGGCAAACCCCCAGCCCTTGGACAGGGGAGCAGACTGGGCAGGTGAGGTGTTTAAATTACAATTGATCATGTTCCACATGGATATCTGTGGTGGTGGATGTCCAGTGGTTTCCTCCCACTGCCCCCTGTACAAAGCAGGGATTTCCCTTCCACCTTCATTTTAATACTTTTATCGAGACTTACCCACACTCAAAACCTACAGGAAATGCCCAATGAATCCATCAGTGTCATGTTAAAGTGGTGAGTGCAAA
The DNA here is from genome assembly GCA_026261815.1 of Monarcha castaneiventris obscurior. NCBI lineage: Eukaryota > Metazoa > Chordata > Aves > Passeriformes > Monarchidae > Monarcha > Monarcha castaneiventris. Next base: position 294,933 of record JAMPIT010000712.1, on the reverse strand, counting down.
ATACACGTGGGAACAGGGAAAGGGGAGTAATCAATGACAAAACAAAAGTGCAGTTTGCTTTAATTAAGCTAATGAACACAGTCGAGCCGAGTGCTCTTTGCCTCAAAAGTTCCAAAGATTGCAACCCAAACAAAAAACCAGAATCACACATTTTAATTCAGCACACAAAGCACCCAAAGGTCAGTGGCACTCACAGTTTGGTACCTCTACCTTCCACTCCACATCCCAAATAATTCACTGTCCCACTGGGAAGGGCAGCAGGAGCCTTTGGCAGCTGAACACCACGGAGGATTATTGGCCACATGAGCAGCCAGCTACAAGACAGAGTTAACACATTATCATTCCCTAAACTAGCAAGCCGAGCCTAAACAACCCATTTCCACACAACAGCCAACACTCCCATCGAGTTCCACTAGGCTTAAATTAATAAAAAGCAAGAAAAAGTCATCCTCATTGAAAAGTAAACACCGAGCCAGCTGCAGTTTGGGCTTTTCCTGGGAGCTGACAGCTCCAGGCACGTTTGCACAGGAATTCCCTTTCTCCCCAGCACACATTTCCTAAGGAACTGCCCTCCAACAGCAGCGCTGCTGTTCACTCCACAGAGAAGCCAACACCCGAATTTACAAACAATTCCATCCTTTTCCCTCCTCCTCCCCAGTAAAACCCAGCCTGACAAATCCCCGGGGGAGGGCAGAGTCTCCCACAACCACCACGCCTGAGCACAGCACATTCACAGCTCTCAAACCAGGCCCAAGGCAAACAAGCTGAGCTTTCATGTTCCTGTTTTCCAGCTGGCCAAATCCATGTGCTCTGACAAGCCAGGGAGCAGGATGGAGGAGCAGAACCCAGCACATGAACCAGTCACTTGTCCCTGAGCCAGAATTCAGCCCCGGGTCTTGCAGTGGCCACTGGGGCTCTGCAACCTCCCCACAAAGGCTTTGTTTAATCCAAAAGGCTCCTGCCAAGAGTATTCCTACCCCTGACAAGTTGTTTTCCATCCTCGCCAGCACTTTCCACCCATCTGGGATGAAGAAATCCAGCCAATTGTCCCCAAGATTTCCTGCAGAGCCAACAGGACGAGGAGACGTCGGCAGCAGAGATTTATCACCATCTGCAGGGGCCCAGCACACATTATCCCTGTCAACAGCTCCCAGAAAGATCCCAACGGGCTGGGGAACTGGGATTTGGGGAAGAAGTGGGGTAGGCAGTGCTGGGCAGGGGGAGGAACAGCCTGGACCAAACATGAGCAAGCACAGCAAAACCCTGTCCTGTCAGCACCACTTCCCACAGGAAAAGCAGGACTGGGGAAAAGCAGGAGCACCCCCCTGGCCATGTGGGATCAGATCCAAACTGCCTGCTCCTAAATCTGTCTCCCCCTTCCCAAAGATTGCAGGGCTGGGAGTTTTAACTCCGTGTTACCCTGCTTTGCTCTGGAAGCACTGACAGAGCCAGGCACAAAGGAACTGGCACAGGAGCACCCCCAGCATTCCCAAATCCATCTCCACAGCTTTCCTCACCCTCACCGGAATCAGAGGGGATTTTCTTCTGAAATGCCACTAAAGCCTGCCAGGCTTGGAGCAGCAGAAGGTGAGAAAAGGCATCAGAGGAGGAATATTAATACAAAACTTGCTATTTCCTTTGCTCCAGACAGAACAAAGCCAGGGGGTACCCGCAGTTTTCCCTTTAATCAGGAATTATCCTGACGTTTTGAGGCCAGCCAGGTAAGTTATAAATAAAAAGATGCCACTATAGGGGCAAGGCAGAGCTGGGAAAAATTCCCACAGGGCATCAGCCTCCACCAAAGCCCTTCTCTCCAGCCAGCCAAGTCTGGCCTTCAGGAGAGCCTTGGCACTGCCACTGGAAAGGTTCAGAAGGGACAAGGAGCCTGGAGAAGAGCAGATGCAGAACCTGTGCCAACAGCAAGCAGGTCACACCTTGCCCAGGTGACAAAGGACAGGGGCTACAGACAGGTCAGTACTTGGGAGAGCAACTCAAGCCTCAGGCCAAGCACTTGCAGGGCAATCAATGCAATCTGGATTTTAATCGCCATTTAAAAAAATTTTAATCATCATTTAAAAGCTAAAAGCAAAAATTCTCAAGTCAGTAATGTAAAACTTCAGGATTTTGGTATTTTTTTTTGGTGGGGATATTGAAGTGGGGAGGAGGAATCTGCAATCAGAGCTATGGATCCAGCTGAAGAAGAGCTGGTTTTAGGGACATGCAATGGGAACAGCCCAAGGGGATATCTCCCATCCCTTTGGGCTGCCAGGGAGAACACAAGGCAGACAACAGACTGCCTAACAGCAAACTCCAAGATAAACAGGCCACTGAGACACCAAATCAAGTCCTAAACACAGCATCATTTAGGTTGGAAAAGACCTAAGAGATCGAGTCCAACCATTAACCCAGCTAGGGACATCTTCAGTTGTCCCAGGAGCCTGCACCAAACTGGAAACCTCAGTCTGCAAACCAGGCACGAGTTGTACAGAGCTCAGCAGCTGCAGCAGAAGGCTGAGATGCCCCATTTCAGCTCCAGGTCACTTCTGTGCCCACTCACCAAGGCACAGAGAGCAGCCATTCCCTCTCTCCCAGCCTTGTGTGATCCAAACTGGCTCTTCCCTCTGCCAGGAAAACCTCTCCAGGCTGCTCACAACCAACTTACTTTTCACAGCTTATTCACCAGGCCTGTAACAGCTCCTCAACTCCAACACTGAGGCAGGCTTTCCACTCCTCACAAACCTACAGGAAACAAAGCCAGAAGTGCCCTAAATCACCTTCAAATTCCCAGAAATCTGGAGAACTCTGTTCAGAGAGACAGGAACTAATCCTGTGAGTGACATGAGCTGCATCCCTGCTGGAGGCCGGGTTCTCACACAGCTGAGGGAACACAGGAGAGCCAGAAATGGCAAAAAGCCCGTGTGAGAGTGAGAATAAAAGCTACTCACAGGCACTGGAACCAGGCAGGGACTGAAACTTCTCCACTGAAAACTTCCCAGCACAGGTACAGACACATTTCCAGACCTAAAACTGTGGAGGTGTAAAGGCAGGGGTTTGTTAGACACTGATCTGAAGAGAAGGGACCTGGAGCTTGTCCTCACAGCCAGAGAGCAGCTGCAACAAAGGGTTGTGTTAGTGCTGCTGGTTTATAGCACAGCTCACAGCCTGGAGATGAGCACTGGCCAGGCTTTTCCTGCACAGCACAGTCTAGAGAGAATCTGCTCCCTCTCCTGCAGCACACAATTCCCAGCAGAGCTCAGGTCTGCCACAAAATCATCTGGGATCAAACAAGTGCGAGTAGAAAGGGAGAGAAGGGTCCTGAGTGGGGCAGCAGCACCCACCCAGCAGTTCCAGGAGCCAGAATGAGCCACACAATATGAGGACAATCCCTTGTCACTCCTTTGGACTCCAAAGGGCATCCTGAACAGGGATGACACCCCTGGGTCACACAGGACCAGTGACATGTGGCACACCTTCTGCTGCCCCATCTGCAGCCAGCTGGGCTCATCTCACAGCTGGGTTTCTTTTTTGTTCCTTCCTTTCCATTTTCACACCCACTTCACAAGATCTGAGAAAACCTTCCAGGTACAAACCAGTCTGAACACCTTACAGCCAGTTCCAGTCCCACAGGCAGCTCCTGAAAGGAGAAAGAACCATCTCTGTGCTCAGGGAGACACCCAGACCTGGAGCTCCAGGGACAGCACATCCATCCAGCTCCAGAAACCAGGACAATGCTGAACACTCTCATCTGCAGTGGGGATCCTGCCCTTGCTGAGGGAATTCTCCAGAGGAAACCACACACTCCAATTACCAAGCCAAGGATGCAGCTCTCACAACAGCCTCTCCTGGCAGTGCTGCACCCACAGAAAGGTTTCTGGAGAGGAGGATGTGCTTTGTCACTGCCTGTTCCTCTGCCCAGGTGTCGGTTTTGTCCCAATGTATTTTTTTTTTTGCACTAAGGAAGGTCTGTTCCCTCCTCTGCAGGATCCCTTCAGCTCTACAAAGCCCAGAGCAGGAAACAAGGACTGCTGGGGAGCAGCGTGGAGTGGCACAGAGGAAAGGGCAGTCACGGATGGCTGAACTGGGATGTGTGTACATTTGGGGTAAAAAGGCTTTATTCAAAGTGCATGCTTTTATCCAGAGGTACCGACAGCGAGGACTCCCCACCCCAGCTCCGGCTGGGGAGCACAGCAGCCTTTGCCACCCCGAGCCCTGTCCATCACCAACCACTCATCAAGTAGCCAGGGACTGAATGTTCTTGAGCATCTCATCGAAGGCCTCCCGGGAAGGCGCTTGGGCGTTCTGGAAGGAGACCTTGATGCGGCTGTAGAGGCTGAAGGATTTGAGCTCCAGCCAGATGAAGCCGAAGCGGTCGTCGTCGAACAGGACGAACACCCCCGGTGTCCTCTCGGGGCTGGTGAAGCCATGGCCAGCGATGAGCCCCGTGCCATAAAAACTGCAAGGGGGTAAGGAAAAAACAGCTGTGAGAACAGCCAGAATCACCCTGTATTTAATTAAAAAAATCAGCACAAAACTTTGATGAAGGCACTCTGCCGGGTGTGACAGAACAGCGAGTTTTACACTCGGTTTTTCTATTAGGATTCTATTAGAATCTTATTTCTAGTAAGATTCTGATGCCTTAGGTTTTAACTTTTATATTTTCAAATCCTGCACTGCTCAGAGTGTAACTCTGAAGTTCCTTGTAGCCTGGAATTTCTGCTCTCTCGTGCTGGGCAGACACAACAAAGCCTCTCCAGGCTTTGCCTTCAAGGACAGCCAGGCTCTTCTAGGCCCAAATGTGTAACCCAAAGCCTCTAAGGGGGGAGCAAGCTGAGGGGAATTACATCATTGAACTGGGGCTTTAACTGGAGAATTAACCGTGGTATGCAAATGAACCAAACCTCTAAAGGTGTGAAGAACTCGTGACCTGGGGTCCATCTTGGGGTCCATTTTTGGAGGCAGCCTCTGGCTCCCCCAGGGTGCACCTTGAAGGCCCTTCAAATAAACACCGACCTTTATTCCCTTACTCCTGTCTAGTCTCTGTTTCTAGGTGGCTGGAGAAGGCATCATTCTATTTCTGTATTTTTCTATACAAGAAACTGCTCATTGCTGTTTGCAGGTTGCTGCTTTGGGTTATCCTAATTAGAACCTGCACACCAAAGCTGGGTTTTTCACTAGTTCAGCCCCCTAACCCATCTGAGATTAACTTGTGCAACTCAAGGAGCAGCACAGGCTCAATCCTCCCAGGAAAGCAAAGGCGTGTTGAGAGTGTGACCGGAGAGGCAAAACCTAAGGGAAGGGAGAGAAAAATCTAAAAAGCAGAAAAATCTACCAGGATCTGAGGAGGAATAAAGGTCAGTGAAAGCTCTGAGCAAGCAGCAGGTGGAGAGGGGTTTTATCCAAACAACTCAGCTGTGACAGCAGGAGCCTTCTGGGATTAACCAGCTCTGGGTAGGTTTTTCCATGAGCACAGATGTTTGGCTGAAGGTCACCTGCCTAAGCCTCAGCTTTCAGGCTCTTTTTCCACACTTCATTTAGTGTGGTGCTGCTTCACCAACTCCAGCTCCCATTGAACACAGCTCTCTGCATGCCTGCACCTCCTGTTTGGGGTGCTCAGCACCCACCAGGGCTGCCCCAAGGCACCAGAGGCCAGGGAAAGGTGGGAGAGAGCATTGTGTTCCCACAGTCAAGGAACATGAATGACACACAGGAACGGGAAGAAGCTTGAACAGTTCTAAATATGTGAGCTGGGCAGCTCTGGGCCATAAAACGCACCACAAAAATGGATGCGTGTGTGGAATTCAGGAGAGGTGCCAGCTTCAGAAGTAAATCTAGCAAGGAAGTAGGATGGCAGATGACAGCATGGTGAGAGAGGGAATGAACCAAAGCATGGGAAATTGGGCAGCAGAGGCAGGAACCAGAGAGGTCGTGAATTCCTCATCCCTGGAAGCGTTCAAGGCCAGGCTGGATGGGGCTTGGAGCAACCTGGGATAGTGGAAGGTGTCCCTGTCCAGGGCAGGGGTGGAACAGGATGGGCTCCCTTTCAACCCAAACCATCCCAGCATTCCAGGAAATCTGAGCCCAAGGGGCTGGGAGATCCACAGGCAGGCAAAGGGCACACAAATCCAGGACACACCTCAAAGATTCCCCCTTTCCCTTTCAAAAAGTGACTGGGCCACAAAACCAGCAGTTACCAGATCCGGCAGGTCCGGGGATAATCCTCATTCCTCGATATCACTCCCATGGGCAGCACGAAGGGCTGGGAAGCTGGTGCCTTGTCCTGGGTCGTCCCCTCTGCCCCAGCTGCAGTCTCTTCCCCCTCAGCACCTTCTCCTCCTCCCAGGGGACTGGCAGGCTGGGAGGCAGCTTGCTGGGAAGGCTCCTCTTCCTCCTGCTGCTGCTCCCGCTCCTGCTCCTCGCGCCGGACCTGCTCCTGCACCTCCAGCACAATGCGGGAGAGCTCGCTGAAGTCTCGCAGGTTCTCGATGTCAGGCAGCTGCAGAGGATGTGCCAGGTCTATCTCCACAGTCTGCTGTCCAGCTGGGATGTTGGGATCTCCCTAGGGACAGGAAGGAACAGCACGGCTGCACACACCAGGTGCCACAGAGCCATCACCTGACTTGTTAATAGTTCACTCGATTCTACAGTCACCAAGCTGGCAACAAAAAAAAACCTGCTTGGACCTTGTTTGCTGTCCTCTGACATCTCTGCTTTCCCCTTCCCAGAAACAGAACTTTAAATCAAAAGCTGTACTTGCAAGGGTGAAAGAAAGTCAAAGCTGCAGCTGCACTTCACCAGAATCCCTCCCTGCGGGGAGGAAGGAGCTCCCCAGCCTGGCTTCAGTGAAGAGCTGCCAACATTTGGTACCTGCTCCTCAGACAAACACAGGAGATCTCCAGAGACCTGCTACCAGCTGCTCACAGAAAGCAGCTGGAAGGGATAGGAAAGGAAGGGGGAGCCAGGAGAAACTTTGCAGAGCAGGTTCTGGTTACTCTACGTGTGCTGAGATTCACCCAACACCACCAATCCCCACAAGGAGCAGGGCTTGGGCTGCCAACTCCCAGACTGAAATCTCTCCTGTGTATCCACAGCACCGAGAACACTTCCACAAACACCCGAGAGAAAGGAAAATGCACTCACAGTGATCTTGGTGCCCTTGGCTTTCTTCCCATGAAAGCTGAGCATGACAATCTCCAGCCCGTGGCTGCCGTAGGTGCCTTTGAAGAGGCCGGGCTGGATGAGGTCGTCGGGGCTGCTGGGGGGGAGGTAGATGCGCCGGTACGTCAGGCAGTTGCTGTGCAAGAGAAAAACATCACACAAGTCCAGAAAAAACCCCTCCCCATCAGCAATGGGTTTGTATTCTGCTCCTCCAGCAGCTTGGGGATGTTGTCAAGACTGGCAGGATCTGTGTTTTCAGCAATGCCAACAAGATCAGTGGATTTGCTTTAGATTCGCTTTTTAGGATTTGCTTTTGCAAGCACTTCCTCCCTTCCCTGCACTTCTCTCCCCACCATCCTCGTGAGCACACCAGGAGATTCCTGCAGCAAGGAAACCTCCTCAGCCCTTGAGATTCCCAAAGAACCTGAGAGTGAAGCACATTTAAACATCTGCTACAGTGAGGTGGCTGCTAATAGAAGCTTGGAGAGATGGTTACAATCCCCCAATTTCTCTCTATTCCTGCACCACAGAGCACCCTGACTAATATGGATAATAACCAGACACTCCTTGGGATCACAGGCACTTGCTCTGTCCTCAAATTAAACACAGTTAAACGACTCAAAAGCACCTTCCTGTGCACAGTTATTGTGTAGAACTTAGAATCCTATTCCTGCTGCTGTCGTTCCACCTCACCTCCCAGTACAGCTGGAAAGCACTGCAGAGGCACAGCATTCCTCTGGCTGTGAAAGCCCAAGGAAAGAAAACCCCTGTCTTGGGGAGAAATGCTTGTGAGGTTGCAGCAGCCCTTACTCATATTGGCTGGTGTAGATGAACTTCATCAGGATGAGCTCTTGCATGTGTTCATGGAAGATGTCTTCCAGAGTCCGACCCCACTCCTCCCTCAGCCACGTCCGGAATTCCTGCAGCAAGAGGAGAAAAGGGGGAGGATGAGGACATTTCAGTGATGTGCCCTGAGATGATTTCACTCTGAGACTCTGTGGCAGCACATTTCACTGGCAGAGCCACAGACAGGGCACATCCTCTGCCAAAGACAGGGAAACGTGGCTGGATTTGGGAACAAGCACACGTTGGCTTGGAAATATGCTTAACAAACAGTGATTATGGTAACTGCCAGTGATCACACCATAAAACAGGCTCCCCTTCAAATAAATCCCAGGTAGAACAAATACAACCCTTCAGAATAAAATAAAAGCATGGCCTGTTACTGCAAAGCAGCTCATCTACTCTTTCTCTCACAGTAACTCATTTGTGTGCCCACAAGCTGACTCCTGTGCCCTGTCCTGACATGTTCAACATAAAAGAAAAAGCTTTTGAAAAGCGCTGAGGGTTTAGGAGATTAAATCCTGCTGATTTAATTCCGATGCATCTAAATCCAAAGGGTGCTTTGAAAGCGTCTCCTGAAGTACCCCAACTCCAGCTCTGACAAGTTAATACCCTGCCAGGAGTTGGTGTGATAACAGCTTACACTGAGATAGCAGCCTGCCAAGTGATATTCCAAACCTGCCTCCTTTATCTTCCCAAGCCAGATCCTCCAATTACCATAATGCCACGCACACTTAACGTGGTGCTTTGAAAGTATTAAAGCATTTCTCATCTGCTCCAGCACCAGAAAACACTTAACTAAACCTTTCACCCAGCTGTTTCCCATTAGCAGACAGACATTTTACAGCGTTCCTCAGAAGCAGCTCAAATATCGGATTTGTCACGTGGAACCAGCTGGAAGCAAACAGCAGTACCTGGCAAAGGTATTCATCCTGACATTTATACCTGCATTTAAACACAGGTATTTCACTCAGGAATCTGCCTTGCTGGGCAGAGCTGACAGACACAGGAGAAACAACCAAATGAAGCTTTTAATCCCTCGAGCAAGGCAACCAGTGGGAAGGTGCCTTGCTGACCAGCAGGTATCCAAATGCAGCTGGTGCTGGCTGTGTTTGAAAGATCTTAATTATACAGACAGAGATCAGTGCCTGGAGTGTTGCTGATATCCAAGATGTGCTGCTGACCCTCTCTGGACAGGTCTGCTACCAAAACAGGAGGAAGGTGCTGGGGCTCAAAGAGCACCTTGACACAGAAAGCTGCCTAAAACAGGGAATCAGCCCGAAGCTTGCAGCCTGGGGCTTCATATCTGCTCAATCACACAGAAATCAGAAGGCAGAAGGGCACCAACCAGACCCTGACAGCAGCTGAGAGCTGCTCCTCAGGAAGGGGACACACAAAGAGCCTCAATGCAGAGCACTCACCTCCTGCCTCCCCCCTGACATCCGGTGGTGATCCGTCTGGTTGCACTTCGTGGAGAACTCGTCCTTCTTTACAATCTGTAGTTACCATGGAGGAGAATTGAACAGGTTACAGCCCTGCTCAGAGATGCTTTGGATGATGTAGCTAAGACTGCTCACAGCAAGTGCTTTACAAAACAAACATCACTGGATTTGCTACAACACAGAAATCACTCACTGCTACCGAGCGCAGCAGCTACAGAACAGAGAAATAAAAGCAATAAAACCTCAGTGCACTCTAATGAAAGTAATAGTTTTAAGCTGCTTCCCTATTTGAGCTTCCTCCTTTAAAGAAAAACAAACAGCCTGTCAGGAAGCTGTTCAAAGCATCCAGTGCATGCTGCATCACCTTCTCAAGGTCTCACAGTGGAGAGAGCTGCAGAGCAGGTCTGTGTCTGCCTGGGCACACTCACCAGCTGCCCAAGGCCAGTTTACACATCCATTTCCCCACATCCTGGTGCTCCCACCATGCTCCAGCCCAAGGGAAAACAGCACAACAGCCTGGCTGTGCCATCACCAGGAAACAAATTCAGAGCAGGGAACAGCCCACGCAACTTGTCAGACACGTAATGAGTGTAAAGCTGGCACCCACACACACAGCAGGGTGGTGAAAGCCACACCTCTGAAATGAAATCCTCACAGCTTTTTGAGGAATCCATTCCTAGAGCCGAAGTGCACACACAATGCTGAGAGAGGCAGAGCAGCTCACCTGGATGTGGCCATTATGAGGTCCCTTGTGACCATACATGCACTCCACCGTGGCACATTTCCTCTCCATCAGATGGATCCTGAAGAGGGGTTTGAACCTCATGGGATCATCCACGTGAGGGTCATGAGGTGGCAGGTACATCCAGCCAATGATGAACAAACCATCCACCTGCAGAGGGACAGCACACAAAGCCCACGGGATCAGCCCTGCGTGACTCCCTGTGAGTTTGCAGCAAACTCTGAGGCCTCTTCTGGCCCAAGGCAGGAGCTGCAGAACAGTTTGCTGCATTCCCAAACAGCTTTCCAGCCATTAACCCAGACCATATGCACTCCCAGCACTCCCTGGGTGAAGAGGGTTTCTTTACAAGGCTTCCTGAACCACTGGAAAAAGCTCAGGCCTTTACTGCTGCAAATGACTTGCCTGGAGTGCAGGATCCACAGGGAGAGACCACACAGCAAGTCAGACTCTAATTGGTTTGAGAGCTCCTGCTGGCAGATATTCCAGCAGATGAATTCTGCTTCCCATGATTATCCCTGCCTTTTGGATGAGGAATTATTTGGCTTTATTACACTCAGAGAACACAGGAAGCAGCACTCTCGTCTCCTGAGAGGCACAAGTGCCAGCCCCCTTCCTGCACACCTAACAGAATCCTTCCCCTCAGGCCCTGCAATTCCAGAGGCAGGATATCCTCCCAACAGAGGGATCTCAGATGAAGGCAGAGCAGTGCCACGAAGTCTTTAGAAGCTCACAGTGGAAGTATTGATGCAGTTGGATGCCCTCTTACACCAGTTCAGGGAACAGAATCTTGCAAAACACAAAGGCCTCGTGATTTGCTCTGCTTCAACCTGGCAGTTACTGAACCTTGGTGCAGAGAACGAGGGCTCCAGGCAAACTCCTGGCTCAGCTCTCAGCAGTTCAGAGTCAAACACTGCTCATTAACTGCTCTCCCAGCAGCACCAGAGCTGCCAGACCCCACAGATCTTGCACCAGTGTCACTCCACATCTGATGCACGAGTCTTAGGGCGGGTGTAAAGGTTTGCCAACCACACAACTGCAAAGCCCTTTGCAAAAGGTTCAGCTGCAGGCAAAGAAAATGAAGTAAATGAACAGATTCCTGTGCCAGCCACTGGAATATCAGTGTCAGACTCTAAATCAAACCTTTCCCTCAAACACTGATGTTTTCTACCTGCTCCTGGGGCTCTGTTTGGCACAGAGCTGAAAAGTAAAAGAACTGTCCGGAGGAAGGTGGTGATGATGAAAAGAATCCCAGAACCATTCAGGATGGAAGAGAGCTCCAAGACCATCGAGTCCAACCTGTGAGCAATCCGTGCCACATCCACTCCAGGGATGGGGATCTCATCACCTCCCTGAGCAGCCCAGCCCTATGTTTAACAACCTTTCCTGTGAAGAAATTCCTCCTGATATCCAACCTAAGAGAAACCAAGGAAGAACCAAGGAGCACCCTCTGGGTCCAAATCACTCACTTGAGGGCTGACTGTTCAGACTTTTTAATAGTCCGGGAATGGCTGCCAGGGGTGAAAAGTGTGAAAAACCCCCCCTGAGCCCTGAGCAGCCCCAGGATGAGGCACTCACTCACCACCACGTTCAGCAGTCCCCCGTAGGGCCCGATGTCCGGCTGCCACAATCCCAGGATGTGCCGGTAGCGGTGCAGCACTGGGGAACAGGGAGACACTCAAGTGAGCACATCCAGAGAAAGAATTGGGATTTTGGGAATGAAAAGCCTGCTACCAGGCTGCACACAGCTCTGATCAATAGCACCCACCACTGCATTTACTCAGGAGAAGTGGTTGTGTCCAAGCCCAGCCAGGAAGTTCTGAGCTGAGGCCTCCCCCAAGCTCACACAACATTTATTTATTTCTTTGCTCCTGGCCCCGTGGAAGGGCAGAACCACCTACCTCAGCAGGAATTCCCAGAAAATTTTTGCAACACGGTCCCATTAATGCAAATCACACCATATAACCAGAGCTAAAAACAAATAAAAGCATCTGCCACCTCCAGTTACCAAAAACGCGCTCGATGCTTCACACTGCAAAGCAACAGAAAATAGGGAAGGGCAGGAAGGCAGGAAGGAACAGGGAAATTCGAGTATTTTGAAAGCATTTCACTGCCTTGTGTAGCCAAACTTGGCTCCAGAGTTAAGCATCCTTAGAAACAGCCACTGGGAGCACGGGCAAAGCACATGGATCACTCCAGCCTGGGAATCTGGAGGTGTGGCCAGCTCAGTCATGGCCTTAAAAATCCTACAGAAGCAGCCACACCTCAGCAGTGCTCAAAAGCTGCTTCCAAAACCCACTCAAAATCTACTGTAGCAGTTGAGGCTTCTCTGTTTCTTGTCTCAGAGTCAGGTGTCCCTCCAATCCCACCTAAACAGAGGAATATTTTCAGCAAGCAGGAGAAAAGGCCTTTTACAGAATGATCTTAAACCTGCTGTTGTGAGGAAAGCTTAGAGATGGGACCTGCCTCCAGTCCTTACACAGCCATTCCTCTTGTCCACCTAATTTCCTTGTGTCCATGTGATTTCCTCACAGGACCAGTAACCTTCACAAGAAGGCCTTACACACCTGGCATTTTGGGCAGGAACAGCAGCATGCGCATTATTTCCATGAAAATGGCAAGAAGATATTTCACTTGCCTTAGAGATGTCCATGGCCAACTCAGAAGGCCACAATAACTCATTTTAACCTCCAGGACTGGCTTGAAGAAGAGGTTTGGGTTTGCATCAATTTAAAAGAAGAATTGTGTTTTGGTGCAGCTGTTCCAGCAGCTTTGTTTCATTAATTACTCCAGACAGCAAGAGCTACAGGAGTGGTTTTATTCCACTTCCACAGGAGTTTAGGACAGCAGGGAGGGATGTCCAGAGCTGCTGCCAACTGGCCTGGAGGAGCCTTTTCCCTGGGCAGTAAACAATTTCAGACTGATGGCCTGGTTTCAGCCAAGTGCAGCACAAAGAGCACTAAGGCAAGCAGGCAAACCCCATTCCCAGCTCAGTAATCACACATTAATTAATGGCATGAGCTGCTCCACCCACCACAGTCTGCCTTCTACCCTGTCTGCCACAGAGCTGATAAAACCCAGCTTTTTTTTTAATGTATTATTATTTTTTAGGACAGAAAACAAAGCTATCCAAGGGGGATGAGGATGTCCCTCCTAGCCCAGCTCCTGTTAGCAGCAATTTCAGGAACTAGGGCTGATTTCTGGACACAGGAAACCAAAAAAAATCCCATTCACTTCCAGAAGCTACTGGGGAAAATGCTGGTACTTGGCCAAGGGCCCAAAACAAGCCTCAAAACACAGCTCAGTTTTCAAGCCTGGGCTGTCTCTGAGCTCCAGCAAAACAGCAGCTAATATTAATTGCAGGGAAAACCTGATGAATTCCAGCTCTGGCTCTTGCTGGTAGGAGACAGGAGGGATCTGGCAGTTGTTTCCCTTCCTGCTCCTCGAAAGAAAACAGCACTTGGGTCTTTCTCCAATGTTTTGCACTGCCTGTGCTCAGCCCTGGAGAAGCCTCTTGTCTATCCACATTTCTGAGTCCACATCCCTCCAAATGGAGCAAAACCACATCCACGGGATGCTCCAGGAGCACCTTCATCCAGCCTGGATATTCCCCATGTTCCACAAGTAGCCTTGCACACCCTTCAGATGGGAAAGGGGCTTGAATCCAGCTGGGGATGGGCTTGGAAAAGCAGGGAATGCCAAACTCCCATCGACAGAAGGCTGCCTGGGGAAAGTCCTGAGCAGGAAAGACCCAATCCACTGCAATTCTCCTGGACTCCTGGGATGCAGGAAAGTCTCTATAAGCAAAATGAGCTGGAATAATGGAAGCAGTGCCCAGGTTGGTGATGCCTGACCTGCTTGTGAGGAGAGCTCAGAGTAATCCAGGTAAGCTTAAAGCCCTGGGGAAAGTGATCTGAGCTCACCTGGCTGACACTGCAGGAGCAGGAATTAGGGAAGACTTCCACAGAAAATCCTGACAACACAGGAGGGGAAAAGGGGAAATGGGCTATTGCATCTTAAACCACATGGGCTCAGAACCACGGAATCATTCAGGTTGGAAAAGACCTCTTAAGATCATCGAGTCCAACCATCCAAGGAACACAACACAGCCCAAGAGAAAAGGGGCACATCAAACAGAAGTTTGGGGCTGCAGCTCAAGAAGTAACAACTGAGGGAACAGCATTAAATGGCATTTAAGAGCCCCCACAAACAGCATGTTTGGAGCAAACATCCAATCTCCAAAGGAATCCATCTTGCAGCTTGGATTTGCTTCTTCCCATCCAGCCCTGGAACACAGTTGGTGTTGACAGGCACCCCAGGCTGCCAAACCCCAAACCTTCATCCTAATTCCTGCTGTAGCCCTGCTGCTGGTCTGTCCTGACTCACATTAAAGTCCCCACCTCCCCTGCATGGCCCCTGCTCGGTTGCTTCCCTCAGCACAGGGAATTCTGCAGCATCCACTCCCTCATTAATGTGTGTGAAGAACTCCATTCCCAAGCAGCAGTGAGTTAGTAATTGGAGTCTGCCAAACTCTGCACACCCAAAGGAGCATCAGAGACAGCTCAACACCCCCTCCAAATAAACACCAAACAGTCCTGGCTTCCTTAATTGATGTAAACTAATCAGTCCTTCCCCCTCAATTCCTGCTGAACACTGAACTCCAAGGGTTTAACTATTCCTCCCTCAACACAACACGAGGAGGGGGGGAAAAAAGGTTATCCAAAGTGAGGAAGGCAAATCACAATCTTTAAAACATTAGCAGAACGTTTCCTAGAGACAAGAGATGGTGCTTAGAAGGATTCAGTGTGCAGAAAGGGAATTACTATGGGAACACTCAGCATTTTTCACTGCAGAGGGCTGTGGATTTGACTGTGGCTCACTCGGATCACGACAAAGCTCTTTGCCAGTCCAGAGCTGCTTTTGGGAGGCCTCACCAGGGTATCAGAATTCTCTTCTCTAAGAAAGAAGCAATTCCCAACGAGCAGAGTGAGTGCTCCTGGCTCTGTGAAGAGAGATCCTCAAAAAAAGCACCTCAAAAAAAAACCTGACACCCCTCAGTGCCTGCCCTGCTCACGCTGCCACCCTGCAGGCTCACAGAGCTCCTCTAACACACACCAGCCACAACTGGTGGCACCTCCCTGCTGTGCCAAGGTCATCCCCAGTCCTTTGCTCCAAGCCAGGGCACACTCCATGCAGCATCCCGGGCGTGCTGGGTGCAGGAAGCAGCAGCAGCAGGGTACGTACGGCAGGTGTAAACATCTCTGTACTCCATGTGCTCGTAGTCGGGCAGGATTTTCATAAAACGCCCCGACTTCACCCGTGGGTTTATACCTGAACAGACAGAGCAGGGTGAGTGCCAGCAAAACTCTGCTCCACTGGGACCAGCAAACAGTTCCATGGATCTGGAGCAACCACGCAGGGAAGTCCAGCTCTCTCCTGGATTTTGCTTCCAGTTGTTTCCGTCACCCCCAGTCTCATGTGAGGATTTCTCACACAGGACCTGTTCCAGATTCCCACAGATGTTATGTACAAATGGCATCCAGTGAATTCCATGTGGAATCAAAGTCCTTCCTCAAACTCTGCACTGCTGCCTCAAGAAGACCAAGTCCATGGACAGCAGCCCAGGCCTTGGATTAGTTCTGCTTTCAGGCACTTGAGCTCAGTCCCCATTTTGCCACAGCATTTCTCACAGAAGCACACTCAGTGAACAGAAAAGTCCATGCACTAATCCCAAATTAACTCCTCTGCAATCAAAGAGGTTTATGGGACAGTAGAGAAAATGGGGTGACACCCCCAGGAAACTGCTCCTGGCACAGGGCAAAGCTCTGATCCGAGCAGAGGAGCTGAGATGGAGCATCCTGAAAGCCAGGAACGGCTGCCAAGCCTTCCCACTTGGGAGCAACCATCAGTGCTTGGGATTGCTCGATGGACACGGGCACAGAGCTCACCCAGAAGTGCAGGAAAGACCATCACAGGGGTGGCTCTCACACAGCAGGGGTGACTCTTTGCTGATGGATGCCATGGGTTTGAAAACTACTCAAGGGAACTTGTATGTGAGACAGATCTATTGCAGGTTATTAAAGAAACAAACTGATTACACTCTGAAAACCTGGAAACAGTGGGAATGTTTAGGAAAATATCCCACAGGGCTGCTCTCTCCCGGGCCTCCCTGCCCACAGCTATGGCTGGGAGATACTGGGCTGGAGAGTCACCACTGCCCTGAGCCAGGAGGGCCATTTTTACCCACAGCTTGTGCATAAAAAGCACCAAATATCACTTTAGTATCTCTCAGCCATCCAAGTTACGTAGTGAAAAGGACTACAGGTCATGAAGAGTTGCTGTCCCACTTGAAAACAGCAATGAAGAGCTAACATCTGACCTGGTGCATGCTGTGTGGCTGTCACCACACCAGGGCCACACAAAGATATGGGATTAAATGGGAATTAAGGGTTAATGGGACTTCTCCAGGGACATCTGTGTGCTGGCTCAGCATCACTCAGCCCTCCCAGCCAGGAGAATTAGGCAGCTCCATCCCTAGTGTAGTGTATAATAGGGAAAGACAGATATCAGGTGATGAAGTAATTTTCCTGTGGATGTTCAGCAAGTCTGTGAAAGATGGGATTAAACCCCTTCTACCTGTTCTTCTTCCCAGCTTTAAGATCAGTACTTGAGGTCACTGCTGCTTCAAGGTTCTAAAGGGTCCCACCCCCATAGACATTCCCAAAACACACTGACAGCCCCTGCCAGGCTCTTCTCCTTCAGGGAATGCTCATCCCTTTCCCACTCTTCTACAGCCATTTCCTTTCACTGAGATCAAGGCTTAGAAAAAATATCTGTTAATTCCTCAGCAAAATCTGAAAGTGGCAAAACAGGAGGAAAATTCAACTCCCACCAAAGGATGGGGAGGCACAGAAATCCCAACTCTTGGCATCTGCTTGGTATTAAATAAAACTCCAAACATGTCAACTTCCCAATGAAACCCTGCAAGTCAGCCTGAACAACTTCTGCCATCAAAGTTCAATAAATATTCAACATTTCTGTGCTCTCAAAACAGGTATTAAGCAAGATTTGGATGGGGTTTATCACTTACGTTTGGCATAAACATCTCGACAGGACACTCCTGTGATCTCCAACTTCCTCAGGTTTTCACACACTCCATACTCTGCAACAACAGGGAAAAAAGGGTCAACTCTGGCACAAAAAGGTTTGGACCCAGAGTCTTGGTAGCAGCTACTGAGATCTGATCCAGTGCACCCTTGAAGCTGCCAGAGTAAACCAAGAGTCTTATTTTTGCTTTAAAAACTGGATGTGATTTTGTGGTGGATTCCGAGACATTTCACAAGCAACGCCTGTAACAAACACACCATAAGGCACAAACACACCCAGCAAAGTCCCAGCTGCTCCCACCTCAGCCAGGAAGAGTGTGAAATGTGGGAGACATCCCCATTCCAGCTGGGATTGTGTTGCCTGTTTCCAGCAAATCACCGCTGTGCAGAGCAATTATCTACTCCCACTGAGATACCCGACAGGGAAAACTGCTTATTAGGATCCTAAAGGAAAGGTCAGAGACTTGAAAAAGAATGAAATGGAGACACAAAACAGGCCCCAGCATGTACAAATATGGTTACACTTGAAAGCAGATCAGATTGAGACAGGGCTGTTGTACAGTCAGATGCCTTTGATTGCTCCCAGAACCCCCTGAAAACAAAGGGAGTCGGAGATCTCGGAGCAGCTTTGAAGCAGAAAATGAGATTCTCTCCTTTCATTTTCAGGAAGTCGACGTCGAACTTCTAAGAAACTTCAAAAAGAAATAAAAGCCAAGTACTAACGTCTCGATGGCAGAAATCCTCAGGAGAGCAGAGGGAGGAAATGAGAGGAGGGAGATCCCAAAAAAACCAGCAGTGACAATGCCACCCTGCTGCAGTGACCCCGATAGATCTCAGCACTGAAAAGTGCCCTCCTTGACATCAAAGACATCAACAGCACAGATCAAACAGCAGCTTTCCTCAGCAGCACAAACATCTGCCAGATATTTGACACAAAACTATCTCTGCCGACCCTCATCAAGGCATTAAATATGAAATTTATCCTCAGCTGAGCATCCCTGAATTACCAACTGTGGCTGTGAAGCACCACCTAATGCTGGAAACCTGCTGTAGGAGAGAGTTCAGGTTTCAAAGATGAGAAAAGCAGGAGTTTCCCTGAATTAATTCAGCCTCCTCCTGTCTATAAATACAAGCACATGATGAGAACAGGGTTTACTGTCAGCCTGTCTCCAGGGAACACACGTCCTGCACACATTGCTCTGCCCAAGCAGCAAGGGCAGCAAAGGTGAGAGGGGCACAAGGCACAACAAATGCTGCCCTTCACCAAAAACCACCAAGGGCAGCAAAGGTGAGAGGGGCACAAGGCACAACAAACACTGCCTTTCAGCAAAAAACACCAAGGGCAGCAAAGGTGAGAGGGGCACAAGGCACAACAAACAGCAAAGGTGAGAGGGGCACAAGGCACAACAAATGCTGCCCTTCACCAAAAAACACCAAGGGAGCAAAGGTGAGAGGGGCACAAGGCACAACAAATGCTGCCCTTCACCAAAAACCACCAAGGGCAGCAAAGGTGAGAGGGGCACAAGGCACAACAAACGCTGCCTTTCAGCAAAAAACACCAAGGGTAGCAAAGGTGAGAGGGGCACAAGGCACAACAAATGCTGCCCTTCACCAAAAAACACCAAGGGCAGCGGCAGAATTCCTGCTGACTTCCGTAGGCAAAACCAGAGGAAGCTCTGAGGGTTCTCAATCCCAAGGTGGGCTGAGGAAGCACAATTAGGAGAGGCCAGACGAGCTGAGCTCGCAGGAAGAGCAGCCCAGCACAAACAAAGCATTTAGTGCTGGGTCTGTGCCAGCTGAGTCCTGCAGATCCACGAAACCAGAGCTCTGAGAATGCAGAGCCACCCTGCCAGAGCCTCCCAGGCTCTCCAGCACCGCTGTGCCAGTGAGAATGGGATGGGGAAATGCATCAAAGGGATGCAGGGAACAGCGTGGAACGTCCCCAGCCCACTGGAAAGTCTTTGGAAGAGGGCAGGAACGGCGTGGTTTGGGAACAGGCAACTGCTGTCTGTGTAAATACACACTCACCTGGCTCCAGGATGGGTGAGATGAGCCCTTTCCACTGCAGGGAAGGGATTTATGCTGCCTGGGAAAGGGAGGATCCTGCCCAAATGGAATCTTCTAGCAGCACCAAGAGTGACATTCCCTCTTCCCACAGAAGGGGCTGCTTTTTCCCAAAGCTTTCTCCCTAATCCATAAATCACTCAAGTGAGTGCCATGGGAGATCCAGCACCAACACCTACCTCCAAATAACAGGGTGGGAAGGGATTTGATGTCAAAGCTTCATGCAAGGGCTCCTGATAACCTGCAGTGAAATTTTATGAAAGCCAAAGCATTATTAAAGTGGTTGTAATTAAAACCTTTCCTGGAAAGATTCGAATAACAAATTCCTTTACATAACACAAAAAATGTAGGATTTCTATATTGCTACACATTTTTTGTCATTAGATATCCAAGTCTTATAAGAAAGTATTATCAAGAAAAAAATAATCTCATCTTAATGTGCTTTAACACTCCTTTTATAACTAATTCTTATCCTGTTTTGGTCAGCAAACAACTACAGAGAGTGAAAATGCCACAGTGATGGCGGAGTTCCACAAGTGCATTACTGCAGCTCCCCTCACCCAGCTGCTCACACCAGGATGGCCATTTTATGGGAAAAATCAATCTTTTGGCTCACAGTGCCTAAAAAAAACACCCCTCCAAATATCGTAAGAAAGGCCATCTCTTTTTAACCCAAAAGGCAAGAGAGACATAAATTAACAGCAAGCAGAGCGGCAAGATAGTGAGAGAAAAATAAAACTGGTAAGGTTTTCTTCATAGAGAACTGAAAACCCTTTCCAAGAAAGATCTGAAGGGCTGAAGCTTCCTGGAAAATTCCACTTCAGTGCAATTAAATCTATTTTAAGGAAATGTATCTCAGTGCAATAGCTCACTGAGTAAAGTATTTTTATTTTAAGGAGTTAATAGTCACCGAAATTCACACCCTTAGAAAACGGCTACTTAATCCTGCTTCCAAAGCAAGGATGGAAATTGGTTTTTCCAAGTTCCCACTGACCAGCTGGAAAGGCTGCTGGAGTGGGTTTATAAGGAGAGCTGATTTCCCAAACACAGGGACACGCTGCTGTTTCCATGGTCACATGCACAGCAATTTAAAGGACTTGGAAAAGCAGTCTCCATTTAGCAGGAGCTGCACTAATACTTCTCCAAGTGGCATTTATTCCCTGCCCTGCTCCCACCACTTCCAAGCCTCACATTCCCTGCTCCTCCCCAAAAGCAGCTGTGTCACCCCCACCCCCTGAGTGGCCCATGCTGGAGTTTAAAAACAAGGAAGGTTCTTCCACCCCAGGTTGGGAAGAAGCCCTGTGCTCACATCAAAGCCCAAATTCCTGCTTTTCTGCTGCCTCTCCCAGCATGGCAATGCCAGGGAGCTGCTGGAAGCTGTGTGTGTGCACATCCACAATTTTGAGGAAATGAGAGGATGTCTGGCAGAGCTCGTTCCCCTTCACCATTACTGAACTTCCACTGTGTCCTGGCTAATCAAATCCTCCAATTATCCCTGGGTAAATGCATATTCACAAGGCTGGACACTGAACAGAGAGGATAAAAACCTCACTGGATTATTCCAGATACCACAAAAATGGGAGATTCTCAGGTCAGCACCTCTGAAACAGCAGGTGGGCAAATTGGGAACGGGCTTCTTGTTTCCAAAGGCTGAGCAATGAGATTAAAACACACCCAGTCCCCTCCCAAACACTTCTCCCAGGGGAAAGCTTGGAGTTACCACAGAGGAAAAGGAGATTTGATCTGCAACAAATGCAAACAATTGTGGAAAGCCTAAAGCAGAAGATGGACAGCTTGCAGACAGGTCTGAGACTCTGAAGGGTGGCTGAGAGTGCAGAGCACCTGCCTGAGCAGTGAGGAACAGCAAAGCACTGCCAGGTTGTAGTTTAAAAGCCAGAAAAGGTCACCAGAGATGAAGAAAAGCCACAGACTAACACACCACACAACGTTTTCACCTCACACAAAGGGAGCTTGGAGCCTTGTGACTTATGAAAATCACCTGCACCTTGATGAGGGCACAGCATTGCAAGAAATGGTTCCTGTTGTGGCAGCTTTTGTGCATCAAACTCCTGCATGGATTCCCTGGAGTCTTCTAAGAGCTGAACTCCACCCAAAAGTCTCCTCACTGAGTGGACAAACCACATTTCCCACCCTTTTTTTCCCCACTCTTCTCCACAGGCACCTCGTTCCATACAACCTGAAAGTCAGAAACCTCAGCACCTTGGCTGACATTTTGCAGCAGGCCCAAAAGCTGCTGGAGGTTGTTTTCACCAACAGAAGCCTTTTCTTCCAAATTCTAGAACTGGTTATTCTGCATTACAGGTCTGTTCCCAGGTGTCCTGCTGCACTTGCCCTGTTCTGGTTTAAGAAAAAAGAAATTAAAGATTAAAAATGGACTATAAGGTGTTAATCAAGGTAGGTCAGGCCACCAGCCAGGGTGACACAAGCTTTAATTCTGCTCCTGCTGCAGAGATCAGCTATCTCCTATTTATAGAAAACATGGAAGTGACTGCAACCCTCTTCTTGCCAAGGAAACAATCCAGAGACATTGTTTACCCCAAACAGTTGCAATGATAAAAGGACAACAGCTCTGTCAGTCGTGTCAGTGCTATACAATTCCCCCTGCTTCATCCCAGAGCTCTCCCAGTCCTTCACCAGCAGCAAAAGCCACTCCACTTTCAGGCAGACAAGTCCTCTGGACACATGGAATAATCACAGCATGTTTTCAGACTAACCTACAGCTGAGCTGGCCCAGAGCAGGGCAGAGCAAGACATCAACAGTGCATGGGCTGAGGGCCCCATCCAACTTGGGACAGGGCCAGGCTGTTCCTCACATCCAGCACTGCTCCCATCCAAGGAGAAGGGAAAAATGGCCAAAACAAAGCACTGCAACAACAGCTTCTCCCAGAGAAGCTTCTCTCTGTTCTGATTAATTTCAGGATTTTTTCCTGCCTCTGCACTGCTGTGCATTCCTAAAAACAGAAGTAGTTTTGCACATGCAGCTGAAGCCAAGCTGAAGTTTCCCAGTTACTTCTGAACATCATGCTGGATTTGGATGATCCTCGTAGATCCCTTCCAGCTCAGGATATTCTGTGATTCCATGACCATCAGGAGGCTTTGGAGTGAATAAACCAGCAAGGCACACGTGCTGTTGTCCTGTTTTTAGGACATGCAGCCTCACCAGACGACTCAGGCAGATATAAACACACACTTAAGCACTGACCTCAGATGGAAACTGGTTTGGTTTTGGCAAAGATTACAAAAAGCAATGACATTTTATGTTTGACTGTCACACAGTCTCCAGTGTATGGCTGCGCAGAAACACAGCACAGAGTATTTTAAGTTTTAAATGTGTATTTATTTACCAACACCTGATGTTTACTCATAAAATCATGCCTAATTTTACATTCATGTGTACAACTACTAATGAGTAAAGTTCCAGTCCTTGCAAAGCACCACAAACAGCCTGAGAAATCTAGCTGAGGAATTGCTTGGAAAACCAGAGCAGATTAAAAGATTTAGGATCAGTTTCACCACAGCAGGAAGTCTGTTGGCCAGGAACTGTCCCTTAGCTGTTCAGCACAGTTTGGGCACCTGCCTTTGGTACAGGATCCTCCTCAGCCACACCAGCAGCCACCAAGGTGCTCTCTGACACTCCTCAGAATGGGCATGTTGGGAAACAGGAGAAATCACGTGCAAAAAGCATCAAAATTTGGTTTATGCACCTCTCACCTGGTAATTAGCTAAGGGCCATAGACAGAAGTGTACTCTTGATACCTTCCCTTCCTGTCCAGTTCAGTTTTAGCCATACAAATTCCACTGTTTCTTTCATTTCCTTGAATTTCTGCTGAGCTTTTGAACACTGCTTTATGTACTGGAAAGAAAATCCGAGGAGCAGACATGAATTTGATAAATAAATGTTATTTCCCCACCAGGCCTAATTTAGTGGTTCTTTTACAAGCCAACCTAGCCTATAGTTAAAAGTGACATATATTCCTAGGTACACATTTTGCCAGGATCATAACCCATTAAAATAATTAATCAGTGAAGTTTTGCAGACCATTCATCAAACACACAAACGTCCAAGAGGGTTCTGTGTCACTAGAGGAGTGTAAGGAAAGAATTAACACCATTTCATTAGCCTGTCTGCTAAAACCAATGTTAAATTATTGGGACAACGCTGAACTATGAAATCAGAACGCTTTGGTTTACATTTTCCAGGTGCAGTCTTTGTGTTGTCCAAAGGTTCTTGGATAGTGCTGATAAGGCACGAATTCATTCCTGCAAGGCTTCAGGCATTCCAACAAATCCCACTGCAGGCAGCCACGGACATACCCAAACCTTTCATCCCTGTGCCCTCACTGGTATTAAAAACAGAAAGCAAACAGGGAAATACACATGACTTCATGTGCTGGCAGCAGCAGCACCTGGCAGGATGGCAGCGTTTGGAGAGAGGATGAGCACAGCAAGGCAGACCTTGGGAGGTGGGACAGGACTGAAATAACAACCAGAGGACAGAAAGCCACAACGGTGGGAGGAAGAGGATGAGGAGTAACGAGAGAGAACTGCAGCCTCGCAGAGCAGTGCTGAGGAAAAAAACACCTCCCAGGCCTTCACATTACTGCAGCCCAGCATCCTTGCACCGGATGACCCCTAGAAAACGCACACACGAACCTGGAACCTCTCCACACCTGGTACTGTATTTCCCCAAAAGATATCCTTACCCAGGCCTGGCCTCCTCCGTGCACCACCGCACCCAGAGAGCTCCTTGCTCCCGGTGTATCCCCGTGTCTCCACGGCTCCAGGAATCCCAAAGCCCCCCCTTTCTCCCCTGGTGCAGGGGCTGAGCATTCCCTGCCCTCGCTGCCGAACCCCCCATCCTCAGGATTCCCCCAAGGACATGCTGCATGGAGGCATCATCTCCCACGGCCTGCTGCCATCCCATTCCTCCCCTTCAGCCACCAACCTCAGCTCAGTGCCCTTTGCCACGGCTCAAGTGCCACCCCCAAGGCACCGTGCCCAAGGGACCCGAGCTGTGCCCACTTCTCCACCCTGCGAGCCATGGCCCCACAGCCCGCACCCCCAGACCCCGGCTCTTCAGGACGCCCACTCCATCCCCTCCCGCACTCTCCGTGTCCTCCTGCATCCTCAAGGCCGCTGCCCCTGCGCCCCCGGGCCCCCGCGCATCCCCTCGGGCGGGCGGTACCTTCGCGGCAGCGCCGCCGCCAGATCGTGTCGGTGCGGAGAATGCGGCGAAAGGTGGTGCAGACTCGGGCCAGGCTGGGCAGGTCGGTACCGGGCAGGGAGCCGAAGATCTGCACCAGGAGCTCCGGGGGCAGCTCCAACAGGGACAGCGGGGCCCGCCCGGCCGGGCCGGCCTCGATGGAAGGCGGCAAGGGCCGCCCGCCCTCAATGCGTTCCGCCGCCTCCTCGTCTTCCGTGACGCCGCCGCCGCCCGCTTCCTCAGGGTCGGTGTCGGTGTCGGGCTCGCTGTCGGCGGCCCCGCGGCGCTGCTCCCTCGCCGCGCCACGCCGGCGGCAGCCGCGGGCCGGCCCGACGCCGCACAGCCGTGCGCACACCGCCATGGCCGCTGCCGCTCTGACCGCGGCTCCGGGGCGCGCCGCCGTGCCCGCCGCTAACCCCGCCCACCCCAGAGCCCCGCCAATCGGTGCCGCCCATCCCGCAGCTGGGTCACGCCTATCCCGCGGCTCCGCCAATCAGCGCCGCCTAATCTAGCCGCGCCACGCCCCGCCGCTAGCGGACGCTGTGCGGACGCTGTTCCTTCACCGGCACAACCAGCGTGCGCGCCCCCTAGCGGGCCGGGGGACCGCGCGCATGGCGGGGCCGGTGCCCGGTAACGGTGCAGGGCTGGGGGGCGCGTTCCCCCGCTTCCATCCCGCCTCCTGCTCGAAATCCATGAAAAAAAATGGATATTTCCTTCCCTTGGGAAAGTCCGCCTGCGGGAGGAGGGGAAAAAAAAAAAAAAGGAGGAAACCATCTTTGCCCCGTGTGAGGATCGAACTCACGACCTTCAGATTATGAGACTGACGCGCTACCTACTGCGCTAACGAGGCTCCTCGAAAAGCGCCGCCCCGCGCGGGAGTTTTGTCCCTGTGCCTCCGCCTCGCCAGTGTCCGTGTCCTCACCGCCATTCCCGGGGCGCTGTCTGAGAAACCTCCTTCCTCACAAAAAGCTCCTTTTCTGCACCTGTTTTGATTGTTTCGTTGGGTTTTTTCCCCCATTCGTTCTTTTCCCTGCTTTTCTGCCAACCAGACCTCACATTTTGTGCAAATGGCTCCTCTTCCCCACGCTGTTCCGCAAGAAAGATCTTGGGTTTTTTTTTTTTTTCTTTTATTTTGGAAATGGCTCCTATTTTTTTTCATGTTGTTCTGCAAAACAGCTGCAGAGTCCTTCGGGGTTCCTAAGCATCCTCATCCTGCTGGCCAGGAATAAACCGTGAGGGCTGCACCAACAACACGCTCACGAGGAAATCAAGTTGCTTCCACATAATTAACAAAAATTAGAGCCAGCCTCATTTGCTGTGAAGAGACGCTGTTCAGCTGGGATTTCTGCAGTGGAATGAGCTCCCCGCTCTCAGAGAGTGCTCAGCACAAGAGGGTCCCCAGCGATGCTGAAGCGCTGCCCTGAATCCTAATGGAGGGGCCTCGCCCTCGGCGAGGGTCCCACGGCAGCAGTCGCCATGACAATCGAGCAACAAATCCCCAAACTGGCAGAAGCCAGGAAAACAGATTTAATTGATGCAGAAAAGTCTGCGAGCGTCGCCCACGAGAATTGCTGCAGGGAGGCTGCTCTGCAGAGCGAGGAGCTGGCAGAGGATGAAGGAGGAACAGACCTTTTGGACATTGTAGAATTCTAGAATGGTTTGAGTTGGAAGGGACATTAAAATCATCCCTTTTCCCCATGCCATGGGCAGGGACACCTTCCACCATCCCAGGCTGCTCCAAGCCCTGTCCAGCCTGGCCTTGGGCACTTCCAGGCATCCAGGGTCAGCCACAGCTGCTCTGGGCACCCTGTGCCAGGGCCTCACCACCCTCAGGAATTCCTTCCC
Organism: Monarcha castaneiventris obscurior; assembly: GCA_026261815.1. Lineage (NCBI taxonomy): Eukaryota > Metazoa > Chordata > Aves > Passeriformes > Monarchidae > Monarcha > Monarcha castaneiventris. Next base: position 268,515 of record JAMPIT010000712.1, on the reverse strand, counting down.
AATATCCCATCCATCCCTGCCCTCTGGCAGTGGGAAGCCATTCCCTGTGTCCTGTCCCTCCAGGCCTTGTCCCCAGTCCCTCTCCAGCTCTCCTGGAGCCCTTTTAGGCCCTGGAAGGGGCTCGGAGCTCTCCCTGGATCCTTCTTTTCTCCAGGTGAACACCCCCAGCTCACCCAGCCTGGCTCCAGAGCAGAAGGGCTCCAGCTTTTGGAGCATTTCCCTGGCTCCTCTGGACTTGCTCCAGCAGCTCCACGTCCTTCTTACATGGGGGGCTCCAGGGTTGGACACAGAGCTCCAGTGGGGTTTCATGAGAGCAGAGAAGAGGGGGAGAATCACCCCCCTTGTCCCACTGCTCACACTCCTTTTGAGCCCCACCAGAGCAGATGAGATGCTTGAGTTGCCCAAGGATGGGCAGCTGTTGTTGTTGGGGCCAGGACATCCTGATTCCCAAGGATCTGGGTGGCCATCCATATGGGATGATCACATCCAGGCTGCCTCGTGGTACAAACAACATTGCTCCAACCCTGGGATGAGCCAACGCTCGGCTTTTCCCAGGCTGAACCGCTGCATTCCGCCCTCTGACTCTGCCCACGTGCAGGATGAGGTGTCATTTTTAGTGCTGTGCTAATCCTTTGGGGCCTCAGTGATGGACAAATTTAGTGCCCACAGTTCTGATTACATTACAAGAAGCTGCTCCAGGCATCTAAACCAAAGCACATGGGCAGTGAGTCATGTAAACCAAACATCAGCTCTTTGCAAATACGGCCGGAGCTGTTTTGCACCTGTAGGGAATCACATGGCTTTTCCCACATTCTGCTCAACTGGTACTCAAAGGTTCTGACACAGCTTTGGAAGGCCTTGTCACGTCTGTTTGTTTAGGAACTGATGGATTCATGGAGGGGACAGGGAAGAGTACTGATGGCAAGGGTTTTCGTGTGAATGAAACAAAAGATGTCCTGGGTGACATTGCCTGGAGCAGAACCACGGCAGTCTACAGCACACACATGCTTTCCCCTCTTTTGCCTTTCTATTTTTATCTGAACTTTATCGTTTCTCCTTTCCCACTGAATGCTCCTGCTGCCTAATCACCCTACAACCTTCTCTCCTTTCCCTCACCCACCCGACCCCTATAACCTTACCCCACAGTCTTGGCTCCGTGGGTGCTGAGCCACATCTCTCATCAATCAGACTTCCCCTTGGCCCACTGACCCCCTTTCCAGCCCATCCCAAATCCATGCCAATTCCCACGGAGCTCCATTGCCCCGTGCTGATTTCCTCCAGATGAAGAAGGGCAAGGGGAAAAATCTGCCCGGCAGCAGCCACCTCCATCCCACACTGATGCCACCCAGAGCCCAGCAAGGCCTGAGGCAAAGCTCTCACTGCTCCAAGTGACCTTTCCCCTTCCCACGGAGCAGAGTGAGGGAATCCCAGCCTTCCATCACCTCAGAGAGGAGAAACACTCGCTGTCTCCAATTTCCAGTGCTGTTCTTGTGGAGTGACACACAATAATTTTGGAGCCTGGGCACATCCCAGGTCCTTGGGGCCCAGAAGGTGGAGAGCTGGTGCACAACGGGGTGGTTATAACTGAGCATCACCTTCAACTTCAGTATTCACCACCCTGTCATCAAAGTATCAAGCTGCTGCTTTCTCCCCTATCTTACCAAATCCATTATCTGAATCAACCAGCTTTGTTTGTGACGGTAGGGAAAACAAGAAAAGTGTGTTATCATCATCTCCCAGCCTCTGTGGCACTGTCTGAGCACCCTCCTTGCAAAACATTCCCAGAATAATGGCCCAGAGCTTTCCAGTGCTGCTGTCTCAGGCAGGCAGCTTGCAGCCATTACCACAGGGCTCTTGAAAAAAGGATGGAGCGAAAGGGGAAATGTGATTGTCTCATCTCCCCTCAGCAATTAAGGAGCTGATGCAGCTCTCGCTGTAGTCAATTAGTCTTCACGCTCACTAAAGGGCTTTGGATGGGTCCCAAAGTTAGTGTCCTCATTTTCTGTAATCCTGGAAGTGTTTACCCCTTCCCAGGCTCTGAGTGGGGATGAGCCAGCTGATGGCATATCCAGCCAATTAGAACCAGAACAGCGAGGAGAGAATGATTTATTTTCCATTTGGCAGGAGGGACAGAAAAGTATGGCAAGGCAGGCCGAGACAGATGAACAAACCCTCTCTGCGAGCCCTGTTTGCCACAGAGAGTATTTGCAGCATGTTTTTTTGGCATGGGCCTGCAGTGACATTTCTGCTTTGTAATAAAAAACAAAGACGACTCCTGCCTCCTAAAAAACTGCTTCCATCCTTGGAGGCAGGACACAGCAAAGAGAGAATATTCCAAGAGAAAGCCTGAAGAGTTTTGCTTTGGTTTTTGTAACATGTATATTTTAAGCTGGAAAACAGCTCTTCTTGTCCTGAGTCCATGATTTCCCACTTCCTTGCTCTCTCTGTGGGCATTGATCTCACCAGACTTTGCAGGATAAACACCCTTGGACAGGCTGGGCTCTTCAGGGAAAGTCCAGAGCACTACAGAAAAGCTGCTGATGGCTCAGGAAGTGGTGACACCCTTCTGCTTTAGAGCAGAGCTCGGTGCCCTCTCTTTAATTGGCTCCCCACTGCCAGAGGGCAGGAATAGGTGGGATATTGGGAAGAAATTCTTCCCTGTGAGGGTGGGGAGGGCCTGGCACAGGGATGTGGCTGCCCCATCCCTGGAAGTGCCCCTGGACAGGGCTTGGAGCAACCTGGGATTGTGGAAGGTGTCCCTGCCCATGGCAGGGGGTGGGACGAGATGAGCTTTAAAATCCCTTCCAACCCAAAGCTTTAAGATCACTTCCAACCTTCCAACCCCAAACATTCCATGATTCTATGATTTATGGAAGAGGGCAGGATCTTTCTTCAGCGTGCTGTCCGTGCCACGAGGGATCAGTCAATGCAAAGGCCGTGAGTGCCCGGAGTCACCCAAGACCTCACAGCACCTCTACTACAAGAAGTTCTTGTCCCTCCAGCTTTGGCCCCAGCCCAGCCTGAACAATTTCGTTCTGTTCAACACCTGAAGCAGCTCAGTTGGCAGAAGGATTCTCCTGCTCCGGAGGGGTCAGGTGCTGGGGGTGTTATTCCTGGGTGCTGATCCGTGGTTGTGCAATCCCAGGCAGCTCACGGAACCTGTGAGCGTCAGTGAGGACGCTCAGTTAATATTTGAACACGTGGGGCATTGCTTCAACCCCAGGAGTATCAAAAATCAGGGGAAGACCTTGTTACACTCTGTGTTATTCCACGACCTCCCCGCTCTGCCTCCCGCGCTGGCGCTGCCGTTGCTGCTTGCCAAGATGTTATGGATTTTCTGAGTGGAAAGCAGTACACAAACACAACTCACTGCTGTTTGCACCAACTGATGCACCGTGTTCCCAAGCGAGAGCAACGTCTCCCATTTAAAACTCGATCCTGGAGCCAAGAGCTGCTCGCTGGAACAGCAGGAACAGTAGGAGCTGATGTCGGTTGTGGTACCCGGCAATGATGTCTTGGGCAATCCTTCGTGCAGGGGGAGTGCAGTCGAGTTTTTAGCCAAACATTCTATGAACAGGATGTTTTTGTGATGACATTGCACACGTCTGTGCGTTAGCTTGGATTTACCATCCAAGAAAACAAGTCTAATAGTCTAGAAAATGTGATATTCCAAAAGATAGCGTTGTGTTCCTGCTGAGGGACGGGCTCAGCTGTTGTTAGACCTCAGAGAAAACCCACCCCAGCAAAATGTTCTGCGAGTTCACTTTTCTCAAATTACACTTTTCTACTCCCAAAACAGATATTTTGCCATTCTCACCACTTCTTCTTCCTAAAGTTCTCCTGGCTCAAATGGTGGAATTTGAAGTGTGGGAATTTGTTCTTAAGGGTAGCCACCTTCTTGAGGCATATTTAAGATGAAAACTTCCCAGAAGAGTTATTTTAAGGCACTGCAAACAATTCTCTATTATTTGATTCTGCCTGAAAATCTCCAATAGCAGCTGGGTAATGGCTGCACACTTAGAAAAAAAAAAAACCAAACCCACATTAATCTTGAGCTGAGCTGGATCAATAAGAACAATTTGTGAGAAAAGAACTGAGGGGAGGTATTTTGATTCAGGTTGAAATGCAAGTTATTATCAGCACAGTGTCCTTCCTTTTATTTTATGGGGCTTTTCTCTCAGTGTTCCTGGTGAATTTAATGCTGCTGACAGCTGCTGAGCTCCCAGCCCCACACACTGAGCACTGTCTTCCAGGAAGGGTGCAGCACTGCAGAGGAACAGCTTCGCCTGTTCCCTGGAAAAAAAAAGCCTTTTCAGTCCCGTTGTAGCAGAAAAATGAGGGGATGATTTATAATTCTGAATGTGAAATACACTCGCTTCATTGTGAGGCAGCTCATGTGGGAAAAAAATAGGAAAAGTGGGAGTTTTTCCCAAGGGAATTGCTGTGAATGTCAGCCACGGTTTGGAGTCACTGGGTTTTTTTCACACCGGCTTTTTAACAAAAAAACACCAACCCAACCTTGGGGAAGATAGAACAGTTGGGAAAACCTGTTTTGCTTTTTGTCTTTACTTGGTATTTAGTCTAGTGTATTAAGTACAGCCAGGAGGATCTGAGCTGGAATCCAAACCCAGCCTGTGCTCTAACCTGCTTTGTAAATTTGGGAAATCACATCTCCTTTGCCTCAGGAAAAACTAGGGCTGACAGGGATTGTAGGGGATTATTTACCCCATCCTTCTCTCCCTGAGATCAGAACGATTCTCCCTGAACTCTTCTGAGCAGATGTTTTACTAATTTCTTGTTAAATAAAAACACCCAAAGGTGATTATTCCATTTCTTTCCTAGGGAATTTCTTCTGTTGCTCAACTATTCTTACCCTTAGCCCAGTGCCTAATTTCTATGGCTTTTTCCAAGCTGTAAGCTCATTATTTCTCATCCTGGTCCCACAGCATGCAGGGAAGAGCTAATTCCCTCCCGCTCTGCAGAAACCTTTTGCATATTTGAAGACGATGTAATGTCCCCTTTGGGTTAAGTCCCCTCCTCTTCAGCCTGAACGCTTTGTAAGGTGTTCTAAGGCCAGGATAAAAACGCTCTGCAGCTCCATTTTTGAAGGGCTCCGTTCCAGCGCCGTCGCCGAGTCTGGAGCCAAAGCATTTTCCAAAGCAGCGATTTCTCACTAGGGCTGGGGAGCTGTGCTGAGGCAGAGCTGATCCCAAAGGCTATGTCCATGCTGTCATTCCAACTGCTCCTAACACCTTCCCCAAATCCAGACTCGCCAACTGTCTGTGCTGTCGACACGCAGACACGGGCGAAGGCTGAGATGAGGAGGGAAAGGTCAGGCGAGTCTCGGTGTGGATCTAAGTTTCCTTCTCACAGTCTCTGCGGATTATTTATGAGAGGAACATGTGATAGCCCAGCCTGTCAGCAGATACTCTGATTGTGGCTCTCCCCAAGCACCATATGGATGCTTTCAGCCGGAGCTGCAGCCCTGCTAACAGTCGGCTCGTGGATGCAAACCACACGGCACACAGAGCCCGGAATTGTCAGCCCTGACACCAGGACGCACCTGTACACCCCAAAAATAACACGGTGTGGTTTCACCAGGGCTCATCCTCCTGCCTTCAGCCTTCAGACACAATTCCGAGAGCGTGGAGGAATTTCCTCAGCCTGGAAAATGTTTTTTTTAAAGGCACACATTTAAATAAAGAAGAGTTCTGTTGGCACAGAAATTTGGGGTTGTTGGTTTAAGCTGCAGATGTATCAGTGTTCTGCTGGTCATCCACGTGTCACCTGCTATCCCTGGACAATGATGTGATGGACAGAGCAATCATACACCTTAGGGCTGCATTTCCTTGTTAGTCACACCTTTAATGGCCTCATAATTACAGGCCACCAGAACTGTGTGACCCTGAATCACAGAATTAGGTAAGGAACCCTCATTCCTTTGTGTGAGTGCAGATTCACTCCAACTTCAATGCATTGCACCACCTCAAAAATGCAAAAACACTGATAATCTCTAAGCTGGTTAGAAAGCTGTCCTTCTCCCTGAACTCCCAAGGACAATCCCGGCCTCACCTCTCTGTCCCCTGGATTGTACAATGAAATTGTGTCACCCTATTGCTGCAAAATCATCCTTAAATTTCAAAACACGGTGCTGGGAATGTATGTGAGAGGAAGAAAGAAGGAGAGATGCAGCTGAAAGGCTCCAGCCAACAGCTTGTGTCAGAAAGCTGCTAAGCAGGAAACAGTTGGGCAGTTTTACTCACAACGTGGTATCTGTGACTGAAATTGTGATTTAATCAATTCCTTACAAACTGCATGAGACCGAGAGGTGGCTTCCAAGACAACTGGAGCACCTGCTCCTAAAATTTTGCTTCCCAAACGTAAACTCTACCACATACTCATGTCAGTGTGAAGGCAAACTGGTGACAGGTCATTGAACTTGCACCTTTGCATGGAGAAAAGTGCTTAAGTGCTTGTGCTGTTGAATGGGCCACTCCAAAGTGGCCACGGCTGTGAGTTCATGGAATCACGGAAAAATTCAATGCCAGGGTGGAGGGGACCTCAAGGATCATCTGGTCCAACCTTCCTTGGCAAAAGCACAGTCTAGACAAGATGGCTGAATCTTAAAAGTGTCCGATATTGGGGAATCCACTGCTTGCCTGGGAAGATTGTTCTTTTTTGTTGCTGAAGGCATGGCAGGGCACTGAGGTGGGCATGGTTGTGTCACCGAGGAGAACACGGCCTGGCACCGAGGCAGCCATGGCTGTGCCACTGAGGGGAACATGGCAGGGCACCGAGGCTGCCATGGCTGTGTCACTGAGAACACGGCCTGGCACTGAGGCAGCCATGGCTGTGTCACTGAGCGAGGAACACGGCCTGGCACTGACGCAGCCATGGCTCTGTCACTGAGGGGAACACACGGCCTGGCACTGAGGCAGCCATGGCTCTGTCACTGAGGGGAACACACGGCCTGGCACTGAGGCAGCCATGGCTGTGTGTGCCTGAAGAGAACACGACCAGGCACTGAGGCAGCCATGGCTCTGTCACTGAGGAGAACACAGCCTGGCACTGAGGCAGCCATGGCTCTGTCACTGAGGAGAACACGATCAGGCACTGAGGCAGCCATGGCTGTGCCACTGAGGGGAACATGGCAGGGCACCGAGGCTGCCATGGCTGTGTCACTGAGGGGAACACGGCCTGGCACTGAGGCAGCCATGGCTGTGTCACTGAGGAGAACACAGCCTGGCACTGAGGCTGCCATGGCTGTGTCACTGAGGGGAACACGGCCTGGCACTGAGGCAGCCATGGCTCTGTGTTACAGCGCGGAGACATTGACAGGACACTGTGACATTCACACAGCACGATGGCTGTGTGTCACTCATAAGAACACTCGGCCTGGCACCAAGGTGGCCATGGCTGTGTCACAGAGGAGAACTCGGCCTGGCACCGAGGTGGCCATGGCTGTGTCACAGAGGAGAACTCGGCCTGGCACCGAGGCGGCCATGGCTGTGTGTCACTGAGTGAGGATCACGGCCTGGCACCGAGGCGGCCATGCCGCTGCAGAGCAGGGACACTGACAGGGCACTGTGACATTCGCACAGCACGATGGCTGTGTGTCACTGAGGTAGGAACACGGCCTGGCACCCAGGCGGCCATGCCGGCGCTCCCCGCGGCGCGGGCGGCGGCGGCGCCCCGGTGCCACGCTCAAGATGCCGGCGGGGCGAGGCGGAGCCGCCGCTGACGCGTTGTCAGCTGACGGCCGAGCGGCCGTGGCGGCGCGGGGGGCGGGCGCCGGCACTCGGAGGTGTCCGCTGCCGCCGCGCAGAGCCGCCGCTGGGCCCGGGCCGAGCGAACGCCGCCATGCCCTCGGAGAAGAGCTTCAAGCAGCGCCGCACCTTCGGTGAGCGCCCCGGCGAGGGAGGCGGCGGGGTGGGGCCCGCCGGTGCTGCCGGCCCGGGCGGACTGCGGGGTGTGTGTGGGGGGGGATCGGCGGGGAGAGGAGGGGGCCGATGGCGGTGGGAGCAGCCAAGATCCCCGGAGGCTGCCGGTGACAGCGGGGCCCCGCGGGCGGAGCGGCTCCGGGGCCGCCCCGGTGTCCCGGCCTGCTCGGGGCTGCGACGGAGTCAAAGCCCGGCCCGGCCCGGCCTCCGGGTTTTGTTTACCCCGGCGAGAGCCCGGCGGTTCGGGACAGGGGGGTCCGGGGGTGCCGCGAGGTGTGGGGTGGCAGCTGTGCTGTGCCCGGGTCAGCTCTGCGCTGGGAGCCGGGGCTTGGGGTGCGGAGATCTCTTCGTGGCATCATCCATTATCGACTGCAAAACTCCCAGGAGCCTGGAAAACATCTTCGGCGTGTGTGCCAGGAGCTGGGCCTGCCCTTCCCTCCGGTGTCTGCTCAGTGTCCGGCGGCCTCTGCGCCAGTGGCAGCGCAATTAAAGCTCCGCTGGCAGCCGATGCTTGGTGCGGGGTGGGGAATTCTCCACCCGGGCAGCTGCGGCTGGGCTGGGGCGTGCGGCTCCTGTCTCCGTTTGGCTGTTGCAAACTAGCAGGGTATGGAAAAGAGCTGTGTAATGATGGCTGGGAAAATGAGATTAGTCCCTTTCTAGAAGGGACAGCCTCGATAGAGCCGTGCCACTCTTTCTGTGTGTGCTCAGGATGGGACCGGAGCAGTCAAAGGGCTGGGGATCTGCTCATGTGTGTCAGTGAGGGAGGCTGAAGCGCTGCGAGGGTAACAGGAACTGGCAGCGTAACCTATTTCTGCATGAACTATAAAATCCCGTACGTGAGATGGAATTGGTGGAAGTAATTGATCCAGATTTTCCTTTCTTCCTGCCTTTGGGTTAAAGTCAAGCTGCTTAAGAGAGCTTTGTGATGTGCCCACCCTTGCCTTTGCTGTTGTGGTAAATGTAAGCTGTTCCCTGCGATGAAGCAGGGAGGATTTTGATGTGACAAAACTCTGTGTTTATGCTGCCCCTTTTCTCAGAACCTTCCAAAACTGTTGTTGACCCCATCGCCTGTCAGCAGCCTCTGTTGCAGGTATTAAGTTCAGCTAGGATGGCAGCCAAGCAGTTGCCACTGCAACTACTGTCGTCAGAGAACAGTGTTTATCTGTGGCTGACTGGGGCCTGATTTTGAACACGCCACACACAATAATCTCCATGATTTGCCCGGTGTATGTTCCTTCTACTCCAGGGAGTTCTGCCGAATAACTTTGCTGTGAACAAACCTGTTCTAGCTGAAAAGTTAGTGCTTGCCAGGTGGGTGGTGGGTCTCACTCCCTCCACGTATCTTTTGTGTTTCTGGTTAATCTGAAAAAATATTTTAACGAGGTGGAACTCTCTGCCCTTGAAGGGCTCCCACTGGGCTGTGGGAATGTGGCTCGGGATGTGGAGTGGCTTTCAGGTGAAGGCTTTGCGTGCTCCTTGCCTTAGTTCTGCTTGATTCACCTGCAGCTTCAAGCGGTGATTCACGGCAGTCGCATTCCTTGCCGGGCTCGTGAGGAGGATGTGTTCCATGGGCACAAACACGGACTCATGGGGACCGAGGGATGTTATTGCTGAGTGTCCTGCCATTAGCATTCCAGCGGGGAGCTGGCCCTAAGTGCTTCTCTCCCTAGGCAGGTGTGTGTTCAAGCCATGATGCAACGCTAAATCATCTCTCTCAGAGCTGTTTGGAACATGAAAACAGCCCGGAAAGCCCCATCCCGCCAAAAAACCGGAGGGGTTAAAATCGAGTTCACTGAATCTGAAAGTAGGCAGGGGACACGCAGATGCAGCGGCCCCTGAAAGCAGCCGGGTGTTTACTCTGCCTCGTGTACTTTAGCCTGGTTCATGATATCTGTTCTATTAATATTTCTGTCTGAGGAGAGGTGAACTTTATCCTGAAAACGGGCACGGAGAGTGGCAAAAAGTGCAGGTCCGGCAGAGCCTCCAGCAGCTCCTGCAACAATGGGTGCGGCCGAGCCAAAATAAAACCTGGAATTCTGTAACACGAGAGCGCTCAAGGAAAGCTGATGCTGCCAGGCTTGGGCCAGTCCCGGGGCTCAAATAATTGTTGACCATTTCCTCTTCTGGGACCTCACAGAAATAGCACAGGGTATTTAGTTGTTAACTTGGGTAGTGTAATTTGAGGCCGTAACTGTGTGAGGTTAAATGTGGGCTTCAGTGGGCAGAAAGTGAGGGGGTGTGGGGAGCCAAGGATCTCCTTTAACACTTTCTAGGAGTGCCAGGCAGGTGCACACAGCACTTGTCACCTCGGGTTAAGGAGCAGGGGATCAGCTGTCACAGGAGAGGTTCTACTCCTGATAGTGCTGGCCCATTTGGAAATTGCTTTGCCTGAATTTCCTCTTCTGGCTTTTCCTGACACGTGGTCCCTTTCTTTAGTGGTGGAAAAGTAAGGGAATAACAGCATTAACTGTGAATGTTTAAACACATTTTTTTTTAATCCCTTGCAGAACAAAGAGTGGAAGATGTACGACTGATTCGGGATCAGCATCCCACTAAAATACCAGTAAGTCCAGTTCTTTTAATTTTTCACTTCAGTTTTTAGTCTCATGTTCTTTTTAGCAGTTAGAAACCTGGGAAAGAGCTGTCCCGAGGGGACCAAATGAAAATGTGGCTGTTCAGGGTGGCTAAGCCTGGATTTCAGGGGCATTCCCAAGGAGTAACTCTCAGGGTTGGTGTGCTAGACCAAGGTGCTCACCAGGGGCTGGAGGAAGCAGCATTTCCGGAGTTTTGCAGCTGTGTTGTAACTTGGAAGAAAACCACGCCCCATCTGAGCTCTGAGATCCTCCTGAGCACTCAGCTCTTCTCCCTCTGTGGTTTTCTTCTCTGAATTTAAATCTTCAGAGGCTCACCAGGAAGAGTAGACAGGAGTGTAGAGGCAGATACGGATTTGATCACCAGACTGTGCTGAGAAGGACAGAAATGCTCTTCTCCTGGGAATGGGAATGGGCCTGTGCTTGGGTCTCCAGGAATGCTGCTGGGCTGTCAGACCCCTCCAGCTCACCTCACATTGGGTATCACCCCTCACCTTGTCACTCTTTAGCTGCTCAGCTCCAAATGCTGCCCGAATTTGTGGTTTATTTTACTCATGGCCTCCTCAAAGTTAAAAATGCCGAGAATATCCTAGAAGCAAAAGGCACGGATCGTGTTCTGTCACTGATGAGTTCTTCAGCAGAGGGAACTGAACTCAGCTTTTGGCTCTGTGATGAGAGTGGTGACCCCAGTGTGTGGGAATTCTGCTGTGAACCAATTGCTGCAATTCCCCCGTCCCTGAGCAAGTTCACTGACAGAAGCTGTCATAGAAACCGAAACCAAAAGGTTTTCAGCCATCCTTGAGCTTTAAACTTCACCTCTTGGAGCTGCCACTGCTGTTTCCCTGTGCAGTGGGGCAGAGGAACAAGGAATACTTCACAGCAGGGATTTCCTGACTTTCTTGGAATGCTTCACTTTCCTTACAAATCTGTTCCCTGACTTTTTCACTCACCTTTCAGACACCACTTAGCCCTAAGTCCCCAAGCTCTGTGACCACACACTGAAAGCCAGGGATTTATGGCAAAACTCTCACTTTAAGTCAGCCATGGAGAGATTCCAAGCAGAAACCCAGCAGTACCTAAGGAACTTGCTGGACATGCAGTGATGCAAACTCCCAACTATCCCTGCTGGGATCCCTGGAGTCTCATTGGGCCAGCCACTGCCTCGTTATTGTCATTAAGCAGTTCTGGATGAGATAAGGTGGCAATGTCACAGGAGATAGCAAATCCCTCCTGTGCTGTCAACTGCTGTTAGAAATACCTCCTGCTTATGGCCCAGCTGCTTAAAAATACTGGGGTTTGTTGTCCAGAAGGAGCCAGCATTTATTTCAACTGATGTAAGGCTCTTTCTCTGGTAGAATTCAATCAATGTCTCTTCACCTGTGCAGCTTTTTAAGATCAACACGGCCAGACCCCGTGAGCATGGAAAGGATCCAAGGGACTGGTGTCACGTAGCTCCTGTTGATTGAAAATCAACAAACCCCACATGGCCATGGAAACAGGAGCACACGACTTCTGAGATCACTTCTTAAAAGCAGGAACTGCCCTCAGTTGCTGGGCAGGGTGTTCCTTAAATTGGGAAATGTGCAGTTTCTCTGTGAATTAAGTGGTTACTACACAGCAATCCTGGCAGAATTACTGGTTCCTGAGCATGCTTGAGGAAATTTTATCGTTAATTTGGAAATGGGAAGGTTTATACCCTTCCAAAGTAGTTTTTTCTCATGCATTAGAGGAACCATGGGAGGTGACTGGAACAGCAGAGTCATCTAGAGTTGTAGTTCTTAAAGAGATGGCCTGAAACTGGAGAAATTCCAGTGAAAACTGCTTGATCTGGCAGCCCTCTATAGCAGCACAAACCCCTGGTCAGCCACTGCAGTGTGTTAGAGGGAAGTGGGCTTGATCTTTCCTTGGATTTCCTTATTGCTGGGTAATTCAGTGCTGGATTAAATGATTGCAGCAAAGGAACCAGTGTGAAATTGCACAGAAGCCGTGCGCTGTAAAATCCCTGTTGCTACCCCTCTGTCCTGTGGCTCTTGCAAACAGAACACAGGAGCACATGAAGATTACTAATTCTCATAGAAACACAGAATATTTGGGTTGGAAAAGACCTTTAAGATTGATGAATCCAACCATGAATTGTCCATTTTCAGATTGGAGATGCTGCATTCACACATGAAGGGAAATGGAGCTGGGATGGGGGAGATGAGGGCACCAGACACTGCCCCTGCCTCTCACATCTTCTGCTTTTTGTGTTTCTCCTCAGGTGATCATTGAAAGGTACAAGGGAGAGAAGCAGCTTCCAGTTTTGGATAAGACCAAGTTCCTGGTGCCAGATCATGTCAACATGAGCGAGCTAATCAAAATTATCAGGTAGTATTGCTGGGATTCCAGTGTGAACTGATCAATCCTGGACTGCGATGCTCTGTTAATTCCCCCCTGCTGCACTTGAGAGGTCTAAAAGGAAAATTCATCTAATGAGCATTAGGACAAACCCAGGAGAGGGAGCTTTTCCTTTTGCTTTGCTGGAAAAACCCCACTCTGAAGAGAGCTGGGCTGGTAGTCTGCTTCCAAGAGAATTAACTGGTTCCCAGAGCTGTAGGAGGGAGTGTGGGGCTGTGAATCCCTGTCTAACGTGGGTCCTTCTGCCCAGGGCTCCAGCACTTCCTCCCTGGCTATTTTGGGATGCCTCCTCAGTTCTGCCACGGAGTCCCCCTCTGCAGTGGCTGCCTCTTCCCACCCACCGGGAAGGGGAGTTTGGGCTCAGAGCCAGAGCTCTGTGCTGCTGCTTGGGGAGCTCTTGGCATCCCTTGGGAATTGAAGTTTCCCCCAGTGACAGCACTGAGGCCTGGGGAGCACCCACTAAGGCCAGAGTGTTTCTGCCCTGGCTGCTTGCTCAGCTTACAGGAAAGGCAAAGGGCAGCAGCCTCGTGTGGAAGTTGTGTGGTGGGAAACTGTGGTCAGAAATTCTGCTAGAAGTGCATCTCTGCTGGCTCAGCAGCAGTGTCTGATTGGTGAGGGCTCTCCAGTGGTAACTGGGGAAGTGAGCAGCAAACCAGGGCTGGTTTTGTGTTGGTCACGCTGCAGCAGGAGCTGGTTTGTGGAGGCCACAGGCTGTGGGAGTTGTCCAGGGTGTCCACACAAAAACTCTCCCAGGCAAATCCCAGCTCCTGCAGGAGGAAGAAAGGGAGATAGGCTTTGGAGACAGGAACCAGGCTGCTCAAGTCTTGCAGTTTCTCAGGAACATGAAAGGCCCTGGGCAAAGAGGTTAACTGCAAGCTGAAGGATTTTCCCACCTTTTTTCTCTGGCTTTACTGTTAATAAATAACTTGGTACCAGCCAGACTTGGGCCTCAGCCAGCTCCAGTGATGCACAGCAAAGCCCATCCTTCCCAAACCTTGCAGAGCTGCTGCCTTCCCTCAGCCTGCTGTCTCTGGAGTGATTAGAGCTGGGCTTTGGAAGGCTCCCTGTCCAGAGCTGTGGTTGGGAGCTAAATAAATCCTTGTTTCCAGCTGCTGCTGCCCCTCAGCAGCGAGTGGAAGCAGCAGGAAGCTCTTCTGATCTTCTGTTCTTTCCTTCTTGCTGTGGTGGCAGCTCCACACTCCCGAGTTGCTGTTGCTCACTTGGTTTATCAAGTGGGAAGAGAGCTGCTCTCTGTAGACCTGCTCTGCAGGAGGCAGTTTAGCAGAAACATCCATTTCCCCACAGCTGGAATGATCAAGGGAAATCCAGAAATCAGCTGTTTCCTGTACCAGGCAGTCTGTGCAGCCTGTGGCTCCCTGCCCTTCCCATGGGAGGGAGGAGGAGAAGGGAGCAGGATGCTCCAAGCTTAAAGTCAGGCTGTTACAGAGCTGGTGACAAAGTGAGTTTAAAAGGTTTTGCAAGGAAGCTCTGCCCATCTTTCCCCATCTTACCACAGGTCTGTGGGTTTCTATTCCAGCGAGCTGCAAGCCAAAGGTCCCTGGTTGTGCCAGGATCACCTTGGCCAGGGGTACCTCTTCCCAGTCCCTCCAGTTTAATGCCCTTCTGAAGTGTAGCTTTTCCCCTCAGTGAGGGCTCTGCCAGTGGTTGCACCCACCTGGATTTAGCAGAGCAATTCAGTTTTGAGGGACAGGGCTGGGTGGGGACATGCAGGGAAAGGTACCTGAGGTTGAATGAGCTGAGCTTGAACTCCTTCCTCCCCAAACCATTCCCCGATCCTGTGCTGTGACCTTGCTGCTGTTCCAGCATTTTGGGACTTTCTGGTGCCATCTGTCCTTTGTCCTCCCTTCCCCTTGACCCCTCCTCAGGCGGCGCCTGCAGCTCAACTCCAACCAGGCCTTTTTCCTGCTGGTGAACGGGCACAGCATGGTGAGCGTGTCCACGCCCATCTCCGAGGTGTACGAGAGTGAGAAGGATGAGGATGGCTTCCTGTACATGGTCTACGCCTCCCAAGAGACCTTCGGAGCGCCAGCTTCCGCCTAGGACACGCCAGAGGCTCTAGCCTAGGATTTGGGTTGACCCTTGGCCATCACCCCCACTCTTCCCCACACACATCCCCCAGGGAAAGAACCGGATGTCACCTACGCTCTCAGTCCTTAGCATAGTCTTGCTTTAGCAGGTGTCTCATCTCACCTTGCCTTGTTTGTGACTATTAAAACAGTACAGACGAGCACCTCCAGCTTTGAAACCTGCCCTAATAATATTCCACACAGGCACATTTACAGGTCTGGACCTGACGAAAGGAGCCCAATTGTGCATGTGATACTTGCAGAGAAAGGGACACTCGATTGACTTTTAACAAGCAAACAGGCACCAGGGAGGAGCTAAAGTGTTTCCTGTGAGTTTGTTGGAAAATCTCCCTACGATTCCTTAAATTTTTTTAGTTTTTAAACGGGAAGGTTTCTCATGAGAGCAAATGCATTTTAATGTTCCAAAGGGGAGCTTTTTCTTCTGCAGCTCCATCAGACTCGTGTCAGCACTGCAGGGAGTTAAGGCAAGTGCTCGGGGTGAGCTGGGGGAGGACTCTTCGTGTCTCCGGTTTTTGGGCACCGCACGCTCCGGGGCGGTGCCCGTTTCTGGAATACTCATACCAAACACCACAGCTTTATTGTAGTTTTAGGAAGTGTCTAACTGTAAAATACACACCTGGACAGGTAACACTGAAATAAACTCCAGTCTGTTACGAATTCCCAATCCCTGTGTGTTCATCTGAGCTGGCTTCCAGCGATCCATAGGATCATGCCCCTAGCCCGGAGGTTGGCCCTTCCCTCGCGTGGGAATCGGGAGAAGCAGCTCAGGGCCGGGAGTCGCTGCCGAGAGTTGACGAACAAATGCTTTGTGGCACCGCTGGAGGCTCCGGTGTCGCTGTGCCCCCCCGGGCAGGGTGAGGCTGTGCAGAGCGGAGCTCTCCCGTAGGACAAACCTGGCTTTCTGCAGCGCCGCGGAGCGAGGCGTGGCGGGATCCCCGCGGGGTCTGGCTGGCTCCGGCGGGGACAGAAGCAATAGTGCTGCTCCTCGGAGCCCCTCCGCCTCGTACCTCCTCCACTCTTTGCATGCATCTCCTTCCCGGGGCCCCCCCCGCCCGTTTTTTACTGTCCTTTGTGTTTTTACTCCGACGTGAACTTTTCGATGCAGCTTGTTCTCTGTTTAGTTCTGTTCGTGGAAGAAGTCGTTTAACTCATAACTGACAACTGTACTTGTAATTACGACGTGATCGACTGATATTCCTGTACAAATGTTGCTTTTTTAAAATTAATACAGTGCTGATATGGATGGATTACATCCCAACTTAATTTCGGCTCCTGTGGTTATTCCTAGGCACTTTCACAGCGAAATAATTAAAGGAATTAAAAATAATTCCCTGCTACTGCCAAGCTGGAGAAGCCCCCACACAGCTGAATGCCTCTAAAATGAAAGCCAATACCAAGGGCTTCTGTTTAACTCTTTATTTTCCATACATTAAATTTACTCAGATAAAAACATTCTAAAAATGTACAATTTAACTTTTAACAAAGTATAATAAAACATAAAAATCCCAATACCAGAATACTTGACATTTACAATTCAAAATCAAATTAGCTGAATATTAAATATTTACAAAACTATTTAAAATATTTATAAAGTTACATGCAGAATTTGTAATACTAGAAGTGATCGAAGTAAAAGAAATGGCTCAAATGGAGCAGGAATTTCCTTCATTCCTAATGGAAAATTATGTCCAAGAGAAGCTGTTAATCTGCACTTGAAAACACACGGGATTTGCTTTCTGCTTCAGTACCAACACGGTTCTTGCGTACATCAGGAAAATTTCAGGGAACAAATGGGTAATTCCAAGGGTTTATTACAAGAGCTGTGGGGCCTCAACCAGCCAAAGTGATTCCTACTCTCACAAACGCTCCATTACGTGGATTTTTGCCCAGATTTGCCCATATTCATCCCATTTACAGGTGGTCCAGACTAGCCCGGATCCAGCGCTCTGAGGCTCCCCCTGGCACAGCCACAGCTCCCAGGATTTTGGGAGGAGCGAGCATTGCTCTGCCCGGTGCCACAGCCTGGCTCATCCCAGGATTTCTCTGCCCAGAAAAGGCGGGTGAGGAAATGGGATTTGGGGGGATGGCCAAGGCCTGGTGCTGGACCATTCAACTTTGGGAAGTCTGGTGCTTAATTTGCCAAGATTTAATGACCGTGGTATGAAAAGGTTTCACAAAAAGCTGAGTGTGACAGAGTTGGTTTGAATAAAAACCAGTTTTGATAAACTTGAATAACAGTTTAAATATAGTTTTCAATAAAAGTAGGGTGGAACCCTCTGATCAATATCTCAGTTCCCTCTTCTCCCTCTCTGCTCTCCCCATTAGGGTCGAGCCCAGAATATTTATTAATGCTTAATTTGCAGGATGAGGAGGAGTTTGCTGGAAATTCCATCCTATTTCGAGTCTTTCCATCATCAAATGGAAAATGCAGCTGGAACTGCAGCACCCGCTGCTCCCTCCCCTGGGAAAGGCTCCTCACTGACTTCTCCATGCCCCTGCAGGGAGATGCCTGGGGATTCCCTTCCCTCTTACACTGAAAAATCATTCCCATTCCACAGTGAAATCCATCTGGAGAACTAATTCTTTTTATACTTGCAGGACAAAGATAGGGCTAAATAACATTCTTTGAAATCTCCATCTTTCAATGTACAAAAATAGGGTTTTAAGAACTGGTTCCTTCAGGCAGGGCAGCTGGAACTCTTAACTATTCCAACACAAGCTGCCTTGCTTTTTTAGGGGTAAAAAGATGGATTGTGCCTTTTAAGAACAGATTAAGGATAATTTGACGGAATTAAGGTGCTCTGTTCGGACTTACCAACTTTGGTTGTTTTGGGTACAGAGTGGAGGGTGGTCACTGGCAGGTCTGAAGCCCCAACTCGCTGGGATTTGGGGAAGGCTCTGAGGTTGCTGCTGGCTCACCAGACTTTCCTCTGGGACTCTCGTGTTGCCTCCAGGTCCTTGTGGATTGGATCTTACTCCAAACCCAGCCCCAAACCGTTCCAAAGCGTCACCCAAACGCAGCCACGAGCCACTTGAAGAAACATCAGCCTTAACTTGACACAAAGGAAACAATCCCAAAGAAAGGAATGAAACAGTTTGCTGGAAACATCAGCCTTAACTCTACACACAGGGAAAGGATCCTAAAGAAAGCTCGGGAGAAAGGAATGAAACAATTTGCTGGACAGAAGTTCAGTTTTACAGTCCTTTTGATACGATTTTTTTCTGTGATGAAGATCAGACACAACTGTGCCCAGCCTTGGGCAGTAAAACAAAACACAACTGGTACAGAAATGACTTTTTTTTTTTTTTCTTTTTTGCTGCTGCTGCTGTTTTTTGCTGTTTTGAGAGGATTTTGAACACGCACATGTGTGTTGCAATACAGTTTCTTTAAATACAGTTTTAAAATATTGTTTAAAAAAAGTGAAAAAAATAATAATAACAATAATAATAATAATAACACTAAGTTTGGCTTTCAGCACATGTTCCAGGCCACTGGAGAGACCCTCAAAGCTGCAAATAGTAAACATGGAACTGCACGTTTTCCTTGGGCATGATGCAGTGGGACAGACTGTTCCTACCATTGTCTCGAGCTCATTAAGGCAAAGTAAATTGCATTGTCAGTTTTCATCCCTTTAGTGTTGTAGGTCTGAAGGTTGCTCATGGGAACACAGGGAACGTCCTCAAACGCAGGCAGAGCCAGCAGGGAGCGGGAGCTGGGCTGGGAATACACAAATCAGGGGGTTCTTATTGCATAGCAATAAAAAATCACTTCTGTTTGTTTGTTTGTTTGTTTGTTTGTTTAAACCAACTGTTCTGCCAGTTTCCATTTTGGATCCCTCCCTGGGCCCAGTTTGGTTGTGCCCACCCACGTTCCCGATGCTCGTGATCCCGCCTGCCTTGGAGCTGCCCCTGGAGAGAGGCAGGGACACAGGGATGGCCCAAAATGTTCCTCTCCTGGGAGCGTGGCCCAGGAAGGGGCTGAGCTCCCCCCTCACACGGCCCCATCTCCCAAGGGCAGCTCTGCACAGCTCCAAAGCCTCCTGCTCCCAGAGGATTTCCCAAATCACTGCTCCACTACAAATCCTATGGATTCATCCTGGTGGTAAAGGAATACCTCCAAGTGTAAACAAGGCTTCAGACTTTCAAGGTGTCTCCAAAATTACAGGATGCAAATATCTCTCTGTCAGACATTTTTACAGAGGAGGCCTCACCCATTTAATGCCATCAAATTCCCAGGTGGGGGGAGCCATGAGGATTAGGATCTTCTTTCAACCAGACAGGACCAAAGTGTTTCAAATTAGCAGTTCGAGATGGGTTTGGCTTCCTCTCGAGTCCTAATTTAGATTTGTCACCCACAAATGATGGACTAAAGTAGTTAACACCAAAGCTACTCATCTACAACCTACTGCAACGAAGGAGGCCGACAAGAAATCCTTCCAAGTCTTGATAATAATGAAGTTTTTACTACCTTTTACATGTTTGACTCCCACCACTCCTGAATCCTGGGGTAGGAGCCAAAGGGTATTTTATATAAAGTAAAGCAAAAGCTTATCAACTCTGCTGCCAGAGTTCTTAGTTTGATTTTTTTTTTTTTTTAGGATGGTTTAAAATTCATTTACAAAAGCAGAATAATAAGGTTTCTGTGAAAGAGACCTATATACAGTAACAGGACGTAAAGGTTTTGTGTATTACAGGAAAATATCCTTGAAGCCTTTATGACTCTGGAGTCTCTGGGACTTGGACCCTTGGAAACTAAGTTTATTCCAGTGCTGGAAACCCAGCACTAGCTAGTAATAGGTGAGACAATGAAGCACGAGTTTGTTTCCAGAAGGAACTGAAACTGCCGTGTGTGTTCTTTTGGAAGGGAAAAGAGAGACTTTTTAGGATTTTTATTGTGGAATTAAGTCCCATAAGCCTGCTGGTGCCAATTTGTAAAGGTTGGAACTTCTTTGCCTCTTGCACTGGTCTCAGAGTGACACTGTCTGCTAAAAGTGCAGAAAGCTTGAAGAGTTTTACATTCTTCTGTAGTGCAATCCTTAAAAATCCCAGAGATTAGTGCCTGATCACTTTTGAAAAAAAGTAGACATTTTACCTAGCCCAGGGGTGCCAAAGTCCTTCCGGCCACTCCTACCTTCCACCTCAGAATGGAGCTGCCCTGGAGTCAGGCCTTTCACCTTGGAAAGTCCAATTATGGCAACGTTCTCCAGCCAAAAAAGCACAGGGGATGTTGTACTTCCAGCAGGAACTGCAGCTGGCCAGCTCCACCATCCATCCATCCATCCCTCCATCCATCCATCCATCCATCGATCCGAGGACACGGAGTCAGGAGTTCCAACAACAAAGCTTGAATTTGGCAATCAAAACTGGGTTGGCTGCACCCCTAAGCTAGATTTTCTACCTAGTCTAATAAAGTAAAGCACCTTTGGATTAAAAAATACATTAAGCTTAACAGCAAGTGGACGTCTCAGTTTTGCAGTTCGATCTCCGTCGCTCTCCATGGCTTTACAGCATCGTGGTGCCAGGTGGGGAAATCTCAGTCTGTGGAGTCCAGACTTTCGGAGGGAGGGGCGTACTTCAGCCTGAACGTACCTGGGGCAGGACAGGGACACAGGGGTTACACCTCAGTCACCTCCCAGAGCTTCCCAAACCAACCTGCAGCTTCTTACACGTGGAATGCACCGAGCTTGGGTGCACGTTCAGGGCTGGCACCAGTTTGTTCAACAGAGTCACAGAATCCCACAATGGTTTGGGTGGGAAGGGATCTTAAAGATCATCCAGTTCCAACTCCAACACCCTCCACTATCCCAGGTTGCTCCAAGCCCTTGGACACTTCCAGGGATCCAGGGGCAGCCACAGCTTCTCTGGGCACCCTGTGCCAGATCCTCTCCACTCTCACAGGGAAGAATTTCCTCCCAATATCCCATCTAACCCTGCCCACCTTCAGCTTAAGGCCATTGCCTCTTGTCCTGTCAGTCCATGCCCTTGGGAAAGGTTTGGGAGACTAAACAGGAATTGAATTGATGAAATTAATTGCAACATAAAAAGACATCAGAGTCTGCTGCATTTCTGAAGTTCTCCCACTCAGGACTGACAGGGCAGCAGCTCTGCTTCCCCCTGGCCAATACCAAAACATTTGCCACAGGAATTCACTCAGTATTTACCTTTCTCCTGCTGTAAATTGCCACCCAACACCTGACACTTGTTAATTTATGGTGTTCAAACTGTTGAGACCACATAAAAATGAATCCAGGTAAAGCCTACAGACAAGGCATGATGTCAAATGGAACCTCAGTGCTGTTCACTCAGTTTGGATTTCATTCTTTAGCCCACACCACTCTCAGATTATCTCAACATAAGACAATAGAAACAAAAAAGAAAAATGGGACTAAAAAGTGCTCTTGGTAAAGTAGCATTTTTCTTTTAGCTGTTTCCTGCCTAGAATAAAGGATTCAGCTCTCTCCTGGATAAGCCTGTGCTCTGTGTAAGCAACACGTCCTATAAAATAATTACAGCTGCAAACAGGACCTTCAGGAGTGTCTGAACAGCAATTCTTCATTTATTGTTTTGGGCAGGAAGGGAAGAGGAACAGAGATTTCCGTTTCTAAAATTCTGGGGGAATTTGCAATAATGACTGAAGCTGACCTGGCTGACAGGGCAGAAGCAGCAACAGCAATTCTGCTGCAACCTGTCCACAGCAGCTCCCTCCCTTCCTTGATGTTTCATCCCTCCCCAAAAACCAGTGCCAACCCCACAGAGCACACCCGAGGCCTTGCCTGCATCCTCCTGATGGGGCTGCCTACAACCTGCCAATAGCTCAGACCATCAACTGTTAATAACAAAATACTTTTACACATCAGAGATTCCAAGACGCCCTCAGACCCTATCCTGTCCTGGGGCAGGGCTCAAGGCCACCCTCTGTCCCCCCCCCCACCTTTACCTTGCCGATTGAAATCCATGGGTGGCTGTTTGCAGTCCTGAGCTCTGTGCCCGCTGGCCCCGCAGTTGTAACAGGAGAGGTTCCCGTTTTTTTTGTGACTCGACCCGTTGCCGTTGCCCATCATTCCCTGTGCCTGGTACACCCCGGCCGTGCCAGCCATAAAGTTCTGCATGGGGGGCACGGCGAAGGTGGACTGTCCTGCCATGACCGAGTCGGGGGCCAGGCCGCTGTTGTAGGCCGTGTGCACCACGGGGAACGTGGTGCTGCTGTTGTACTGCTGCGTGTTGATGTAGCCGTTGCTACACAGGGGGTTGAAGGGCAGGAAAGGGAAAGTAAACATGGAAGGTCCTGAAAAGGGGTGCTGGAAATAGTTGGCGTAGCTGACGGTCATGCCGCTGGAGCCGCAGTTGCCGCTGCAGCCGCAGGAGCTGCACACCATGCAGCCGGGCGGCTGCGGCGGCGCCTGCTGCTGGTGGTGGTGGTGGTGGTGGTTCTGGTTGGGGACGGGGACGCTGCCGGCCGAGCCACCGCCGCCGCCGCTGCTGCTGCTGCTGCTGCTGCTGCTGCTGTAGAAGTTGTTGTCGGCGCCGGAGGAGAGCGTGGGGCTGGAGCTGGGCGCGGGGCAGCTGGGCAGGTTGGCCATGGTGGTGAAGGACGGCGACGGGTGGCTGCTGGAGGAGGCCGCGTTGCTGTTGGCGCAGAAGCTGCCCTGCATGGGCGCCACGGGCACGCTGCTCATGGCAGAAAAGGCAACTTTGGTGTTGGCTGTGTACAGAGCAGTCCGGGGGTTGATTATTGCGGGGGACACCGTTATTTGCATATTACTGGAGCAGGAAGTCTGTCCGGCCATGGCGGAGTCGGTGGGAAGAGACGACGACACCAGCAGTTTGATGGGCGGACGAGCCACGTGGAAGACTGTGCTGGACGTCACCGTGGCAGCAGTGCTCGTCTCCACTATGAGTCCTGGCTGCTGGGCTGGTTTGATCACTCTGTCCAGAGTGGAAGCGTGGACGACTTTGGTCCGAGGCCCAAAGTTCATGGTGGAGGTGGGGGAGCTGCTCTCGGCACCCCCCGACAGCACCTGCAAGGGCTGGTGCGGAGAGGACTGGGACATGACATCCACCACGGCGTTCCCAAAGCCCTTTTCCATCTTTATGCTGCCCCTGGAGCCGGGAGACACTTTATTCCTTTCTTCCAAAGACAAGAGGGAGTGCACAGAGGACGAGAGCAGCTTCATGTCTGCAGAGCCGCGCTCCGCTTTGTGCACGGAGCTGAGCATGCGGATGGGGGCGATGTGAGAGGGGCTGGGGGACAGCATCTGCATGGGCAGCGTGTGGTGGCCGCCCGGGCCCGAGCCAGCATCGTTCTGCACGGGCAGCACCTGGGCCGTGGGCCTGGCAGAGCTCGAGGGGAAATGGTTCAGCAGCATCACCGGCTTCTCCTTGTCCGAGGCGTCCAGGTGCAGCTCCAGGCCTGGGGAGAGAGGAGCTGTGAGGACAGCCCTGGGCATGGCAGGGGGCACGGCCGGGGGGCTCTGCTTACGTCTCTCGTTCTCCTCGGCGCTGTCCGAGCTCTCCTCCCGCGTCTGGATCCCCATGGGGCTGGAGCTGGAGCTGGAGTACTCGGAGGAGCTGCCCTCGCGGGGCAGGGGGTGGGCTGGCTGATCCACGTCCACTCGCAGCTCTGCGGGGACAGGGGTGGCAGGAACACGGGGGTGACACTGACAGCACCTCAGGACACCACCACAGTCATGCTCAGGATTTACTGATGCCTTAGGTTTTAACTTTTCTATTTTTCAAATTCTGTACTGCTTAGAGTGTAACTCTGAAGTTCCTTGTAGCCTGGAATTTCTGCTCTCTCGTGCTGGGCAGACACAACAAAGCCTCTCCAGGCTTTGCCTTCAAGGACAGCCAGGCTCTTCTAGGCCCAAAATGTGTAACCCAAAGCCTCTAAGGGGAGAGCAAGCTGAGGGGAACTACATCATTAAACTGGGGCTTTAATTGGAGAATTAACCGTGGTATCCAAATGAAACCAAACCTATAAAGGTGTGAAGAACTCGTGACCTGGGGTCCATCTTGGGGTCCATTTTTGGAAGCAGCCTCTGGCTCCCCAGGGTGCACCTTGAAGGCCTTCAAATAAACACCTATCTTTATTCCCTTACTCTTATCTAGTCTCTGTTTCTAGGTGGCTGGAGAAGGCATCATTACAGGGACACATCAGAGGTGGAACAATCCGACCACAGAAGCTGCCCGTTCCCACCAGAGCCATGCGGAAGAAACTACTTTTTACTGCCCCCAAAAATCACTGAAATCAGACTTCTTGCTTGCTCCCTGTTAAGCCAGTGGCTTTTGGAAGATAAAGCTTGGGGAAGAAGTAGCACAGGAATGAGCTGACCCTCGTGCAAGCAGAGCTGAGCTCAGCTGTGTCCCTGCTCCCCCTTACCTGCGGCGTGGTTGCCCCGGATGCTCTGGATTGGCCCCACGTGGGAAGTGGGGGGAACCCTGGCCACCCCACTGCTGCTCACTGAGGAAGCTGTGGAGGGGTTTAGGCACCGTTTCTCTGATTTCTCCCTATGGGGTGATGGAGAGGAGTATGAAGAGACAGAAACTGGCTACAACACAACCACAAATAAATCAATTTCTGAATGAAACTGAAGGAGACAAAACCCATTAACAATCCACTGATGCTGTGCTCATTTCAAATGGAAACACTTGGAAATCACAGCAGTGCTGACCATAACTGCCAGCAGTTAGGGTTGGACTGTTTGCCATCTGACTACAACACTAATGCTCTTATTTGTCCAGGGTAAAACATCACCAAACCTTGACTAAACTCTAAAATTCTATCCCATATTATGTCAGCACATCCCAAACCCAGCCCTGCACACCAAACCCAAAAAGAAAACAAACCCAGTTCCAAGTTTTCCTTTTCCAAACACACTCTGGAAAAACTAAGACTGCTGAAAAATGCTGCCAAAGGAGCTCTGATAAACGGGCACCGATTTGGATTTCTAATTGCTTTTTAAGGAACAGCAGTAGCTGCAGAATAAACACTTCCCTGGAAGTGGAGATGCACAAACCAGGACAATCTGTTGCATCAGTGTCCCCAAAGGGCTGTCACAGCTGCCTGGGGTCACTGTGGGACACTGAGGCAGCTCCCAAAGTAGCTGTGCTTCATCCACATGGACTGGAGCCAAAAAATTGTCACTTCCTAGGGAAAACAAGTCCTGCTGGACAGCCTGACTTTGGGTGTGCATCCCCTGGGCTTGCAAATCTTACAGCTCCCATCAATGATGGGTGGGTGGGAAGCTCAAAATCTTTGCAATAACCGTGACATAAATTTAAAGAACCCAAACATAGTATTTTGTAGATTATTTAAAAATTTGGTGTCCTTATCACAACCCTCAACAGGCAGCAGTAAACCAGAAATACTCAATGTTGTTTAGTAAGGGAGATAAGCATCATCCATATCTCCAGGTGGGAATCCTGGTGGGTTTGTGGTCTGGGAAGCAAAAACCACTGTAAAACTTGCATTTTTTTGTCCTTAAAGGAAGTTTCCCCAGCCCTCACTTACTTCTCCAGCTCTAGTTGGGTCTTGAGCTTCTTCTTTGCTCCCATGGTGAGGGACTCAAACTTATTCAGATCTTCCTCAGTAAGACTCAGAAACTTGGAAAGCAAAAACATGTGCTTGGTTTTATAACCTGGAATATTCTTATTCCCATTTTCAGTGAAGAGCAATTCCAAAAGGCAACTTTAAAACCATTTTTAAATTCAAACAAACCCTCTACTCCAGTTTTCAATTATAGAATCAGTGTAAAAGGAAAATGTGGGGGATTGGCATGAAAGAAAGAAGACCTGTAGATTTAATTTAATTAGGAGTGTGCTTATATTAACCAGTCACAAAAAGGATGAAATAACTTGTGAACATATTAAAATAGAATTAAATTAAAATAGAACTTGGTGCTATCAGTGAATTTAAGGATCTTAGAAAACCACTCCAGTTTTCCCAGTGTGTCATTTACCACAGAAGTGCAGTGGAAAATATACACCAATAGTAAATGTAATAATAAAATATAGAGACAGATACATACATTTATATTAAAATGTAATTAAAATGAAAGCCAGTGAAGTATGCATAATAATAATTGCTTTTTAAAAATAAACTGGAATATAGAGTTTTACTACTTTATTAAAGAAAAAAAAAAACAAAAACCCAGTATATTTCCCTCCATATAATGAAAAAAAATAAATCAGAAGACTCTGATAAGAGATTAAAATTAAAGCCATAAAATATTCCATAACCAGCACAAAGCTCAGCCCAAGCCCTCCCTCCACTGGAGGGCGTTCCAGGCCAAAAGACAGAGGACAAGGAATTCCCCAATGGAGCTGGGAAAATGCTCTAAAACGTTGTTCAGATAAAATCCAGCACACACAGGTGTTATTTGGGACTCTGACAATGCAAAGAGATGATTTTTCCCCAGGAATTTCCGCAGGAAACAAAGCTCACTCACTCATGTTCACATTCATGCCACGAATCTCCGAAAATCTATTTTTTAAAACAAGGAGAAGCAAATATTTGGGGAGACAAATCAACCAAGAAGCAGAAATAAAGAGAAATCAACATATTTAGGTATCTACTGCACACAAAGGGATGTCCAGGGAGCCAAGCAGAGCTCCTAAGGCAGCATCCAAGCTGGATCTCCAAGCATTCCATGAGGAAACCTAGGAGAGACAGCAGCTGTTGGACAGCCCTGGACACAAGACAGAGTGAAAACATCAAGAAGGTTTTCATCAACTTATTATTGCTCTGAGAAAGTGAAAACCTCCCCAGCAAATGCCAGAAACTTGTGGGATCCTCAGTGCAGATGTTCCCAGCGTGGAGAACACGGGGATCATTTTAAAGCTGCCTGTTTCCCCCCCATTTCCTGCCCTACCTTCTCCATGGTGAGCTGTTTGAAGACTGGGTAATACTTGTGCAAACGCAGCTTCCTGAGCCAGTCCAGGATCCCGTTTTGCTCCTGTGTCTGAGGGGTCTGAGGGCTGGAAGACATCAGCATGGATGGAGAGGAGGAGTCCATCTGGGAGCGATAGCCCAGCGAGGAGCCGGCGCCTCCGGAGTGGGAGCAGTGGGGCAGAGCCACAGGAGCAGCAGCAGAGTGCTGCACGTGGTTCTGGGAGGATTGAATTCCAGCCACCCCACATATAGGTCTGCAAAAGGGGAAAAGGGTTGGTTTAGCACGTTGGAGAAAAGCTGTGTCACTCACTGTGACCAGAGAAATTCGGGATTTTGGGAAAAACTGCCCCTGTTGGAGCTAAGGTACAGATTTGTACCTGCCCTGTTCCACAGCTCAGTGAAACAGGGTAGTTCTGGCGTGATCTTCACCTTAAACAGAGTTTTCCTTCAATTATTTCCCTCAATAATCACAGATATTAAACATTCTGCTGCCTCTCTGTGATTTAAAAAAGCTTTGGAGAGAACGGCCTTTGCATTATTAAAAAGAAGTAAAGAAGCCCAAATATAATCCCATGGAAATTTTTTCATCTTTCCACATGGAAGTGGCAAAAGAAGCCACAATATTGGCTCCTTGGAGAAAATAAAAACTGCCTCTTAAAGAGAATGAGTTGTAAGCAAGATAAATATTTCACCTTCCAGATGTTCCCAGCGTAGTTCCTACTTTATACAGGGAGGGGTTGCCAGGATCTGGAAACAAGGAACAGAGTTACAAATGGCATCAGTTTAGGAAATGCACACCAGTACAAAAAAAAAAATTGCTTTTTAAACTTTATTTCAACTCACTTGAGCTCTGAAGCTGCTGTGAGGGAGATGAAGTGCTGAAGAACTTCCTGACGTGGTCGTTTTTCACCACATGGGAAGGGAACGGGGCCAGGTACCTGCAGCAAACAAAGCCCCTGCTCTGTTAGAGCCTCCCAAATCCATCAGGATTGCACTCAGGACAGCACAGTTGGAAGTTAGATTGGAAATTTAAAAGCTGAAACACACCATGCAATTCTGAATTCTGGGAATTTATGGATATACTTATCATTAATACCAAACCCTGTTACCCCTGGGTTGTTTTCACTCTGTTGAGTGTTTCAGCCTCACTTAGGAACCCTGAACACTCCTAAGGCAGAAAAATGTTCAAATGTAAACTTGAAAATTGCCTTTCAAATGCAGGAACCTGAGGAATATAAAATAGAAATGGATCTGTTATTGAATTTCCTCCTCTTGGAGATAAGCAGCAGATGCAGAGTCTGGCAGTTTAGGGAAAAACTTATGTCACGTTTTCCCTGTGCCTCTTTTAAGGGAAAAGAGCCCTCGTAGCAACATCCCAGTGCCTCAAGGGGCCTGTGGGAAGGCTGGAGAGGGACTGGGGACAAGGGATGGAGGGACAGGACAAGGAGGGGTGGCTTTGAGCTGAAAGAAGGTGGATTTAGACAGAATATTGGGAAGGAATTGTTCCCTGTGAGGGTGCTGAGGCCCTGGCACAGGGTGCCCAGAGAAGCTGTGGCTGCCCCTGGATCCCTGGCAGTGTCCAAGGCCAGGCTGGACAGGGTTTGAAGCACCCTGGGACAGTGGAAGGTGCCCCTGACCATGGCAGGGATGGAATGAGATGAGCTCTGAGGTCCCTTCCCACCCAACCCACTCAGGGATTCCATGAAAAAACACCGATCTCCCAAAACTTTGCACTTCCACACACACAGAGGTGCTTCCCACCTGGAAACCCCACAGCTCAGAGCAGAATTTCACAGCTGAGCAGCACCTCAGAGCAGCTCCTTCCCCTGCTCCAGAGCTGCAGCAGAGCTCTGGCAGTGCAGGTTGCTGCTCCATTAACCCAGATTTGGAGAGGTTGTGGTTCCTCAACAGCAGCCACACACATTCCCTGCAGCCTCCCCACTCCTCCCTCAGCCTCTGCTCCTTGGAGCACAGTGAGGGAATGGGAATGGTGTTTGCCATGAAAAATAATCCAGGCATGCACCTGCTGGCTGCTGCCTATGGAAAAGCAATCTCCACCGTGGCACAGGGAAAATAAGTGTAAAGCAGAAGTTCTAATGAAGTGAATGAATATTTTAAAGTGTTGTTTAATATTATGGTAATATCATATTAGGATCAGAATAATATTAATCTTACAATAATCTCAGTTTGCATTGATACAGACAGGAGCAGCTGAAAAGAATTTAAGTCCCTCTAATTTTCCTAGGAAAATCATCTTTAGAAAGAGAAACCTGATGTGATATTTATGATATTCAATATGATCATGATATTTAATTATGATATTTAAAATACTGGTTTATATTAAATAATCACCATGATTTTATTTCTATTATTTATATATTGGTTTATATTAAATAATCGCCAATATCATAATTAATCGTGATAATTTAAGAAGGTACAAGCTACGGCTTCAAAAATTTCTTAGCTGTTAAAGGCTTCCAAAATGTAATCATTTAATAATATCTAAATACATAATTTTTAAATTAAAGTAAATTAAACACCACGACAACCTAAAACAACTGAGAAAATAAAAACTCCATGAAAGGGGAAAGGGAAAAAAACTCCCCACAACCCATTCCTCAATAGAGATGGGTGAATGTTCAGGCTTCTGGTTTTTTTCCTGAGTTTTGAGTGATTGTTTTAAGCAATTCTGGTTATTTTTAAGTCCAAAACAAACTTTTGCAAAGCCAGTGATCCTCTATTTGTTCTTCACAAAGAATGAAGAAATATCAGTTCTCCAGGAAGCTTAATACAGAATATTATTACCATCTGTATTTCTGAAGAAAGAATTCCTGAAAAATTGTTATGCACTGGATTTAATGGAACATCAACGAAAAAAAGCTTAGGATCAATCAGGCTCTAATTTCTTTAAAGTAATTTAGAATATGGAGATAATATTTTTATTTCCTGGTGTTTTCTTGGTGAAAGAAGCCAAGTGTGGAGATAAAAACCCCACAGAATCCCAGCATACCTCAGGTCTGATTCCAGGTCCATGTGGTTCCGTTCCAGGTAAAATGAATCTGGACCAGCTAAGCAGGGAATGAATTTCTCCAAGTTTTCTTCTGGATACAGCTGAGATAGCTAAAGGGGGAGGATATTACAAATAAAAAGTGAAAACAAGACTTGTTATTTCTACGAGATTCAAGCCACTGCCAATGACAAATCAAATATTTAATGAAATTCAATCTGAATTATGTTGGCACATTTTGAGAAGTATCACTGAACAAAATTACAGAGAGGGACAAAGCATTTTTTCATTTTCAAAGTGTTTTTCTTTTCATCTTTACCTTCGAAATAAATTCAGTCACTTCAGCAGAAGATTTGGTTACCAACGTCACCGAAGAATCAGACCACAGGACCTTGGGGAGGAGCAAGAAGGATTTGGTTTAGTAATTCATTTAATTTGGTTCCTAAAAATTCAATAATTGACACCAACTGTCCCTCACAGATGTTGTGATGGACGACATCAACAAGGAAACACTTTTTTTTGTGCACAAGGACAGAACTGCTGCCCAATTCTTGCTGTTTTCACATTTCACACTCCTCTGGATGCTTGGAAAAGCCCCTCAGAGTTCACACAGCCCTTCCATGCTGCACACATCCAGAGTTAAGCAACCAACCACGGAGTAATGGAATTTTTTTCCCTCATTATTGTTAAAGAAAACAGCTGCTTTGTAGGATCTGCTTTCCAACAGGAACGGCTCCCCCCACACAAGGCTGCCTATTGCTAATTAATCAACTCCATATGCCACGTGAAATTGGGAATGGCAGCAAAAAACCCAGGCAAAACCTTCCCAAGGAAACCTGGAGCTCCTGCTCCAGACTCCACCTTGTCCATGCCTTAAAGAAAAAAATGGGAATATTCAGGATTTATTCCCACACAAACAAGTCACGACATCCATGGATATTGAAGCGTTTATTGCTTGGGAGGTGAAGTTTAACTGAGCCAAAAATCAGGATTTCTTGGCCTGAGGAACATCAGCATGAGACAAGCCAGGGATGACTCCCCATGGATTCAAAATATCCACTGGAGGCATCTGGGAGGCATCTGGATCCATAGGGGAAGGAGCAGGGTGGATGTTTGGGAATCACAGAGCAGCCTCTCACATGACATTAGTTTCAATGACAACTCAAAACATACACAAAGTTTTTCCAGCCATCCAAAAGCTGCCAAAAAAAGAGTGGGGAGAGGAGAGGATTTCAAAATATATTACATAAGGGAGGAATTTCCTCTCGGCAGAGCTGTTACACAAAAAAAAGGGGGAGAAAAAAAGAAAAGAAGACAGAAAGACTTGAGCAGTTTTATCAAGTTTGTGGGTTGGTTTCTTTTTTAAATTTGTGGTAAATAAATATTTTTTTAAATTCATGAGGTATTTCAGAAAATACAGGAAATTTTCTCTTTTTTTTCTAGTTCTGTAAGAACCCAACAATTGTCACGACTTCTGTTTTAACTTGAATTTTCAATACTTCTAAAACAATAATGTGAACTGTAAATGGGGGGAACAATAGCACTGCCAATACTAAACTGCTCCATCCATTGACCTGCTATTCCCAAGCTCCTAAACAGAACAAAACCATTCCATAATGGGGTTTTTAACCCAGCAAACAGCAATTTATCAGCTCAGCTGAAGTCTCTGCTCTTCCTTCAGTTCAAGCTGTCGAGGCAAACACTGGGTACAGTAATTTCTGTTATTTATAGAAAAATTTGTAATAGGAAAAGAAGTTTCACGAGATCTTAATTGGAGTGGAGACAACTGCAGGCTTCATACAGAGTTTGAAAAGCCCTTGGAAAAAATCCTGTCTGCGATCGATGACATTTGGAACAATTGGGGATTCAGGAAATTTGGGACATTCTCCATGAATCCAACCCTGCAGAGGTTCATGCTGCCAACATCCCAACAGATGCTGAGCTGATGCTCTGCCCTGGCTGGGAGTTTTAAGGAATAATTTGGCGAAAGTTGTAGATAATTGGGATTCTCCTGCCCGCTTCCTTTTGGGTTCTCCTTTTCTCACCCCTCCTTTGGCTCCGGGGCCTCATTAAACAAACCAGAGACGTTTTCTGGCCTGTGCATGCTGCATTTTGGAATACTTCATTCCAGCTGGAGGGAAAAGCAGTTTGAGAGCTCCTCAGCAGCACCCAGATCCATCCCTGCTGTTCACCCAGGGTTTCATGGGATGAACTCATCCCTCCACCGGATTTGGGAGCAGCAACCCAAGCTCCAGAGGCTGCGTCAGGCCGGGGGGAAGCCACTTCTCCTGCTGGTGTGTGGTGAACCACACTCATTCCACAGGCACTGCTCTCACTTCCACTCGGAGCCAGGCTGCCTTCAGCTCACAGACAGCAGTTCCTGCTCTGCCCTTCCTGCTGGATTAACATCCCCTTTGCTGGGAAGTCTTTTTATTCCCTTTTAGACCATTGTGAAAGTCCCCTTCCAGTCATGTCCCCCAACTCTCGCTCCACAGAGTTTTTTTTTCAAGCCCTGAAGAATTTCCAAAGCTATTCTGTGCTCCCCAACCTTTTGGAAGCACAGGCTCCCTCCCTGCCTCTTTCCAGCAGCTGTGCCCTCAGAGCCCACATTGTTCTTTGTCCACATTAAGATTTAAATTTTCTCTGGCTTCTGCATTCCAGCAGAAAAATGGCCATGGATATGGATGTGGATAACCATCCTGTAAGTGTGGCATCATATTTCCCCCTAAATAAACATTTTACCAAGACTTCCTGCATTAAAATGACTTTTTTTTTTTTTGCCAGTCCCCACTTACCAACCTCTGCATCATCCACAGCCATTTATGACTTTCAAATCATTAATTAAAAACTACCATCTATCCCAAAGGAGCTCTGCTAGACCAATTTTTGGGATCCAGTGATTAAGTTTGAGAATTTCCATAACTCCTCCTTAAGCATCATCATAGCAAAGGAAACCCAAACTTACCTCAAAGGAATACTCAACATTTCTTTCATTCTTCTTGTGTGCCAGTCCCTTTAATTCCACTTTTTCAACACTCACTAGGGAAAAACAAAGAGAGAAGAAGAATGAGGAGGATATTCCTAAATACAGGCAGAAGTGATGACTTTTGGGAAGTGCCAGGCCTTGTTCTGAGAGCATCCCATGACCTGTGGAGTTGTTCCAGGTGTCCAGTCCTGACTTCCTCCCTCAGACAGGAATGTTGGTACAACCATTCAGTGCTATTTTCACTTCCAGCCTTGGGAAAGCTTCATTCCAAGCAGTTTCAACCCAAATAATCCACTCCAAGCAAAGCTCTTTATTTCCTCCTGGCCTTATCAGCCCACTCATCGCTGTAATAACACACTACACACACACACATGGAATTATCTTAATAACATCAAGGAATTAA
Organism: Monarcha castaneiventris obscurior; assembly: GCA_026261815.1. Taxonomy (NCBI): domain Eukaryota; kingdom Metazoa; phylum Chordata; class Aves; order Passeriformes; family Monarchidae; genus Monarcha; species Monarcha castaneiventris. Next base: position 235,193 of record JAMPIT010000712.1, on the reverse strand, counting down.
ACACCATCCCTCCCAGGGAAACTGGGACGAGGAAAATGTCTCCATGTTTTCAGGGCCTGGTTTTACAAGTTCAGTGTGGTTTTATGGCTCTGTTGACATCCTGACTCCTCCCTTCCTGCAGTTTCATGGAAAATTTCAGCCTCCATTGGAGTAAGGTGTAAGTAAAAACAGGATTTTGAGTGTGGAAAGGATGGAATGCCAGGACAGGTCACTGGCTCCATCCCTCAGCCTCTAAAGACACCATCTTACACATCAGGTATTTGATGTGCTGAATTCTTGGAGACTCCCACTTCAGGAATTCGCCATGAAAAACTTTATGAAGATTATTTCATCGACTTTCTATTCTCTGACAAATTTCTCCTGCCTTTTGACTGCACTCATGGGGATACACACAGGGATTTTTTCTTATAAAAAGCCAATTTACATTGGCTTAGAACTACAAAAGCAGAATTATCCCAACCCAAAGTCACTAAAATTTTACCTGTGAGTGACAGGTGCCTGAAGGGACACGTGCATGGTGCATTTTCCCTGAGCAGTCCTAACAAGCAGCACCCAGAATTCTGTCACTTTATTTCCAGACAATCACCATTTACAAGCTGTTTTCAGACTATTTTATACTCTTGGTTATCAGTAAGACTCAAACCAACGTTTATCACATGGAACTCCCTCCTAAGTGCCCAACACAGCACTGCAGTGCACAAATTACAGCAGCACCTCCCTGGTCCCTGTCCCCAGGGAGGCTCCACCCAAAGCCACCAAGCTCTTGCCCATCAGGAGCCTGAGTTCCCTCTGTTTCCCCACAGTCACAGCCTGAAGGTTTTTGTCCTGGCCTTTTAAATGTTTTATTGTGTCCTCAGAGAATCACAGAATCCCATTATGGTTTGGGTTGGAAAAGACCTCAAAGCTCATCCAGTTCCAACCCTGACACCTTCCACTGTCCCAGGCTGCTCCAAGCTCCATCCAGCCTGGCCTTGGGCACTGCCAGGGATCCAGGGGCAGCCACAGCTTCTCTGGGCACCCTGTGCCAGGGCCTGCCCACCCTCACAGGGAAGGATTTCTTCCCAAGATCCCATCTAAATCTCCCCAATTGCAGTTTAAAGCCATTCCCTGTGTCCTGTCCCTCCATCCCTTGTCCCCCAGTCCCTCTCCAGATCTCCTGGAGCCCCTTTAGACACTGACAGGGGCTCTGAGCTCTCCCTGGATCATTCTCTTCTCCAGATGAGCACCCCCAGCTCTCCCAGCCTGGCTCCAGCCCTGGGAGCATCTCCATGGCCTCCTCTGGATTCATTCCAGCAGCTCCTCCTCACACTGGGAATCCCAGAGCTGGATGCAGCTCTGCAGGTGGGGTCTCAGGGGAGCACAGCAGGTCCTGTTCATTTAGAAATGTTGCCACCTGGGTCTTGGCTGCTTAAAAATCCCAATTCTTTGAGTCTTTTTTGCAGTGATAATGTTGAGAGCCTCCAAATTCAGATGTACAGATGTTTGTGCCTGTCTTTACACGGAGAGAATGAACATTCCTTTTCTGATCCCCACAACTGTTCCTCCTCCACGTAATTCCCAATTACAGCTCCATCAATCCCCGGGCTTATGAATAATGGCAATTCATTACTTACTACTTTCTCCTGCACATTCTGCTTTTTGTAGAGGTTTGTTCCTTTCAAAAGATTTCAGTGGGTTCCTCTCACGCTTCTGAAATGATTTTGTGCCACATGCTGAGCACCACAGGGATAAATCTGCTCCCCAGACATTGCTGAGCCATCCAGACAATATTTAGTGGCATGCAGGTTTGAACACGAAGATTGGAACATGCAGAAGGTTAATTAAAAAAAAAATTTACCTCAGTACATTTATTTCAGAGAATTCAGAGCCTCCCTGAATTGTGATCACAGCTAAAATGCACTGAGTATTGATTGGAATTATAAGTACTACAGGATTATAATGAGAAAGAATGTGTAAAATGGGTATTGAGAAGGGAGATGTGGTGAAGCAGCTGAAGGATGAGCAAATAACTTGCAGAAATCCTGGTGTCAACTGCTGCAACATCTGGTTTTGAAAAACACAGCCGGTGTTACGCAACATTTGTTGTTTATAGCAAACCCAGCATCGCTTCCCTGCAACTGTTCTTACCATTTGGCATTTCTAAAGGATTCAAATCCCATCTCTTCCACTCATTCATTTTTCATCTCCAGCAATTCCAGCAGAATTGGATTACCCAGAGATATAAAATCAAGCTATTCCTGTTCTGCTCTGTGGGTTAATAACAAACCTTAAATCAGCCCTGGATTTTGTGGTGCTGACAGTGACACAACCTTTTCCTGCTCAACTTCTGGGCTGAACCTACCCTGTGAATAAAACCCACTGCACTGAATTTATCCATGGAAGATGATTGCAATTAGAAAAATGGACCTTTAGGTAAAGATTTTTGCACTGATCTTGTAAGATTTGGTCTGTTCTAGAGCATGAAATTCAGTTCAGTGTCCTGGAGGACAGGCTTTAGGGACAACCAACTGAATAATTCCTAGCATTATACACAGTTCCAGGAATTTTCTCCCAGCTAGCTAACACCACAAAAAATATCACCTGCCTGAAGAAATCTTGTTTAATTTATCAAATTGTATGTTTTTGTTCTGTGGCCTCTCACCTGCTCTTTGTGTTGTTTAACTTCTGGTTGGTTTTATTAAAACAACCTTCCTAAACCTACCCTGAAGCTTCACTTTATTTAATCAGTGATACAGAACTTCAGAAGAAAAGGTGCCAGCCACCAAGCACAAGGGAAAAAAAAAAAGGGATTTTTATTTACTGTTTTTACTCTCAAAAGCTTAAAGAGCTGACTCTACTCAATATCCCAATAAATGAGTCCAGAAGCAGAAAAACCTTTGTACAGAATTAAGGAGACATGATGCTGATGTCTTTTCAGGATGCTGAATTCAGCAAAACTCCAACTTCCCAGCCCAGGGGATCCAAAAAAGGTAAAGTTTCTAATTCAGGAGATTCCCTGAGTATATTTGCACTGGCAAAGGGGCACACAAGGCTTTTCGCAGTGGAGATTTAGCCATAAATATCTGGGAAATTCCAGCAGGTAAATGAACAGCTGGATGAGATTCCCCAGGAAAGGGGGGAGAGGGAAAACAAAGGGGGTTGGAGAAGCTCAGGGCTGTAGGAGAAGCTCCAGCAAGGCTGTGGCACCCTCAGTGCTCCCAGGCACCATTCCCCTTAAGGGTTTTAAAAATAATAATAATAATAATAATAATAATAATAATAACAATAACAACAATAACAATAATAATAACAATAATAATAACAACAATAACAATAATAAATATTAATATTGATATTAGTTACTGCTTTCTTTTAACACAAGAGAAGCATTTTCCATGCAGTTTTAAGTACATTTCATTGTATCCAATGCCAGTGGAATACTCCAGCACTGAGGCACAGCCAGGAATCACAGCCAGGACAGGAGCTACGTCATCTGTCTCCTTTTCTAACACTGCCTCCCACCCCCTTCCACAACATCCAGGGAAAACAGATCCAGGGAGCTTGAAGACATTTTATTCAGGTCTGTTCTCCTATTCCAGACAAGGATTTTCACCCTTTTGGCTGATATTGGAGAATTTCTCATCTGCTCAGTTCAGTGTTTCTGTGAAGGGACACAATTCCCTCCCTCTGCTCACAACCAGGTGTTAAATTTGTTTGGATTTCTTGCCTCCAGCTCCAAAAAAATCAGGAGATTGGAGCTTCTCCTCTTCCCAAAATGTCAGCAGCTACATAAAGCAAAAGGCCAATTCCAACCTTTCAGGATTTGCCATTCCTGGCTGGTCAAGGTCAGGGTAAAACCTGCACTGGATGTGGGCAAGGGCAAAAGAGACATTTTGGGAAGCCACCTCAATATCCCACTGAATATTGATCTTTTTATAATTCCTTCTTTACAACTCCTGGATCCATCCTAATAAAAGGATTAGACAAATCAGTGCTTCAACCCCCACTGAGAATTTGGTGCTCCTCCTGAAAAAGTCAAGTCATTCAAGATAAATCAGGAGTGTTGATTGTGGCCCAGCCCTTTTCCATAAAATCCAGTATTTCACCATTCCATACCTAGGGCTAGAGGTTTTCCTTTGATTAAATCCCTGGATGCAGGCTCAGTTTGTGTGGGATGTAGCACGGAAATGCCACTCTCCAGGTGGCAGAATCTGAGTCTCCTGAAACTGGGTTGAACATCTTGGTTTGTGGTACTTGACCAAAACCAGGAGAAAGGCTGCAAGTTATTTTTAAGCTGGAAAAAAAATTCCTAAGTAAAATCCTTTCTATAGGATGCCATAATCATAAATTACACCTCTGGATTAAAAGATTTATTAAATTCTCATTCATGAAGTTGCACTTTCGTGGAAAGAGGCATCAAACACCACAACAGCAACTGAGTTTGTGCTGAAAAAGTGGAATAAAAGGGAACTCATCAAATCCTTTCCACATCCCTGTTTACACAGAAGTGGCAAGAAATGCAGCACCAACCACTTTCACAAGGCCTCTCCCCTTGATGTGCTAAGAAATGCTTCCAAAGCAGCATTACCCAATTCCTGCTGCCCAACAGATGCCAAAATCTGGGAATAAAATCCCACAGAGGGTCCCCACAAACCCACCAGGATTTATATTCCCATACATACAGACAGGAGAGAAGGGAAGCAGAAAGAAGAGTTTACCAAGCATATTCATGGCAATAAAACACCAGAAATTAAAGGGGTTTGTGGGGTTTTTGTTTGGGTTTTTTTATTGCTTCTAAATATCAGCTTAAGAGAGGTTTTTTTGGCTGTTTTACAGAGAACTTCCTGCTTTCACTTTTCTAATCTTTCTAAAGCTTTTTATCCAGGTTATGATGGGGAATGAAAAAAAATCAGGATACCCTCTTGTTCCCAGCACACACATTGATCCTCTTCTGCACAAACACACAAGGACTACGATTTCTCATCACTAAATTTGATTTCCCTGTCTCCTGCTTCTCAAAACTTAAATTATCCTATAACTGGAATATTGAAGGCCTGAGGAAATCCTGCAGATTCAAATAGTAGGTTTTGAGTCTGTAGGATGAGGACTGAGATCTAAGTACAATCAGCAGCTTTCAGGGTGCCAAGAAGTTGGTGTTGGTGCTATCCCAGGATCATTTTGGTTGGAAAAGAGCTCCAAGGTCATGGAGTGCAAGCTGTGACTGATCCCCAGCCCACAGCACCCAGTGCCACATCCAGTCACTCCCTGGACACCTCCAGGGATGGGGACCATGTTCCAGGAGCTCAAATCAGGTCAGTCTCATGTTTATTTACTAAAACTCCTTTCAATAAACCCCAAAATGACAATATTATCTTCTAATAGCTCTGTCACTAAAGCCAAGAAGGAGCTGGCACTGCTGATCTGTCCCTGGGATGATTTCAGAGGAAGATTTCCCTGGAAGAGCATCCCAAAACCTGACTTCAAACTTCCAACCTTGCCTCCAGCAGGCTCTGACCTCCCCACCAAATCTGGAGAAGATGCCACTGAAACCATTCAGCTTGAACTCTGCTCTATTCCCCAGGCAGCAAAAAACACACCTTGGCTTGTTCCATGACACATTAACTCCTGCACAAACCATTCCTCCCTGCAGATATCGAATCTGCATCAAGTGATGGGCCAGAGTCCAAGTGCAGGAGGAACAGGAGGTGCTCTCTGCTGTGGGAGGGCTGGAGGTACAGAAACTGCTGCTGGGGAGGCAAAGAACATCAAATACACTCTTCAGTGGAACTGCAGCAAACAATTAAAAGGCATAATTAACTTCATTGATGAGCCATGAGCTTGTCTATGGAGATACCAGAGGGGAAAATGCTCCCACACTCAACAGCATCCAGAAGTGTTTCAAGTATTCCCTTAAAAGGGAGGGAAAACAGGCAAAGAAACAAATGCTTCTTTTTGAAAATCATCTGATTTTGCTACTTCTAGAAAAGGCAAATGTAGGAATAGATCACTCTGCAGTTCATTGCATTGACTTGTCACGTGAAAATGACCTTTTGTTATTCCATTAGTGAGAAGTGACATCTCTGACCTCTCCAGGAGGATAATTTATAAAGATATTAACCTGTTTTCCCATCCTGCAGTGGTTATGGATGGAGAAAACACCATGTGAAGAGGCCTAACTGGGACACTGAAGTGATCCCAAATACTCTCTGTGAATACAAAGCTGCTGCTTGCTAAGGAATCCTTAAATTGAACGTTGAGATTGAAGAAATAAATGTTTAAATTTAAAATCGTTCAAGTTCTACAGAAAAAGGAAGATCCAATTCGAGTTGGACTCATTTGGATCCTGCTCAGCCTCATAACAGGATCCAGGTCCAGCTTTCTGCTGGTATCCCTTAAAACTAAAAGTGGATGAGCAGACAACAGCTTTTCCATGGAAAAGGAAGGTGCAGCTGGGAAAAAAACCTTGTAAGCAAACAGAGCAGTTTTACTAATTAGCAAGAAAGTTTTCTGGCTGGCTGCTCCTCCACAGGAAAACCCTGGAAATTAAAAGTTTCACGGACAGAATGAAAAACTTCTGACAGCACAGGAAAAGCTCTCAGAACTGGCATTTTCCTGCATGAAAAATAAGGGTTCTTCCAACATACAGAATATTTAAGATCCAAACCAACACATGAGTTCAGGTGACCAATCAATCTTGCTTTAATTGAAGAGCAAGGCTGGAGCCTATGAAGTGCAATATTCCACAGGAAATAATTACGCAGCTTTTTTTTTAAAAAGCAAGGCCATGAGCTGAGTTTTGGCAGGCCAGAAGCAGCAATAACACACTGGGATTGTAGCACTCACCCCAATCAAATGAGGAGTTTTCATGTCCCTGCTATTTCCTCACTGTGGCTGATTTAAGCTGCCAACTAAGTGACCTTCTTATGTTTCTCCAAAACAGACAGATATTTTTTAAAAAAAGCCTCTATATCTCAGCTTTTAACTGAATTCATGCATTTTTGGAGTAATCCTGAATGATCCTGTCAGCACTTCAGCCAACCACAAAAGTCAATCAACCTAAAGATGGGTTGTGCAACTTCCCTGGATTCAAAAGCTTCACTAAACCCCAAAGTGCCTGTGCTGGAGGCTGGAAAAAACTCCCATCTGGACAGGAAAATTTAAACCCTGAAGAGCCACTCAGCTGCTTTGAAAAAAAATCGTGACATGGCTTCAAACACTGTTTTGAAGGGTTTTCTTCCCAAATCCTTGAGGCCAGGAGCACTTTGCATCCCTGCTGCCATGGCCACTGAGCACACGACTGCCTGACAAGTCACCTTTTTTTTTTTTCTCTTCTGAGGCCAAAAGAAGCTTTTGCAGAATAAATTACCCAGAAAGGGCTGCTGGATTGGCTGGATTTGTGAAATAGCTCCTCAATCTGAGCACCAAAACATGGCACTGAGCAGTGCTGGGCCTAGGAACATCCACCAGGATCTGCTGCTGAGATGTGGAATGGTGCTCTGGGTGGGAAAAGTTATGGGATAGAGCCAGGAAAGGCTGCAAGAGTTTGACATGAGGGACAACCCAGCAATATTTTCATTAATTCAAACAGCTCTAACCAAGCATAGCAGCTGATATCTTCAGGATATCAGGCAGAACATGGGGAAAAAGGAATCCTGGAGGATGGGGTTTAACACCATGGTATGTTCAAGCAGGATTTTAGGTAAATACGTGAAACACTGAAGGTTTAAAGGTATCCTACAACGAATTCAGAGATACTGGTCACAGTGAGAGTCTAACACGTGCTCAGATTTTGTGCCTTGGGGGCTGCATTTTTAAAAGATTGCAGGAATTTCATTTGCACGCTGTATTTACTGCCTAATTCCACCTGGAACTGCAGCTAATCAACTATTTGCATACAAGTGAGAAAGGCACGTGTAAGTTTTGAATGCAGCTCTGCTCAGGGATGCAGCTCAGTGACTCATTTTCCTTCTCCCAGTTAGCTCAGAAACATGGAAAAGAATTCCTGCAAAAGTGCCCAAAATTCCAAACTCTGGGGTGAAGGGCAGCTTCAGTAACCATCAATATCCAGCCTTGTACAGGCAATTTAAATAAGCAGGCTGCCTGTGTTGAATTTATCTAACAAAAACATCTCTGAAATCAAGAGAAATGTTCAACTTCAGATATAAATAATTTTACTTTCTGGGTAAGCAAGACGCAGTTGTATATTTAGTCTGGTCTTATCTGATGGAGTGCTTATTTTATTTACTATTCTTAGAGCACTTTTAAACAAAATGTTGGCTTTGTTTCTCATTCTTAAGAGAAGCTTTGCTCATCACAGAGAAATCTCCTGCTTTTCCCCAGAAAGGATTTTCTCTGGCACATAAAATTCCCTGAGCCCCCTCAAACCCAAGGTGAGCCTCATGATTAATTCTGACCTGAATGTTGTATTCACCTACAAAATTCCACACGCAAAGTCAGTTTTCCATGGAAAACTTTACTTTTTGTGCTAAAGTTCAGCAAAGCCCAGAAACCCCAGACTTCCCTAAATCCCAAAGATCACCAGAGGAACAAACCCAGCTCAGGCAAAGCCTTTGAAGTTTGAGGTCTGCACGGAGCAGCTGCTTACCCTGAGCTCAGAGAGAGGATTGAAACCTCAGAAAGGAAACCAGAATGGGGAAAAAAGGGACACATTCAGGTGCTCACCACAGCTGGGGATCTGAGCTGGTGTTTGCTCTGAAGTTCAGAGCAGTGTCCTAAATACCAATGGACAAATTGAGCCTCACAGTGACACACAGTGAAATAATGCACCAAAGCACCTTTGGGTGCAGCTTCAACTAACTACAAACCACCTCTGCTGGAAGCGAGCTAAGGCTGTTACTACCCATTAGTTTTCCTTCATCACCCACGATTTTATTCACTTAATGAATGAATAAAACTGATTTAAGACCACTTAGCTAACCATAATCCACTGCTGCTCTATGAAAACACCCCATCCCTTACTGCATAAACCCAATCCCAACTGCATCCCGTGAGGATTTGCCCAACACAATTGAAACTTTTAGAGCCCCCAAGGCAGGAGCTGAGTGCTACATACATAAATATACATTTCTCCCAGCACAGGCTGGGGTTTGTTTCACAGCCTGAGGGTGCAGTTTGTAACCATATATCGGCATGGCTGAAGCCCAGAGGGAGGGGACGAGGCTGCAGCTGTGCCCTGGCTCGAAGGGCATCTGGTGCTAAAACACCACAGCCCCGGGATCAGATGGCTCCCAAGGATTCCTAGCCCTACCCAAAGGAGGGAAGAGATTCCAACTCCGGAGGAAATGCAGCATTTCAGTCTCCAAGGCAGATGAAGCGAGCAGCTTGCCTGCTTTGGAAGGGCTGCTCCAGGCCAGCAGGGTTTAATGCTCCTGTAAATAAGCACGTGCTGTTTGCTGCATTTTTGAGACTGGGCTCAGCACTGGAAACTCATGACTAAGGCTGCAATAACAAGCAGCAGCAAGGACAAAGTCGTGTTATAGCAGCTTCAGTTTTTTATTTTCTAAGGAATTACAGCCTTGTTAACAGCAAAAAAAAAAAAATTCTCTTAGCACGCTATGTAAAAACACCAGACTAAGGGACTCATGTGGAATAGAAAAATCCTTGAGTACAAACAGTCTTGCCAAGAGCCACAAACACATTCAAATCCTCAGTTCAGTGAGAAACAAATATCCCTGCACAGCCAATTCTGTGAGGTTCCCCTTTTGTGGCAATTTTCGTGTCTCTGTTCTCAGGCTTGAATATTCTTGTTCCCTTTTCTACTTTTGTACAACTCATTGTTCCTTCTTTCTGGATGCCAGACAAGATTTGACCAGTGATTCAAAGAGAAGTTCAAATTCAGCAGTTAAACTGATTTGAAGACACTACACAACTATTGGACAACTGTAACACATCTATGAGGCAAATACAGGAGGGAAAAACCCAAAGGAGATTTTATGAATATTTGCCAGGGCAATGAGAATGCCCAAAAACTGAGCTAAAAAGAATGGAAAAAACACCAGACCTCATCCACTGAAAACCTCCATGCCCTGAAGCTCTGAAACTCCACACTTGCCAGTAGATCTTTTAGCAGGGCCTACAGAACAAAACAAACCCCACTTCTAGCAAAAGTTAGTGTTTAAAGCTCTAGGTTCCCACTTCTTTTGCAATAGTTGGATATTCAGCAAATCCCTGAACTATTTAACAACAGGAACAGGAAGGAATCCAAACTTGGAGCTCTCCAAGCCACTGAGACCTATTTCATACCTGCTGGTTTTGCAGACAAATTCACTTATTACGCTTTTCCTCGGGCCTGTTCACAAGGGTGTGATTGTAACCAGCTCTGCTGGAATGATACACCTGGAATAATTCACCCCCAGGAGTGGAAAACACAACAGGCAGAAAACTCCAAAGGCCCTGGTGTGTTTTCTGCCATTTCCTTTCAGCTGGGGATATTAATGATGTAATTTTAGCAGGGCTGCCCCTCTGAGTGATGGTTAAAAATAGCACCCGCACCCTCCACTGATGAAATGCATCCACTCCAGGCAGGGAAAGTCGTGCAGCACAGCAAATCCTCTCCTTCTTTTTTTCCAGGGAGAAATAAAAGAACAAATCAGAAAGCAAATGAAACGTTAACCTTTTAGCTTAGCATTTCTGTGCACCCAAGAAAAGAAAATTTACTTTAATCAAAAGTATTGTCTTGCATAATTACAGCCTGTGACTCTCCAGCTTAAAAGAACAAGAGAAAATGAAATTAGAAATGAAAATTCAAAGCACTAAACAATGCCAAAGTTGACTATTTGTCTCCTCTACTTGTGTGGCACAAAGGAACAGATCTACCATATGGATCAGAGCCTCAATTCCATGAAATGCTGTAGGGAAGTACAAGGGACCGTGTTCATTTGGGTTTGGGGCAGTATCACCCCTCCAAGTTCTCCCAAGTCCCACTGTCTGCAATCCCCAAACGAGATTTCTCCATTTACTCCCTAGAATCAATCCAAGAACAGCTCCAGATGCTTCCCTTCCCCAACAGCTGTCCAGTCTCTTCATCCAGGTCTCAGGATCTGGCATTTTCCAACACATGCCATTTATCAAAAGTGCATTAAGCTGCCATTAAACACAAGAACACAACTTCCTTTAAACAACCCCAAAATAACTGAATTCATGGACAGAATTCCACTGCTTTGACTCTTCTCAGCTTTGCTCTTTCACATTATGGAATGGTTTGGGTGGGAAGGGATCTTCCTTGAGCACCTTCCACTGATCCAAGCCCCATCCAGCCTCACCTTGGACACTTCCAGGGATCCAGGGGCAGCCACAGCTCCTCTGGGCACCCTGTGCCAGGGCCTGCCTATCCTCAGAGCCATTAAATCCTTCCTAATACCCAATCCAAACCTATTTTCCTTCAGTTTAAGCCATTCCCCCTTGTCCTGTCATTTTAGTTCCTGATGGAGCCCCTCTCCAGCTTCACTGCAGCCTGAACAGCCCCAATTTAATTTATTTATTATTTCCAATTCCCAATATCACCCATTTCTCCAGTCCTACAATATTTGCTATCTTTTCCCTCCTTCAGTCTGATTCTTTCCAAAATTTCAGCCTCCCATGTCTGCAGAGAAAAGCCCCCCTGTGAAAATTCTAATGCTGACGTCAAAGGCAAGCAAGAAACCTCAGATTTATTTTAAATACCCAGCAATTTTCAGGTCTGGACCCAAAAATCTCTGAGAGATGACACCATTTTAAACTTGTATATTTAGATACCTGTAAAAACTCCAGCTACCTATTGAAAAAATTACTGTACTTTAAGCCTATTACCCTCAGCTTTTGGAGGCAAGAATTCATCTAAATGGAAAGGGAGACGGAAATGAAAAATGTGCTTTGGAAAATTGGGAGATTTAGGAATAAACTGTTAAGGGAAGGCAAGGAACATTTACCAGCCAACAACTAACCAGCTGTAAAAGCTTCCTAAGCATGACATGCACCAGAAAATTGCCATTTAGTCATTAGTACAGTGGTGACAGTACATAAAATGGGCAGGGACCTGCTGGATTTCTAGGAATACATGTGAATCACTCCTATTTTCTTCTTTAAAGTGGCAATTTTTATCCAATTTCGTTTGGATAAGCAAGCTATTTCTTTTCAATTCTTCCCTGAATTCTTGCATGCCTCTTGTTTAAGGTGGCAGTAAAAATGGGCTATTTCAGAAGAGGCATTCCCAGATGTTCCAGGGTGCTGCATTCTGAAGGCACGAGGAACAGCTGAGCATTTCTGAGCATTTCTGAACATTTCTCACATCCCTCACTCAATCTGCAGCCAGCAGACAAGGGAATGTCCAGCCCCAAGGAGCCATTTCCCATCAGGCTGCAGCAGGAATGTGCCAGGAGGCAAAAATCAGCAGTTAACATTCACCTTCTTGGGTGTTTTTTGGGGGGTTTTAGAGTCTTCAATTACATATTTGTTATCCTTCAGTAGTTTCTTAAAAGTCAAATTTCACCTCCTGCCTTTAATTAAGGATTTTCAGTAAAAATGCAGGTTTAAGCATTAGTTCCACCACAGGAAAAGCTCTCCCAACACCTTTTTTCCTGCCTCAGAAGATGGGCTGCATGAAGCCATTACCATTAAGATCTGAGAAAAACTGCTTTTCACCATTGAATGCAATTTTAATTAAAAGCTGAAGTTGCTTTGTTGTTTCCATTACAAGGAGAAGGTCGTGCTGCTGCTTCCAGAGCTGTTGAGGTAATGACCATTAATTTCACCTTCATTAACAACTCCTGTGCCACTGAAGGCACTTCCAGGACTCCACAGACATGGACTGGGAAATGGGAGAATCCTTCCAGGAATTCTCCTCCTCCATGTGGCCTCCTGTGCTTCTTGAAAGCCATGGAAAAAGGTAAATAATATTAAATATGAATTTATAATCTCACAGTAGATATTGATGACTACACTGTCCTTATCCAAGATCAGGAATGTGCCTGAGGTAAATTCTTGACACAGATGGATTTACCAGCATCCTATTCCTACATCTGAAATTTTTCAGAGTAGCTTGACTAAATTAATTATAAACAAAAGTATTATCCAACTCCCACTGAAGCCAAACTGAAAGGACTTCAGAGTACTCCAAATTAAGTGTTCTTTGTCAAATCCTATTGTAGCAGAAAACTGCTCATTTCCTAATGTTTAATAAGGAAATTGTATTGCCCAGCACACAAATCCTTATTTGACACAAGGATCAATAAAAGCAAGATGAGTGATGGGGCTCTGAGCGACCTGGGCTAGTGGAAGGGGGCAGGGGTAGAATGAGATGAGCTTTAGGGTCTCCTCCAACACAAATTCTGGGATTCTATGGATTACCAAGGAGCAAAGCCTTATTTCCCAAGGACCCATGCTGTACCTCAGCTGTTCTTAGCTCTCCTGGAGGAAGCATGAATGAGTCTCTTCTGTCCAGACACAACTGTAAATAAAATCTCTAAATAGCTCTGTCAAATCTGAATGAATTTAAATCAACAGGCTCAGCAGTTAATTAGGTAGGGACCACCAGCTGCCCAAACAGAGTGATTCCACCTCTTCACTGAGGAAAAACAAGCAGGAAGTCCAAACAAGACTAAAGTGAGGGAACCACTCAGCAGCTTCAGGATCAGGCCCTGAGGTAAATGCTTGATATCCATTATTTTAAGGGAATATCTGATCAAGGCATATGGTGTAGACACAACTAAAACTGCCCAGAGGAAATTAAAGAATCCTCTGTGATATGAACTCCAAAAGAGCCACTGATCACACACAGAGCATCACTTTCCACTGCAGCTCTTGGCCAAGGGGTGAGCTGGGAGTCGTCCCTGTGGAGCACAAAGGGAAGGAATCAGGGCTGTGGATTCCAAAGCTCAGCCAGGAGCATTTCCAGATTGGCACAGAAAGGTTGTGACAGTTGTTGCATGAGCAGGCAGCCAGGAGCCAACTTCCCATCCAGTTAGAGGAGTGTCCATGCTCCCTCCTCTCCCTTTCCATCCTGTCACAGCCATCCCAGATCTCTCCTGACAAGGCTCCTTACAGGAAAAAGGAGGCACCGAGGGTGACAAAGAAATGCTGACTGCAACCTCCAGAGAGGATAAAAGTTAACTTATTAACAGTTGACAACATCAATTTGCCAGAGTCCAGAAGTGAGGAACTCCACTCCCAGCTCTACCCCAGCTCAAGGATGAGCCACTCACCCGGGCTTTGGGGACATAAAATGGGCTTCTGTAAGCAGAGGACAACTGAACTATCAATAAAAACTTGAGGTGAAATGCAACGTTTCTGATGGTTTTTTAAACCCTAAACTTGAGTATTGTCTTCATTGCAAAATCAAACCTCCAACCTGAACTGACCTCCCAGCTCCAGATTGAGCAACGTGATTTATGCATCATCGAGAAATTCCTTAACATACAATAATCTTCTAGCACGGGGGAAAATATGCAACATCAAAACACGTTTTTTGGAGCACACTAATCCTCGGGTTTGACTTCTAGAATTCACTCTAAATACTTGATACTCCTCAAAGAACTCGTGTGGCAGAGACAGAAGGTCAGGAAGGCGGTGCCTGGTGTGTGATCTCAACCTACAGTGCTCAAGTTTTAGAAGCAAAGCTCTCCCTTCAGAGGCAAAATGAACAAGGACATACACAAACAGCTGAAAAATTATATACAGTTGGGACAGGGAGATTTTTCCTGAAGGATTATCATAGCCTAAATATTTCTTTAAGCCCTACCCTACCAGTAGTTGACCCAATATTGTTTGAGATGATGTCGTTACTTAAAAATAGAATAATCCAGCTCCACGACCGATGCACTTTGAAGTCTGGACCTGAACAAAATAGATTTCAGAGCTTTTTTTTTTTCCTCCCCCTGTATTTTCTGCCTGCCTTCAGCAGACAGAACAACTGGTGTCAAACACTTCCAGAGGAAAAGGCTGTTGATAGCCATTAGACTGGGAGAGCTCCTGCAGCCTGGTTTCTTATGGAAAAAGAATGAGCCAAGGAAGTGGGAGACAAAAAAAGGTGCAAGACCGTACCAACACATTTTGCCAAGGAAAACAGAGAGGCAAAAATAGTGGTGAGAAGTTCTGGAAGGTTGACATCACACATTTCTGCTCACTATTGTCATGAAATAATTCAGATACCAACGTTTGCTGCACGTGACAACCACCACAAGCCACCTCCAACTCATCCCACCTGGGCTCAACAGGAATGCTGCAAACAGGGGGATATATTTACATCCTAATATTGATTGAGAATTAAATCAGTATATTCCTGAGATGCACTCAGAGCTTGTTTTCCTTCATGCCCATAGACTTTTATGTGCTATTCCATGTGTTTATCCGAGCCTGGGACACATCAAGGCTTTGCAGGAGCTTGTGTGTGGACTCAGAGTATCCCTTCAACCAAGCAATTGGTTTTCCTGTGCTCAGCAGAGCTAAATGGAGAAGAGGCTGTAGAATAAAACCCTCCTGCCCCCATTTTCCATCTCAAAGCTTTACTCCTTACTCTCCAGAAGCAGCTTGTGCCTATCCTTAGATCCTGTGTTGCAAGAATTATGATTCAGCTTCACTCTATAAAGATCAGATTTCAACAGTTGCCTCATTTGAAATCAGGCTGGCGTGGAGACAATTTGGAGGGTTTTGTGTGGCAACAGCAGAAAGGCAAGATAAATATACAGGAAACACAAGAATAGGAGAGTTTCTGTCACTTTTGCAGAAAATGAGACTTGTTCACTCGAGGAAATTATTATCCAGGCTGCTCTGGGGAGGGACATGGAAAGTGCCACCTGCAAAGGGTCAGAGCAGGGATGAGCAACTTCAAAACCCCAACAAAGAGCCTCCAGTGCAGGAAAACTTCAGCCAGAGGCTGTGACAAATCAGGATTTTACTCAGTACTGAGAGCAGTGACAGGGTGAAGCCTGCAGAGTCTCTGTACTGGGATGTTTGTAACTTATGTTGTCTTTATGAAAAAAGATTCTTTTGTTCTGCACTTCAACATCTGGTCTAATGCACTTCATTCCTCTGTGCTTTTGGAAAATATGCTGTGGTCACTGACCATGTTTAATACATTGCTAAAATATGTCACATGCAGAGAGCAGGACTTGCCTCCAGTGCTATGCACCTAATGGCCAAATCCTTGGAACCTTACAGTAGAAGAGTAATTAACAACATCTCTGGAGCATGGAAAATTCCTATTGCTTTTTTGACCAAATAAAAATAAGCTGATTTTTTTTTCATTCAGCTGTGATAACCATAACTGCTCTCTTTTGGGAATTACCCCAACTCTACATCCACAGGCTTGTTAAAAATTAGCTCTGTGCATGGGGCTTCCCATGGGTCACATAGCTCCTCCTGAACTTTGGAATAAAAATGGAATTTCCTGAATTTCTCTTTGCTACCAGCAGAGGATTGCCTGCAAAACAAAATAGTGAAAAGCAATTTTAACTCGTGACTTTTTTTTTAACCACCTTGCTACTGGGAAAGGCTCAGGAGACAAAAAATACCCAACCTTTATTTGAATTTGTTTTTTTTTTTCATTGGTGTTAAAACCATTATTAAAACCTGACTACATTCTAGGAACAGTGGGAAGAGGCACAAAAAGCAACACATCCCTCCTGGAATTTTAATTATATGTAACCCAAGAATCTATCTGTGTTTATCTCTGTTCTGCTTGACCAGTGAGATCTGTCAGTGCCTCAAAACCTGTGAACAAGGCCGACTGCAGCTTCCAGCACAGCAACAGCCAGTTCTGAGAACAGGGAAAGCCTCCACTTCCCAAAGTCACCTCCAGTTAAAACAATTCCACGTCTGTGAAAATGGCTTTGAACAGCCCGAAATCTCTGATCAAAACAGGAATAAAAAGCACAATTTACCCTGCATGTTACAGTTGCTGGATTTCAGGAGAGCTCCACATCCTTCTGTCAGAACCTATCTGTATTTTTTTTCCCCAACTTGCACAGGGCAAATTTTTAAACTTTATTTTACAAAAGAAAAGCCCAGGTAGAGCACAGATCCCCAACATTTTTATGTCAGCAGGTACAGGAGCTTCCCAGTGCCACAACTTTCATTTTGCAGCAATGTCAACCTGGTTTATCCCATTTTACCACTGATACATACACAGGGACAAAGGGCTTTAGCTTGGAGAGACAGCATGGAAAAATGGAGGAATTTTGATACAAAACCAAGAGTTTGCTGGCCACTACTGTCAATAATTTGGGTATTGCAGCATGGATCCAGCAGAAGGTGTCCCTGCCCGTGGAATTAGACAATCTTTAAGGTCCTTTCCAATCTAAATCATTCCATAACTTCTGATTTAATGCCTGACAGCGCTCCCACAGCGAGCTGGGCCTCTGAGGTAAAAGCAAAGGTTTGTGCACTTCTCAGGCTGACACTCCTGTTGTAAATTCATCTCCTGAGGCAGCACAATTCTGGTGAAATTGTTCCCAGGTATTTGACAAGTCTCTGCAGGAAGCTGTATGAACATTCCCAGCACACACACTGCCACGGAGAGGATGCAGCAAAATCCTCTCTTCCCACCTCTTTCCCATGCAGAAACTCAAATATTTGATGCCAAAAGTAGTGGATTAAGGAAAACAGAGTCACTGAGAGCTTTCAGGTCCAAGCTAGTACAACCCCAGTCACTGTTCAGCTGTGGAGAGGAAGTTAAATTACTGACATTTCTCCAAATCAGGATTAAAACATTCCCTGGGTTAATACAAACTGTCTCTAATCCAGCTAAGCACAACAAATACTGCACCTTTCTCATTTTTCTTTTCTTCCTCATGTTTCAGCTACAGCCTTTTTAACTGAGACACTTCCAGCTCCAGGGCTTTGCCAGGAGAGGAATGATGACCTTGGGCAGCTCATTACTTCTGAGGAGAAATCCTGTCCTGTCAAACTGTCTGAAACCAGTCTCACTAAAAAATAACAACATGAAGATCAAGCATCCCATGCTTTCATGACCATTTTATGTGCTCCAGGTTAAAAAGTTAGTGGGTCCTGCTAAATTAAGAGCTGTGTTTGCCATGAAAATGAGGAATCTAAGTCAGTAACAGTGGATTCAGGCTGGCAAATAATCCTACATTGCACTCCAAGCTGAAGAAACAGAACTCCTAGGCAGACCATCAAATATCAAGGAGAATTCACCACTGCTGGTGAAGCAGAAAGCTGAGTATCAGTATTTATCACACCCCCTTTTTCCCAACTATCACTGAGGCAGTCTGTAAATTAAACTGAACACGAGGCAGGTATTCTATAAGAGAAAAACAGATCAGAGGAAAACCTAATTAATTTTCACAGAGCACCATGACTAATCTTAGCATATATGGTACTGGAATAGCAATCACTGAGTACAAATGAAAACAGTGTTGAACCCTGTCCTATTTTTAATCAGATGAAAGCCACAAACCCAGCCATGCTTCTGCTTAGTGCTGCGTTTTCTTCTACCCTGATGGTTTTTACAGCTGGAGAAATGGCTACTTCCAGCATTACTGCACTGTAAAAAATTACTGCTCCTTACACTTCTGGGATTATTACAGTGGAGTGTGTCACAGAAAAGGAGGGCTGGTGGAGGCAAGTCAACATTTCTTGGGACCTTTAACCCTTTCTGAGCTGTATCAGATCTTCTGAGTGAAGATGTGCTTTGAAATTCTTCAATTTCTGTGGTATCAAACTGTATTTGGAAAGTTCTGTAGGAAGCCAGTGGCAGAGAAGAGAACAGAACTCAAGAAGACAAATTCCAAATTAAAAAATTTAGATGGTGCATGACAATATTTTTAATGATACTTGGAGGCAACATATGAGGGTAGATATTTTCCCTGATTAATTCTGCCCTACAAGGCTCACAAAAGTTGCTCTGCACAAAGAGCAGCTCCCAGTTCAAAGACTTTCCTCATTTACCAGTGAGTTTTTTTAATGTATTAAATAAAAATACTGTTAGTCACATTTAACCCAGACATTTTCACATTTGCAATCAGAGCCTGGAGTGTGGAAATGGAATAATTAACCCTGATTTGCTAAGCCCAGCTTTTAGCCAGGTCAGCATGCAATATAGCATTACAAAAACCAGATTTATTTTGTAACAGAGAAAGGTGCAAGATCTCTCTCCTATCTTCCACTTTTCTTCCCTCAGTTTCTCACTTGGGAAAGCAAGAGGAAGGTGGGAGTGGCAATCAAACTGTTTAAATGCCTTTTCCCTTTGAGCAACACTCAACACCATATACTTTATCCAAGAAATAACCTGTGGAGTGGTGGAATGTCCAAGATACTCACTCTTGGAGAATATTTCTTGAGAGCTAAGCTGGTATTTCAAAAGAAGGTATTTCAAAGCACCTTCTGGCTCATTTCCCAATGGAAACAGCAGGATACTCCTCTCTTGCTGGCCATTTCTCCCTGCCACACTCAGACTTCCTACAAACCCTTCTGGGACTTCCTTTGCTCAACCCAACCCAGAAGCAAAGCAGCAAAATTCCAGCCTCCAATCCCAAGGAAGATAAAGCTGAGCTCCACCAAGGATCCCAGCTGGATCCTGGAAGCAGGCATGAGGAAAAGCACACACCTTTGGAGTGTTTCCCCGAAGGCCTCTTGGGTATTGACTCCTCCATGGAATGTGTGGATGTATGGAGCACATTTTCCAAACTGTTGCTGACACTGTTGATGGGGGTCTCAGACCTTGGAGTGACCTGGAAAGAAAAATACAAAAATCCATTAAGATAAACGGAGGGAATTCACAAATATCACACCTTCTCTGCAGTGAGGGATCCCCTGGGAAGGCACTCAGGACAAGTTGGATTCTTTTAAAACTGAGGGTGTTACTCCTGCTATTCCCCAAGTAACAGTTCAGGGAAGTGGTTTCAGTCAGCAGCTATTCACAAACTGAGATTATCTTGGCTAATCTAAAAAGCTACTTACAGCATAATTCTTTTTTAAACAATAGTCACCCAGCAGTCAATTGGAGAGAGATTGCAAGACCTTTAACCTCTGCACACCACAGATTTTAACTTTTCAACAGGAAAACTGGGGAAAAGGGCTCTTGGAAAATGTCATTTTAGTGTTACATCACTGTGCTGGGTTTGGGTGGGGTAGAGTTAATTTTCTTCACAGTAGCTGGTGGGAGGCTGGTTTGGATTTGTGCTGGAAGCTGTGGATAACTCGGAGATGTTTTGGTTACTGCTGAGCAGGGTTTACACAGCCAAGGCCTTTTTGGGTCCTCACTCCACTCCATCAGCACAGAGGCTGGGGGGGCACAAGGATTTGGGATGGACACAGGCAGCCAGCTGAGCACAGCTCATCCAAGGGATGTTCCAGGCCCGTGGCATCATGCTCAGTATGGAAAACTGGGGGAAGAAGGAAGCAGGAGACGTTCAGTGACCCCAATACTCTTCCCAAGTCCCCATGACCCATGAGGGAGTCCTGGGATGGCCAAACCCTGCCCCATCCATGAGAAATGGGGAATCAATTCTTTTGTTTCCTTGCATGTGGGACTTTTGTTTTCCCTATTAAATGGTGTTGATCTTAACCCAGGAATTTCCTCACTTTTGCTCTTCCCACTCTCTCCCCATCCTGATGCCAGGGGAGCAGCAATGGTGCTCCATTACCTCTCCAGGGGGCTCAATTACCTCTCCAGGGATGAGACTCAAGGCACTCCCAAATATTCCCACACAGATTGCAATGAAAAAAATCTTAGCAAAACCCTGATTTTCTCATCTTTGCCATTTAATAACCTGTTATGATCATATTTCAATGGAAACTCCTGTACTAACAATGCCCAAGCAGAAGGTTTCAGCATCAAAACAAAAAAAGAGTTTAAGAACCTTGAAGAGGAAAAGATGCTTTAAAGAGGGAGTTCAGACCAACAAAAACACCCCTTGTAACTACTCAAGAGTAACTGTGTGACTTGAAATTCAATTGTTACATCTGGAATCAACCTGAAATGCTGGTAGGGAGAGCTGTAATTAGAATTTCACATGGATTTTAGCCTGGCACGAATCACAGGAGAAAATGTGCATCTTGCCCTAACGAAATGAGTTCTCCTTCACTCAGGGTAACTCAATAGCAGCAGCTCCACGTCCCTGTAAGGGAAAAGGCTCCCTCAGATGCTGCTAACTTGACACAGTGCCCTGAGTTGGGACAATTTCTGCAGCAAACAAAGCTTTGCACGCCCTCCCATTCCATGTTGCCATCAGTCAGAGCACACAATGCAGGTCAGAAATAGCACAGCCCCACTCTGTACAATTACCTATTGTAAGCTCCATTTTAAGACTGACATTTATAGATTTATACACACTTTAAGGCAGCAGAACAAGTGAAAGGCTCTGTATATTTGACATCCATAAAAAAGCTTCGATGTGTAAAGAAATCAATCCAGAATGGCAGATGGGTGTCAGGAGAAATGAGGGTTACAGGTAGCTGCTTTCTTTTCCAGCACTGCTTCTTGTCAAAAAAATAAACTTTATTTTCTATATATAAATGCAAAAGCATTATATTTATCTAATTATATATTATTTCTTCAGCACAGCTTCCCTCCAATAACAGAACTTAACACCAAGCTTGCCCTTAGACCAACCATTAAACTCCAAGCTCGGCGGGAGGGTGGGGAAGAGTTGAAATTTCCTTGCCAAAGTCAGTCTTTAGCAGAGCTTATCTCACACAGCCTCTCTCCTGGAGCTCATTAAACTCTCCCTCCAGCCCAGGGCTGCTGGGAGGAAGTTCCAGAGGGCTGAGCACCATCCTCCTGGCAAAGGGACAGTGCAGAGGAGCAAGCTGGGAAAGGAGCTCAGGCAGGGCTGTATTATCCTAGACAAGCAGGTTCCAAATATTCGGAACAATCAGAAATATAAACACTCAGAATGCTTCAAACTGAGTAAGAGCAGCCACACAGCTCCAGAAAATCTCTGAACAAGCAGTTTGTTACAATTTATTGCCTCTTATCTTGTATTCCCTCCTCTCCACTCTCCTTACAACGAGCATCGCGTGCAGCTTATAATTTGCATTTTGTTTATACATAACCTCCATTTTTTTTTCCATAAAGATTTAATTTTCCTAGACTTGGTAAGGATTAATTTAGCCCATATGTCTTGTCTGCCTGAGCTCATACTATCTGATCCCGTCGCACATCAAAGCGGTTCCAAATTGGCCTAGAAAAATCACAAAGCTCTGATTAGTTCCAAATGGAGCACTTTGTTAGGGAGCTGAATGGTGTTAGAACCACTGAATCCCACTGCTTAAAGCTTCCATTCCAAATTTTGAAATCATTTTTTCCACTGACTTAAACATCACGATACAGCAACGGTTTGGATTTGTTTAGGGAAAGTAAAATAATGCAAAGTGATTTGCAAATCAAAGTTTTAGTTCCAAAATAGTAACAGCATTTTTTTTTATCCTTCTTTCTTTCCTTTTTTTTTTTTTTTTTTTTTTTGTTTTTTTTTGTTTAACTTGAGGCCAAGCCAAACAGAGGAACAATAACCCATCAGCTCAGAACTGCAGGAGATATTGTCCTGGGAGGGTTGGGAGAAACATTGGGAAAAGCTTTACAGGAAGGACCTGTCCAAATTCAGCTGTAGAAACTCAGCATCAGGTAAATTCAGGAAGGAATGGTTTCCAGATATAGCTGAATACTCCTGTATTCCCCACTTTGGGCTCAGCACAAACAACTACTCAGGAAAAACTGGATTTGGAATAAAGAACAAGGCATTCCAGGGAGATAAAGATTTGGAGAAGCAGGGAGCAAATTGCTTTGGATCTTTTAGGAGCTGTAACATCTCTGAGAAGGCCAAGATGCCATTAAGGAGTAAACATCTGCAGCTCAAGAACTGTTCAAGGCTTGTTTTCTGAGGCAGTAACAGGCCACAGTGAAGATGGATAAGTTGGCATCACAGGAACCAGGAATGTTCAGACCATACATCATAACAAACCACAGGAGTGACATTTTATAAATGCAGAAAAAAACCCCATGAATCATTCAAGGTCTAAGAAGAAACAGCATCAGACTTTTAAATAAAAGGCTTTGGATTTTTCTACAGAAATTATTTGAGAATATCAGCAGAAACAGTCCATGAAGAGCAATGAAAACCAGCAGCAAGCCCACAGTTAAATATTTTTCACTGTGCCTGATTTTACCCTCAGCACAGCATTTCCTGGAGGGCCAGGGAGAAGGAAAACCTCTGATGCACCTCTCCATGGTTTCAGTGCATTGTTCAGAATTCCTTTCACACCACAGTGGCCTGCAGGCTTCTTCAATGCCTCTAAAACCTGCAACTGGGCGCAGAAAAGATCCTTAAAACTATTTTTACTCCACTCTAATGTTGCATCTTTGATTGGAGCAAGCTAGTCTAGAGGAAGGTGTTGGGGTTTGGAATGAGATGAGCTTTAAGGTTTCTCCCAACCTTGATGATCCTGTGATCCTTTGATCTGCTCCCTCCACAGCAAAGCATCTGGCTCACAGATGGACTTCTGATTTTCCAGATGCAAACCCTGCTGTCTCCTGCATTTCAAGTAAAAGCCAGAATTGAAAATAACAAAGAAAATTGATCACTGCTTAGTGACTGAGGCTCAGAGTGAATTCTTCTCTGCCTCGTTCTCTGTTGTAATGATGACAGGACCAAAATTGGTACCAGCTACTGAAAAGTGAATCCTTCCCAACACAGATTATTCAGAAGGATCACTAAATGCTGCTCTCCAGTCCTCCACCCCCAGGAGCTACCAGGAAGAGAAACAATTGCTTTGACCCAGGGGTTGATGACAAACATGCCAAGGGAATAGAATTCATTGCTAGAATTCTGCCATTATCCCATTTTTCACATGTCATCATTCAAACCCAACTTTTTTTTTCCCCACAGAGTGAAGTGATTTCCTTCCCAGCACCAGAGAGGTCCTAACAGGCTCAGATCTTCTTGGGACAGCAAAAGCAGCCCTAGAAAGCTCTCCCAAGCCCTCAAAGCATCAAAAAGCACACAGCAAAATAAACCCAGGTACTTCCCACAGGTGGTGCTGCTCTTGCAGCCACTGCTGCCTGAAGTGGCTCTGTCCCAGGCAGTGGGAGTCACTATGGAAAATGGTCAAGCTGGGAAGCTGGGTAACTGTTAGCTTTGCTAACATTTAATACAGCAAAGTCTTTCATAAAAATAACAGCACTGATAGGAGTCAAAACTTAATGTGGTCAGAGTTTTACCAAAACAGCAATTATCTGTTCCTTTGAAAAATAAACAGAGCACAGAAAATACATGGTTTAATAGCAAAGTATTTGCTGACTTAGTTTGAAGTGCAGCCAAAAATATATTAAAAAAAAAAAAAAAAAAAAAAAAATCAGCACAGCCACTACCCAAAGCACCATGGACACATGGAACAATGATACAGGATCTGAGGGAACAAAATACGGATTTTTATACCTAGTCAGGTAAGAAATTTAAATCATGTATTACACAGGAAAAGCAAACAATATACAGGAGCAAACAGTGAGTTAAGCAAGGTCCTGGGACTCCAAGCCACACATTGTCCCACTGATCATACAGGAAACTTTCCCATGTTTTCAACAATGGCCAGTGATAAGTTGAGAGTCCCACAGAGAAATGCTTCTGTCCATTCTGGCTTTGGAATTCTCCTTTTAAAAAGGTGTTTTAGCCATAAACTGCCCTCCAGGAGCAGGTAACATGTATGAGACAGCTCAGGAACTGGAACAGTGAATCCAGGGGGTAAAAACCACTCAACTCCTGTCCTGCCAGGTTCATATCACTGAGTATTAACAGCAGCTTATTTGAGGTTAACACCAAGGTCTTTAACGTGGTGCAATGCTGGTGGCAACAATGCTCCAGGAGAAGTTTGATGGCAAGGATGTGGCCCCTGCTAGCTCAGGTAGAGAAGCTGCTGATTCCCATCAAAGGGGCAAACTCAGGTTTTTAACTAATTTGAGTAAAAATGCCTTGCTAACACTCAGCTGTCAGTCTGACACCACATGATATTATTGATCAGGCTAAGTCCAAGCCAGACACAAGAGCAACCAATGCAGGGGTCTGGAATTCCAAACCCACTGAGACAACCCCAGGAGGAGCAGGACTGAGCAAACATTTTCCTCTTGATAGTAACAAGTCTCAGGTCTGCCCTGACGCTTGTGAAACCACTGCCTCAGGCACCACTCCTGCATTTACTCACACATCCAAAGACCTGACTGCTCTCCCACCAGAGGAAGAAAATTCCAACCTTCTCCTTTGGAAGATTTAGGCTCTTCCACAAGGACGTTTAAGAAGTGCTCACAAACAGCCCCCACTTTCCACATACCCAGTAAAGTGCTCATCACTTAAATTTACACACATTCAGTTGCTTTGTTGGACTGGGAAGTGGATGCAACTGGAAGTGTTTGGTTTGTGCTAGAAATTCAAGAGGTTCCAACAGCCAGAAAAAGCTCTAAGAGCCAGGTGCCTCCATGTTTCAACAGCTACAAAATCCACCTATTCTCCTAGAGAAGGAAAACAAAGGGTGAAGAGGCAATTCACAGGGAAATGGGATAATGGATAATAGATCAGATGGTTTTGTCCTGGGAGACTCTCTGGAATGAAATGAGGCATGTGGTACTTAAACACTACGGGACAATCACGCACCTGCTCCAAGGCTCCTTATGAATTCAGGAGAACAGATGGACCCAAAGAAGTCTGGGTTGGATTTTATAGACTAATTTCCACTAAAAACCCTTTGCTTAAAGAATTGTGAACACTGTTAATAATAGGAACATAAATGTACCATAGAATTACTGAACTCAGCGAATCTGAATTTTACAAACCAATCATTCAAAGCACCTCAAAATCAAAACAAATCCCTGCTTATAACCAGACCTTGGAGCAGACACTGCTGCTCTACATCCCAGCACTGATGTACAAATGTGACCCTGTTTTCTCTCTTCTGCAACAACTCACAAAGAAATTATCTGACAGGTCACAAATCCACTGAATTCTATTTCTTCCTCCTTCCCCTCCTCAATATTCACTTAAGTAATGGCTTGAGTGTAATAAAACTACTCAATCATGGAAGCACAGAGTCATTAAGGTTGGAAAGGACCTCTGAGACACCAAGTCCAACCATGATCACCATGGAACCACATCCCCAAGTGCCACATCCACACGGTTTTTGAGCACTTCCACAGATGGTGATTCCACCACTTCCCTGGGCAGCCCATTGCAATGCTTGACCACCCTTTCCATGAAGAAATATTTCCTCATGTCCAATCTAAACCTCCCCTGGCCCAGCCTGAGGCCGTTCCCTCTCCTCCTGTCCCTGTTCCCTGGGAGCAGAGCCCGACCCCCCCCCGGCTGCCCCCTCCTGTCAGGGACTTGTGCAGAGCCACAGGGTCCCCCCTGAGCCTCCTTTTCTCCAGGCTGAGCCCCTTTCCCAGCTCCCTCAGTCTCTCCTGGAGCTCCAGACCCTTTCCCAGCTCCCTCAGCCTCTCCTGGAGCTCCAGACCCTTTCCCAGCTCCCTCAGCCTCTCCTGGGGCTCCAGACCCTTTCCCAGCTCCCTCAGCCTCTCCTGGGGCTCCAGACCCTTTCCCATCTCCCTCAGCCTCTCCTGGAGCTCCAGACCCTTCCCAGCTCCATTCCCTTCCCTGGACACGCTCCAACCTCTCAATGCCCTTCTTTCTTCCACTTATGCTGATAAAAGAAGAAGACATTGGAGAAGAATTCATAATACACATGAGAAGTGTTCACTTTCACTATTTATCATTGGGACTTGGCAGATCTGTAATTAAAATTAGGATCTTGCTCTTAAGTAACTGATCTGATTATTTCTGGATCACTTCAGCTATTCACAAAACCCCTGAAGCCCTTTATTGACCTGAACACCTGTTAAAAGGTTTATCCCTTCCAATGCTGATTATCAGATAATTATCCCAATGGAATCAATGGAAAAATTCTGGTTCAGCATGAGGCAAGAGCAAGGAATTTGTAAGTTTGTTCATTAGAAACCCCATGCAAAGAAGCACAGATCTGAACCATATCAACATCCTTTTGCTCAAATTAAGGCCCATTTCAAACCTCAGGAGGGAACAGCTTCAATTCAACTGGCTCCAATTCTTTAGCCAAAGACTGAAGTCAAATTCGAGTGGAAGCGTGACAATGGCTCTTGCTTCCACAGACAAATTAGATCCAGCATTTCTATAATAAAATTCTGTGGGCTCTGAGAAATCTTATCTATGTTCTTGGGACTATATTTGCTTTTTTTTAGGGATTAAAAAGCACTCCAGTGCAAGTAAATGGACAGTGGAGTATTTGAGTATTGAAGATGACAGAAGAAGCCGAGCTCTGCCCTGCCAGGAAGAGGCAGGGCTGTATCCACTGCCACTGAAGGTGACAGCATCTCAGTTTTAGCAACTCAAACATTTACAAACCCACCAAACCAAATGGTTAAACACTTCCAAACAAGGCTGCTGTTCAGCAGCTTTGAAGTCAGCCCCTGGAATGCCTGTGAGGTGTGGTTAACTGCTGCTGGCTCTGCTTCTCCACGCAGGATCTGCTGCAGGATCTCCTCCAGCTCGTGCACTGATTCCATTCAGACAGTTTGGATCTGGTACAGTCCAAACCATCCAACACCTTCCAGCAGGAATCTTTACTCCACAAGAATGAGGCTCGCTTCAGTGTTGCTTCACTGACAGCTAACAGTTACGAGGTAATTAGTAGAAAAAAGAATAAATTAAAAAAGTGAAGTGGAATGCACTCTTAAAACAAAAACTTCATTCAGCCCGTGCAAAAAATAAATGGGAAAACAGCTCATGGAAAAAACATCATCATTATTAGCTCAACACACATTTTTTTGGCTGCTCTGTCCCTGATGTTTGGATGCACAGTGCATTTCCCAAGCAAACTCATTTAGGTTCCTAAATTCAAGTTCAGCACAGAACATATGATTAGGCAAAGTGAATTTGATGCTAATTAATATTGTTATTACCCAAGACCATTGTCTTTTAAGGATTCCTTTACATGTAAAGCTCATTTCTGAAAATATTGCGGGTTTGAGATTGAACCATTTCAAATTTCAAACAAAACCAAGAGTAAGGAAAGAGCCAGAAGTGGAAGCCTCACATATTTTTAAGTGGAATATCAAAAAGTGTGTGCAATCCATGTTGCCTGGAGTACCCAAAATTCTCAAAGGATGTGGAAAAGACATGCAGGGCTTGGCAATGTCATCAGCTGGAAGCTGCAAGACCTGTCCCTACAGCTCCTGAGGTTGGATTCATGTGGTTTGGAAAGTGAGATCATTCTGAGATAACAACTCCTGCTATCAGTGAGTAAACACCTCTAATCCCAGCCAGCAACTGCTCTTAACATGGTCATCTGCTATATCCATGAAATACCCTTAAAGAGGCTAAAAATTAAGTTTATCATGATTTATTCTATCCCTACAAAGCTCAAAAAAAAAAAAAAAAAAAGCCATAAAGGCAGCTGACATAGGTCACTTAATAGCTGCATTGCTTTCTCTGTGAGGGCTTGACAACTCAGTTTCAACCCAGCAAGTGATGGTTTTTTATAACTCATCACTCCATTGGTGAAATAAAAATATCAGAATATTTCTCAATGGAGTTATGTCCATTCATGCTTCTGAGACAAACAGCACAGACAGGTGAAGGTGTTTGAAATGGATCCCTCAGAGCAACTCCATAGCTCCCAATATACAGCCCTGAGTTATTTGGAAGTTTCAGAGGAGCCTGTGGAATTAGCATGAGTGAAAAATAGTCCCTTATGCTATAAACTTGAAATAGCCATCAGTGCAGTATTTGGAAGCTGACAGGGCAAGAACCCTCCTTCCCATTCACAAGATACCAACCCAAAACAGCCACATAACCCCAGTGTCCCTGCCCCTGATTTCCCTTCAGCTGCAAACAAACTGCACTCAGGGTGACTATTTCTCACCCTGCCTCTGCAGCTGAAGCCACAACCAGATCAGAATCATCATCACACAATCACGGAATGGTTTGGGTTGGAAGGGACCCTAAAGCTCATCTCATTCCAGCTCCTGCCACGGTTGCTCCAAGCCCCATCCAACCTGGCCTTGGGCACTTCCAGGGATCCAGGGGCAGCCACAGCTTCTCTGGGCACCCTGTGCCAGGGCCTGCCCACCCTCACAGCCAAGAATTCCTTCCTAGTATGTGATCTAACTCTGCAGCTCATCGCCCTGACTGCACTGAAGAGCTCTTGTCACAGCAGGGCAGGTGCTGAGTACCCAAAGCATTCTCTCATTTCCCTGGTTTTACAGCACAACCTCAATGAGGAGATGAAACAACTCCAGGAAACCCAGTGACAGATTCACCAATAACTTCCCCAGTTCTGAAGTTCTGTCCTCAGAGTCACTGACAGCAGAGCTCTTGAGAGGGAAAGTCCATGCAGAGATTCATATTATGATGTCCAGTATCCATGTAGGTCACAGAATCCAAGCTCACATTTGTGTTTCCACCTGCCATCCACTCCAGCAGAGAATCACAGCATCACTGAGGGTGGAAAAGAGCTCCAAGGTCACCAAATCCAAGCTGTGCCCAATTCCCATCTTGTCCCCACCCCAGAGCCCTGAGTGCCACATCCAGGCCTTCCTGGGACACCTCCAGGGATGGGCACTCCAAACCTCCCTGGGCAGTTCCAAGAGGCCTGAGCACCCTTTCCATGGGGAAATTCCTGCTGCTGTCCAACCTGAGCCTCCCCTGGCCCAGGCTGAGGCCGTTCCCTCTCCTCCTGTCCCTGTTCCCTGGGAGCAGAGCCCGACCCCCCCCGGCTGCCCCCTCCTGTCAGGGACTTGTGCAGAGCCTGAAGGCACAGGGGGGGTTTGCTGGGATGTCCTGGGCAGGACCAGGAGCTGGACTCAGTGATCTTTGTGGGTCCCTTCCAATTCAGGATATTCCATGATTCCATCCTCACTGAGTCCAAGGCAATTTAGAGAGGGCAGCATTTTCCCTCCTTAGGGCAAGGAAACCATGTTCACTTTATACCATCAGGTAGAAACCATGAATCTAATAATTACTGACCTACTTAAAGCCAGCCACAGCCACCTTTTCCTGCAAAGTTAAGATTCAGATAAGGCAAAAAGCATCTCAAAAAGCACAAAAAAAATATATGGGCAGCTGTTTTATACCACCTCAGTGTCAGCAATTGCAGGCACTAAAAAGACACAGCAAAAAGCAGTTTGCATCATTGACCACCTTCAGCTGTGCTCACCTACCCCAAAGCAACTTGAGGAATCATGAAATGTTGACAGTAAATTTGTATCAACTGTTCAGTCTCTTCACTGTTAAACAATTTGATTTTGAGGTATTTTACTGTAAAATATGAAAGAGGAGATGGAAAAAGGATTGCAAGGTCCAGGTCTCTGGAAAAAGTTATAGCTAGTATCAGGTTGGGGCATATTTTCATAGGACTGGCTAAGCAGAAGAAGCACATTCCCATTTGTTTCTGCAAAGAGAACAAAGAGCGCTGCTCAGATTTCTGTTGCATCTCCCTGACTAAACAAATTATCCACAAATCAGAACTGTAACAGTAGAGCAGGTACAGCTACACGAGAGTTACACCCTATTCCCACCCTCACAAGGGGAAAGCTGTAGGGTAACTCAGCCAGTTCCCAAACAGCTCCCTGTTTGCAACCCATCTCACATCCACGCCATCCCAGCCTCCCCAAATTTTTCAGGGCCTCAAATGGTGACTGGGTCCTTAAGGATGGGCTCAGAGAGGTTTGTATGGAGACCTGAGGATCAGAATCCCCCATTTTTTAACATCCAGCTTCCAGCACCAGCTCAGCGTGGCTCACGCTGGTGTAAAGCAACGGGAGCCATGAGAAAGTGCTGGCACCAGGGAGGGAATTCTCCTCCAATTCCAAGGAGGAAAAGCAGCAGCCCAGGGCACTCACTTTCTCTCCACATCCACATTGTTTTTCTCTAGGTGACGTTACAGCACAAGGATTGTCACAACATCACTTGGTAACACCACAAGGTCTAAGGCCTCGGTGCTGGAATTTATTTGTGCATATTTAAACAGGGCTGAATGGAGAAAGACATTGTTTTTTCCACTTGCTTCATCCAACTCCTGGTTTAAGCCAACTGCTTACTCTAAAAGTAGCAGAATTACCCAATCGAGAACAACAACAAAAAAATAATCTGAAGGAAATCTGCATCACTTCAAACAAAATGCACATTCAGAGACTGTGAAGGCAAAGTCACCTTTGTGTTCCCTCTCACTACTCTGTACTTAGCAACCAGGATTCTTCAACACAGATTTCTATAAAAATGTGCTTTTTAAAGAGACAACCCTTCAGTGAGCTCAGAAGAAAAGAAAAATTCAAGCGACCATCCTGGCTGCCTTATTCCTGGCAGGAAAAATGGCAGGATGGATTCTCCGTCCATCTTAGATTGACATAAATAGTGCCGGAGTTTTTCAGCTCCATAAATCCTGCAGCTCAGAAAGAAGACTCTCAAAAACCTTCTTGCCTGTCTGATTTTATATTTTGGTTTTTTTGCTTGCCTTATTTTGGGAGAACTTGTATGTGATTTACAGCGTTTCCTTTCCAAACCAGGGTCACTGCATTATTTGAATAAGGGAAGCTGCAAGTAGTTAAGTATCTGAAAAGAAGCTTTTTTTTCTGGTTTTAATTATACCCTTCTACATCCTGTGTGAAATATTCTCTCCAGCTACATTTTACCCACATGGAGGTTTCAGCTGAATTAAGAGGCTTTCCCATACCTTGTTCTTTCTCCTTACTACAGGAGGTTGGGGCACAAGACAAGAAAGGAAGAATAAGAACAATATGAAGTTTAATACATCTCAATTTTACAAAGCAGAGGTGTTCAAAGAAACATGAAATTGGAAGGAAATTTGTATTCAGGGGAAGACTGTCCACAGATTTTTGTCTCAGTCTGGAATTCAACGCTCAACTTAGTGAAATCTCTACTGAGCCTCAGAAACAGCTTTATTTAAGATATTATTCCAATACAGGAGTTTTCACAGCTTTTAGGTATTCCCAACCTTTTCCAAGAGCAGGGCAACACATTATCCACTCATCCTCAAAGGCTGCAGCCTGTTAACTTCTCACAAGCATCCACTAAGCTGGTGCTTAGTTTGAACTTTCAAGCGGGTTAAAATCAGGCAGAAAGACAGTCGGACTCCCTAATTTGTAGCAGGCTGAGAGCAATTAAGCAGTCACATATCTAATTACTTACAGCACATCTTAAAACGTTCCTGTCTGGCCTAACTGCTGGCAATTGAATGAAAGAACAGCGAGTTAATGACGGTGAACCCCGACACCGGGATCAATACCCGAGGGACGCAGAGTGACAGAAAACGACAACATTTCTTTTAGCTTAACACCAGCAGCTCCGAATGTTTGCCATCACATCCGTCTGAACAAAACCCAGGCTCACCAAGATGCTTTGCCACTGGACAGCTACTCCTCCTTTCCAACTTTTTCCAGGGGAACTTTCAAACAGATGCTCTTACCTAGAGATGCATTTGCTTCCTTTCCTAAACCACTGGTTTTCCATGCAGCTGGCAGCACTGTTCCCCCAGCAGATGCTTTGAGAAGCCATCAGGGAAGGCTTATATTGCTGCTGTTGAACCCCTTCTCATTTAAATGTCACAAGCTCCTAAGAACTCCATCCATCCATCCATCCATCCCCTCCCTCCGCCCTCAGCTGACCATCCCCATCATCAACCAAGTGCCAGCCTCTGAAGCTGCCATTTATCGCCGTGCTAAAGCACGGTTTCAAACGAGAGCGCAAGGCACAGCCCAGTGCCATTCCAGCGTGGAAAAAGCAGGATACCCACCTTATGGCAGCCAGGATAGGTTGCCATGGTGTTGAGGGTAGAGGTGCTGGGATTCTTGCTGCTGCTGGCCATGAGACTCTGGATCTGGGTGAGCTCCTGCCTCAGCACCTGCTTCTGGTGGAAGCTGAACGCCGGGTGGTTGGATGCCATGGTGAAGAGCAACAGGAACTCATCCCCCGTGCGGCCCTCGTTGAGCTGCAGCCCGTAGTTGTTGATGACCGAGTCGATGTGGGTGAGGGTGCGGAACAGGACCCCGGCGGCCTCCCGGTGGGCAGAGCCGAGCAGGGCGAGGGACACCAGCAGTTTGCTGCGCACCACCTCGTCCGTCAGGTTGGTGAGGCTGCCCAGGTCGGCGGGGTTGTTGGCCTTGATCTCGGAGTCGCGCAGGGAGTGATAATCCTTGCGGGCCAGGTCCTCCAGGCAGGCGCCCAGGAAGCGCAGCTCCAGCGGGATGCACAGGTCCAGGAGGCCGCAGAGGAACTCCACGCGCTGCGGGGAGGGCAGCTCGGAGAACCAGCGGTACACGCCGTCCCGCTGCAGCCGCGGGCACCGCTTCTCCACCATGGTGCCCCGCGCCGAGCACGCCCCGGCCGGGGCTCGCACACCCGGCCTGGGGCAGCCCCGGGCGGGCAGGGCCGGGCCGGGCCCCGCTGAGGGCGGCGCAGGCCCGAGCGCTGAGGCGCGGCCTGGCCGCGGGGTCCCCGCCCGCCGGCGGCCCCGAGGAGGCCGCTGCGCTCCCGTTCCTCCCTCACGGGGCGGCTCCTCCGTCCCTCCGGCGGGCGCCCGGTGCCTCCATCCCCCGGCCCCGCCGGGGCCGCCCCGCCGCCGCGACCGCGGGAAATAATCCCTCCCGGGCGGAGGGGCACGGAGCGGCGCGCACACCCCGCCGGCCGCTGCGCGCAGGCGGAGGGATCCCGCGGTGAGCAGGCTCGGCCGCGAGCGGAGCGCGAGGAACAGGGAGCGACGCGCGCCTTCGCTCCGGGCCTGACCCCGCGGCGGGACACGCCCCCCGCGGCGCTGATTGGCCCAGCCGCCCGCCCGCCCGCGGCGATTGGCTGCGGCCGCGCTTCTCCCCGCCCCCTCCCGCGCGCTCGGGAGCGGGGTCCCGGGGGCTTGTCAATCCTCCCGGTTTAGCCCCGCCCCTGGCTCTGATTGGTCAAGGGGCCCTTAAATAGGAGAGGGGGCGGGAGTAGCCGCCTTTTGTGTGTGGCCGCCCGCGGGTGCGGAGGCGCTGCTGCTGAGGCCGCTCTGAGCCGGGAGTCTCTGAGGGGCTGTGACCCCTCCCCGGGCAGGGCTGTGCCTTGCCCTGCTCTAGCTGGGCCCCAGAGCTGGCGGGTTTGGGCCTGGGGCTCCTGTTCTCCCCCCAGGGTTATGCCTGCAGGCTGGAGAGGAGCCTCGAGGTGCATCCCACCATCCCAAATCGTGTGTAAGCACCTTCGTTCCTTCCCTCCTTCACGGCCCACGACACATTTGCGGTGTGTCCCCTGGCTCCGAGTGGTGCCCGTGCTCTTCGCTGACTCCCATGGGGGCAGGAGGTGCCTTTTCCCTGCCTTTTCAGTCAAAACGCCTCATTTCCAGCCACGAGGAGCCTTAGGGAGTAGAAAAGGGAATGCCTACGATGCTTTGCTTCCTCAGCCGCTGTTGTAGGATGACAAAGAGCCTCGGGGATGCAGCCTGAGCTGCTGCTGGGTGGCGATGCCAAAACCCCGATGAAGCTTTTGGCAGCGGTGCTGGCCTGAGCCGCCACCAACCCAACCCGCAGTCAAGGCCAGTTTGGCACCTGACTCCAGATTGTCTTTAAATACAACGTGGAAACAAAAGAGACGCTAAAGACCTCTCGAAACGATCATTTTTTTCGCCCCCCACATTCCCACTCTCCATTCTAAACCGGGATTCTGGCTGACAGCGACGTAGCAATGCTCATTTTCTAGCAGGGTTTTCGGGTGCAGAGCTGCCTGTGGATGGCACGGACAGCATTGGGCAGCCAAGGGGTGGACACACAATTTCTGTTTTTCGTGGTGTTTTTCCACAGGACTCGGCTGTTTGGCTGAGGTAGCCCAGTAGCCAGACTGGACATCAGCTGGACGAATGACACGGGTGAAGATCTTTAAGTGGGACAAGCCAGGAATAACATTTTTAAATGCAGCCCCAGGCAGGCAGCAAATGAATCCAGGCTTGGTTTTTATATGATGGTAATCTTGGAAGATGGACCGTGTGTTTTATTTTCTCAAGTGCAATGTTGCTGCGCCGCAGATAAACAAAAGACCCAACATCGATGTTTTTCAGGGCAAAATTGCATTTTATCTGGAGTTGATCTTTATGGGATGTGCAGATGCCCAAATGTGGGCTCTCACGTGAGTTGTGTGACCACTTACGTTGGTATCGCAGAAGAGAAAAAGTCTCATTCCTCTGGGTGATGGTTTATTGGAAATCTCATTATACACCTTGCTGAGACGAACTGCTGCCCCACAAACATTCCAAATGCTGCTAGTTTATCCTTTTTTATTTCCCTCTGGAATATCACAGGCGTTTATTGGAGTCCCACTGAAAAGCAGGAGGCAGCAGGCAGAGGACACAGACGGGGGCTGCATAATGTCATATATTGTAAAGAGACACAACCCTGCTTCTGTTGCAGGCTCCTGCTGAGAGAGGGTCCTTGACAACCCCACAGCCTCTCTGTGTCCTTTCCTTGCAGAAATCCGTCATGGAGTGCAAACCATATGTGCTTCCTTTTCCTGCCGTGCCCGGCATTGTCCATGGGAGGAAGGGATGTGTGGAAAACAGAGGAAGCGCTCTCAGTCCCTTAGGAAAGGTCTGCATTGAGTTCTAGCACGGGCCAGGCCGTTGGCACGGGCACCATGAGTTCTTTGGTGGCCTTTCTGCTTAAATTGATGTCTTTATCCATCCTCAGAGCGCATCCTTTATCCACTAATCCGTCCTGAAAGCACCACGCTGTGCTCAAAGTCAGGTTTGAAGGTTGAAACTCTCTGCTTGGGAACCAGGTCTAAGCCTGAGTTTAAATAAAAGTTTGAATGAGAATTTTGTTGCAAAAGAGTGATTCTGTGGTTTACAGCCAGAAATTTTTTTTTGTCTTGGATGCCAGACAGCAAAACAAACCCTAACCTGAAGTATAATAGATGAACTGGGAGCTTTTTCTCGGATTAGAAGTGGCTTTGGGTGAAGCCTGAGGAAACCAAAAGGGGCGTGACATATAATTCTGTCACCAAGAATTCCTGGCTATCCAGGGGCAGAGCCAGGAACCGCCTTCAGGGAGATAAATCAACTGTGTGAGAGCTCGTGTTACCACTTGGCCAGGCAGTGGGCTGGGAGTGAAGGTCGTTCTGGGGTGCCTGTGCAGCCCTGTTCCTCCTACGAGCACAGGACACCAAAGTGGCTCCTCATTTCATCCCCACATCATCCCATTTCCTGCCTGTTCTCCCTGCAAGCTCTCTTTGTGCATGCTCGAAACAACCGGGGAAGATTCCTTGCTGGAGTAATCAGTAAACAATAACTAATTTTCCTCTTTTTGTATTTTCAGAGCATGCAGAGGCTGTTATTGGATGTTGCAGTCAGCTGGGGCCTGAGAGAGGCTCCAGTCCTTCAACATCTCAGTTTTACCTGCTGCTGTAAGGGTCTGAATTCTCCTGTTTGGATTTCCTCAATCCTGTTAAACCAAGGAGCTTGGCTGAAGTGCTTCTTCCCCTTCAAGCAGCGCCTCAGAGCCACTGTAGCCAAATCCACCCAGATAAATCCTTCCTGGGAGTTTGACTCCACTCGGCACAGAATGGCCAAAAGCCTGTAAAAATTAACTGAAATAATTCAGTGGGAGGTGGGGAACTGAGTCCAGTGTGAAGGGAGATCATTCACCCCTGTATCCATCCACGGAGACAATGGAAATGAGAATCTCTGCCGTGGAAAGGAGGGGATTTGTTTGGGAGGCTGCTGGATAAAAGACCAGTTGAGTTACCCAGATCCATCCAGTGCCCAATGCTCCCAGCCCACAGAACTCCTCCACAGGGACCTTCTCAGAGCTTTTTGGGATCACATTTAGGAGCCTTTAGGAGGCTGCTCAACACTTACAAAAACTTCTGCCCATTTAATGACACGTTTGACATTTTAAACCACCTAAATGTGGCTTAAACCTTAGCACTTCTGCCAGAAATCCAGCCTGGAAATCCCAGATCTTCCACCAAAATGCCTTGCAAAGCCAGAGATGAACCCGCTGCTGTCTCGGCTCTGAGTCAGCTGTGATGGGCAGCCTTCTCTCGGGTGGGTTCCACGCCAAAACAGCTCTCCCTCTTTTTTTTGGGATTGAATGCTTTCCCAGGATGATCTGAGCTGAAAGCCCACTCTGTACGTGGATGAACATAAAACCCGACAGACCAATTTTGGGTTGTTTAGCGTGGGATCTCTGTGCCTTTCACCGGGAGCTGCTGGCTCCTTTGGAGATCCTCAGCGCTGCCTCCTTGCTCCATCCCACCTCTCCCAAATTTCCCCATCATCCCGTGCCTCTCCCCTCATCCCCCTTCCTGGCTGCCTTGTTCCAAACCTTCCTCCTCATTGCTGTTCTGCCCCGGCTCTCCCAATCCACACCGAAATCCTTTTATCCTGAGGCTCCACCCCAAAGCCGATCCCTGTCTTTTCCTGCCGGGATGCGGTGAGTGGCAGCAGCCGGAGCCTTGCGTGCTCCGATCCGCGGAAAGGGAAGATAAATATTGCCCTTGCATGTTCTCCCAACTACTTCTGTGCACACGGGTTATTTCCTGTCGGCTTTCGCGCAGATGCTGGAATTGGAGCTCTCGGGCTTGAAAAAACAAACAAATCCCGGCTTTGAAGCGCAGAGAAAAATATCGCGTGGGCTTTGGGAAGGGGAGGGGGGGAAAAACACCACACCCCAAACCAAAAAGCGGCCAGATGTCGGGTCTGCAGCATCCCTTGGGGTTTGATTTTCAAGGATGAAGCCGGGTTTGGTTCGGGCAGGGTGGGGAAGGTGTCCTTGCTGTGCCAGCAGCAGGAGCGGGATGCATTGAAGGCTGAGGATGAGCCTGCGATTGTCACTGCCCTCTGCCGATGGACTCCGGCACGCACAGAAGGCTCTGTAAATACCGATTTTCCAGGGGTTTTTTTTTCCCCAGCTGGAGACGTAAGAGACTAGCTCTCCTCTCTCTCAGCGAAGATCCCCCCTCAATCACGCCCTGCCTTTCAAAATTCAAAGCGTGAGCAGCCCCGAGCATCCCTTGCCCCGAGTGTCCCTCCCTTCCAGCAGTGCTGGCTCGTCCCTCCGGGGCCCCAGAAGCCAGGATGCCCTTCTGGCTTTGTGTGGCTCCCCGTGGGACTTCCTTCAGCGTGAAAATCCACAGTGCCTGCCTGCCAAAAGCATTTCCCAGCTCCCTTCCCTCGCTCTCGGGAGCTGCTGTGAAAGAAACACGTTTGGGTTTGTCTGTCTGTCCCTGCTGGTGCTTGGGCCTGTCCCAGCCTCTCCTGGCTGGAAGGACAGGGATGCCTCAGCCTGCCCCATCACAGGGCAGCTATTTCCTTTGCATTCCTGTTTGGAATAGTTCCTTACTTCAATCTTCCCCCAGCAAAGTCACATTTTGGGTGACTTTACCAAATTAGGGATGGGCAGCAACCCAGTGGAGTTGTCCTCTGTGATCCACAGGCAGATTCCAGCCCCCATCCATTACACAATGTTCATTCACTCCTTGCTAAAGCCAAAACACTTCAGAGCTGGAAAGGAAAATCTGGAAGTATTCACTTGATTATTCCAGTGACATTCCTTGGGGTGTTTTCACATCATATCCCTGCTCTCGCTGCCTTGGGTCAGTATTCCAATAACCAGCTAGATCTCTTTAAAATGCTGGAGGAGAAGGGATGAGGAAGAAAAGGAAAGTGCCCAAGTGTGTGCTGAATATGGATGTAAAGTTCAGTGTTTCTTTGCAACATTTGAAATTCTTGCTGCACGTGGTTGTAGAAAATCAGCTCGGGCAAGAATGAAACAAAGGTTTGGGTTGGAAGGGAGTTAAAGCTCATCCCATTCCACCCCCTGCCATGGCAGGGACACCTTCCACTGTCCCAGGGTGCTCCAGCCTGGCCTTGGGCACTGCCAGGGATCCAGGGGCAGCCACAGCTGCTCTGGGCACCCTGTGCCAGGGCCTCCCCACCCTCCCAGGGAACAATTCCTTCCCAATATCCCACCTATCCCTGCCCTGTGGCAGTGGGAAGCCATTCCCCCATCCTGTCATTCCATGTCCCTGTCCAAAATCCCTCTTGGAGCCCCTTTAGGCACTGCAAGGGGCTCTGAGCTCTCCCTGGAGCCTTTTTCTTTCCAGGCTGAGCAGCCCCAGCTCTCCCAGCCCACCTTTAGAGAGCTGATGTCCCCTGTCCCACCTGCAGGTCCCACACTTGAACACTCCTGTGCAAATTCCCAATATTTACATGTTGGGATGCACGCTGGAATTGCAGGCTGGCGATGATTTCCTGAAGAAACCCACAAATAGCTTCTGAATGACGACCAAAATGAGAAAATTGGGATTGGTTCACAGGCAAGTCATGAATAGAAAAAGAGATGAAATTAGCTGAATGAACTGTTCATTATGCATTATTCAGCCAGCTGTACTAATTAGTGCCTTAAGGACTGTTCCTGTTCCCACTGCAGCCAACTCTAAAACTCCTTTTGATTTCAGTGGGAGCAGGACAGAGCCCTCAGAGAATGGGCCTGGTGCCTGCTCCCTCTGCAATGCCTCATGTTTTCTTTTCCTTTTACTATTTCTTACTGATTCCAATTTTTTTTTTTTTTTGTCTTCTATTAAAACAGCTTCTGAAATGTCCTGCATGGTGATCAGTTAATCACAGGGACAGAAATGTCCCACCAGTCCCACGGTGTGTCCTGTGCCCGATGTGTTCTCTGAAGGGAAAGGTTTTTCATGTCTGCTTTTGCTTTGCTTTTATCCAGAGGAGGAGAGAAGCTCGAAAACCCTTTGGAAAACACAATCCATCCAGAAATGTCACTAGGCCAGGAGGTGCTGGAATTAAATGTTTGCACTCTGAGCCCAGAAATTGCAGCTAGGTATTTAATTTTTTTTTTTTCTGTATATGGATAATGTTGGTGCTGGTTCTTTCCCCCCAGAAATTTCTACAGCTCTCAGTGTGGCAATGTCAGAAAAAGACACCAAACTGGTGCCTGTGTCACATCAACAGCAGATTTCCACCAGACCACGTGTTGGGGACCAGGATAATGTGTTTTATATCTCCCTTTTCTCCCCATGGACAAACCAACACCTTCAGGAGAAGCAAATCCTGATTCTGCTGGGGCTCAGGGGAGACTCCAGCGTTGTTCTGCTCCCTGCTTTATCCTGGGCTGCAAGGCCAATTCCTTTGGAGAGGCACCACTGCAAATCATCGTCCACCGAATTTTTCCAGCTGGTGGTGAGGCCAGAGAGGACCCAGATGGATGCTCAGACCCCAGGCTGGACTTGAAGGGATCACATTTAAATGAATTATTCCACTCTTGCTGCAGAGTCCTCTCTCCCCCCAGCCCCAGGCAGAGGTGTCTCCACTCAGGACTGAGTAGGGAATTGCTGGCCAGGGAGCAGCTTCCCATTTCCAGGTTTTGCTGGATTTTGCCTTTCCATGTTGTACCAGGCACCTTTTTTCTCCCAGTTCTTTGGGTGCCTTGGCCAGGGGAGCAGCGATGCAGCGATGCAGGGTTCCTGCCCCAGCCTGCCCCGAGCTGGAGCTGCTGTGGGATTCCTTCCCAGCAATTCACTAAAATTCCCTCCCGGAGAGAGAGCAGAGGATGTACCAGCAGCTCAGCCTGGAGGAATCTCCACAACCCCACTCTTTGGGCTCCTCTCCACAGACTGCCTAAAATGGGTATAAAGGAGCCTCGGCGTGGAATTTATTTTCTTCCTAAGACCATCCTTAAAATAACAAACCCCAGCAAACGGGTGACATGCGCTGCGTCTGTTTGAATAACACGGACCTTCTGTTTGTGAGAGAGGAAACTCCAAATAACTCTTTGATTTGTGTTTCCTTTCTTCTCCTTCCTCATCTCCTCCTCCTCACTACTGTATACAAATCTGTTCTGCCAGCTCCGAGCCACCGGTCCCCCCCCTCCTCCCCTGCCGAGCTGCTTTTTACGCCATGTGATGGTTATTTCATTTCCTCTCTGCTTCCAACGCGGCCAATATTTATCTTCCCTCCTGGGATTGCGCCTTTGTTTACACGCCGATGTCAAGGGGGAAGGCCAGCACTTCTCTAGGGCCGGCAGAGCAAATTCCTGCCCTCTGACTGCATCCCAAGGAATAGCATCTTCCCTGCGGGCGGTGCTGATCCTCCCGGATCACAGGAGCAATTAGGATTAAAAGACGAGTTTAAAGTTAGCACGTGGACACATCCCTTCCCCAAGGAAGGATGGAGGGGCTGCTGGGGCAGGCAGGAGTCAGGCTGAGCTAAAACCTGGCTCGCTGGTACCTCCTAATTGCTTCCCCACAACGAGCGAGGCTGGGAAAACAACACCTAATTGCCATTTTGCCCTTCTTTTCTTGAGCCAACGCAGTTTCAACACAGCTAAAAGGGAGACTGCAAAGCACCACTCCCAAAAATCCGACTGAAATCAATGTGACTCTCAGAAAAGGCACGATCTTACCGGGAGCAGCTTTCCTTTGTTCAAAGCTGTGCTCTAAACCGAGTTAGGAACCATCTTTTCCTCGTTAAATTTGTTTCCTTTCAGCGCTGAGCTTTCCCCTTCATTACCACATGCAATTTTTATTTTTTTTTTTAAAGCCCTCATAGCTAATATCACAATTATAGATCTTGGGGTTATTTATAGCCCCAAACTCCGCAGAGAGCTGTGTGTCTTGTTGCTGTGGAAACTGGGATTCTAAAAGTAAAAGGGTGTTAAAGGGATTTCAGAAGAGACCTGCTGAATTTCAGGACTGGCTTTCACTTGCAGAGGTCTGTGTTTGATTGTGCCTTAATCTTACAGGTAAAATTCACCTAAGGGACTCAGGTAACCCTCGGGGGATACTGGGGGATACTGGTCCTCTATGGTTTTTATGGTCTGGCACATCACAGCCTGATTTTTGCTCTGCCTTGTGAGACAAAAGATGCCCAGGTAGCCATGGCAGTGTCAAACTCTTGGTGTCACCACTGGCACATTTGCCAGGCTCGAGGCTGTTTGCTTTTTTCTTTGGCTTTTATTGGGTTTTGGGAACCTTTTGCCAAGGGAAATGCCACCTGATGTGCTGGAATCTCCTGCACACTGCAGCCAATCCATGATTCAGTAATCATGGAACGGTTTGGGTTGGAAAGGACCTTAAAATTCATCCCAATCCACTCCCTGCCATGGGCAGGGACACCTTCCACTGTCCCAGGGTGCTCCAACCTGGCCTTGGACACTTCCAGGGATCCAGGGGCAGCCACAGCTTCTCTGGGCACCCTGTACCAGGGCCTGCCCACCCTCACAGGGAGGAATTTCTTCCCAATATCCCACCTAACCCTGCTGTCTTTCAGTTTGAAGCCATTCCCCCTTGTCCTTCCACTCCAGTTCCTGATGAAGAGCCCCTCTCCACAGCTTTGATCCTGGCATGGAGCAGCGTTTGCTGGAAATGGGATTCTCCTGTATTAAACAGTTACTTAAATGATTTTATTTGTCTCTGGGTATAGAGGGTGAGATTGATGAGCCAGGCCCTGCTTCCTACCCCACTCCTCCTCTGGCAGCTCAGCAAGGGGCAGACTCTCACTGAGCAGAAATTCCACATTTTACCTGGGCAGGGATCTCGCTGAGCCACCTGTGGAAAAGCCAATTCTTGCCCATGATCCACCCTGAATGATCCTCAGCCTGAATCCCTGAATCCTGAATCCCTGAGGAGAAGCCAAAAGCTGCAGCGTTCTCCCCCTTGGCCTGAGGCTGACAGGAGCCCTGTCCTTGCCACCAGCCCGGATTTTTCTGTGCCTCTAAATGTCAGCTGTGCCCCCTCAGCCGGGGACAAATCCTTGGAGTGCTTCCCTGGCTACGGATGTCACTTTCTAGGAAGGCC
The DNA here is from genome assembly GCA_026261815.1 of Monarcha castaneiventris obscurior. Classification (NCBI taxonomy): domain Eukaryota; kingdom Metazoa; phylum Chordata; class Aves; order Passeriformes; family Monarchidae; genus Monarcha; species Monarcha castaneiventris. Next base: position 192,396 of record JAMPIT010000712.1, on the reverse strand, counting down.
CAAGCTTTCAAAACACCTCATAATTCAACCAGGAATTCTGTTTACAAACCGGCTCCAGAGCCAAGGCCCACCTGAGATTTCAGCTGCTTCCAGGGTGCCACACTTGGAAAAATATCCTAGAAAATGCCACCTTCTCCATGTGGCCGAGGGAGAGGAGGGGGAAAGGGAAAGTCAGGCGCTGTAACATGATGAGCCCCCGAGCACGTGCCTTAAATTCACAAACAAGGCCCAAATGTCAGCACTGACGAGCTCTTCCCGTGCATTTCCATAAGTAAAGCAGCAATCCCAGTGCGTGCCGGATTCCCGGCGTCGGGGGCGAGCCCCAGGCAGCCTCTGCTTCCCCCAGAGCAGCCCTGACATTTGTTCAGCACATTTCTCCGGGTCCTTCCTGGCTTCGGAGTTATTCCTGTGATGTGGGGATTAAAACCAGAGCGGCAGGAGCCGAGCACTCGCGGCCCGAGACGGTGATTTCAGTGACGGAGCTTTTCCATTAGAGGGTGCCAGGAACCTACTGTTGCTACAGAGCCCAGGAATGGTGGAAAACACAACTTTGTGCCGTACATTTCGAGACTGGGCTAATCCATACCCATTTTTGGACTCAATTCTTGTGCTGCTCAACTAAAGGAGAAGGAAGCAACAAACGATGAAATGCTCTGAGTTGGGAGGGACGCAAAAGGATCATCAGGTGCAACCCCTGGATCTGCACAGGACATTTCCAAGAATCCCACCATGTGCCCAAGAGCGTTGTCCAAACTGCACTTGGGGGTGTTTTGAAGGCAGAGATGTGTTTTGGGGAAGTGGATGTGGGCAGCAGGAGGTCTCGGCATTCCCAGGGAGTTCTGGGCACTGGAATGCCATCACACTTGGATGTGAATAGGAAATCCTCATTAAAAAAAAAAAAAAAAAAAAAAAGCCAAGTATTAGCCACAAAAAATAGGTAGTTCTGGTGGAAAACAACAGTTTGTGTGGCTGTCACTGGTTGTGCTCGGGGTGTAGTGGTGAGGACAGACAGTAAAGGATGGGCCTCCTCTTCTACTCCAAGTCTGCCAAAAATCACCCAGCCTCAGGTAACAGCCCAGTTATTGAATGGATTTGCTTCTCCATCCCAGAGAAGCCCCTTTGAGGAGCAGAACATCCTCAGGTCTGAGCTGCTTGCAGCAGACACAGCAGATTTTAAAGTGTCTTGCTTGATTTTGAACCTTTGGGAAAACCAAGTTCTGTAATTTTATGGAAGGGTTGGTGAAGCTATTGGGATCAGTCAAAGAATGGCAGAGTGCTTTGGGTTGGAAGGGACCTTAAAGCTCCTCTCATTTCACCCCCTGCCATGGCAGGGACTCCTCCCACCATCCCAGGCTGCTCCAACCTGACCTTGGACAATTCCAGGGATCCAGGGGCAGCCACAGCTTCTCTGGGCATCCTGTGCCAGGGCCTCGCCACCCTCCCAGGGAAGAATCCCTTCCCAATATCCCATCTAACCCTGCCTCTGGCAGTGGGAAGCCATTCCCTGGGTCCTGTCCCTCCCAGCAGAGTGGACACCGGTTCCTCTGTGGTGCAGCTGCAGGGGGGACGCTGCTGCTGACACCTGGGAAAAGGAAGAGGAATCCTTGGAACACGAGATGGTTTTGGCCCTACCCTGCCTCTGCAGATCCTGGCCATCCACATCCATCCCTGTGCATCGCTGTCCCCACCAGCACAGGATCTTCTGGAGCACGAGGAGTTCTGGTTAATGAGGGGATAGGAACCTTCCTGGGCTCAGTGTCTGCAAAGTTACAGGTGATGGCAGCGAGGGAGGGGAAAGGAACTTGTCTAGATCCCAAAGCCCAGCGCTGCCTGACTCTGCATCGCATCCTGACAGCTTTTCCCATGGATTTCAGCCAACGTGGCTCAGGTTTGGAGCCGTCTGCTCCCGTCCCGGGTCACAGTGGGTGATCCAGAGCAGATGGGATGAAGGGCTGACCCTGAGCCACCCAGCAAGACTGATCCTCGCTCTCCTGGCTGGGAATTCAGGACAAAGCAGGAGCAGCGGTGTCCTGAGCAGGTGGGTGAGGGCTGTGTCAGCAGCCAGCTCACAGCCACTTCTTTCCCTGGTTTTTGGAGGAATCCGGTGCTTCTGAACCCAAAAATCAGGATCGTGTGTTGGCAATTATTTCTGGCTGACAGACGAAAAACCAGGCATGGTAAAGGAGCAAGAGACTTGTCTGAGACAGCAGTTTTGCAATAAAACCAGGCTTGGCTGAGTGCTGGTGTTGGCTGTGGCCACCCTTTTGGTCCTGGTGGCTTCCCTGGTGTCACGAGGATGGATTTTGTGGATCACACACGGCCCCTGCAGGGCTTGGGCAGCCCATCCCTGGCTGTTTCCTTGCTGCTGTGGCCGAGGGGCAAGAGGAAACCCTGTCCCCAAGTGTGTGGCCCCTGATCCCTGTGAGCAGCCTGATTTCACGGGATGGGAATCGCAGGATCCTGGGCTGCAGCCACATCCTCATGGGAAGAGCCACTGAGGGATGGTCTCATCTTACATTGCTGGAGAGTCTTCCTTCCCAAACTGATCCCGAAGCATTCTGAGGAGTAAATATAAACCAGAGGTATTTGGGGAGGAGGATGGGCTGGGATTCAGGGCTCGGAGCGGCACAGCTCAGCAGCTTGGGATGGCCAGGACATGTGAGGACATGGGAGGGAGCACGGGCCAGCAGAGTGCACAGAGCAGCAACTGGCAAAGCTGGGCTTGGGCCAAGAAAATAAACATAGGAAGTATTTGAGACTGATGAGAACCATGGGCAGCCTGCTCTTGTTTAAGGAGGGATTTTTGGGACGCTGGAGCAGGCGCCTGTTGCAGACAGAGCGAGACCTCAGCCCTGTTCAGACTTTCATTGACTTCAGCTGGGCCAGGATTTCATTTCACATGGTTCTGGTTTTTCCCAGGATGTGATTTCAGCATTTTGGGATCTATCCTTCTACCACCCACTGCCCAGCAGGAATTTATGAGACTTGTACAGAGCTTTAGGGATGGATCCTGTAGGGGCTGGGTGCTGCCAGCATGTCAGGAGGAGCAGAGGCTGCTCTGCAGCACTCCAGAGCTGTGTGTGAGCACTCAGGATCAATAAACCCAGAGCTGAAGGCCAAATCTGAGTGCTCAGCAGCTCTGCTAATCAGTTGGGTGCCTGCATGCAGATTGAAAGCCAGTTCCTTCCAAATTTGCTCTTCCAACAAATAACCTGGAGGCTTTTCACTCCCGAGTTTGACTTGGGCCCCTTACTTTAACATTCCAGCCCCCTGTTTGCTCTTCTCCTGATGAAGATGGGGCATTCGAGGTAAATGAAAAACTGACACAGGTTGCTCATCTGGCACCAGCTTTCACCCCGAGATCTCCAGAATTATCCATCCAAAATTCACAGGGCCTTGAAAATCCTGTCAATCACGGAGGAAGTCTGACAGGAAGGGTCAAGCAACACTGGGAAATATGAGCAGAGGGTAAAAGAGGAGCTCGGGGTGGTTGTGAGAAGAGCTTTTCCAGGAGGTGGAAGCCCAGGGAAGGTTGAATTTCTGGCTGGAAATGAAGCTGGGGAAGAAGTGAATGAGGACAGGGAATGCAGCCTCCAGCTCCGCTCCTTTTGGGGAGCTCCGTTCATCCCATCACGTCTGGGATGAGTTTCAGTCCAAATCCAGAAGTCCCCTCACTTCAGAACAATTTCCACTGGGATTTGTCAGCACCTGGGCTCCTTTGTTTCAGCAGGACCGAGGTGTGCCTCTCATCCCAGGGAAAATCCCAACATCCTGCTCTTCCCCATCCCTGCTGCTCCTGCTTCGTGCCCGCAGCGGCGCCTGGCAGTGACAGCCGAGTTAATCTGGTTTAGAACTCTCGTGGCTTGATTTCTGAAGGTCTCACTGTTGTAGGGCGACGTTCCTTTATCCCTCGCCCTTTCTTTTCCTGCTGGATTATCCCATGTTAATAGTACCCTGTAATACAGGCTGTTATTAAGTGCTCCTGAATCCTGCTCGCTGATTCCTTAAGCAGATCTTGAAACCCTGCGAATCTGCCTCGGAGTTTTCTGGGGGTTTGGTTTGTGCTTTGCTCTTTTTTTTTTTTTTTTCCCCTTTAAACCCAATGCATGAAATGTGTAGGATAACTTTCTACTCTGGCTTTTGGGAAGTGCAGGAATTTCTCCTGTTTGGCCAGCCCAGACACGCTATTCCAGGTTGAATCTGTTAAAATCCCTACAAAACAGGCTGCAAGAAGGAAACCTTGCTTTAAAACCTACATCAAATACAGAATAAATCCTTCCACAGGTATTTACCTGCCCAGAAAAAAGATCCTTGAACACTCTTGTGACAGCAGTTCACAAGAAAGGAATATGAGTAATGTCAACTTCTTTACGTTGCTGTGTCTTCTTGGTTCATCTCTTCTTTGTTATGAATTATGAATCCCTATTGCTGCAGTCCAAACAATTCTGGGAACTTCTGCCACTGGCTTTCAGAGCCCAGGGAAGTAACAGTGTCCTTCCCATTCCCAGTGCTCGAAGCATTTCCAAACATCCATTATTCACACAGGAATTCGTACATCAGCAGCTCCATTAAACAGAGAGCAGGAGCCCTGCTTTCTCATCAGGTGCCAAAATACTTACTTGAGGTTTATTTCTTCCTCTGAGAGCAGATTCCAATCCCAAGGGTCAGAGCAGCCCCTTTTCCAAAGGGTTAGACCAGAGGAGTGAGTGTGGCCTTGGTCCCTGCCTCAGTTTCCCTATCGGTGATGTCACAAATGAGGATTCAGCCCACTGGGAGCTTGAGGAAATAATAAAAAAAAAAAATCAATTTGGCCAATACTTGTAAATCCCAGCTCCCACAGTCCTGGAGTTCTTAGGGATCACACAATCCTGAAATGGTTTGGGTTGGAAGGGACCTTAAGGATCATCTCATTCCCCCCCCTGCCATGGGCAGGGACATCTTCCACTGTCCCAGGTTGCTCCAAGCCCCATCCAACCTGGCCTTGGACACTTCCAAGGATGGTGCAGCCACAACCTCAACTTCTCTGGATTATAAAAATCCTCAGAATTAAAAAAAAACCCCAACTTCCTGTAGCTGTTAAGCCAGAAAAAAACCCCAAGCTCTTGGCAGGAAATACCCCAAATGCCCTCAAAGCAAAAAAACACCCTCCAAGTTGTTTATCTTTTAACCTCATGCAGCTTGAACCTTATCTCAAGGCTGAGGTGGGACAGAGGGAGCAGAAATGGCTTTTGCTCCAGGTTTGGCAAAGCTTTGGGATGTGACCCTGCCTGGGAGAGCAGGATGAGCCCCATACCAGCTCCTCCAGCCCTTCCCAACATCGGGCAGGAGCAGCCTTTGCCCGTGGCAGGGCTGGAGCTGGAAGCCAGCATGGCAAGCCCTGCTCCAAAGCAGGTTTCTTCTCCTCACATTATGTCAGCATTTCCTGACAAACCCAGCGGGAACACGCGGGTGACAGATGTCCCTTAATTATCGGCAGCCTTCCCGCTCCTCGGGCTCAGACAGAAAATTCCGAGCCTTGAAATGAAGGCCCTGTTCGGTTTGGTTAAGCCTGGCTACCCCGGATTTACTCAAAAGCATCTTTCAGCTGTGGGAAATTGGTCACTGAGGGGTTTCTGCCCTGCTGAGGGGTATCCCAGAGCTGCAGGCAGGCGAGCAGGGTGGAAAATCCAGGGAGATGGGAGAGGCTGGGGAAGCCACGTCCCTGCAGATAAGGGGATTTGCCAGCTGGGATGAGAAGGGCAAAGAAGGGCCATTCCCTGTGGCAGGCTGTGTGTGCCTGGAGATGGAGCTGGGGTTTATCAAAGTTCATTTTTTGTAGGGTGGTCCAGTAAAGTGAAAGGGCAAATGAAGCATTTTGGGGGGAAAATCCCATTGTTTTCACTTGGTTTTATTTTTCAGTTTCCAAAATCATGAAAAATCTGCCCCTGTCCCTCAGCAAACATCAGAGAGGGATGGAGGGAAGGAGGATGGGATCCCAGCACCTGCAGAGCCCTGTGCTGCTCCTTTTCTCCTTGGATGAGTCCTCCTTCACAGGCCCTTCCACGGGATAGCAGCCTGATTGTACCGAGCACAGCACACAGGGACTCAAATCTGGTCATCCATCCATCCATCCCTCCATCCATCATCCATCCATCCATCCATCCATCCATCCATCATCCATCCATCATCCATCCATCATCCATCCATCATCCATCCCTCCATCCATCCATCCATCATCCATCCATCATCCATCCATCCATCCATCCATCCATCCATCATCCATCCATCCATCCATCCATCCATCCCTCCATCCATCCCTCCATCCATCCATCCCTCATCCATCCCTCCATCCATCCCTCATCCATCCCTCCATCCATCCATCCCTCATCCATCCCTCCATCCATCCCTCATCCATCCCTCCATCCATCCATCCATCCCACATCCATCCCTCCATCCATCCACCCATCCATCCATCCATCATCCATCCATCCATCCCTCATCCATCCATCCATCCCTCCATCCATCCCTCCATCCATCCATCCATCATCATGGAATGGCTTTTAGCTGAGAGTGGCTTTAGATCAGATGTTAGGAAAGAGTTCTGGGAGGGTGGTGACATCACAGAAGCTGTTGTTGTCCCTGGATACCTGGCAGTGTCCATGGCCAGGTTGGACGGGGCTTGGAGCAACCTGGGATAGTGAGAGGTGTCCCTGCCCATGGATGGGGGTGGAATGGGATGGGCTTTAGGGTCCCTTCCCACCCAAACCATTCCCAGATTCTGTTCCGTGCATGAGCCTCCCCTCGTGTGTCCCTTCCCGCTGATTCCAGCCCTGTTCCTTCTCTTCTGGAAGCTCACAGAACATCCATACTCCGAGGAGCTCTCGGCCTGCCTGTGATTCCCACACTCCCCAGCTCCTTCCTTCAGGCTGCCTGATGGATGCTGGGGAAAATCCAGCCCTGGGAGGGGAAAAGCTCCACCTGCCCAGGAGGAAAAAACCATCCCAACCCATTTCCTGCTGCCGGCACTGCCAACCTTCCCTCCCATGTGCTCGGCTGATCAGGATCAGCTTCTTTGCTGCTGTTTTTGTGCCTCCTGATTTCCACACGGAAACTGGCTCTATTTTTACCCGGCTCAAGCTGATTAGATTGGCAGTAATTGGCAGGATAAACAGACACGTCCTGCGTGCAGCAGGTTAATGCGATACAGGCGGTGACCAGGGAATGCACTCAGCCCATGCCCAGCACGGGGAAGACAATCGAGGTAATTTATTGCCCACATGCCTGGAACATGCCCATTATCCAGCCCCATCCTTCCTCTCCCTGCAAACCCATTTCCCCTCGCAGGGTTGCTGCACGGTGCCAAACGTTTCATCCTTTTCTCCTCAGCTTTCACAACCCCGTAGAAAAACCCAAGGACATGCAGGAGTTTTCCTTTCTGCTTAACCCAGGTCCTGGCTTTTCCTGACCTGTGGGATTATAAGCATTGAAGCAGCCACATATTAAAAAAGAAAAATGCTACTTACAACTCCAAGGCTGACCTCGTCCCAGTAATGTAATTTCCAAGCATTTCAATCACTTCCAGAAGTTCCAATCTTCCGGAAGATTAGCAGCAGTTCTGCTTGCTGCAATATCATTCTGGGCTTTAATTGGTTTTGGGGGTAATTTAGCCAGAGACCGAGTGGAGAAGAGAAAACTTAGGGGCAACCTCAGGTGATGCCACACTCCTGGAATTCAATTCACTGGGGGAGGGATGGAGCGGGAAGCCAAAATGAAAATCATTCCGCTTTCCAAAGCTGTTTCAATCTAATGTTGGGAGACCTTGGCAATGTTTTGGCTCTTGTGCTTGGTGGTGGCTGCAGCATCCATTTAATCCCAGGAGAGGCGTGGAAGGTGAGCAATCCTCAAACAGGTTCCAAGCCAGGGAGGTGCCCAGTTTGTTCAAAAACATCTGTTTCTGTATCAAGCTTGATGCCATCTCAGAGGGTTTCTGATCCCTCCAGCTGCTGCAGGATTCCACAGCCACCACTGACACCTCCCATGCTGCCACAAGTGGTTTTTGGGGAGTCCCACTGAGCTGGAGATGGGGAAGAAACTCCTCCTCTTTCCTCCTGCCTGCTCTGAACCCCAGCCTTTGCCTCCATGCAGGTGGCACAGGCTGGATATTCAGTCCCAGAATCATGGAATGGTTTGGGTTGGAAGGGATAATAAAATAATCCAGTCCCACCCCCTGCCACGGGCAGGGACACCTTCCATGATCCCAGAGTGCTCCTACCTGGCCTTGGACACTGCCAGGGATCCAGGGGCAGCCACAGCTGCTCTGGGCACCCTGTGCCAGGCCCTCCTCACCCTCACAGGGAAGGATTTCCTCCAAATATCTGATCCAAATCTCTCCTCTTCGAGTTTAAAACCATTCCCCCTTGTCCTGTCACTCCATCCTTCCCCACCCCAGAGCTGCTCCGCTCGGTGCCTCCGCACAGGGGCTCCCTCCCTGTTTACAGCTGAACCCTGGGCCCTCTCACTTTTGCCATTTCATCTATTTAATGCAGGCCCTGTCGATTTGGGATTTTTTTTCCTGATCAATCCATGGCAGGCACCGGGCCCAGGGCTGTGCGGAAGGCTGAGGAATTCCAGTGGGGTGATTATCTCCACCTCACACCCTCATCCTCCCGCAGGTGAAAGCCAGAGCTCCTCACTGCCTGTTTCCCTCAGGCTCCTCTTTGCCCCTCATTACACCCCCCTCTCTAATTACCAATTTTTGCCGTGACACCGCCCTCTATTAATTACCCAGTTCAGCCTTTGTAGTTCCAGTAATTGTCCAAGAAACCTCCCAGCCTGAAACGCTTCAGCCCCACGGTGTCCTGTCCCCCCTTGGAGCGTGGTGCTGGATTTTTCCCAGTCCTCTGATGCTCCCAATGGCTCTTCCAAGACCTACTGGAAACCACCATTAACTATCCCGACAGCTCCTTGGCCACCTCCTTTACAACTCCCTCAAGTTCTTCGGATCTGCTGGTTTAAAAACACTGAGCTCCATAAGCTGGATGCTCCTGGGTGCTCCTGGGAAGTGTTTCCTTAGCATGTTGTCTTTTTTCCCACTAAATACCAGGATAAATCCCTCGCTGAGCATTCCTGCCTTGTCTGTGTTATTGACAAACCTCCTGTTTCCATGTAGGATCACCCCTCTGCTCAAAACTCTGGGAAAATATCCTTCTGCCTTTAATTTCCCCAGCTTCTGAGGTCTATTAATTACAACCAGTTTCCCTTTTCTTCTTTTTGTGTGTTTATATTTTGTGTGTCAGTCTTGGCAGCTCTCTCCCTTCCTTTCCAAGTGGTGTTGGTTATTTTAACAAAGATCCCTGTCAGCGTTGCTGCGTTTGGAGTAAAATATTCTTAAAGGTTTCTCCCTTTTCAACACATTTTTCACTTAAAGTCCTTCTCTAAATTGATCTGACTCATAATTATTTTCTGATTTGGGAAACAAGACCTTTTCAAGTGGCAAGTAAATATATAGATTTATAGATGTTACTGCTTTAAACTTTATTTGCACATAACAAATATAATCAAGCCATGAAGGCCCCTGCCTGGTACAGTGAGAAATCCACCTTCACCTGCTGGAGTGAGGATAAATGTGGAATTCCCTTGTGCTGGAGACAATATTTTTTTTTCCATTAGGAAATTATCTTTCCCCCTCCCCCCAAAGTTCTAAGGATGTTTTAATATTGGCAGCTCAGGACCTCCAGCATCCATCGCTCAGCCGGAATTCCCCAGCGATCCCAAGGTTTTTATTAGATATTATGGATGTGGCTGCTTAAAGAAGCAGAGTGTGTCGAGTCCCTGCTGCAGACCCTCCTTGCCTGGTGCTTCATTTCCCGGGATATTGATCCAGAAACACTCTGGATCATTTATTTCCTTGTTATTAATGACTCTGAACCGGTCGGTGCTTGGGAGAGGGAGATCATCTGCTCCCAGCCAATCCCAGAGAGATTCCAGGCAGGACTGGCAGGTCAAGACCTCCAAGCACGAGTGGGAATCAAGTGGGGAGGGTGGTTATAACACAGGGCTGCCAAATTCCAGCCAGGAAAAATCCCTGTCCCCCTGCAGCGTTGGGACAGCAGTGTCAGGGTCACCCTGACGCCTCTGATTGTTCATCCAGTCCCTTCATCTGACATCCCCACAATCATTGTGGATTTTCCTCCACACATTGTGGAGAATTGTGGAATCATGGAATGGTTTGGGTTGGATGGGATCTCAAAGCTCAGCTCCTTCCACCCCTTAGGGACACCTTCCACTATCCCAGGTTGCTCCAAGCCCCATCCAGCCTGGCCTTGGACGCTTTTAATCTGCTTTATTTGCCTTCCAATGTGGCTTTTGGTAAATTTTGGAGCCTTCTGGATCCCACCTGAAAGCCTTTAATAACCAAAACATTCTTTTCTGACCAAAGCCTCTTCTCCAGCCACGGGGCACCAAGACAGGCTGGGGACACACCAAGAAACCTAAATCAGCTCGTGACCAGAAGATTTGCTCGAGGCTGCATTTTTAGAGGGGAACCTGCCCATTCTTCAGCCACAAAGGTGCTGTTCCCAAAATAACCCTCATTTTAGAGCCACACACCATCCTGAGAGTGGATCCCATTCTCCTCTCTCCCTTCAGCAGGTTGTTGGGAATTTCTTTTTCACCAGGTACCATTAAACTTGCTGTTCTTTTAAGCACTTGTTTTATGAGGAGCAGCGTCCCACGTTGGTCAGAGGGGTGTCACACACCTCTGACCCTCAGATCCCTACACCCCACCAAAACCCCCCCAAAGGAATAGCTGGCCAATAATTAATTGGCTAATTAACATCTAAACTGACTGTAACTGTCTGAAACTACTGAGAAAGCAACAGAAGGGGACTGGAACTTCTTTTGCTCCCTGCCAAAATTTTTATATGTGTTTAAGCAACTTCAGTTCTGGTGTTTTTCTTGGAAAGTTTGGGGGTTTCCACCCAGATTTTCCCTCCATGAAAAAAAACGTGAGTCTGCAGTTGCCAAAAAAATGCAGCACCTGGAGTGTGGGATTTTTAGGGAAGGAAACAATAAAGCCCCGATATATAATGAGCACAGTTCTTGCATTCACAAAGGACTCGGCATAGTTCAAAAAGACATTTTCTACTGGAAAGAAATGCTTCAGTGGGAAAATTTCCACCCACTCCAGTTGCATCTCTTCCCTCCAGCTCCGAGAAAGAGAGAGAGAGAGAGAGAGGGGGGAAGGTTTTCTTCCAGAGGAGGGTGGTGATGTGTTTCCATGGATGGACAAGAAAATGCATCGAGAGAGGGGAAAAAAAAACAACTGAGTGGGAAGACACAGCCTAAAAGTTGCCGGTGGGTGGGCAGTGAGGCAGGTACTGAGCACAGGCAGCCTTTCCAGAGGGGACGCACAGCCTGAATCCCGCGGGTTTCCATCACCAGCAGTTACACCGTTTGTTTTTTTCCTTGGAGTCGTGGCCAGCCTGGGTCTGGCTCAAAACCATCACTCCAGTACCTCTGATGGAGATGGCAGGATGCAAATCCGAGCCGGTGCGTGGAGATTTTGGGGAAGAGCTGAGTTTTTTCTCCATCGCCCAGATTTTGCTTTATAAGCAAACTTGTGAGCATCTTTTTCATTATTCTCCGGCAGAGCTCCCCCTTTTATCCTGCTGTGTGAATCCCCCGGTGCACGAACACAAATATATCGGTGTTTGCGGGCACACGGACCCGCACGCACATCCCGGTGCCGCAAAGATTCGGCACCTTCAGATCCAGGGGGATGCACCAGCGGAGCAGGACCCCGCGTGCTCCAGAGGCACAACGCGAGCTGCCGCCGCTGCCTGGGGAGGATTCAACATCTCCAGCATTCCCAGGGAGAAAAAAACCACCCCAATATCTGAGCGCTGAGGGCCTCCCGATGGATGGGGAGGAATTGGGAGGACCCCGATGGGATGCGCTGCGCTGGAGGGAGGGGACCGAGGCGCGCCGCAGCCCCGCTGGATCGGGACCCAGCCCGGAGCGCTGCCGTCAATCCCGAGCGCTGCCATCCAGCCCGGAGCGAGGCGACAGCGCGGCCTTTTCATGAATAAATAATCTGTGTTGCAGTTGCGGTGTGCCGGACCCGGCACGGAGCAGAGTCTGCCCGGAGACTCGGCGCTGGCGGCGCGGAACGAGGCGTTTGGCCCATTCCCGGTGTCCTCCCACCCTCCTTCCCACCCTCCCAGCTGCCCACCGGGACCCCCGGCTCCGGCGGGGGATGCCGGCCCCTCTCCGCCCCGCAGGAGCCGTGGGCGGCGGGGCGGGGGAGAACCGGAGCGCTAAATAAAAATGCGGGAGCATCCCGGGAGGCTGCGGGGGGCTGCGGCCCTGGCTGGGCTGCGAGGCGAAGGCGACGCAGTTCCTGTCTCTTTAAATCCACCCTGAGCCCGGCGCCGGGAGCTGAGGCAGAGCAGAAAGCCCAGGATCCTGCTCATTAATAAGCGGGATTTATCCCCGTAGGGAGCCGGCGAGGAAAAGGGTGGGGGGGGGGGGGTGGAAGGGAAGCGGCTGGGCTCGCCCAGACCCCCCCGTGCACCCCCGCAGCCCCCGGGGCTGGCGGCGAGCATCCCCCCGGGCGGGATGCGGGCTGGGCCGGGCGCGGCCCCCGGCCCCCGGCGCTGAGGTTTGCGGCGGGGAGCGGCGCGGGGGAGGCGGCGGGAGGGGGCGCGGGGCGCGGGGCGTGCGCGGTGCGGGAGCGGCCGGGAGCCGTGCGGGAGGGCGGCGGAGGAGGCACCGCATTGCTGCTGCTGCCGCTGCTGCTGCCGAGCCCCGCGATGCCGCCGCGCCCGCCGCTGCCCCCGGCCCTGCGCCCCAGCCAGCCCGGCCGGCGGCGGGGGGCTCCGCGGGGGCTCTGAGCATCCTCGCCCCGGGGCTGCCCCAGCGCTCGCTTTTCCCCTTTTTTTTTTTTTTTTTTTTTTTTTTCCCTTCCCTTTTCCCTTCTCTTGGCATTTGGCCTCTTTTTTTTTTTTTTTTTTTTTTTTTTTTTTTCCTCCTTTTCCCCCACCCCCGTTCCCTGCCTTGGATGGTTTTTAGGTGGAGTCGTTTGCACCAAAACCCAATAGCTGCTGCTGTTCTTGCTGCTATTTTTTTTTTTTTTTTTTTTTTTAATGATCCTGTTTCCACAGCAGGGGAAGAGAGAACTGATCCTCAACATACTCCCAGAGAATGAATAATCACAAGAAACTGGCTTAAGCAGCTCCCTGGATCTGGTGCATGATTTCGATTGAGTTCGATTTGATTTAATTTTTTAAAAAATTTTTATTTATTTCTTTTTCCCCAAGTCATCGTTCGCATTTTATTTCCTGCATTTCTTCCTATTCTTTTTTTTTTTTTTTTTTTTTTTTTTTTTTTCACCTTTTGGGAGATTTGCAAACCGAATTACATGCATGTCCAGTGGGGGAAGGTTTAATTTTGACGATGGAGGGTCGTACTGTGGAGGCTGGGAGGACGGAAAGGCTCATGGCCATGGAATCTGTACCGGCCCGAAGGGTCAAGGTGAATATTCGGGCTCCTGGAGTCACGGCTTTGAGGTGCTGGGGGTCTACACTTGGCCCAGTGGCAACACTTACCAGGGCACCTGGGCGCAGGGCAAGCGCCATGGCATTGGCATGGAGAGCAAAGGGAAGTGGGTGTACAAAGGAGAGTGGACCCATGGATTTAAGGGACGGTACGGGGTCCGGGAATGCACTGGAAACGGGGCCAAGTACGAAGGCACCTGGAGCAATGGATTACAGGATGGCTACGGGACAGAGACCTACTCGGATGGAGGTAGGTGATGCTTTGATCCCTTGCTGGCTGGGCCAGGTGGGCTGGAGGGTGGTGGGGAGAGCCTTCAAACGGGGTTTGGGTTGGAGTCTGGGAGTTTGCAACCTGCTGCCTTGGATCAAGGGATGCTCCCACCCTGCAGGAGAGAAGGGACCAGCCCAGCGTGGCACCAGCCCAGCTCTTTGCCACAGGTAGCCCCAAATGTTCCGTGGGGTCTCTGGGCGCTGGGACCTCCCTCCTTCCCCTCCTCACGCAGGTTTTTGGGATGTGGAACGGGCTGTGCTGGTGGAGGGACGCCCAGCTCTGGCCCAGAGGGGTCGGAGCATGGGGTGGGCCAGGCCTCAGGGACACAACCCGAGTTGCACATGGGATTGGCAGTTCTGACTGCACCACTGGAACCTGTAGGATTTGCATGGGAACAACGCGGGGCAGGATGGAGGCGAGGGTGTGTGTGGGGGGGGATCCGACGTGGAGGGGGCAGCTCCAGTGCTGCCAGAGCTCCCAGCCAGGGCTGGGGGGTTCTGCACCTCCTGCAGCCCCTCCAAAGGCAGCCCCATGCTCTGTAATGCCAGGGAAAAGACTTTAATTCAGACAAGAGTCTTACATTCCTAGTTTACGGCTTAATACTTAGCGTAGGGGCTCAGAGGGATCACCAGAGCTCTTCTCTGCCGTCAACACGGCTTAACGAGATGCTGAGGGGAAACTGGGATTAGAGGAAAAACAAGAAAACCCAATTGGAGCGATCAAACCCAAAAAAATTGCTGGGCTAACAAGCTTTAGGGCTGAACTGGGAGAAACAGCTGGTGCCGTGCTGTAAGTGGCTGTATCATCCTCTCTCCTGGGTCGTGGCTACTTCCACGGTCGGAATTGCCACCATAATCCCAGGCAGGCCTACCTGCCAGCAGCCAGGGGCACTGGGTTCCTCTGGCCCCTTGTTTTCCCGGGAATCGTGGCCTCCTAAAGCAGGCTGGCGGGTTATTTTTAGGACGTTATGGTTTTCCATACGGCTACGGCGAGGAAATTGCAGCGTCGGGGAGCTCCATCGCAGCCTCCCCGAAAGGTGCTGCAAGACCTTGCTCTGGAAAAGGCAGTTTGCTGCTTTGTGGTTGCACAGGGAGGGGAGGTTCAGCCTCACCTGCAGCTGCTTTTTCTGTGCTCTCACGGGGAGAGGCGGAACCACCTCGGGATTTTTAAGGATAATTTGGTGCTGGTGGTTTTCCCCCAAAGCAACACAGAGCTGCAACCTTTTGTTTCAGCTGCCTGGGAGGATGCTGGGGACCGAGCTGGGATGTGCTGGGTGTGTGTTTGGAAGCCATGGATAAATCCCAGCGCTCCTTCAGCCAAGAATAAAGCTTGGGCAGGGAATCAGCGCTGTCTCCCACGTCCAAGGCGGTCAGGAGGGGCTGTGGGGAGGGTTCTGCCTGCTCCCAACGTGGGTGCTGTCTCCTCCTGGCACCCAGCCCCTGCCTGGGAGGTTTGAGGGAGGACAGACACAAGTCTGCACTAACTACAGGTCTCTGAGGGCTGGGTGTTGCAGGGCTGGCCCTGGCCCCGGCCACGCACGTGCCCCCGCCCCGGCACACTCCCCGTCCTCTGCAGCGCAGCGTTTTGTGGGGAAACCTGGGCAGCATCCCCACACCGAGGTGGCTTAGCAGCAGTTTCAGCGTTTTCTGAGAACCTACCAGAAGCAAAGAGCTTCTCCTTCCATCTTGGCAGGCCAGCCCGCCTCGCCGGTGCTCGGGGACCCGAGAGCGATGTCGCGCGTTTGCGATTTCGGGAGGAGGGAAGAGGATCGGTGCTGGGAAAGGGCAGGGTCTGTGGCAAAATGGTCCCCGTGGGACTCTGCAAACCTTCCAAGGAGGGAGGAATGCTGTGCTGGGGAAATGCAGAGTGGATGGGGAAATGCTGGCAGCAGTGGATGCTCCTCCACACCAGCTTCCCCCACCTCGGCTGGGCCAGAACCACCTCAAAGGCCACTTTCACCCATTCAGCTCCCAGCACCCAGAGGCCACGTCCCTTTCCCAGTTGCCTGGCTCCATTCTGGGTGGAAACCACCAAAGCTGGGCATCGGCAGCCTTTTGGACACTGAGCCTTGCTGAACTTTGTGTGTTTGGGTCCCAGAGGCCGCTGTGTGAGGGAGCGGTGGCACCAGGGAGGCAACTGTTGGGAAGGATGTTTCTCATTAATCTATTCCACTTATTACCTCCAGCAAACTGAAGTATCCAAGAATCCTCACCCCAGCATCTGTCACTTGCCACCCACAGATAAATATTCATCCCTTGCACATCATTTTTTTTTTAGCTCCCCAGCTCTGGCTAGGGGATGGGGCCCAAAATGCGCAGCGAGGCTCGGGGAGCCCCCAAAATCCACGGATTCGCTCCGGTTTTGCCATTCCCTCGCGCCACAGCGGGCAAGGGCACGGCTCCCCGTGCCCCAGCGCTGTGGTGGGAGGGGTGTTTGTGTGGCTGCTGGACCCTGGGGTGCGTTGGGTGTCGGGGGTGGCACGCAGTGGCCCGGGGGCTCCCGCCAGCCCCGCAGCCGGCGCAGGCAGCGCTGCCCCCACGCGCAGCTTGCCGAGCTCACACCTCCCACGCCGCACACGCCGCGCGCCCCACGCCTGTCCCCCCACGCCGACCGGCCCCCCACGCCCTTCCCACGCACTCCCTGACCCTCGAGGAGAGCAAATCCCGCTCCCCCAGCCCGGGGGATTCGTGTCCATCAACACAGAGCCCAGATCAGGCAAGGGAGCCGTGCTGTTCTCCCAGGAGCCCACGCGTAGCCCGGTGTGCCTGGCACGGCTGCCACGCGGCCTCTGCGCTGTCCTGTTGTCCCCTCACTCCCTCAGACCTCCCCAGCAGTGCTGATATGTCCTCATCTTCCTGCCAAAAAAACCCCCCTGCCCCCCTCCAGAGCACCCTGATATTACATAAACCAGGCTCCCAAGGATTGCTTCAGTCGGGTGCCGGAGTTGGAGCACTCGTCTGATTCATCCCAGCTCCGGAGTGGGAGCAGGAATTGCTCCCTTGCTTCAGGTGAAAGGGGCTGCATCCACTTGGATCAGCACTGCTGGGAGGCTGGGGCTGCTGGCAGTGGAGCTGGGGGAACGTGGAGCAGAGGGGTGGAGACCCTCTCCTGGGCAGATCTGGAGATCTGGAGACATCACAGCCGGTTCCTGCCTCGGATACTTTGGGGATGCTCAGTGACTTCACCCCGGGGACAACTGGAGTTGTAGCTCCAGACTTCCCATGGGAATCCTCTGTGCTGGGGTTGGGTTGAGCTGCTGGAACCACGGCTGTGGGGCTGGAGGAGATGGGGTGGCTGAAGGAAGCCCCAAATCTGTTTTTGCCCTTCCCATCCCTGGCAACGCTGTTTTCCTCCTCTCTCCACCTCTTCCCAGCTGAACAGCTGGGATCCAAAACCAGACAGGAGCTGTGGGATGGGACCAGCCCCATCCCAGCACTCACTGCCAGCATCCCTGAGGGAATGGGACAGGCTGGAGTTGTGTGCTGTGAACCAGGCTCATCCTGCTGCCAGTGCTCTCCCCATCCTGGATATCCACACGCTTCCTAAATCCTTGTTTCTCAGGAGGGCTACCCCGAAAGGGCCGGGCGGTCGCATGGTGGTGTTCATCTTGTGTAATCTCCGTGCCCACTCACCTAAAATGAATCATCCTTTCATAGGTGAGGGAAATATAATTAGTGTTTGCATTGTTAGCACTGGCTGAGTAGGCAAGTGGGTTTTCTTGGCCCGGGCTGGGAAAGATTCCTGCCATTGGGAGAGGGAAGCGGAGCGCTGGGAGCTGCCGGGGTGGGGCCCTGCCAGCCTGTCCTGCTCCATGTCCCACTTTCCCAGCCCTGCAGTGGCACTGGTGACACCTCTCTTAGCAGGTGCACCAGGAGCTGCCGACCAAATGGTTTGGCAGCAGTTGAGGAAGGGAAAAACATGGAATATTTCCCAAAAGCCAGCTCTGGGGTGATGGAGTGGGAATGCTGTGTGGGACCTGCCTGTCTGGGAAGGGGCTGCATCCCCTCACCTGAGCTGAGCCGTGGTTTGGGATGAACCACCAGCAGTGGGAGGGTTGGAATGAGGTATCTTTAAGGTCCCTTCCAACCCAAAGCATTCCCGGATTCCACAGCGCCACAGTGGCCACGGCCTGGTGCCTCTCCCCACCCCGGCTTTCCCCTGGGCTCCTGCTCAGGGAACCAACGAGCCAGGGCAAATTTCCATAAGGATCTATTCATAGCACGGATGTCAGAATTACCTTAAAAGTACCAGCTCTTCCCTTGTTTTGCTGCCGGGAAGGAATTGTTGATGCACTTTAAACAGTGGGCGGAAACAAGCAAATACAAGAGCGCCCTGATCCTCGATCCTCCCGTTCCTGCAGCACCCAGACGCAGCCAGAGCTGGTCCTAACAACCCCTCAGAACCTGATAATTGATGAAGAAGTCAGGATTTTGGTGATGGAGCATCTCACTGTCTGGGTTGGGTCTAGAAGCTGCTCGCAGTGGTTCCAGGAGAGCAAAACCGGAGACGTCAGGAGCTGCCGAGCACAGAAAAATGAATCAAAATACTAAATGAAGGTTCTGGCCAGCCTCATTAAAAATAAATGCTATGAACTCATGGTAATTACTTCTCTCACTGGAACATGCTGCTTAGTTTCAGGTACAGCTCAGGACAGAGGGAGAAGGATTTTGACCTCAGAGAAAAGAACATGAGACAGAAATTGCCAGACAGGCCTCAGACCCTCGCTCCATCTTCCCAAGTCTTTTATCAGGGGCATGATTCTCCAGGGAATTGTGCAGGACCCCAACCTCGGGGACCCCATGAACCCCCTCTCCCTGACCCACAGCCAAGGGTGACTTCAGCCCTGAAGCACAACGTTGATGTCATTTCACTGGGGTGGGTTTCTCACGGCTTTGAATGCAAATCTCAGGATATTTGCATGTGATTTGATATCCCATGGGGCTCCTCGTGGTTGGG
Source organism: Monarcha castaneiventris obscurior (assembly GCA_026261815.1). Lineage (NCBI taxonomy): Eukaryota > Metazoa > Chordata > Aves > Passeriformes > Monarchidae > Monarcha > Monarcha castaneiventris. The sequence continues at coordinate 173,634 of JAMPIT010000712.1, read as the reverse complement.
TGACATCTGCTCCTGGAGCTGAACAGTTTTTTGTTGGTTTTTTTTTTTTTTTCCCTTTAGAAGCTCCAGCTTGTGGAATCATGTGATTTTGCAAGATTTTCAGCTTCAGTTTGGAAGCAAGGTTTCCACCCAGGCTATTGCAGAAAAGTCATTCTTCCAGGCTCGGGAAGCAGCAGACGAGAGCTAAAAATGCCTTCTGTTTAAAAATGCCTCGATTTTAAAATGAACCTGATGAATTTTGAATGCTTTGAGTCAGGTAACGCTGACGTAGATGAATGAGCTGTATTAATGTAGGCATGACTTGGAGATGGAGGAGCTGGGCAGGGTGAGCTTGGGGATGGTCTTTTAGGGGCGAACACCGGGGTTTAGCATCTGTCTCGTGAGATTTTTTGTCTCTTTGGGTCTGGTTTTGGCACTGGTTGAACTCCTGAGCAAGAAGGGATTTTTTTGCAGGAGTTTGCAGTAGTTACAGGAGAGTCTTGGTGGTTATTTGCCCTGCAAGCAGCTGTTTAACTCACAGTTAAAATACTTTTTAACAAAAAAAAAAATGGGGAGCTTGGAGAAAACAAAACTTGAAAGGCAACTGTTTATATTTTGGGGCTTTTCAAAGACAGATTCTTGGCCTCTTGGCCTTGGAACCAAAAATCCTTAAAAATTGCAATGGATGCATGAGCATTCCCTAGGAACAGCCACTCCTTTCCCAACGTTATTCCCTGAAGAGGTTCTGCTCACTCCCAGCACCCAGCATGAATTTTCATGAACGAGTGAACAGCCAGAGCAGGGCCCCTTGTTTTGCTGATTTCCACAAGGTGATGAGCACTACCAAGGTATTATTTCCTGCTCAGGGCATCACTTGGGCTCTGCAAGGTGTTTCCCTGGAATGAATAAAGGTCTGGAAGTGTCCAAGGCCAGGCTGGAGCAACCTGGGTTAGTGGAAGGTGTCCCTGCCCATGGCAGGGGGTGGGATGAGATGAGCTTTGAGGTCCCTTCCAAGTCAAACCACTCTGGGATTCCATGATTTATTCCACAGGGAATATAAATAAACCCTGCTCGTGCCTCATCCCACCCTGGAGCAGCCTCCTACCCCTGATCCATGGGGAGCTCAGCCTCATCCCACCCATCTGAGCACCTCCCACACCTCGGGGGGGATGCAGCCCCCCAAAAGCCTCAGCCTCATTTGGGAGAGGTTGGGAATCAGCCCTTCCTCCCGGATCTCCGCTGGGAATGGGTGAGATCCCGGAGTTTGTGGCAGGATTAGAGCACGGGGGGATTAAGGGAAATGAGCATTAGCCTGATTTCCCTCTGCTTTGTGAGAGGAGCACATTGTTCTTGCTAAAGGTGCTGAGTGATAGCCTAAGGTGGTTTGCATCCCTGGGGATAAAACCTCATCCCGCTTTTGACCCCAGCTGGTGGCTGAATCCGCAGGGATTCAGCTGCCCTGGGAAAACCGTGGCCCCATTTCACCAGGGGATGGTGCTTCCTTGGCTCTCCCCGTGTCTGGCAAACCCAGCCCTTCCCACTCCCAGCACGGACAACAAGAAATGGCTTTCTTTGGTTGCTTCCTTTTAAAAGTTGTGTTTCCCCTGACTTCAGGAGCTGGAGCTTTCAGGGTAATCACAGCTGGCCTGAGAGGCACCGTGAGCTCCATTGGAATCAGTGATGCCGAGATTTGATTGTCTTTATTCTGGTTTTTTGAAGCCTTTCCTTGAATTCTGGCTGGAAAAGGCACTTCCCAACAGGTTTGGGGAAGCAGGAGATGCAGAAGCAATGAGAAGAGGGAGGGGGTGCTCAGGACAGGCTTGGTTTTTCCTGGAGAACAAACCAAGATTTTCCCCCTTGAAGCCAATATCTGAAATGCCTTGGAAAACATTAATTTCCATATGAGATTTTTTTTCATGTTTCCCAGGGAGGGAGGAGGCTTCATCCTGCTGCTTGCAGAACATCCTTGGGACAGGCACGGAGGATAGAAATGTTTCCCCATGTTTGGGATGGGGCTCCTATCCCCCAGAGGAACATTCTCACCACCTGATTTCCTGGTGATTTTCCCCACAGAGAAGGGCTGAGCAATCCCTGTTCTGTGGTATTTCAGCCCGAAATACTTTTGTTGTTATTTGCATCCAGAGGAGGAGGAGGAGGAGGAGGAGGAGGAGGACGAGGAGGAGGAGGAGGAGGAGGCAGATTCCCTGGCTGAGGTGTGAGGCTGGAGAAATCCATCTCCTCCCTGCAGCCCCCGGCTCCTGCAGAGCTTCTGGCTGCTCCAGAGCCAGCCCTGCTCCCATCCCCACCCCTTCCAAACCTCATCCAAACCCAGCACCTCCGCTGCTTGATGCCTTTAGATGGAGGCTCCCTGCTTTTAGAAGCACAAGCTGATACGAGCTGTAATTCCTTATTATTTACTGACCCCCAAACCAGACTTCATCCTGTGCCCAGACAGGAGCACAGCAACCTCTGACAGCTCTCATCCTCTTCATCCTCTTCTCCTTCCCTCCACGCCTCCCTGGATGCCCAGCCCTGGCTGTGCCCACCGTGTCTGGATGCACCCAGCATTAGCACTATGACTAACACCCGTCACGTGTTCGTGCCTGCAGATTAGATTTGCATACTCAAAAATCCATACTTTCTTCCTTCCCCTGTGTAAGCAGTTACCAGAGCATATTTTTGGCAAATTAGCAGCCACAGCAGAAGCATCTGACTGTGTTTTTAGCATGGCTTGGTGATGGGGAACCTTGGCAGGGCTGGAGGGGGGATCATTTTGCTGTGGATTCCGGATCCATGTGGAGTTGGACACAGGCAGTGGTACTGATTCCCACATTCCAAGGTGGTGGCATCCCCCAGCCAGCCATGCCATGCCTGTGTGGGATTTAGGGGAGGGTTTGGGGCATGAGAGCAGCAGCTGGGGTTTGGGCAGGGCAGGGAAGTCACCCAGCACCACACCGTGTCCTGCTGCCGGGAGGGACAGTGCAGGAAGTGTGTCCTGGCTGAAAATGTGTCCCCACGTCCCTGCAGGGCCCAGGGGGTTGAGGGAGGGGATTCTCCCCCTCTGAGACCCCACCTGCAGTTCTGTGTCCAGCTCTGGGGCTTCCCAGTGTGAGAAGGACATGGAGATGCTGGAGCAATTCCAGAGGAGGCCACGGAGATGCTCCCAGGGCTGGAGTCACTCTGCTCTGGAGCCAGGCTGGGAGAGCTGGGGGTGCTCACCTGGAGAAGAAAAGGATTCAGGATGAGCTCAGAGCCCCTTGCAGGGCCTAAAGGAGAGCTGGAGAGGGACTGGGGACAAGGGATGGAGGGACAGGACACAGGGAATGGCTTCACACTGCCAGAGGGCAGGGATAAGTGGGGTACTAGGAAGGAATTCCTGGCTGTGAGGGTGGGCAGGCCCTGGCACAGGGTGCTCAGAGAAGCTGTGGCTGCCCCTGGATCCCTGGAAGTGTTCAAGGCCAGGCTGGACAGGGCTTGGAGCAGCCTGGGATAGTGGGAGTTGTCCCTGCCACGTTGGGTGGGAACAAAATGAACTTTAAGCTCCCCATTCAGTCAGGTCAGGACATTTGAGGGGCACATTTTTCCCAGTGATTCCCCGGGCTGGCCACCGAGGACGTCCCCACAGACACCCCATCAGGACTGAGGCTGGATGAGCACCCTGCAGCCCTCTCTTTTCTCCTGGACTTCTTCCCTGTGGGATGGGTGTTTCTGAGGTGATTTGTGTGTGAATCCCTCTGGGATTTGTGATATCGAGCAGCTGGAAAGGGATATCTAAAACTCCCTCCTTCGGTCGCAATTCAAGAGCCCGGCCTAATTATTGCCATCGGACATCTTTAATTAATATGCTGCAGAGGCCAGAGATAAGAGGGGGGCTGAGCACGCCAGGAAGGATCCTTTGAGAGATAAATCAGCAATTTGTAAAACCTAATTACTTTGGCTTGGAAAAGTGGAGAGGCACTTGGGACCACTCCACCCTCCTTCCTGGGATTTCTCTGAGTGGGGAAGGCGAGCTGGGAGGTTGGGAATGCTGCTGGTGCCCAGCATGGTCCCTGGACCAGGAGGATCTGGCTGTGCTTCAAGGGTGGGATGGAGCTCCAGCCCTTTGGAGCCTGCTGCTCCCATTTTCCAGGCCAACCTGGGAAGCTGTGTGCCTGTCACTGATTATTTTAGCTAACCTGGGAATATTGACCCACCGTGGTGGGTGCGCTTGGGTTTTTAACTCAGTGTTAGGGATGGAGAAGGAATTTTTTCCAAACTTTTTTTCTGAGGTCAGGTTGTGATAATGACACATGTTCTTCCAGTGGCCTCAAAGTGCTTCCCAACATCCCAAATTCCTGCTTGGATATCTCCATATGAGGAACTGGAAGAGGGCAGGTCCCTGCAAACCTCCTATGGGCTTTATCCATGTGTTTGCCAAAGGATTCATCCTGCAGGACACGGAACTGGCCGTGTGGGTTTGGGAAATCCTGGGAGCAGCCGTAAAGCTTCTCCTTAATGGTGTTCCTGGACTGGGGCCAGAGGGCCCAGCGACTACGAAACACCAAATCTTGGGTGTGGGCAGACAGGGGAAAGAAAACGCCATCATTCCAACCCAAAAAATCCTGATTTTTTCCTCCTTCCAACATGGTGGACCAGGTTTATATCCAAGTGCACGATCCCACCTTAAGCCAGAGGAAGCCTCTTGTGAGCAGCCCAAAATCTTCCCTTGGGGCTTTCCTCCTGTGTTATTCAAACTCCAGCTGGTCCTGAGGGAGCTCCTTGGGCTGTTTATTTGTGAAAGCTGGATTGCCCTGGGCATCACTGCGGGGTTTCACCATCTCTCCACAAGCAGGAAAGGGCTCCAGGTCCAGGAAATTCCTGAGTTTGGGACAGCAAGCCATGGCTGGGTTGCCCCTCCCCATGCAGAAGAAAGACCTTGTCTTTCAGAGGGAGCAGTGCTGGATCCCTACAGTGCCTGAATCCCAGAGGGATGAGCCAGAGCTGGAGATCGCTTCTCTCCTCCCCAGGAAAATTCCCCATATCTCTTTGGAAATGAATGGAAAGCCAATGCTCTTCCTGCGATGCCCCTGATCCTCATGGAGAGCTTTGCAAACAGGAGCTTAATTAGCATTCCCCAAACCAGCTGAACTGCTGGGATGCTGCTGCCTTATCCCTGTTTCCAGCAGGGAATATGGAGCTGCAGGGGTTGCACCCAGCCTGGAGCAGGGTCCTGCTGAACCCCCCTGGCTTTGCTGCAAGGTGCAAACCTGGCCCAGCCCCGATTTTGGGGATTTTGGCACTGTGGGGCCACCAGGAGCTGCCCTGCAGGCTCTCAGCTCTGTTCCCAGGATGGATTTTAGCCAAATGCTGAGGAAGCGCTGCTCCCTGTCACTGCTGGAGAATCAGGAGTGATGCTTCCCAGGCCAAGGACTTCCCGCTCTGTGCTCTCAGCCCCACTGCCTCCAGCCAAGGATGGGGCTCTGCAGGCTCCTCAAGGCAATGGCAATTCCTGCAGGAGTTCTGGAACCAAGCCAGCCCTGCTCCAAGGGGAGTGAGCCACAAAAACCCCAAATGCAGGATTAGGAACACCAGTGAATGTGTCCAACAGCATCGCCCGTTTTCTTCTCTCCGCGTTTCCATCCCATCCCTGTCCTTCCCAGGAGCCCGTTCCCTTTCTTACACTTCACCTGTTATTTCTGAAATAGGAATATTGTCTCCAATCCATCTTTCGGGATGACTCCAGTTGTATTTCCCTAGCCCCAGGTCGTGCCCTCTCCTTAGCTCTGCTCAGCATGGACGTGGCCACTTCCTCACCCTTCGTGGCATCACCTTTATCCTGACTTTCCACGTCCAAGACTTTCTTCCTTCCCTTTGTCCTTTTTGCCCGGTGCAGAAGGGCCACACGGAAGTGGGATGGGTATTTGTGGCATCTCAGAGGCATCCGTAGGAGTGCCCTGCGTGGCTGAGGGAACAGGTTGGGACATTTTCCTCCTCAGGGATTCTCCTCCAGCACGGTCTCTTTGCCTCTTCTCTGGCTTGGGTGATACAATCAGTTTGTGGCCAGGATTGCCTTGGATTGCTCCCTGCTTCCCACCCTGAGGAAGTTCCCCTCCTGTGTCCCGACCCTGTGAGGTGCTCAGAACCAAAATCCTTGGAGTTCTCCATGCAGCACCTCAGCAGATCATTCTGCTCCACCAGCAGTGCTCATTCCATCCCTCCCAGCCTCATCCTGCCGTCCCCACCACGCCACATTCCTGCTGTGCATTCCCTTCCATCTCCCCAGCTCCTGAGCAGCTGCAGCTGCTCCATCCCGGCACGTGAAGGGGAATATTGTGAAATCCTGTTTCCTCTGCGGGGAGCAGGAGTCTCTGGGCTCCGTGTGAGATCGAGCTTTGTGCACAGATCTGCAAATGTTGGGGCAGAGGTTAAGCTGAGCAGGGCTCAGGGAGGAGGTGGCGGTGCTTAGCGATGCAGGTCAGGTGGCTCTGGAGCCTCCCGGTATCCATGGCCAAATCCTGGCATATCGAGGGGTTTCAAACATAATGAAGTCAGGGGAAGGAAGGACTGAGCTCCCTGACAGGAAGCTCTTTGATCTGCTGGTGGCCACGAAGGTGCCCAGATGTCTTGGTGGCCGTCGGGGACATGAGCGTGGCCTCTGAGGCAATCCCTAGGGATAATCCACGCTGCTGCCTCCTGTGGGGAAGCAACAACATCTAGGGAAGCAGAGCTGAGGGTTGGGAGCTGCTCCACGGTGCTGGGAGGGGATGAGCAGGGTGGAGTGGCCGGAAAATCCACCCTGCCAAGGAGGTGCCGAGGAGATGCCGAGGAGATGCCGAGGAGATGCAGAGGCTGCTCCTGGCAGCTGTGCCATTCCAGGAGCAAGTCTGGAGGCCAAGCAGGGATGGCAGCATCCCGGGCACCTCAGCCTGGCTGGGGACATGCACAGGCTGCAGCTGGGAGCTGCTGTGACCAATTTGCTGCCGGTGCTCCAGCCCTGAGCACTTTGTTCTGCTCCCTGCCAGTCCCTCAGGTGTTCAGCACGGGGCTGTGATCCTTCACTCTGCCCCAGCTTAATCCAGGGAGCTTTTCCAGCTGCAGATTTGCCAGGAGATGAGGAGGTCGAGGGACCTGTGTGGGGTCAGGGATCGAGTCAAAGGATTCAGCTGAGGGAAAGGGAGATTGGGGCTTGGACAGGGTGGGCTCTGGTGGATCTCATGCAGGACCTGTTCTCCCTGTGCCCTTGCCCACACTGGCATCTTTCCCTGAAACCCACTGAATCCATCTCTAGGGAAGCAGGAGGCTGAGCACGGTGTGAGGACATCCCAAGCCATCCCGGGGGCTCCTTTGCAGCAGAACTTGGGGCTCTGGGGGGAATCTCTCCCCCACTTGCTCCATTGTCCTGCTGAGATGCTCTGGGATGGAGCCAGAAAGGGAAGAGAGGTGCTGCCAGGTCCCCAGGGAATGCAGGGACACCTTGGCAGGCTCTGCCCTGCCACAGCCACGATTCCAGGCACGAGGAGAGCTGTGGGTGCACGGCACTGGTTGTTCCCTGTTCTTGGGGACACCACAGGGGCCAAGGCAGGCTCATTGCTCCAACCCCACACAGGACACGTCTGCTGTGTCCCCCGAGCTGCATCTCACAGGTTGTCCCCCATCCTTCTCCCTGCCCTGCCAGTGCCTGCCCTAATCCCGCTGCCTGCCCTAATCCCGGTGCTAATCCTATAAACCTTCAGTAAATCCTGCCTGCCCCTGCCTCTCCGTGTCCCTTTTCCAGGGCAGGCTCTGTGGGGTGTCCACCGTGGGGCTGGCTTTTTTGAGGTGCACCAAGCTGTCACCCAGATCAGGTCACACCTTGGGGTGGGCCGGGAAGGATGCCCAAGTCCTGGGGGATTTGTGCAAAGCACTGGCAGCTGAAAGAGAGCAGAAGCGCCCCAAAATACACCCCAAGATGTGGCTGGATGCTGGTTTCACACTCTGAGGAAGCACTCCCTGTGCTCAGCATGAGCTGCTCGAGCCCAGACACCTCCCAGAGCTTCCTCTGAGCCCCAGAACCGGTCAGGGAAATTCCTAAGGGACTCCTGGGGTAGGCTCGATTCACACAAGGTTCACTATTTCAGCAGATCTATTTTAAGACTCCCTTGGCGTGTGGGAGCAGGGCTGGCACAAAGGGAGGTCCCACTGCTGCCTGTGCCCATCCCAGCTCTTCACATCCCAGAGCTGGGACTGGCCACAGCATTCCAGCAGCTCCAATGCCCAGCGAGGAGCCATCCTCAGGCTCCTCAGTCTGCCCCAGGAGGGCTTAGGCCAGCAGTGAATCGCTGCATCTTGAGCTGGTCTGGAGAAGATTAAGCCGACCTAAGAATAAAAACAAGCCCTGCGGTTCAACTGGCTGGGATAAGGCCTGGAATCGTGCCAACCTCCAAGCTCCAGGAGGGGATGGGATTAGGAACCCCGAGCAGATTACCACCCACCCCACATTTCGGTGCACAGGGCGGGTGTTGTGGTCCAGCAGTGCCCCCCAGGCTGGGTGGATTCCTTGTCCCTCCATTCCCAGTGCTGTGGTGGAGCCCTGTGTGTGTTTGGTGCCACCAACAACCGGTTAAGAAACTCTGGGAAGTGCCCACGCAAATGTAGGAGCTCCAACAGGGGCACAATTCCAAGGGGAATATCCCAATGGATCTCTCCCCATGAGGCCTTTATTTCTATGGAGCTGCTTCCTTCCCCAGCACAGCGGACCAAGGCGCGGTGTGTATAAATAAATGTATTGTTACACGTTATCCATCCACTCCCACACGCCAGCACTGCCAGCAGCACGGATGGCATTGGAATGTGCTCCTGGATAACCATTCCGCCATTCCACGCCCCTGTTCCCTTCCCTTTCAGCTCAGGGATTGATCCAAGGGGCAGCTCCTTGATGCCTTGGCTGGTTTCTGACATTCCCGTGCTGCAGCTGGACTGCCAGCCTGAAATCCAACCAGTTCTCCCTCCGCAACGTGACGCTGCAATCCTCATTCCGGAGATGGGACTGGGATTCCAGAGCTGCCAAGGGGCTCCCAGAGGAGTTTGATCCCATGACCATCCCCCACGTTTGCTTTTGTCTCCTCTCCGCAGGGACATACCAGGGCCAGTGGGTCGGAGGGATGCGCCAGGGTTACGGCGTCCGGCAGAGCGTTCCCTACGGCATGGCTGCGGTCATCAGGTCACCCCTGAGGACGTCCATCAACTCCCTGCGCAGCGAGCACACCAACGGCACGGCGCTGCACCCCGACGCCTCGCCCGCCGTGGCCGGCAGCCCGGCCGTGTCCCGCGGCGGCTTCGTCCTCATGGCCCACAGCGACGCCGAGATCCTCAAGAGCAAGAAGAAGGGCATCTTCCGGCGCTCGCTGCTGAGCGGGCTCAAGCTCCGTAAGTCCGAGTCCAAGAGCTCCTTGGCCAGCCAGCGGAGCAAGCAGAGCTCGTTCCGGAGCGAGGCCGGCATGAGCACGGTCAGCTCCACCGCCAGCGACATCAACTCCACCATCAGCCTGGGCGAGGGCGAGGCCGAGCTCTCGGTCATCGAAGACGACATCGACGCCACCACCACCGAGATCTACGTGGGCGAGTGGAAGAACGACAAGCGCTCGGGCTCGGGTGTGAGCCAGCGCTCGGACGGGCTCAAGTACGAGGGCGAGTGGGCCAACAACAAGCGCCACGGCTACGGCTGCATGACCTTCCCCGACGGCACCAAGGAGGAGGGCAAGTACAAGCAGAACATCCTGGTCAGCGGCAAGAGGAAGAACCTCATCCCGCTGCGTGCCAGCAAGATCCGGGAGAAGGTGGATCGGGCCGTGGAGGCGGCCGAGAGGGCGGCCACCATCGCCAAGCAGAAAGCGGAGATCGCGGCGTCCAGGTAAGGGGGTCTTGTCTGAGCTGGGATCCCGCCCTGAGGACTTGGGATAAGTGGGATAAGGGTTTTGTTGAAGCTGCTGGAGGAAAGCAACTCGTGGTGGGCATCTGCAGGTTGGTGGTACCTGGGCCCTGCAGCAGGAGCAGTAGCCTTGAGCTTGCCCGAGCCTTGGGGTGCTGCTCAAAACGGGGTGGATCCAAGGCCAGTTGTCCCTCTGGTCACTCCCAGTGGGCTGGGGATGCCCCAGGTGAGGCAGGGAGGCCACGCAGGGTCACCAGAGCGGGGCAGCCTGGGCAGGGCATGGTGGCACCATGGGGCTCAGGCTGAGAGCTGTCACTCAGGGAATATTGGGTTATTGATCCCATTTTTCCCTCCCCTCTCGGATAAGCAGGGTGATACCTTGAGCAGAAGAGCTCCTGAGATGCTCTTTGCCCACATCCTCTGCCTGACTCGTAGCCAAGAGGAACCATCCCAGGTCTGACCTGTGCTGGGAGGATTCCCAGTTATCTCCATTCCCAAAAAAGGGATTTTGAGTGGAAAACCAGTCAAATATGAGGCTGATGCCTGGGGAGGGTTTGCCCTGGGTGAGGCTCTGCTGGAAAACAGCAGATCTGGGTTCCCAGTAATCTCCCTGTGCAGACTGCAGCCCTCTGGAACTGCCCAGAGATCCAGAGCTGGGTTCTGATCCGGCTGAAAACCAGCAGGAGGGACGGGGAAAATGAGCCATGTCTAATTTAGGTTGAAATAAGGTCCCAGCTCAAAGCAGGGCCAGCTCAAGCACCCTGTAGCTGGCTCCCAAAAGGCACCTGGAGCTCTGTGCCTTGCAGGAAGCTCCCAGACCAGTGGTGAGGAGAGGAGGAAAAGCTCCTCTGGAGAATTCAGGGCTCTTTGTCTCACATTTTGGGATGGTTTATTAGAGCATGTCATTCCTTTCTGTTTTCTGAGCAAGAGCTATATTTAGCAGCCAGGCTGGGAAAAAGGGCTGGGGTTAGGGGAAAAACCCAGGTACCTCCTGAGCCTCCTGTGCTGGATTAATTGTTGGGTCTGGAATATTTGTATGCAGAGTCACACTTGAAATCTTTATCAGCACGGCTGCCAAGGGCTTATCTGCAATATGAATGAGCCTCCCGGGCCTGCTTGGGGAGCACATTTGGGCTTGATGATGTTTTCGAGCTGATGGTTGGAAAAAATGAAAAATCCCACTAGAATGCCAGGTAGGAAACAGACTGCAGAGCAGTGGGAAGATCAGATCTTTCCCTGTGATCTGGGGATGGATGGGAATGCCTCGAAAGAGTGGAATCCTGGAAGTGTGGAGCTCTAGGATGCTGTGGGATGGATCCTGGAAGAGTGGAGCTCCAGTGTGCTGGGTTTGGGAACCTGAGCATCCTCCATCCCCAAGGGGGAATGATCCTGGAACACCGTGAGAGTGGGATTGGAAGAGATGCTTAACGAGCTCTTGGCGTATAATATTGCACCGATAATTACGGGACAGAAGGGAAAATATCAAATCAGGAGCACCAGGTGTGAACACCTCCCTGCCCTGCACTGACTGGGTGGTCCTGGGCTCTGCTGGAGAGCAGCAGGGAGGCTGCAAGATGGAGGATGGAGATGGATGGGATTAGGCTGGTCCAGGGACAGGCTCATCCCTGGAAGTGTCTGAGGCCAGGCTGGGCAGGGCTTGGAGCAGCCTGGGATAGTGGGAGGTGTCCCTACCATGGCAGGGGGTGGGACTGGATGAGCTTTAAGGTCCCTTCCAACCCAAATCATAAAATCAAAGAATCCCAGACTGGTTTGGGTGGGGATTTCCCACTTCTAACCCGGCCCTGGACACTTCCAGAGATCCAGGGGCAGCCACAGCTTCTCTGGGCAACCTGTGCCAGGGCCTCCCCACCCTCACAGGAAGGATTCCTTCCCAATATCCCATGTAAATCTCTGCTCTTTTACTTTAAACCGCTTTGTCTGAAACCTCCAATCCCTCAGCTCGAGCTCTCCCCCCTTGCAAGGGTTTTGGCAGAGTCCCTGAGCCTGCAGAACCAGAGCAGAGCAAGGTTTTACATCCTAGATCCAGCTAGAAAAGCTTTCTTATTAATCTTAGTCCGATTAATTTTAAAGCTTCCTAATGAAGGAACCCTCCCCTGCAGCGCCCACACCAAACTGCATCATCCAAACACCACCAAACAAAACTGGGGGAGAATCCTGCTGCTCATTCCCAAGGTTTTGGGGCTCAGGGTGGAATGTTCCCCCTCTAATGCCAACATAAATTCCAATTTCCCAGCACTCGGGGGTTTTACACAGCCCTGGCGTGGCTGTGCATGTGTGTGTGTGTGTGTGTATATTCCTTTCTGTCTGATCATCCTGAGTTCACTCTGCAGCCTTTCCCTTGGTGGGGGAAAGAAAAAAAAAATATGTGCCCACCCACGGCTTTCATTAAATTTGTAAGAATTCAGTATTTTTGAAAACTCTGCCGCTCTGTCAGATCTGGTTGGAATTGGCCAACACGTTCAAAAGTTATTAGTGTGGGAGTGATGGCATAGAGATACATAAACAGCACAATCACAGGAGTGAGCCCCGTTTCCTGAGGGAAGTAGGCTAAAAGCACAGTGTGCTGGAGACAAGGAAATTGCTTTCCTAAAGTTGGGTAGAGTTGGGTGATATCTGCTCATTTAAGGAGTTTCTTTTAGGGTCGAGAGGAGTTTCTCCTAAATTTCTTTGCTGTAATGAAGAGGAGAATGCTTTATTGGCTCTGATTCACTGAAGTTGTTCAGATGAAGGGAACTGGGGAGGAGGGATGTGAATGAGGGCTGAGGAGCTCCTGTTGATAGCAGCTGGCCCATCCCTGGAAGTGTCCAATGCCAGGAGAAAGTTTGGAGCACCCTGGGACAGTGGAAGGTGTCCCTGCCCATGGCAGGGGTGGCACTGGATGAGCTTTAAGGTCCCTTCCAACCCAAATCATTCCGTGATTCCATGATCAGAGGGAGACGAGCAGGGAACTCTTTTCCAGCCAGTTTAAAATGGATGTTTAGGGTGTTCTCTGAGTGCTCTGGGATCCTTCATTCCCTCTCAAATCAGCCAAGAGCCACCACTCCTTCTGCTGCCACCCTGGAAGGACGAAGGAGGCACTGGACACAGACTCCCATCTCATTAGTGCTAATTGATACCTCAGGCAAATTATCTGTAGGCACTGATGTGTCATCATCCACTAAAATATAATATCTAGGCAGCAAAGGTGGGCCAGGGAGCTCATGCCAGCCCCTGGATTTTGGCACAGCCACCTGCTGTGGTGGATGGATGTGGCACAGGGAATGGCAGAGGGGAGATCAGGGCCCACTCCAGCTCTCCAGGATGGGAGTTTTAAAGCAGAGCACACAGACCCTAAATCTCTCCAGGGTTTCTTCCTGCTACCACAGTTCAAGGGTTTGTAATTAGTGGCGGGGCTGGTTATGAGAGGAGGGACCATCACTGGTGTTGGGGATGAGTCCCAGGGATGGTGGCACATGGCAAAGACTCAGCTCCTCTCCAGCACAAGCTTCATGGGAGTCTGCTGTCCAGCACCTTAAATAAGAATCCCTGGGAGCAGCCAATGCCCTGGCTCCCGGAGGGAATGCTGCTCCCAGGTCAGTCCTAAGTACTGCTCTTCCTGGCATAATTATAGCCCAGCCTTGCACCAACCTGGAGAAAAATATAATTAAAGCTCCACGGTCTCAGGAGGAGCTGGGTCGCAAATTAGCTCGGTGTCATTCAAATTCAGAGAGGGAAGCGGGAGGAAAATAGGAACAGGAAGCAAATAAAGACAACCTGGCAGCGAGGAGGGGAGAAGGGGAATGTTTGGACTCAGCCTGGACGCTCCCTCGGGATGCTGCAGCGGCTGACGTCGGACGGGGAGCGGGGCGGGCAGGAAAAGCCCCCGAGAGCTGAGCAGCAAAGTGCAGGAGCTTCTTAGAGCCAAACAGGTATTTTCTTGAGAAAAATGGAAACGCAGCCCGGGCAAAACCCAGAGAAAAGCTGCCGCTGCCGCAGCCGCGCTCCCGAGCGCTGCGAGTGGCGGTAATGTCCCCACCGGCGCTCCCCGGCCCCGTAACGCTGCTGCTTAATGCTCTGCCAGGCCTGAGCCTGCAGCTCTGCCATTGTCTGGGCCGCCTTTGATTTCGGGTTGCTGCTGCTTTTCGGGTGCCTGGGGGGACCCCGCATTAGTCTCGCCCTAATCCCGCCTCGTGCTGCCCGAGGGGCTCCCGCTGCGGATGGAGAGGGAGGAGGAGGAGGAGGAGGAGGAGGAGGAGGAGGAGGAGGAGGAGGAGGAGGAGGAGGAGGTGGAGGAGGAGGGGTGGGGGTTAAGGGCCCTAAAAGGGTTTTGTGTCCCCTTCCTCAGGTCAGGACAGCAGGGACAAACGAAGCCAGCATGGGGCAGAGCTGAACTGGCTGCAGGGATGGGGCTGAGCTGATGCCCGGGTGGGGCAGGGTCTCCCAGCATCCCCTCTCTGGGCAGCTCTGAGCCCAGGGATGATTCCACTGCTTATGGCCCCTTGGAGAAGCGCTGCTGCTCCCTGCTGAGGCCCTGGCAGCCAGCTGGAGCTCGGGATTTGCAGGAGTCACCTCAGCCCGTGAGCTGGGCACTGATGGGGTCACTGAGGCCATCACCAGGTCTTGTGGAGGGTCAATGTGCTCCCTCCATCCCTTCCCAGCCTCGCCGTCCTTTCCTTGAGGGACACCAAGAGACGGAGGAAAACACAGAGGGGATGGGTGGGGGTGATTCTCCTCACAGCACCGTTTCCTTGTTCCCCCCAGCCCTCTCTCCCCCAGACATTCCCTGTGCAGTCCAAAGGGAGCAAAGCCTGGGCTGGCAGCCTCCGACAGGCTCTGCTGCTGACGGAGCCGAGCGTTCCCTCCTTCCCTGCCGCTTCCCGGCCGCCTCCCTCCCTGCTCCTGCCCATGCTGACAGGGGTCGGGGGATAAGATTAGGATCAGCTGTTAGTCCTGCTGGTGCTGTGTCCCTGTCAGCCGGGGTGACAAGGGCACCTCTGACTCACGGCGGGCACATTTCCACCTCCAGCCCAGGCCACCCAAGGATCAGCCATCCCAGAGCCTTCCATCCCTGCCCGCGGCCGGCTCCTGCGGGATGTGATGCCGGCACCGTGACTGTTTACGTGCTCCTGCGATGTCAATTTAATAACTTCCTGCTCAGACGGGATTTGCAGCCTTAAGCCCTTTTGTGGCCATGTCAAAAGTCAGGGGCAGCCTCTGGGCTTGCACAGGGCCAGCTCGGTGTGTACCCAACAGCCACCCCATGGACAGGCTGGAAAATGAAGTGCCTTTTGTAGGAATGAAGCTCTGCCAGGAAAAACCTCAGCAGGGTCTTTTGTGTCCTCTGGGAGAGTAGCTCAGCCCAGTGGGGTTTTGGTTTTTATTGCCCTCCCAACCCTCACCCACCACCACTGATCCCAGCTTGGCCATTCCCACCCCTTTCCCTCTCCGTTGAGCTAAATATGAGCAAAAACATCCCGTATTTATAACCCAGGTGTGTGACAAACATTCCTAAACCATTCCCAACTTTGCCGGGCTGTGCAGAAACGGCGCGGGCAGGGCAGAGATTCCCAGCCCTTGGACTCAGCCTTGTCGCGGCTGGCTCTGCCCTGCTCGCCGGGGAAGATCTCCCAAACCCGTGTGGTTTGTGTCGGCAAAGTGCAGCTGGAAGGGATGGTTCTGCCAGAGGATGGAGCAGAGGATGGAGCAGGAGCGGGGATTTGGGATGCAGGAGGAAATCCCGGTGGCAGAGCCGGGATGGGGGAGCGGTGCCGGAGCGCGGTGCCAGCAGCGGCTGCTCCGCGGTCAGCGGAGCGGGGACAGCAGATGGGAAGGGAGGGACAGGGAGGGTGGCACTGGCTGGCAGCGAGGCCGGGAGGTGATTCAGTCCTGGCAGGCACCGCTGCCATGGGAAGGGGCTGCCCCGGAGCGCTGGGCAGGAGGCGAGGGCAGCGCAGGGGGCAAAGGGGAGGCTACCTGCTCCTCTTCCTCCTCCTCCTCCTTTTCTTCCTCCTCTTTCTCCTCCTCCTCCCCGGCATCGCACCGCAGCCCATCCAAGCCTTTAACCGGTTTAGCGGCCGGCGCTGCTGTCCCGCTGGGACGGCCCTTCCCGGGAGGGGAACGGGACCATTCCAGCCCCGGGAGCCCCGGTGGATCCCCCAGGAACCCAGGAACCTCCTGCCTGCCCTGCTTGCGCGGCACAACGTGATGAAACCTATTCCCATTGCTTTTGGGTGGAGCAGCCCTTCATCACATGGGGGGAAAAGCAAACTACAGCAAGAAGAACACAAGCCCGGCCCCTGCTTTTCCTTTCTGCTTTCCCTGCTCAACCAGCAGAAACTGCAGCGTTGCTTTTCCCCGGGATCTTGGGCAGGGAAGGAGAGATCCCTCCCTCTCCATCCTCATCCTCGCCCTCCCAGGGGTGCAGGGAGGCCGCTGAGATACCCAACCCCACAGCCAGGCCCGAGGGCTGGGGCATCCCAGCCCTTCCCTGCCGTGTCCCACCTCCCCAAACCCCCCAGCTGTGTCCCTGATGTGTCCCAGGGATGCTGCATCCCAAAGTTTGATTGTGGAGAAGAGCCAAGGGGAAGGTTTGGGGTCTCTCTGCTGCTTTCCCATCTCTTGAGTGAGGTCTCCATGCTTTTTTCTTCTCCCAGCTCCCATTTTGGGTTTCCTGGTTGCTCCCACCCTCTTCCCTTCAGCAACATCCCCAACACCCCATCCCTGTCCCTCCCCAAACCCTTTCCCCCCCCAGGGAGAGGAAAAAGCAATATCAGGAGCACAGCCAAGAGGAAAATGCAGAGCTGAGCCAAATTACTGAGTATTTTCCTTGCTGCTTTTCCTTTCCCCTGAGTTTGGGATGCTGGGAAGTGCAGGGAATGGGCTGGGCTATCCCAGGCTCTCCATGTTGGTTTGAAAAGCCCCATGCAATGAGGTTTCTGTCACCTCCTCCCCACAGGACAAATGACAAGCTGTCCTGACTTCCTAATCCAGGAAATTAAAGGATTTGACCGCAGACCCTGCTAAGCAAATTTCCCCCCTGAAAATCCCAGGGGGATTTAACCCATGGATCCGACTGATTATCCCTTTAAAGTTGTGACTAAGAAAGTACCAATTCTCCAGGGTGCTGAGCACCCTAAAATCCCGTGGTGGCCGTGTCCAGTGCTCAGCCCCACATCCGGTGGGACCTACATTTCCATTTTAGCCCAGAATATCCTGAGCTGAAAGGACCCATGAGGATCATGGAGCCCAACTCCTGGCCCTGCACAGCACCATCTCCTCCAGGCAGGGAATCAGCCTCCTCCCAGCTCCACGGAGCAAAACACAGATGTTTTCCCTTCCCAAGCATCCTGGTGATCCAAACAGAGCTTTGCATCCCTCAGACCCCATCACATCACCTGGAAAAGCGGCCTCTGTCCTGCCCCACAGGGCTGGAGGTGGCAGAGGAGTCCTGGAGGGCGAGGCTGGACATCAACCCTCTCTCCTCTGGCTGCTGGAGAGCATCCGACGCTGCTCCTGAGGCCATTCCAGCTCCTTGGCTTGGCCCGAGGCCAGGCTGGGCTGCAAAAGAAAATTTTAAGTTCAGTTCAAGGAGAATTTGCTCGATTCTGGATGAAGTTTTGCTGCTGTTTGCTCAGAACCAGGGTGGGTTTTGCTGTTGGGTTAAAAGAGAGGAAGTTTGTGGATCTTCCCTCTCCAACACCAGGGAAAGGGAGGGACAACATTTCGCTGCCTCTTTGGGACTTTTGTGCCTCCAACAGCAGGGAAAAAAAAAAAATTGCCTGGAAACTTCAGTTGCCAAAAGTCTGTTTTGCTTGAGGTGACCAAAATTTGAGGAGCTGCCAAAGAGTTTCGGCCAAAACCCGAAGGGGGTGAAGGGTCAGGGAAGGAAAAAAGACTTTTCCTTGTGGTTCTGGTGTGGTTTGCTTTGGAATTTGGTTTAACTCCTTCTTTTTAGAAGGAGTTCTCAGTTTCATCCAAATGAAACTGAAATTCAACATCCAGCTCAGCTTTGCTTTGCTGTCAGCACCTCCCTCACCTGGAGATTTTTTCCCCAACCCCCCAAATTCTCTTCTTCTGAGCCCTTTTCCCTTGGCTGTAGGGAAAAAAAGCCTCTAATGATTCCCAAGGGGCTGTGCTGTGCTGGTGGCTCCTCAGAGGGATTTGAGGGATTCCCCAGAGGCAGAGCTGAGGCTCCCTCAGCTCCTGTGGCCTGGTTGAGTTTCTCTCCCTGTGCTGCATTTGGCACCTTTGAGATTCCCACCCCTTCTCCATCCTGTGGGGCCGTCAGCCCAGCCAGGAGGGATGGGATGTTTTGGGAGCCTCCTGCTGATGGAGGCCAGGATGGGATGCTGATGGTCCACTGGATCCTCCACATTTTGTCCCTCAGCCTGGGGCAGGAGGAAGTGCCCAGTGTCCACCTGGAGCCAGGAGTTTTCTGACAGCTCCATCCATCCATCATCCATCCATCCATCCATCCATCCATCCATCCATCCATCCATCCATCCATCCATCATCCATCCATCCCTCATCCATCCATCCCCCATCCATCCATCCATCCATCCATCCATCCATCCATCCATCCATCATCCATCCATCCTCCATCCATCCATCCATCCATCCATCCATCCATCCATCCATCCCTCCATCCATCCATCATCCATCCATCCATCCATCCATCCATCCATCCTCCCTCCATCCATCATCCATCCATCCCTCCTCCATCCATCCATCATCCATCCATCCATCATCCATCCTCCCATCCACCCATCCATCCATCCATCCTCCATCCAATCCATCCATCTCCATCCATCCATCCATCCATCCATCATCCATCCATCCATCCATCCATCCTCCATCCATCCTCCCTCCTCCATCCATCCATCCATCCATCCATCCATCCATCCATCCATCCATCCATCCCTCCCTCCATCCCTCCATCCATCCCATCCATCCATCCATCCATCTCCATCCATCCATCCCACATCCATCCTCATCCATCCATCATCCATCCTCCATCCATCCATCCATCCATCCATCCATCCATCCATCATCCATCCATCCATCCATCATCCATCATCCATCCATCCCATCCATCCATCCTCCATCCATCCCTCCCTCCTCCTCATCCATCCATCCCATCCATCCATCCATCCATCCATCCATCCATCCATCCATCCATCCCTCCATCCATCCATCCATCCATCCATCCATCCATCCATCCATCCATCCCTCCATCCATCCCTCCATCTATCCCTCCATCCATCCATCCATCCATCCATCCATCCATCCATCCATCCATCCATCCATCCATCCATCCATCCATCCATCCATCCATCCCTCCATCCCACAAAGGCCATTCCAAATTTGTGGCTGGGCTGGGGGCAATCCTGGAATCACAGAATGGGTTTTTTTGGGGTTGGGAAGGACCTTAAAGCTCATCCCAATCTCATCATTCCAACCCCGCTGCCGTGGCCATGCTGTTCCCACTCCTCTCCTCGATGAACCCACGCAGATGGATCATATCCCACCAAACCACCTATCCAGAGCCACCCCTAAGCCTCCTCTCAATCCCTGGAATTCCCGGGCCTCAGGAGCAGCGCTGGGCTCGTGAGGGTCCCGTGGTGCTGCCTCTGGAGCCGGCCCTGGCCGGACACAGTGGCCGGAATGTGGGATCAGCCCGGGCAGCAGCGTGTCCAGCCAAGGCCAGCACTGCCCACAGCCTGGCTGAGCTATGGCTGCTCCAGGGGCTGGGCTTGGCCTGCTGGGCATTCCAAAATCTCCTCCTGACTGCATCCATGGAGGGCTTTCCTGCTCTCCCATTCCTGCCTTAATCCAGCCCAGAGAAGCTGCGGTGTGTGGATGATCCAGTGCTGCTGCCCAGCTTCCTGGGAGGTTTTGTGCCTTTGCTGGCTTTTCCTTGGGTTTTTTATTTCCTTTATTTCTTTTGTTTTGCTTTTCCAAGGATTTTTAGGGATCTCTTCCAACCTGTTTTGCCTCCCACCTGGAAGTGGAGGGCACATTTGGAATGAGCTGGGGTTAGAGGGATGTTTGCTGTGCCTTTGGGATGGGAGGGTTGGCAGGGGATGGAGAGGGGGCACAGCCTTTCTCATTCCCACTGTGTGCATTTCCCGTGAGGGGCATGGAAATTATCCAGCAAAATCATGGAAACCTCCCCTATCCAAAGCACACCAGCTGGAAAACAGGAACATTCCCCCTGCTCTCTCCTTTCCTTTCCCTGAGCGAGCTCTTCCCAAATCCTGCTCCGAGTGGCTTCCCACAGGTTTTGCAGCCCTTTCCAGAGGATGTCGATGCTCAGAGCAGCTCTGCAATTGTCTCCTGCCTTCCCCCTGTTTATAGGAAAAGGGGAAAATCCAGCCCTGGAGCTGCAGTTTGCTCTCCCCTCCACGTCTTATTTGGGAAAGGGAATTTCCCAGAGCTTGGCTTCATCCTGGGAGCAACTCCCTGTCCCAGCACTGCTCATTTTGAGTGACAAGCGACCCCTCTGGAGAGAGGCCAAACCTCAGGCGGGACAGCAGCCTCAAAGCCACCCTTTCCCAAGGCAAATCCGGGTGTTTTGCACCGGGATGGGCGGGTTCTGCCTGGCTGTGCCGCTCACCTGCCTCCTGCAGAGCTCCATTCCCAGTGACAGATGGCCGGGGATGAGCTCCCCCTGCAGATGTTGATTTTTCTGGCCAGCTGTAAATAACATCCAGGGCATCATCTCCCCGCAAAACCCATCAGCTCTGCCCTTGCTGGGGGGCACGAAGTTAAAAGGAAGGGAACTCACCGGGAGGGAAATGCAGGAATCTGCCTGGCCCTGCTTATTCCATGTGTTCCTCGGCCACAGAGATGCCGGGATCATCCTGGCTGATGGTGCCTGATGTGCCTCTGGGTGCCAGCTCCACCTGGCCCAGCCTTTTAAAGTCCATGGAGTTGGATTTTCTTGGCATTTTTCTGTTTAGGAAAAAAATGGATAAAAATAAGGAAATCCTGTTTGGGATGGTGGGAATAAAGTGAGCTGGAGAGGATGCTGGCATTTGATGCTCTCACCTTTCTCTGCTGGGAATGACCCAGCTCGGGGATGTGGTTTGAGCTGTTTCTCCCAGAATTTTGGGGACATGACCCATCCCTGTCCCCCAAGCCACCGAGATTTTACACCTTTCCATGCTGTGAATTCAGTTCTCCAGCAAAACTCCTTTTGGCCACTCCAAGGCAAGGCACAGGACACAAGGACACAGCCTGGGATACTTTTTTTCCCCTTTACTTGGATTAAAAAATGGAATTTCAGTGTAAAATGGCAAAAGATTCCTTGGTGCATTTATAACTCCAGAAATATAAAGGTAGGGAAGGCTCTGGCACAGGATCTAAATGGGAACTGGCTCCAGCCCCGTGTCCATGAATTTGGGAGACCTCGTGCATTCCATGTCCCAGCACCTGCTCCCCAGGAGCTCTCCCAGCTGCCTTGGGAATGATTTCCCCCTGGAATGTGACGTTTCCCACTGTAAAACCAAAGGGAAGCTTGGATTTGGCCTTTTGACCACAACATTTTCCATGCTCCTCTATAATTTGCTTTCTTGGGCAGCAACAAACACATCGAGGGGTGTTTTTTTCCCAGAATTAAAGGGTTTGAGTATTTTTTTTTCCTTAATTTTCTTGAAATGTGACTTCCCGAGTAATTTTTTTGGAGTGTGCCATCACCATTCCCTCCGTCCCGTGCCATCCCAGCTTTTCCCAACCTTTCCTCGCGCTGGTGGGAGCTTTCCTGCTCCTCCTCCCGGTGCTCAGGGGTGATCCATCCATCCTCCCATCCCAAAATCTCCATCTGGAGCCGGCGAGTCTGGCTCTCTCTTTGCTATGCACAGAGCCCGAGCAGCCTTTCGGGGCTGCATTACGTCATGTCAGAGGTCACATTAAGCAGCTTTTTTTCCCCCTTGATTAAGAATTCCAGCGGTGGATGGCGGGGGGGACAGAGGGAAAAGCAGACGGAAGGAGCGGGCTGGGAAAAATGCCTGCGCTGAGCAGGTAAATGGGAATTTATCCACAGACAGCTAATTGGTGTGTCTAATATTCCACCCCCTGAGGACCAGCGCGGTGTTGCTGCCTGCACAAATCACTCACGGCGAGCCTGGTGCAATAACAAGGGAGCCGGGAGAGCTGTGGGAAGAGCCAGGCTGGAATTAGGAGCGGGTTTTATCGGGGCAATAAACGCCAGATAGGGAAAATAACAAACAGGTTGTTAATTGCTGCCATCTCCCCGTTCCCTCGGGGCCATGTCTAGACAGAGGCTGGCTCCGGACTGTGCTTATCCCGAGCCTCTGGAGAGGGGCTGGATGCGGGATGCGGTGGCCGGCGGAGCCCCTGGAATGGGGAAGGGAGGCAGGATGGGCACTGCAGCTGTGCCCTAAATCAGAGAGGCTCCCGCAGAGGTGGGAAGCAGACAGTCTGCAGTGGTTATTAATAATTCAGTCCCAATTTGTCCCATCTAGGAGAGCACGAAGCCCAGCCAAGCCTCCCCTCCTGGCTGCCCGGAGCAGGCAGAGCCTCCCGGGGCTGTTGCAGCGGATCGATCCCACGCTGGCAGGGATCTGGGAGCTGGGATCGCCTGTCCTGCCCCATCCCGGAGCGATCCCATATCCCTGGGAGAGCGCTCCATCAGCGTCCCCCTCTCCCAGGGCTCCGAGCTCGGTGACCGGCATCGATCACCTGGGGACCGGTGCTTTGTGTTCCTTGGCGGATGCGATCAGGGCTGGATCCTGCTCCCGCTGTGCCAGAGGGATTGGAAAACAGCCCCTGTGGAGCCCACACAGCCGAGGGATTCACGCTGGCGAGGTTGGACTGAAAATCTTTTCCTCAGCTGATCCAGCCTCATGCCAGCCTGGCTTTTCCACATGGGGAGGCTGGACTGAAAATCTCTTTTTCTTCCTTCATCCAGCCATCCCTTCTCAGGACAAGGTGCATCCCAAGGCTTTCCTGACCCCGGGGTTTGGATGAGTGAGTCTTAAACGCCCTGCAAATGCTCTCTCTGAATTTTTCCTGAAGTATTTCCTTGCAGCTGGCGTGCTTTTAATTGAATTTTGCCATTTGAAAAATACATGAAGCTCTTGTAATGGAGGGAGAGAAAACATTCCCTCCTATAGGAAGAGAAAGATGCATTTAAAAAAAACAACCCCAAAGCTGCCTGATGAGGTATTGACCTGGAGACAAAGTGAATCCGATGGAGCCAGCCCGGCCCCTCAGGAAAACTTGAGGCTGTTCATTAGGGATGAGCTCACTGCCAGCTTAACTCCATCCTCACCACTCCCGGTGAAACCTGTGCTAAATGTGCCACTTTCCAGCTTTTCCATGAAAATAGGAGTCCTTTTGTGGGGTGGAAAGGGTTTGGGACTTGTTGCAGCCTCGTGGTGCTCCTGTTGGAGTTGGGATTCCAGGAGAGCTCTGGGTGTGGTGTGGAGGAGGGCTGAGTCTCCATCCCTGCACAGGATCCCTGCAGGAATTTCCTTCTTCCCTGTCAGGGGGTCCCTCAGCCAGACTTTGAGCTCAGGGGGGCATCAGGGAAATCAGAAGTTCCCTTGGAAAAGACCAGCCAGAGCTGCCATGTGAATTTTGGGAAATGGACCTTCCTTCCCAGAAATCTCACCCACAGGATGCCTTTTTAACATTCCCAATAATGTGGATTCCTCCCAGTGTTCAGCACGGAGCTCGCTGGGACCCCAAACATGAGTCTGCTCAGAGTCTGCTGCCTGGTTTCTATTGGAATGTGTTTTCCTTACAAAAACGCTGGAAAAATAGGAACAAGGATAGCAAATCCCTCCCCTGGCTGGATTCAAACAATGGATGGAGAAGGACTCGCCAGTGATCCGGGTTTCTCCTGGCTCCAGGTGCCATCCTGGCAATTCCAGGTGTCACATTTACAGCTCGGAAAGCTTTCTGGGCTTCTGTAAACTTGCTCTAATTTCCAGCCTAATTTTAAAGCACTTTGTCCCACTTGTTCTCCTGCCAAAGCGTTCCTGGAGCCAAAACACCTCTCAAGCCTCACCTGGTTTGAATTTTGCCTCCTTTTTCCTGAATCCCTGAGGATTTTGCTGGGAGTTCACCCCTTTTTGGCTAAACCAGCCCCCAGCTTTGGGTTTGCAGCAGAACCCTTGGATCCACTCCTGGCTCACTCCAAGCCATCCCGGAGTCGCTGTCGGAATTCCTAAAAAGCCAAGTTCTTCCTTGCAAATCGGTTCATTCCAGCTTCTTATAGATTAGCTGGAGCTGATAAACTTGGCATTAGGAAGCAGGCCCAGGTATTATCCCTTCCCCTGTCAGCTCGGGCCAAATCACAGGAGATCTGCAAAGATTTCCGGGAATCTGGTTGGTTGGGATTTTTCCCTGCCTCCTGCCAGCTCCTCTTGCCAGTTTGACCACTTGCCCGCTCATCCTCCGAGAAGAGTGAGTCAGCTTGGCAAAAAATTAATAAATAAAATATTCCAGGCCAGGTCCAGCTGGGACTCTCTGCCCTGACCCAAAACAGGGCCTCAAAAGCCACCAACCATCCCGGCCTTCCCACCTCTGTCTCTTCCCAATCCCAGTCTTTGCCTAAACACCCTCCTCCAGTTCAGTTTGGATAGAGAAGTGCTCTAAAATCCTGGAATCATGGAATGGTTTGGGTTGGAAAGGACCTTAAAGCCCATCCCATTCCACCCCCACGGGCAGGGACACCTTCCACTATCCCAGGTTCCTGAATCCATCCCAGCTGGAGGAGGAGGCTGGGGATGCTCGGAGGTGGGAGGAATTAAACAGCTCCTCTTGCATCACTCTTCCCTCCATCCCATCATGAGCCCACAGGAACAGGATGATCTTTAAGGTCCTTTCCAGCCCAAACCATCCCATAATTCTGTTTCATCGGGAAAGCCCCAGCCTTATTTTCACCGTGGTCTCCAGTTTGGCGTCTCCATCCCGGGAAAAATTTATGGCAGCACTCAGGGCAGGAGGAGCAGAACGATGAGATCAGGCCCTGCCCATGTGTCAGGGAGAGAAAAAAAACCCCACTTTTCCAGGGAAATAAACTCCAGGCAATTAAGTGGGAATTAAGATTTAGCGCACGCCACGAGCAGCAGGCGTGGAGAAAGGAGCCAGCTGGTAAATTTAGGACGTGACAAAGTCATGCGAGCCCTAACTGGATTACTGGCATTTATTTGGGAACGCTTATGGATTTTATTATGCAATGTATGGATCTCCATAATTCTGCTT
The DNA here is from genome assembly GCA_026261815.1 of Monarcha castaneiventris obscurior. NCBI lineage: Eukaryota > Metazoa > Chordata > Aves > Passeriformes > Monarchidae > Monarcha > Monarcha castaneiventris. The sequence continues at coordinate 148,535 of JAMPIT010000712.1, read as the reverse complement.
TTCACTCCTCCCAGCGTCTCGGGGAGCTTTACAAACAATTAATCGGCGGCGTTCTGTGCGCTCTGGGGAATCCAGTGTATCCCATCTGCTCCGGGGAACCCAGCACATTCCAGCCCTCTCCAAGTGGATTTTGGATCAGAGGTGGCTTCCTTGATGTGATTGATTTTTAAACCTTTTCCGAGCCAAAGCCCCAAGTTTCCATTTTTTAAATTCCCTGCACTTCCCTGGGCTCATCCTGGGAGTCTGTGGGGATGAGCAGATCCAGAAGTTGTTGGAGTGAGTTTTTCAGGGATGGAAATGCATCCAACCCCAAGGGATGGTGATTTTAATGCATTTAGGTTGGATACCAAGAGGAATTTCTTTGTGGAAAGGGTGCTCAGGCCTTGGAACTGCCCAGGGAGGTTTGGAGTCCCCATCCCTGGAGGTGTCCAGGGAAGGCCTGGATGTGGCACTCAATGCTCAGGGCTGGGCACGAGGTGGGCATCAGGCACAGCTTGGATTTGGTGATCCTGGAGCTCTTTTCCACCCTCAATGACCCCAGGATTCCATGAAGGGGGTGCTGAATGCTGCAGAGAGGAGCAGAACCCAGGTGATCCCAGAACCCCAGGCCGGGGTGGTGGCTCCGTGTGGGCTCCTCCAGCATCACCTCCCACTCTGGCATCACCCCCGTGTGCCCCAGCCCCCTGGAATGGCACAGGCTGCTGCTCCAGCCTCCTTCCCTGGCAGGCAGGGAGGGATGAGTGCCTCCAGACGCCTCTCCAGGGAGGAATATCAGGAGCAGGGTGTAATCCTGGCTGCTGAGCGCGGGCCAGGCGCTCGCAGACGTTGTTAATCCTCGGCTGGGGCCAGCAGGGACCTGCAGCTCTGGAAGTGCTGCAGTGGCTGGGACAGCCCCAGCCCTGGCAGCTCCCAGGCCAGGGATAAAGGGATGGAGGATCTTTGGATCCACTTCCCTGAGAAGCTCTCCTGGAAGATGCCGGAGGTTTAATGAGCTCAGAGGGGCAGAATCTGAATTTTAGGCCTCTGGTGGCTCTGATGGGTTGACCCAGAGGTTTGATGCCCCAGCCTTTCCCACAGACCACGGTGGTGCCAACAACGTGGCCAAAAAGAGACCTGGAGAGGGGCTTTGGACAAGGGCACAGCGTGACAGGACAAGGGGGAATGGCTTTAAGCTGAAAAAGGCTGGATTTGGATGGGATATGGGGAAGGAATTCCCAATATCTGTGAGGGTGGGGAGGCCCTGGCACAGGGTGCCCAGAGAAGCTGTGGCTGCCCCTGGATCCCTGGAAGTGTCCAAGGCCGGGTTGGAATAACCTGGGACAGTGGAAGCTGTCCCTGCCCATGGCAGGGGTTGGAATCAGATGGATTTAAAGGTCCCTTCCAACTCAAACCAATACATGATTCCATGAAAAACGGGAGCAGGCTGCACCTCCTCTCCCAGCAGTTTGCTGCAGCTCCTCCTTGGGGCATCCCAGCTCCTCCTAAAAGAGCAGGGCTGGGATACCCAACAGGGAATGGGCTGTGACACCTCTGTCCCCCCCCTCCAACTCCAGTGAGTGCTGAGCAGGGACAGTGCTGGACTCCAGCTGGGTAAAAACCCATTTAAACCAAATTTTTTGGGTGCATCAATCACGGAGAACCCTCAGGACCTGCACCAGCATCACCACAGCCCATCCAGCACCTCCAGTAACTCTGGAAAACAGCTCGGATCTGCTTCCAGAGCTACTCCAAAGCAGCCAGAGGATGGGAATAAAGCATTTATGAGAGCAAAGACACTGGAGAAGTGTCAGGAGCAGAACACAGGTGACAGCATGGCCACACTCACACCCTGTTCCCCAGCCCCGGTGATGCTTCCAAGCAAAGCAGGCACATTCCTGGCCCTGTTTTCCATTTTTAGGAGCCTGTCAGAAATGGCACTCCCTCTCCACGCAGATGTCGAGAAATTAGAGGGAATTCAGAGAGAGGCAGGAAAAAAAAAATGATTAAAGGAGATGGAGGGCCTGATTTTGGAGGGAAAAGAAATCAGCGGAGCTATTTATAACCCTGCCTGCACCGGGGTGGGAGCAGGAATTTTTGAAAGTGCCTGGATAGCTCGGATAAGGGGGGAAAAAGGGGCAAAGCAACCTCCGGAGGATGCTGTAAATCCTGAGTGACGGATGAAATGCCATCCAAAAAAAGCCTTTGGGGAATCATCAGTGAGTGCAGGGGACAGTTGTTGATCCAGAGGGGGGGAAAAAAGTGCCCTGCTCCAAATGTGTGAAGGGATGGTGGAGGCGGCACCAGAGCCGAACCCCCCTCTCCTCCCTCTGCTCCCAGTATTTATTTACATCCAGCATTTTACGCAAAACGTGGGGGTGGGCGTGGAAATGTTCTTCTTCTTTTATTTATTTTTTTTCCCCATCCCCAAAGCGAATGGGTTTGGTTAAAAAAAAAAAAAACCAAAAAAACCCAAAACCAAACCAGCTTGAAATTCAGGCCTTCAGCCCTGGAGGTTCGTGGGAGATGCACCAAGAGGCTGCTGGGATGGGGTGGGAAATGGGATGGAGGGACCCCATGGGAACAAATCCTGCACCTGATCCCAAATTTCCTGGATGATTTCCAGGCTGAGGAGCAGCTCAGGAACCTGTTGGAAAATCCCCAGCCAGCCCCAAGCTCTGGCGGTGGCTCCTCCCTCACAGCCAAAGGGTTTCGGAGTGATTCGTGGGGGATATTTGGGGTTTTCTGTGGCGGGGTCTGTAGGGAGGAGCTGCCTAACGGGGTCCTGGTGTCTGGTGTTGCCTTGCAGGACCTCTCACTCCAGGGCCAAGGCGGAGGCGGCCGTGACGGCGGCGCAGAAAGCTCAGGAGGAAGCGCGGATCGCCAGGATCACTGCCAAAGAGTTCTCGCCTTCCTTCCAGCACAGGGAGAACGGTCAGTCCGGGAGCCATCCCTGCCCCTCCGAACCCCCAAAACTCCCCTGGCTGGAGGCTCAGTCTGTGCCTGCAGCTCCTGATCCCCACCGGAGCGCTTGGGGTGGGAAAGCTCCCTGGATCACTGGGTTTGGGGAGATTTAGCACAAGGCTGTTGGTATTCAGCAATTCCACCTTGTTCAGGGTTTTTTTCCCCAGAATCTCCTCTTTTCACACTAGAACACCCCCATTTTTTAGTTCACAGCCCTTGACAGTTGCACAGAAAGAGCCCGACAAGGGCACTGGAAGGAAAATGCAAACACAGATGATCCCAGAGGTCACTGCTGATCTCACACCCATGGCTTGTGTGGTTCTTGATTTTTTTGGAATGCTTGGACTGGCACCCAGTGGGACCTGACCCTTCCCTTGGCCGTGCAAATCAGTCACGGGGAAAATCCACATTTGAGGTTTGCCTAGTGGCAAACCTCCCTCCATTCCTTCCTTCCTTCCATCCATCCATCCATCCATCCATCCATCCATCCATCCATCCACCCATCCATTTTCACCATTCCTTGTTGGTTTGTCCACATTTTCCCTCAGCAAAGTCTGAGGGAGATCGGAGCCAAAGCCACCTCAGGGTCGGCCCGGGGTCTGCAGCCGAGTGGGAGCGGGAAGCTCCGAGTCCCCCCCGCCCAGCGATAATTAACATCACCATTAATCTGTGACTGGATTTATGGGAAAGTTTTCCAGCACCGAGCCCTCCTCAGGAGGCGGCTGTCACTATTCTCCCCCTCCCAGCTCGAAGCGAGGATTACTCACCCGATTTAATTGCTCCAGGAGCTGCTGCCGCTGACTCAGGGAGGAGGGAGCTGGCCCGGCCTGGCCCCGGCCCGGTGCTCCCCTCACGGTGGCTCCGAGCTGAGGGGGCATGCCGTGCTCAGCACCACGGCCCCGACGGGCTTTGTGTGGGCACATCCCCAGCCAGGGGCACCCCGGGATGGCCGAGCATCCCCTGGCACCCCCCTGGCACCCTCCTGGCATCCCCCGTCTGCTCAGCCTTGTTCCAAATCCCCCTCATCGCTCCTCCTGCCGAGGCCCAATCTGTACATGGCAGATCTGAGCTTCCTCGCAGGGCCGCCAGCTCCCAGGGGCTTCTCCCGCCCTGAGATGTTCCTCATCTCCATTTCCTCCTGCCAGCAGACTTGGCTGGTTTAAATCACCTCTTGGAAAGATATTTTTTAGGTAATACATTTTTTACTACCTCCCGGACGGGGCCGTGGCGCTTCGCTCGGGGCTGGGGTTTGTGTGGCGGGAGCTCTGGCTGAGGGGACTCCGAGAGCCACCACAGGGCACGGGAGAGGCGGCGGCTCCACTTCGAGAGCATTAAAAAACAAACACAGCGTCCCAGATGCGCCGGGAATCCGGGAAGTGCCCGCGGAGAGGCTCGGGCACACAATGGGTGCGAGTGGCTGTGGCAGCCACAGACCCCGCACCTCAGGCTGGAAACGCCTGAGGGGGCTGGAAAAGGGATGGGGGGAGCTGGAAAGGGATGGGGGGAGCTGGAAAGGGATGGGGGGAGCTGCCACCACCCTCAGGGCATTGCAGGGGCTCTGCGTGCCCTCCTTGCATAGGATCAGGGGTGCTGGATGTGCCCTCCTTCCACAGGATCGGGGGTGCTGGGTGTGCCCTCCTTACTCAGAATTGTGGGTGCTGGATGTGCTCCCCTTTCACAAGATTGTGGGTGCGGGATTCGTCTCCTTTATACAGGATTGTGGGTGCTGGATGTGCTCCCCTTTCACAAGATTGTGGGTGCGGGATTCGTCTCCTTTATACAGGATTGTGGGTGCTGGATGTGCCCTCCTCGTTCAGGATTGTGGGTGCTGGATTTGTCACCCTTGTACAGGATTATGGGTGCTCTAAATGCCTTTCCATGCACGGGATCCTGGGTGCTGGCTGTGCACCCCATCCACAGGATTGCGAGTGCTGGATTTATCTCCTTTGTACAGGATTGTGAGTGCTGGATTTATCTCCTTTGTACAGGATTGTGAGTGCTGGATGTGCCCCTCTTATTCAGAGCTGTGGGTTCTGGCTGTGCCGCCCTTATTCAGGATTGTGGGTGCTGGATTTGTCACCCTCGTTCAGGATCCTGGGTGCTGGCTGTGCCCCTCTCCTTCAGAATCCTGGGTGCTGGCTGTGCCGCCCTCATTCAGGATCCTGGGTGCTGGCTGTGCCCCCCTCGTTCAGGATCCTGGGTGCTGGCTGTGCCCCCCTGCAGGCTGCTGCAGGTCCCCAGTGCCACCCACGGCACGCTGTGGTGGGTGCTGAGTGCCACCCACCCCTGGGTGCTGCCTGTGCTCCCTGCACAGCACCCTGGTGCTGCAGGCTGGTGGGTGTGGGTACCACCCACTGGGCACGGAGAGTGCTGGGGGTGCTGGGTGGCCCCTCTGAGGGGTTTGTGGGTGCTGTGGGACATTCCCAGCGTCACAGGAGGGGTCTGTGCCCACCTCAGCATCAGCCCTGGGCATCCCTGGGCACCCCTGGGTGGGAAAGGTGTTTTTTTACCTGGGAAAAACAAAAATATCCCAGTTCAGGATCTTGCATCACCTCCTCGCCCGTGGTTTCCATCTCCACCAGCCGTGGGGATCTCCAGGTGCCCACCGTGGTCTTTCATCCCAATTCCTGGACACAGCAGGATGGGCCCCTGGATTGGGTGGTGCTGGAGAACTCAGACCCCCTCCTGGTGACAGCAGCACACCCGAGCCAGAGGCCGGAGCTTGGCACCGCTCCCAAATCCCAAATGTGGCTCCTCAGGGCAGCACAGGTTTGGCTTTGAAGCCTCCGAGGCTGGGCTCGGCTGCCTCCATCCCGCTGGAAATCCAGATTTGGTGCTCTGCATCCTCCTTCGCGCTCTCACAACCGTTCTTCCAGGAACATCACGTGCTCCGGGACTAATTTTAGCTCCGGATAATTGTTGCACATCCTCGGGTGCCGAGAGCCGGCCCCGGTGCATCTGCGGAGCTCCTGCACGAGGAAACGCCTCCATCCCTGCGGGCCCCGGGGCTGGGGGGCAGCTGTGGCCCAGCATCCCCCCAGCAGCTCCAGCCCTGCTCCTCCCAGAGCCCCAGCCCTTCGGGAATTAACCCATGGAAAGGCAGAGACACCTGCAGATTGGAGCAGGGGTGGCTGGGGAAGGTTTAGGATGAGGGGGATTCAATAACCTCTTCCCTGGGGTGGGTGCGGTGGGGCATCACAGGGATTTCTTGTCCCTCTGTGGGGCTCTGGGAACAGGAGCAGTGGGTGTAGCAAGGCTGTGGGACTGGAGATCAGCTTGGGAGGCCTTGGAGCTGGTGGGAAGCTCAAAAATCCCTGGAATTCCAGTAAAATCCCTGAACTGGGGAAGACAAAGCCCAAAAAACAGGGACACCACAAGCCTTGGGTGAGCCCCTTCCCACAGGTGGCTTTCCAGCTTTGTCAGCCAAAGTCATTTATTCCCTCTGTACCTCAGTTTCCCATTTGTGATCTTGGAAAGTGGCTGGAAAATGGCTTGCAAAAGTGGCTTGGAATGCCTGGAAAACAGCCCAAAAAGTTTGTCTTATATCCCAGAGACTGATATTCTGCAGGAAAACAGAGGGGTGAGCTCCACCTTTCTCCTTCTCAGCCATTTCCCACCAGTACCGGGATTGCTCAGGGATAAATCCCAGGAGATTCAGTCTCCCACATACAAACAGGGCAAAAATGAAGGCTGGACTATGTGAGCATTATCCCAAAAACTTGGGACAAACTTTCCCATTTCCCATAAATTGCTTGGATAGATTTCCAAGCAGCTTTTTTACTACTTCCCTCCCCTGCCAGTGCTCCCATGGGGGCATCCATCCCCACACTCCAGCTTTCCCTGTGTGTATCCCAACCCTGGCAGGGGTGAAGGCACATCCCAGCAGCTCCCCAAAAAGGATTCAAGAGAGAAAATTACTCAGCAGAAGTGCAGAGACCCGAGCAGGCGCTCCCAAGCGTTTATTTTTAAACGATGGCACGAAAATTGAGCTCTCCCTTTTCAAGCCTCGTTTCTTGTCTCGCCATAGCAATCGCAATTAGATGCATTTCAGGGGCATTAGGCACTTAATATATTTATCAAATTATTCACCCAATTTAGCATGGCTTTAGCTGGAGAGGGGAAAAGGAGAATTAACCACTATTAGCTCGCTTGGAATAATTTGGTGTTTCCTCAGTGCTGAACACGTTGGAGGGTTTTGTTCTGTGTTCCTCCAGCAGCAGCAGACACTCAGCCCCTCCTGAAGTCCCCATCCCCAGGGTGACACTGTCTGGGAAGTCTCTGGGTTGAAGGAATGAGGAGTTTCCAGTGGGATGAGGAGGATGGGGGGTGCTAGCCTCAGGTGGCCCTGAGCAGGCTCCTGCCTGAAGGCACAGCCACCCCTGTCCTTCCATCCCATCCAGGGAAATGTCCATGTCCTGCTGGGCTCTGTGGGGCAGGAAAGCCCCTGGATATAAGGTTTGTGGGGTTTTTCTTGCACACCTGCCCAGATGTGGCCATTTCCCTAGGAAAAGCTGGAGGTGAGATGTCCCTCCTGCACCTCGCAGGATGAAAACTGAGGTGGTTCCCATCCAGGAGGGCTGTGAGGGCTGCGGGTATGGGGTGATCCCAGTGACACCCGGGGTGATCCCAGTGACACCCAGGGTGATCCCAGTGACACCCAACACACCCAGGGTGATCCCAGTGACACCTAGGGTGATCCCAGTGACACTCAGCACACGCAGGGTGATCCCAGTGACACCCAGGGTGATCCCAGTGACACCCAGCACACCCAGGGTGATCCCAGTGACACCCAGGGTGATCCCAGTGACACCCAACACACACGGGGTGATCCCAGTGACACCCAGGGTGATCCCAGTGGCACCCAGCACACCCAGGGTGATCCCAGTGACACCCAGCACACACAAACACAGAGCCCAGGGTGTGCCACCAGCCACATCACAGCTTGTCCCTTCTCATGCTTCCAGACCGGGAACTGATGGGAAACGTGCTCAGATGGATCCCAAAAAACCATCAGAACCCCCTCCCAGCAGCTCTGCATCGCTGGTGGCTTCTCCACATTTCTGGAGCTGGAAAACCATTCCCGTGCTGGCTGTGGTTCTGCAGGCCAGGGGTCAGGGCGGGTTCGGTGCCACACCAGCGGTGCCAGCAGCTCTGACACCTCTGTCCCAATCCCACCCCGCTGTTCCCCACCACCCAACCCTCTGCTCCCTGTCCCGTGCCACGCAAAACCCGCGGGGCACCCACAAAACAGAAATAACCCCGTTGCTTTCCTCTCTCCCTTCTCTCCCCTCCACCACCCCACAAAAGGACTCGAATGCCAGCGGCCGAAGCGGCAGAACTCGAGCGATGACATCGAGGTCCTCTCCACCGGGACACCCCTGCAGCAAGAGAGCCCCGAGCTGTACCGCAAGGGGACCACCCCGTCCGACCTGACCCCCGACGACAGCCCGCTGCAGAGCTTCCCCGCCAGCCCGTCCTCCACGCCGCCCCTCGGCCCCTCCTGCAGGAACAAGAGCGCCCACTTCTCCAGGCAGGTCTCGGTGGACGAAGAGAGGGGTGGGGAGATCCAGATGTTGCTGGAGGGGCGTGGCGGGGATTACCTGCGCCCCAACAGCTGGAGCGAAGAGAAGGTGGGCGGGAGCCGCGCTGCGAGAAGCGGGACGATGCGCAGCGGGCAGCTGGGCTCCACCCCTGTCCCTGAAGACTACAGAGGTCGGAGCGGGGGACACAAACATTCGGCCTCCAACCACAAGCAGAGAGAGAGGTGGACAGATTCCCCAGCCACGGTTTCATGGACTTCCCACCACAGGTCCCACAACCACAGCTCAGGGAGCTCCAAGCTGCTTGAGCTGGACGAGGAGAAGATGAGCAACTACGAGATGGAGATGAAGCCCCTCATGAGGATGGATTCTTATATGCAAGAGATTCACACCCAAAAAAGACACTACAGCAAAGGGGGAGGCTGCAGGAGCGTGGCTGACGAGCACCGAGGGGAAGAGCGGGGCTTCGGGGTTCAGAGACTGAGGTCTAAGTCCCAGAACAAAGAGAATTTCAGGCCAGCTTCCTCTGCCGAGCCCACGGTGCAGAAACTGGAAAACCTGAGATTCGGGGACAAAGCTGAACCTCGGCTACTGAGGTGGGACTTAACCTTCTCCCCGCCACAGAAATCTTTACCTGTTGCACTAGAATCTGAAGAGGACAGTGGGGATGCGCTCAAATCCAGTACGGTGAGTGAAGGGATTGCGTGTGGAATTCCAGTCGGGAAGCCTGGGGCTGTTGTGGGGCTAAGTGGAGTGATGGGAGGAAAATTTGGAAAATGGGAATTATCGTCCGTTTGTGTCTTGATTCCCCTCTCCTCCCTTCTCCCGTCCTGCTGGACGTTGGTGCCCATCAGCACCAACAGCAGGATTTTCCCTGGAGGATGTGAGCAGTAAGCTGGAGTTTTGCAGCCCAGCCCCTGGGGCAGCAAGAAAATGCCATTATTGCTGGGAATTTGGTGGGAAAGCTGCAGGATTAGGCAAGGCATTGGTGATGCTTCCTAGGATTATGACAACAGAACTTCCTGCTGGTCCAGGAGTGTGTGGAGAACAACCCCGTGTGAGACATCCCACCCTGGGCTCCTGATTTTGGGGGAGACAAGGACGCTTTGGGTATGAAGTGGCTGCTGGGAAGGGCTGGAGGTGTTCAGGAGAGGAGACAGAGCGATCTTAAAAGCTGCTGCGAAGTGGAAGGGAATAATCTGTTCTCCACGAACAGAATTAATGGGCTTAAAGTCAAGGAGGGTGAGCCATTAACCATTGCTAATGAGGTGAGGGCTGTAATGAATTGCCTGGGGGGGCTGCGGGGGCTGGGAGAGGAGGCGGTCTAAGGTTGGACATCACCAGCTCAGACAGGACCTGGACAGAGCTGAATCTCCTCCGGAGAAGGCTGAGCTCTGTGGTTTTTAGGTCCTCTGCAGTCTTGTTTTTGGATGATTCCTGGATTTCCCACTAGAAGCTTCCTCACTTGTTGTCCCTGTTGGTTTGGCATTGACAGGAGAGGTGATGGGGTCTGCTGGGAGCAGTGGGGAAGCCACCACCACCCCAAACTGCCCCTTGTTGAGTCAGTGCCAAACACAGGGCAGGGCTGGAGGTGTTCTGTGGGGATGCCCCAGAGCTACCCAGGAGAAATTGTCACGCTCAGGAGGTGACATTTCAGAGGAAAGGAGCTAAATCTCCCTGTCAGGGGAGCACAAGGTGGTGCCTGGTCATGAAACTGAAATGAATTCGTCAGTCAGGCCGAAAATTTGGGCGAGAGGCATCGAGGTGTGTGAGGCGTGGTGACATTTGCCACGGCTGCAGCATCCCTGCCTGCAGAGCCAAGGTGGAGAGAGAGGAGGGAGCAGCCCTGGATGTGGGAAGGATGGATCTGCCCCAGCTTCCCTGCTGGGGCTGTGGATAAATCCCCCACACAGAAGCCCTGGAGCTCTCTGCCTGCCTATCCATGGGCTCTCTGCCTCCCTATCCATGGGCTCAGGCTCAGCAGCTCCCACCCAGCACCGAAGGGGAGCTGAGCACGGGGGCTGCTGCTGGGCCGCTCCTCAGGACACATCCTGCAGCCCTGCAAAAACAGAGCCTTCCAGGCTGTCCTGGCCTGCTGGCCTGGATGCCTGGGAAGCTCTGGAGACATGACAGGCAGCATTAGGAGCCTGACAGGCTCCCAGAGGGGAAGAGCAGCAGCAGTAATTGCACAGACACCAACCCTGGCAAGTCCGTGGGACGCGCAGATGTTCCAGAACCTTTGACAACACAACCTGGGAGACGCAGGGCCCAGAGGAGGGATGAAACCTCTGTTTCTCCTCGCTGAGAGCCACGTGATTTTGGGGAGATCACTGGCACAAGCAGCCCCGGAGTTCCTCCCCACCCAGCCCAGCCCAGCCCATCAGATGTGCTCCCACCTCGAAGCTGTCACAATAAACCTCCCTCCGCATCGCTGGAGGCAAACAGCCACCAACACATTCCTGACCATTCCCAGCGAGTCCAGGGCACCAAGGAAGGGCCCCAGCCTGCACGGAGAAGTGCATGGAAAAGCCATTAGGATGCACATCATACTTTGGAAGTGCTGGAGCTGTGGAGCAGCATGTTCAGTTTTCTCACATTCACAACCGAGGGTGGAACAGATGGCGAAGGTTTGGGAGGAAGCTAATGTAATACAGAGGAAGAGATAATATGTGGATTTAAATAACCCACAATGCCAGCAACAATTTGTTCTAGCAGGAATTGCACGGTGCTAGCAGGGTTTTGTTCCAGTGGCCTGGCAGGGAGGGGGTGGTTGGACAGGAGCAGGGGAAGGTGTAGGGGAGGAATGGAAGGCGCAGGGATCTGAGCTCCAACCTCCTGCCCAAATCCGTGACCTCGCCTGCACCAGCCAAAAAAGCATTGCAGGCTTCAGGGAGTGTGGTGCATCCCTGAGGAAGAGGAGGGGGAGGCTAAGGGGGAAGGGTTTCTCCCACAGACCCCACACCCACCTCAGTGTGCAGGACACACACACGCTTGGTCCTGCAAAACCCCCTGCATCCTGCTCGAGCTCCACATTCCCCCATGGCAAATCAAGGCTCCCCAGTTCCCCCAAAATCCCAATTTCCCACAGTGGCCTGAAATCCCTCTTCCCTGTGGCCTGGCAGGCTGTGAGCTCTGGGGCAAGGCTGACTGTGTGCAGGCGTGTGAGAGCCCACACTGCTCCAAGCCTGCTCCAAGCCTCTTCCCTGGATCCCAGCAGTGCCAGCTGGAGGCTGCTCCCTCAAAGGGCAGCTCCCAGCTCCCACCAGCTGGGCTCCCTGGGAAAGGTGCTGCCAATGAGCAGGAAGGATTCTTGGAGCTGAGCACGGCTATTTTTGCCCTACCTGGAGTATCCCTGCGCAGAACCGAGGTCACCCTCACGGCTTAGCTTGTTTTAAAAATAATCTGCCCTAAACCAGCTCTGCACAAGCCAGCCATGAGCACAGGGGGCTGGCTGTGTGCTGGAGTGGCAGCTCCAGCTTCCAGAGCCTGCACACCTCTGGAAGTGCTGCCATGGGCTGGGGGTGCAGGTCTTACAAAAACACACTCCAAAAAAACCAAAATCACTGCTCTTCATTCGTGTCTTAAAAACAAGCTGGGACCACGGGGCCTTAAATCCAAGCTTTTCCAAAGTGTGCACAGGGAGGGATGCAGACTCACAGAGGAGTCACACGTTCAGGTTGCTGTAGGAACTTTGTTCTCCTCCATCACTTTTCCCCAGTCCTTTAAAAGAAGCTCCCAGAACCCACCCCCTTTGCTGGGGCTGCACATCAGGAATTGAAAAATACTTTCATAAAGGTCATTTTTTGAGGGCACGGCTCAATAACGTCGATGAAATTCAGCACTGCTTGGTGTTGGCTCTCGGGGGATTTGGGGGTTTCGGGGTCACTGAGCCACACAAATGCTTTAAAATGGCATTTAAGGCCATCTGTGTCTCTGTGGGCACTGACCCCAGCACCCACAGGACAAATCCACTGTAATTGTCAGCGTTGGGGCAGAGCAAAACGGGGGCCAACGTGCCAGGACCGGTGCCGGTGTTGTGGGATTAAGGGATTTATAGGAACGTCACCATCCTTCCCAGCCTTAAAGGCCCACGAGGCACAAAGCCTGTGCCTGGATGCTTCACAGGTTCCTGGAGCCTTTGAGGAGAACTAAAACGAGAAAGGAAAAAAGGGAATTGTTGCGAGACTGGAAAGGGAAAGAAGCTCTCTAAAATGCCAGATGGACCCCTTTTAAATGGACCCTTTTATCCACGGGCACAAAACACGGCCCGTTGCAGGGCTGGGGAGGAAAAGAAGGGAACAGATCTCCTTTCCTGCAGGTGCTGAACATCAGCGAGGGAGGAGAAGGGCTTTAGGCACAGAGCAGCTCATGGTGCCCGCGGGAAGCGCCGGGGCTGCGGCACGACCGGAGCCTCATTCACCGCCTGTCCTCATTTAGCAGCGGCAATCACGAACAGTCCCGGGGAGCCTTCCAGGGAGGAGCCGCGGTGTCACTGAAGGCACCCTGGGGATGCGGGCAGGCTCCAGGTTGGGCCCTTTAAGGCTCTGTCCCATCGCATCCCCACGGACGCGATGCCAGCAGCCCCAACCCACCCTGACATTCCCCGCACCGCCAACACCGCGTGGGATAGCAAATCCCAGCCCGAATGCGAACATTCCCGGGGAAAAGGCTGCAGCAGAGGCTTTAAAGGCATCTCCCGGCTGAGGGATCTCCGAAAGCCCCCCCTTGGCCCCGGCGGGGAGGGATCCCGGCAGCGCAGCCTCTCCCTCCCTCCGTCCCTCCCTCCCTCGGCGAGCGGCAGAGGGGCGGATTTGCCAGCGAGATATTCCAGGCAGGTTCCGCTGACGCTGGGGAAAGGCAGGAGCCGGCAGCCAATCTGCAGCCGGAGCAGGATGTGCCGAGCTGCCGGAGCCGGGGATGCGGGCAGGGGGCTCGGCACAGCCTCCCCCGGCACGGGGAGCGGGGGATGGAGCCCTGGCACCGGCACCGCCCCGCTGGATGCTGCCTGTGCCAGCTCTGGGAGGTTATTCCTGAAGGGATTCGTCTCGAGGTGCGGGGTTTTTTTTTAGGGAAGTTTGGGGCTTTTAGTCTTAAAGGTTGTAGAATGAGTTGAAAATAAAACCTGGGTGTTTTGTCCATCCCAACCAGGCACCCCCTGTTTGGGGTGTGAAGCTTCCCCGTGTATGGAAATGTTCCCATTTGGCTGCCTTGGGATGAGGCTGCTGGGAAAGGGACCTGGGGACTTGTTTGGCATTAAAGGAGGGATTCAACCCCGTGATTTATCCCTGTGGCCTTCCTGCTTCAGGTTTTCCCATTTATTTGTTCCCCATCGGGAGCCATCCCTGGGTCTCCCAACACCATCATCCCTGAATTTTCCTTATTCTTCTCATCTCAACCAAACAGATTCACCCCCGATCCCAAATGGCAGCTGCATGTCCAGACAACCAGAAGCCATAATTTCATGGGAATGAGGAGGAAGAGGAGTCCTGTTGCCATCACACCTCTGGAATGAGGCAGGGCTGAGCATTGCTGCAGGGGTTGTCTCTTCTCAGGACAAATAATAATCACAAACCATTCCTCCTCTAATCTTTTTCGTGTTCAGGCAACCTGAGGTGAATAATCTCCAGAGAGAAATGGGATGTTCCACCTGACAGGCTCCTTTTCAAAGCCTTTTCATCCCCAGGGCCTCTGAGGTACCTGGGAGCACCTTCCTGGCTCTGCTCCTGTCCTCTGGCTTAGGGGGTTGAGCCCAATTCCACCTCTTAGCTTGGAAAATTTGAGGCCAAACACCAGCTTTTGACTGCTGCTCAGAACCAAACTTTGACTGCTGTTTTTAGAATAAAAACCTTAAAAACAGAGCTCCAAACACACCTAAACCAACACCCAGAGCTCAGTCCCAGCACCTGGAAGGGGAGGATTGAACCAGGGGTGACAAACCTGTTCCCTAAGAGGCTAAAGGATCTCTAAGAGGATAAACACTCACTTTTTTAGCCTTTCCCCCCCCCCCAGAAGCAGGTTTCTCCATCCCACCCGACTCACTTTCACTCACAAGAGCACTTTTGGCATCTCCTGGGCCCCTTCCTGGAGCCACGGGAGCTGCTGCAACCCGCTGGAGAAAGCCAAGTGACTCCCTGATGTTTCCTTTGCTAAATGCTCCTTAACCATTTCACAGAGCCTGTTCCTGGCAATGATGTGACAATTCAGCACAAATGTCATGGAGCTGCTAAGTTTGCAGCCCTTTCTGCAGTGCTGAGGCTGGAAAATGGTGCATATCTCTATTTTTTTTTTGCTGATCCAAGTCCTTAGTAATTACACTTAATAGATCCCGGAGGGATTCCTAGGTAACCTGCACACCGGTTTCCATGGCAGAGAGGCAGAGCTTGTACCCAGTGATAACAGATAATAATGGACTGCTAATGCTTAAATTAATTATGCCACAATTGCATTTGTAAACCAGCTGTCCGTCGTATTCCCAGGAAAACTCCGGAGTTGCTACACGACAGTTCCAGGATAAAAACAAACAAGGCAGAGGGGCAGGAATTACTCCACAGCTACGATTACTGTTATTACTCCTGTGCCATAACAGGGGTTTATTCCCATTTTAGTGTTTCCATGGGTTTAGGTCTAAGTTTCTGTTCTTTAAGCTTGGAAGGAAAGCTTAAAAATCCTCGGAGATCCAACCTGTTGATAGAGAAGGATTTTTGTGTATTGGTGATATTGGTGTACATTCCCGTCCTTGGCAGATGTTTTCCTTCTCCTGTGAAGGACCCCAGGGATCTTATTAAAAAATTAAAGTAAGTCTCCAGGAGATGCCTGCCCGTGGCAGGGGGTTGGAATGAGATGATCCTAAAGGTCCCTTCCAACCCAAACCATTCCATGATTCCACAGGAGGCCGAAGATGAGACAAAGCCCCACCAAACTCCTAAAGCACCGTCCAAAGCTGCAAACCAAGGGCTGTGTCTCCTCTTTCCAGAGGCTCCTGTTGGAGGCTTGGAACACAGTGGGAAGGGTTTAAAAGCCACTGCTGGTTCTTTGCTGCAGCAGCAGGGAGCTCAGTGCCCTGTAGCCAGGCTGGACTCAGCAAAGCCTCTCTTGCAAAGCTCAGCTCCAGCACTGATTCACCTCCTGCCCAGGCACAGAGCAGGAAAGATGCTCGGGGCTGTCACATCTCCCAGCCCATCCCTGCCACGGCCCAGGAGAAGGGCAAACGTTCCCTCTGAGCAGAGGGGAAGGCACCCAGACCTCCCAGGACAGAAATCAGCCAGACACAAACGTTTGGAAGTGCAGCAGGATCCGTAATTGGAGCTAAACCAGAGGCTTTGGAGTGGCAAAGCTGCTTATCCAGCAGCAGCTGCCATTCCCTGCCATTCCCACCTGGAAGCTGGAGCAGCACAGGGAAAAGGGGGTTAAAAAGAGGGAGCAGTGAAAAGGAAGCAGAATTTGTGAGGTGTCAGCTGGATTTGAGCTGTTTGGTTTGCAGAGCTCCCAGCCCTCCCTGCTCACCCTGGCCCTGGGGTGCTCTGGCTGGCAAAGGAAGGATTTTCTCCTGGCCCTGCCCCGCTCAGGGGGTGCAGGATGCAAACAGGCCCAGCCTGAGCCGGGAGCTGAGCAGAGCCTCCTGGAATCCGATGCCAGAGGGGGTTGGATCACCCATTTTCCCAGCTGAGGGCACAGCTTGGATGTCCTGTGTGTAAATCCCAGAACCTCGGGATCACTGAGGTGGGAAAATGCTCTGGAATTGAGTCCAACCTCTACTCCACGTCCCCAAGTGCCACATGCACACGGCTCCAGGCATGGGGAATCCACCACTGCCCTGGGTGGAGAATTTTTCCCAAATATCCAATCTGAACCTACCTGGTACAACTCGAGGCCGATTCCTTTTGTCCTGTTGCTTTCTCCTGGGAGAAGTGACCAGTGAAGGCTGTGCTCCCTGCCTGGGCACATCCCACCAAAGGGCTGCACCTCGGTCCGGCCAGCAGGAGCATCCCAACGTGAGGGAACAGGGAATTGCAGGGATCAGCAGCGTGAGCAGAGCAGGGGCAGCTCTGGCTGGGTCCTGGAAGGGTAAAGACGGTTTGCAGGGAATAAATGGGGTCTTGCAAGGGTAAATGCTGCCCTGAAAGTTTGCCCTTTTGGCAGGGAATTCACCCACAGAGCATCCCAGGGCCGCTGGAATTGCGGCCGAGCCCTCCCTAGCTGCGGGGCCGGGGGCAGGAGCGGCCGTGCCAAGGCAAACACTGACACTGATAATCGCCCGCGATCTGTTATTATACCACCAGCAGCTCCAAAACCCTAAAACCCAATAATCTTCTGAGATGCAGCTTATCCCTCCCAGCGCCAGCGAGGCCGGGCTTGGCACGGCCGGGCCGGGAGAGGGAAGGAGCGGCGGGCAGGGGGTGGTTGGAGCCTTTGGAGGGCTGAGCACGGCGCAGGAGGAGAGGTTTGCCGGGAGCAGCCGGGCGTGGATGGGCACCTGGGAGCGGGGCATGGGCCGGGAGCGCAATCCGCAATCCCTGCCTTGGCTTGGCTGCCTTTGACCCTGTTGCTAAGGAACAAATACGCCTTTCCAGCAGGCTCCAGCATCCTCGCTCCCACCCACTCCCAAACGCGAGCTGAATCAGGCTGCTCGGAAAAGAAACCATCCCTGGCCAGCCAGGAGCTGTTCTTTGCCGTTTCTTTGCCGGCAGCTCCACAGAGAGGACCGGGGGAAGCTCCCAAGGGGTGCCCAGCCCTGTCCCCGCTCCATCCCAGCAACGTGGGGAGCGCTGGGAGGGGGACAGGAGTCTGGGGAAAAGCGTTTGGAGCATTCCAGGGACCGAGGCTGGCACAGCTTGGATGCAGCAGGAATAGCTGAGGATACCCAGCGACTCCAAGAAATAGCAACCACCCACCTGCTGCCAGCATCGCTCGCCCTGGTGCGAGCCACGTTCACACTGTGGCACCGGGGATGCTGGGTGCCAGGATTGAGGTGCCAGGGATGGATGAGGTGCCAGGATTGAGGTGCCAGGGATGGATGAGGTGCCAGGGATGGATGTTTTCCTGACCAGTGTCCCACAGAGGGATGTGTTGGAGGCTTGGCTGCAGCCCCCTGATGTTCTGGGATGTTGGTGGGGTCCCACAGGATTGCCCGGGGTGTGCTCAGGGGGAAGCAATGGATGCTCCCAGAGGGATTGAGCCGTTCCTGGGATGCCCAGCCCAGCTGGGGGTGGGTGTGTGCATGGGGCAGCTGCAGGGGGGTTCCTGCAATGCTTTCCAGTAAAATCCTGGAATGGTTTGGGTGGGGAGGAACTTAAAGCTCATCCCACCCCTGCCACAGGCAGGGACACCTTCCACTATCCCCGTCCAACCTGGCCTTGGACGCTTCAGGTATTTCCCAGGAGCTTCATTTGGTCCATACAAACTCAGGAGGGGTTTTTAGAGCATTCCCAAAACGTTGTCTGAACAGGGACCCCGTGTCTGGCCTGATGTCCAGGACACCCAGAGAACAACTGCCTTCACTGAGAAATGTCCTGAGGACACTGCTCCAAACCATCCCCAAACCACTCCATGATCCCATATAACCTCAGGTTTTGGGTTTTTCTTCCTTTTCATTGACCACCTGATAAACAACTGATTTTAGTTATGTTTTTAAGGCCAGAATTCCTGTGGGAGTGACATGGGATGATCCATGATCCACTTTAGTCAGGGGGTGCAGCCAAGTGTTTGTTTGGCAGCTTAAAGAAATCCTCCAAGGGTTCCTGGGCACTTTGGGAGGTGCAAATTGGGATCTGCTCATGCCCAGAGCTGCCTGGAGTGCACAGAGCTCCCAGCAGAATTCCAAGGACCCATCTAACTCCTGTCCTTCTCTTTCTCTTGCAGGGTTCAGCTCCCATCCTGGTAGTCATGGTGATCTTACTAAATATTGGAGTCGCCATTTTGTTTATTAACTTTTTCATCTAATTCAAGACTGTCTTGTTTGCAAAAATAACAGTTACATGTATGAATGGGGGAAAAAACCAACCAACAAAAACAAAACAAAACAAAAAAAAAAACCAGAACCAAACAACAACCAACAACAACAACAAAAAATACAAAACAAAGGGAAAAACCCTAACTCGAACTGTCCTCCGACAATTTCCAAGTCTTTTCACAGAAGAACAACAAACGATCGAGTCTCACTCACAGTTTGCCTTTTTTCCTGGGTAATGTTTTTTGGATTTTAGCCAAAATTCTTTGCTTGTATAACACTATGCTGTGTGGCATGGCAAAATGCTATCAACACTCTGCCCCCCCAACACTGGGAAGGATGAGAAGGAATCCCAACAAAAGAAAAACCTCGTTTCCCTTCCCCTCACCCTCCCTGCCCCCCCAAAAAAATTGTCTTTGTAACAACAGCAATGAACCCCAAAATGGAGATGAGACAAGGGGACCATGGGGAGAGTTTGGGTGGAGTGGGGACGGGCTCTGGGATGCTCCAGGCTGAGATTCCCAGGGAAATCCATGACAGCTTTAATGAGAAATGGGAGAGAAAAGCAACCTCGGGCTTTTGTCCCTTTGGAAATGGAGGAATGCTGCTGGAAGGAGGAGGAGAGAAGGAATGAGCCCTGTCTGGATGGGAAATGGGAGAGCAGGCCCCATTTGGATCCTTGTTTTTAAAACCAAAATTGGCTTTTTGCAAACTTCCTTGGGGCAAAGTGGGGGGAATTGGGAACACGAGGTGTGAGCAGCAGCCCCACCACCCTCCTGCCTTCACTCCTCCTCCCCAGGCTGCTCCTCACCCCTGGCAAGGCTGGAAAACCACCCAGAGCTACTTTTAATTCCCAGCCAATTTCTCTTGGCTACAAATGTGTGCCTGGATCCCCCTCCAAAAAAACCCCCAAAAACCTTGGAGGCACCTCCAGCAGCACGGATGGAGTGGCTGATGGTGCTGTGCTGGTGAGGAGCATCCCAGCCCATCCCAAAATGTGTGCACAGGGAGCAGGGTGGGGAGGGACAGGGGACAGAGGGCTCAATTCCAATCCACTGAGGATGACAATAAAACAAAACCGAGCAAAAATCCAACTGTTTCTCCAAGGCACCTGGGGAGGAGCACCTGGAGCACATCCCAGACAGGAGGGAGAGGGTGGTGGGTTTGTCTCTTACATCTTGCTGTGGACTGTTTCAGACATCATGCTTGGGCTCTGAGCATGTAGTATTTTGCACTTTGTAATGCAGGATGTATATTCCAGCTTCCAACATGTCCCTGTATTTAAAAAAAAAGAAAAAAAAAAAAGAAAAAAAAAAAGAAAAAAAAAGAAAAAAAGAAAAAAAAAAAGAAGACAAAAAAGGGAAAAAAAGGAAAAAAAAAAGAAAATCAAACCAAACATCATTGGCAATGGCAGCCTCTAAGGATGTATTTTCTTCCTTTTTTTTTTTTTCTATGTCACTTAATTTGTTGGTTTCTACCATCTTTGTACTATGCCTGCCTTGATTTTGTCCCCTCCCTGTGCCCACGGATAATCTGCATACTCATTAAAGATGCCGTATCCCTGTTCTGAGCTGTCCTGGTCCCAATCACACAGCGTGCTCTCAGCTCCCTTCCTTGGAAGTGGCTTTCCCAAAGCTCCCCTTCCCTCCCCAAGGTGCTCCACCACCTCCAGCTCCAACGGCTCCTTTGGGATTTGGCAGGGCCAGGGACCAAATCCCACCCTCGGTGTCCCCCCCCTGCAGCTCCAGCAGCAGGAGAAGGGTGCAGGAGGGTGGCAGCTCCCTCACAGGAGATTTTGGGGGTGGGGAAGGAGGGAAAAGCCCTCCTTGACATTCACATCCAGAGTTGTTGGATACAGCCCGGACTCGTGGACTCAGCTTTGCTTTGCTTCTGTTTTAGCTGTTTCTCTGCTACCTTTTCAGCAGATTTCTTATTACACTGCACTGGATTGCTATATTTTTAACCAGAAATAAACTAAGGATTAGAGCATGTGCCAGTTAAATTCAGTTCTTTTCCTTACATGGTCTGATTCCCTCCTGTCGCAGTTTTGCTTCCTCTTCTCCTTCCTTTCCCTTTCCAGGCGCAGGGCTATGGGTGGACAGGGGAAAGGATAATTTTGAAATTCCATTTTCCACAGGAACTGTCCATCATCTTCCCACCTCTTCCCTTTTTTATGTTGTTTTGGATTTTCCTTTTGGCTCCTTAGTCATCATTTTTTTTTCTCCCCCCTC
The DNA here is from genome assembly GCA_026261815.1 of Monarcha castaneiventris obscurior. Classification (NCBI taxonomy): domain Eukaryota; kingdom Metazoa; phylum Chordata; class Aves; order Passeriformes; family Monarchidae; genus Monarcha; species Monarcha castaneiventris. Next base: position 127,878 of record JAMPIT010000712.1, on the reverse strand, counting down.
TTCAACGGTTGCTGCACATTTGAAATGAACCAAAAAATGAAAATATTGGGATTGCAGCCTTGGGAATTCACCCCTGGGGTTTGGAATTCTGCTTTTACTCTTTGGAAAGACTCTCGAGGAGTTTTCTTTTGGTGCATGACACAAAGGGCCTGGCAGGAGCAGGTTAAACAGAGCCCTGCACACACACAGATATTCAGGTATCTGTAAAACAGCACCAAAATGCCTCTTGTTATCCATCAAATAAAAGGACTGGTGGTTTCCTGACTGGATTTTTCCCACTGGTGCCTGCCTAGTTATTCCTGCTCTTGCCCCTGGACCAGCACAAACCCAGCTTGGATTTCCCAGCTCTCTGTTCCACCCAGACAAGCTGAGCTTTGCTCAGTAGGAAAGACAGCCACAGACTAATATTAATTGGCTCCCAACCCACATGGTCCAAAATAATGATTCCTTTCTTAATCCCAGGCAGCTGAGCAATTTGTCTCAGTTCTGGGCTTTTCACATTTGCCCAAGGCCAGAAATATTCCTGAGAAGTAGCCCAGAGAGAGAGGTAATTCAGTGCATTTCCCTGTCTTACGAGCCTGGCTCCTGCAGATCTACCCAAGGCCCATTAAAATGCCCATCAAGGTGGGCCATAAATCCATGGAAATTATCCAGACCTGCTGCTTTATGTCCAGGCTGGCAGAGGCACTCAGATAGTTGAAGGTTTGAATCATTTTTTAGGCTGCACTGGCATTTTTGTGTTCTGACAGCACGAGGAGGGGCTGGGACAGCAGAGCCTTTGGGAAGGGGGAATTTGGGAAGGGAGATTTGGATCCCACCTGTGTGAGAGGGGCTGGGACAGCAGAGCCTTTGGGAAGGGGGAATTTGGGAAGGGAGATTTGGATCCCACCTGTGTGAGAGGGGCTGGGACAGCAGAGCCTTTGGGAAGGGGAATTTGGGAAGGGAGATTTGGATCCCATCTGTGTGAGAGGGGCTGGGACAGCAGAGCCTTTGGGAAGGGGGAATTTGGGAAGGGAGATTTGGATCCCACCTGTGTGAGAGGGGCTGGTCCAGCACTGCATCCTTGGGAAAAGCAAGAAGGAAGGAAGACAGAGGCCCTGTGCCACGTCAGCTTCTCCCCAGCCCATCTGGTGTCTGGGTTGCTGTACCTGAGACCCAGATTCCAGCACTCTCCAGGGCCTGAGCTTCCAGAGATCCCAAGCTGGGGCTGCATCTCTGCCAGGAAGCGCTGCTGGGAAAACACAGCCAGACTGCAACAGAAGGGGAGGAGCGACAGGAGAAACAGGGTGGGATCGATGCTGAAGGGCTTAATTGAGACCTAAGGACTAATTACACATCCTGGCAGCTTTGGCAAGGCAAGGGAGGATGGAAAGCAGGGATTTTTGGAAGCTGTCACATAGAGAGGGCGGCTCCAGAGGAGGCAGGACAGAGCTGGGGCCTGGGGGTTTGCATGGAACAGAATCCTGGCAGAGGCAGCTTTTCCTGGTTTAGGGGAACAGCTCAGCTCCTTGCACAGCCCCTGAACGACTGCATCAGTTGTAGGATCACTGAGTCATGGAGTGGGTTGGAAAGGACCTTAAAGCTCATCCAGTTCCAACCCTGACACCTTCCACCATCCCAGGCTGCTCCAAGCTCCATCCAGCCTGGCCTTGGACACTGCCAGGGATCCAGGGGCAGCCACAGCTTCTCTGGGCACCCTGTGCCAGGGCCTCAGCACCCTCACAGGGAGTGGCAAATCCCCCAAAACTTTGCACAGAAAAACGTGGAGTCCCGCAGGTGAGAGGACAACAGGGTGAGTGAGCAAGCACCAGGGATTCTTCCCCGGGTTATCAATAAATGCTTTGTTTTCTCCTTTCCCAGCTCATCAATAGTTTGTTTTCTCCTCTCCCAGCTCATCAATAGTTTGTTTTCCCCTCTCCCAGGTTATCAATAAATGCTTTGCTTTCACCTCTCACCTGTTATTTCATGGGCAAGGTCCCTCCCTGTCAGACACGTTTTGCTCTCACCAATTAAAGCTCCCTGTCAGCTCTAGCTAATCTTTGTTCCGTCCTAATTAGCCCGGCAGATCCCAGCCGAGCTGCATCTCTGGGGAAGGCCCTGCCAGAGGAATACCCAAGGCACCTGGAATTCCCTGCACAAGGACAGCCAGTCCTGGTGGCACCTCGAGGCACCACTTGGTTGCTGAAGCACCCACTTGGATCCCATCTGTTGTCCCCAAGGACACAGCACCGCTCTGCTGGGAAGGAAGTTCAGCCTTGAGGGGCTGAAACGGGGGAAAAACAAATCCTTGGATCAGCCCACTCCTTCCTGGCCTCAGCAATTCCTCAGTAGGAATTTTCACTGGACATGAAGAGCCTGCTTGCAGGACAACTGGGCCAATAAGGGGAAAAACCAAACTGGGAGATTCCACGAAGGCAAAACTACAGTGAACACGGAAAAGGAAGAGGTTTCTGTCATGTGCATCTCACACCTAAGGCAGGAAAGGATTCCCAGGTTTTTCCAGCCACCTCAGAGCTGCTGATGCACTTTACAACCACTGCCTGCAGATCTCACAGCAGGAACTGCAATCCCTCTTCCACACAAGTGGAAAAGCTGGGATGGGATTTAGTGAGCAAAACGAGATGTAACCAAGTCAGTTTATTGGAGGAACCCTTGGAGACACGTCCCAGCCCCAGGCAGGAATCTGGGACCAGTGAACCATTGTCACGTGCAGTTTGTCTGGACAGACCCCACAAACAACTTCAGAACAACAAAGTCGGTGTTGCACAGCCCAACCTCAGCAGAACAAGTGCTTGGACAGCAATCCTGCTCCTCAGGACCCTCCCACAGCATTCCCAGGAGTAACAGCAGATCCAGAGCATCCACCCAGGCCGGTCAGCCCAGAGCTGGGAAATGCCAGGATGGACATCAGGCTGAGCTCAGCAGGGCTGACCACTGCTCCCAACACGTCCCTTCACTCCTGGAGCAGCCTCAGGACATCTCCACGGGATCTTCATAGAAAGTCTTGGCCATGGCATGAGCCACCTTGAGCACCTTCTTGTCCTTGGCCTCGGGGCCCATGTGGCTGCGGGCCAGCCTGAGCCAGTACTGCTCTGTCCTGGCCACGTACTGGGCCTGGGGCTCCCCGGGCTGCACAGCCGGGTGCTGCTGCTCCCCTGGGCAGAGAGAGGGACAAAGAGAGGTCACACACAGCTCACCAGGGCCACACCAGCCAGGCCACGTGGGGCTGAGCAGAACAGCCTGAGAATCCACCAGCAACCAGGAGAATTGCTCTTGTATCCCCAGTGCAATGGACCAGGAAAGCTCTGCTCCTGCTGGAAAACTCACCTGGATGCCAGGGAGACTTCCCAGGCTGGCAGCAGAACCAGGCACTGCACTAAACCCCACTTCAGGTTAGTATGGAGAGTAATTATTCATTATTCATGAATAATTACCTTCCTCATCTTCACTCTCCTCTTCAGAGCTCTCCTCTTCCTCCTCCCCTCCCTCTGCACCTTCCACATCATCATCCTCCTCTTCATCCGACTCCGACTCCTCCAGCCATTCCTGGGTTTCTTTGAGGAGAAAGGAAAGAGAAGAGAGGTACAAAGAGGTAATTAAGGAACAAAGAGATAATTAAAGCACAAAGAGAGAACCCCAGGTAATGCCCACATGCTCTGCAGGACCCAAGACCTTCACTGCCCTGAGACAGGGGGGACAGGCAGGAGCATCCTCGTGGGTGGAGTGGCACAGCATGGCTCATGCCACCACTGATCTGCTTCCAGGTCTTGGCTTTGCAAGTAAACAGGGCAGAGCTCACTGTACAGTGACCCCAGAGCTCTGGGCCACACGGATTTCTGGTAAGACACTGCATTATCACACCCAAAAGCTTCCAAGCTTTTTCCTCTGCAGGGAAAACCTCCACTCCAAGGCTCATCACCACCCCCGAGGAAGCTCCACAGTTTGGAAGGCATAGGGAGAGCTGCCCCCAGCAGGGCTTACTTGGATCCATCTCCAGCAGCACCTTCCACTCGTCCATCCTGTGCAGGTCGATGCTGTGCAGGTCACTGAGGGTCACCTGGCGGTCGCCCACCTCAAACATGCCCCCGTACACGTAGAGCACCCCATGTTTCACTGCCACCATGGCATTGGAGCGTGGGCACGGCTCCACGGGCTGGCCCAGGGCTCCACCTTCTTCCTCCTCCTCCTCCTCCTCCTCTGAACCAGACCTGTCCTTGTCTTCTGCAGCTCCAGGGATCAGCTGCTTGATGGTCATGACGGTGCCATCTTCTGCCACCACCTCCTTGACGATCTCCAGGGGAGCTTGGGGAGGTGGCAGCTGCAGCTCCTCCTCCCCAGCAGCCTCTGCCTCGGCCTGTCTGCCACGTCTGCGCTTCCTCTTCTCTGATTTGGGGCCCTGAGAACGGGAACAAAGGAGATTCTGTGGGAATTGTGTGTCCCTAACAGCAGTTCCCACAAACAGCACTGGGAGGGAAGTGACAATTCCTGGTTTTCAGCACAATTTGAAGTCTCAAGTGATCACTGCGGCTTCTCCCAGCCTAAAACAAGAACAGTGGAGATCTTGGAGAATCCAGGGTGTGGAATTGCTTCCTCTGTTAAGAGAGGAGCAGCTCTACTGCTCCACGTGCCACAAGCACACAGAGGTCACAGTTCTGTGACAGGGGAAAGGAACCCATGATTCCCTGAAATCACAACAACTGCTGGGTGCTGAATTACAGCCCATTAGCAGGCAGCACTCCAGCTCTTGGAAGTACTGGGTGGAAGGGCTGGCAAACAATCAGTTTGGGAAGGCAGAAGTAACCACCTGAGTGGCTGTTTGCCTGTTACTATGGGATTGACTTCTCCATTTGGACAACAAAGCCAGGAAGGGGCAGGGAAAAGAAGTTGAACCAGGTTTGCACCTCCCTTGGCCTGTGAGAGCGGCTCAAACACAATCCAAGAGCTGAGCTGAGTTCTGAAGCTCTTGGAGCCAAGGTCAGCATTTCACCTCTTCTGGTAGCTCATCAACAGTGGGGAGAACAGGGAGGGGTCTGATCCCAAACAGATCTTTCACAGCAGCTTTTAGGGAACTACCTCATGTCAGACTCACAGCTCTGACCTGGAGATGACCTCAAAAACCACCAGAAATACGTTTTCAAGCTGCTTTGCTTCATTTTGCACTCCACAATAATGGGGCAGCCTGATTCCTGGAGGAGAGGGATTGCTCAGGTGCACCCTGAGCTACCAGAAACACAGGCTTCTTCCAGAGAGAGAAAACTCCTTGCTCCATCCCTGGAAGTGTCCACAGCCAGCTTGGAGCAACCTGGGCTGGTGGAAGGTGTCCCTGCCCATGGCAGGGGTGGAATGAGAGGCTCTTTAGGGTCCCTTCCCACCCAAAGCAGTCTGTGACACTGTGTGAAAGCTCCATGAGGCCAAACCAGGCCTAAAGGATGTGTCAGATGATTAAATGATTGTTTTGAAGCCCAGACCTTGAGCTGTGCAGGGAACCAGCGGTTCTTCCCGATGTCATAGAAATAAATGTCATTAAAGAAGTCCCCTTCAATGCTCTCCTCCTCCTCCTCATCGTGCACCCCCCCAAAAAGGAGGCAGCGGTTGTTGGGAGCAGCAGCCACGGAAAAGCCGGACCTGGGCGTGGGTTTCACTCCAGAGGGGCTGAGCCGACTCCATGTCCACCTCTCTGGAATGGAGAGAACAAATGGGAGCATCAGCAGAGCAGAATCCTGGTGGGTTTGTGCATTCCAAGGCTTCTTGGAATTCCAGCAGGGAATTCCATGACCCGTTTTGGACGTTCTCATGGTATTTTCAGAGCTTTCTGGGGCAAGGAGACTCTTGAAAGGTGTTTGCACCTTTACTGAAGGGTGGAGTTCAGGCAAGACCTGGTCAGATGCAGCCTTCAAGCACCCAAAAATGTCCCTCAGTTATCCCATGGAGCCCTCCCATCTTCCATCAGTTCTCTCCACCTTTTCTGCCACCCTGCAGCACTGCCTTACCCCCAAAAATAAACACGGCTCATCCCAAAAAGCCCCAACCAGGCTTTACAAAAGGGCTCAGCAGCAGGACAAGACTCATGCTCCATCCCTCTGCTTCTCCCCAATCCCTTCCACTCTGACTTCAGAGCAAATCCCTGAAATGCAGGCTGGGAGAAGCACTGCCAGGCCCTGTGCTTCCAAAGGAACTGCAATTCCAGTAAGATAAAACTATCAATAGGAATAATGCAAACAGGGCCTGGAATCCAAGCAGTGCTGGTGACCAACCCTCCTCCCCAAATCCCATTCCAGTCACTCAGGTTTGGAGCAATCAATCAATCACAATTTGAACGTTTTGGAAACTCAGCTCCAAGGAAATTGTCCCATTGTCTGAGTCAAAGTCAAAATACTGTCCCTCCTAAGGAAAATGATGGAATTCTCATTCCAGTCAAAGATAACCAATGACCCACCATGGGTCAGTCTGTTCCAGAAGGATTGTACCCCATGGAATGGGCCCACACTGGAGCAGGGAAAGAACTGAGTCATCTCTCCTTGTCCTTATCTCAATCCATCAGTCTCCCATTGGATTTTCTCTCCCTTCTCCAGCTGAGGAGGGAGGGACAGAGCAGCTTTGGTATCCACCCAGGAATACCCCACCCCAGGAGAATTCTGCAATCCCAAAGATTTTCAGTTGTGGAACAGGAAAGCACTGATCAAAATATCCCAGAAACAGGAATCTGGAAATGTTGTTTTAATTCCCTCCCACATACAAACTGAAAAAAAAAATCACTAAAATCTCTTTTCCTGGATTTCCTCCTGAGCCACCACTGGGGCACAGAGGTTACCAGTGAGAGGGGGATTTGGTTCCAGGTTTTTTTGGTTTGTTATTCCAAGGAAGGGAGAGGATTTGCATTCCCAGGCCTGCAGCACTCACCTTCCTCCTTGCCTGCCCCTTCAGCCTTCAGCAGGAACATATCTGTGTGCAGGGTGCCTTTGTCCACATCCTTCTTGATCCTCTGCAGGGAAGGGAAACAGAGGGATGCTCAGGGAAACACCTTCAGTGGCCCAAACCATAGAGGGGACCCAAATAAAAGTGCAAACACCGTGAGTGGGCAAGGAGAGGCCACAGAGGGGGCTCTGGAGCGTCAGGCAGCTCCAAAGCACGGAATTCAAAGCAGGGATATTCCCTGTGATGTGCCACAATTCCTGCCTGTGGCAGCAGGAAGGGCTCTCCAGGCTGCAGCACAGGCTTGTGGGGATCTGTGGCTCTATGGAGACTACAGCATGCAGGAATTTTGGCAGCCAGAGAAGAGAAACCAATTGTCACAAAGGATTAAAACCAACTGGTTTGCAAACAAAGGAAATGGGCAGCACTGAGCAAACAGCAGAGCCAAGGTGCTGCCTCTGACTCTGCCCTACACAGGCTCTCAAGGGACTGATTTAACTCCTGTAAAAGGCAGCTGATTCCCACTCCCCCAAAGTGGGACACCACAACTTCCCAGGGCTTCTAAGGCCCTCGGGATTGTGCCCCTGGATGCTGAGCAGCTCTGATCTGCAAGGACCTGCTGTGGTGCAGCCTGGTGACCAGCCCAGGCTGGGGGTCCCTGTCACCCACCTACCTGAGACAGCACAGGAGAGGGAGAGGTGACACCTCAGCCCCACCGCAGCTGTGGCATTTGGGGCACCACACAGCCCTGAGCAATGGGTTCATCCTCCCAAACAGAAGCAGAAACCCCACTCCTGCCCCTCCAAAAGGCAACACAGCAAGACAGCAGCAAGGGCAGGATGGAAGCTCATCTGAAGCAATGAAATGCCTGACTTGCAGTGTGATTTCCCTGCTCCTTTCCCTGTAAGCCCTGGATTCCAGTGCTCATGGCAACAGCAGCGTTCCTCTGTGCCACACCACTGCAGGAGGTCTGTTAATAATGTCATTATCCACCCATCCTTCATGCACAGCTCCTGCTTCCTTGTAATTCCCATCCTCCTGGGGCCGTGGAGGTGCTGGGATGAGGAACTGCATCCCTGGGATGCCAGTGAGATCCCAGTGGGATCCCAGCAGTGGATCCCGAGGTTCAGCCCTCAGGAAGATGAGGATTCTCACCCTGCTGCACACCTGTACCCTGCACCTGGCAGCTTTTGTTGTGGCTGCAGGGCCTGGTATCCAATTCCTGGGAATGGTTTCAGTTCTTAGGAAGAGGAGAGGGAAGTGAGTTCCAGGCACTGCCCACAGGTGAAGTGTGAGGAGCTCAGTGAGAGGGGCACTCAGGAGAGGCAGGGAAGCAAACACAGAGACAGCAGCTGGCTCCACAACCATTGGAGCTGCGTGGAATAACTGCATTCCTTCCTCCTGAAAAGCTGCCTGTAGTAAACACGCTGTGAGCTCAACATGACAAAGCTCCCTGGGCTCAGAAAAGCCCCACGAGGTGCAGTGGGAGTCAGTTTTTGTTGTCACAGACTGCTTTCCCCAGCTCACAGACACTTCCAGCTGCTGGAGAGATCCATCCCCTCCCAGCCAGGACACGTCTGCCCTGAGCAAATCATTCCATCACTGACAAGAGGTTCCTGCTCCCCCACTGTCCCTTGTGCTTTAAAGTCTCAGGTGTTTGTGCTCCAGCACAAAACTGGCTGTGATACCCACTGTGGACAGCCTGTGGTTTGCACATGCAGGTTCAGTGGGGAATTAGCAGAGCTTTACAGGTATTAGCTGAAATTCCAACTCTGCTGACAAGACAGCAAAGAAACTGAGGCAGGGAGAGCTTGGGAAGTGGAATCAGGATTCTCCACGTGCTAAAAATGTCTGATATGAGATCAACAGTGTTAATAAACATCCAAATAGCACCAAGTGTTCAGCAGGCAGAGCTACAGAGGGAACCAGTCCCACCAGACCTTACAATTCGGGCACTTCAGCCCTTCTACATCTCCCAGCAGAATCCACTTCAGCTTTGCGACGACTGCCACCAAAAAAACCCCAAACCAGCAACAAAACCCCCACAGCTCAGCCATCTCCAGCACCCCAAAGCCCTGCCCACGTGTCACTCCAGCCCTCCCCTGGCCTGGAGGCTGCACCTGCAAGGCGGAGCAGCAGCAGCTCCAGCCCCTCTGTTGCTTAGCAATGGAGAGGCCTCGCTGCTTCACACAGCCCCAACTGCAGCTCGCTGCAGCAAGCCCCATCCCCAGCATGGGAAAAGGCTCAGGACATCTTTAGGATCAGCAGGAGAGCAAGTCTGAGCTCCTCTGGGCATTCTGAGGTGTGCTCCAGGCAGAGCTGGCAGCACCCACAACATCCCCTTGTGCAGGAGATGACAGAAATTGTCTTTATTGTCTCCAGGCTGCCAATGAAAGGAGCACACAGACTGCTAAAAATCCTGCTTTTTAAAATATCAGGCACCAGCATCTCAAGGCAGTCACACCCAGGGTTGGAAAGCTCCTTTTCCACCATTTTCAGCCTGGTTTGGTCAGGAAAATCCAAATCCTGGCACAGCAAAGGTGTGTGGAGACCAAGGTGCTGGCCCTGCAAGTCCTGGAGTGCCCCAGACAAGTCACTTCATCTTTTCTGCCTCTGCTTCCCCAGCCAGGAAAGAGACTTTTTTATCCAGGTCCCATGAAGGGAATTCAGCCCTGGAGTGACAGATGATACTGAGAACAGACTCTCCATATCACTTCTGCAAGTTCAGGACACCAAGGCAGGCACCAAAACTCTGTTCCTGCTTTCCCAGCTCCCTGCCCATCACAGGACAGCAGCCCTGCCATGTCACCACCCTCCTCCAGCAATGGGACAGCCAAATTATGTCCCTATTCAAAAAGAAGAGCTGTTACGATTTTCCTCCCCTCTTCCCTTCAAAATTTGCCATCACATGTGTGACTTAGTCCTGGCCTCTTCTTAAACCACTCTACATTTGATGAATGGTGCTTTGCTTGGATATTTGCCTGGTTTCAGATGGAAAAATGTCTTCATATGCCCCAAAATGTCTGCACAGCACCCCTGACTGGAGTATCTGCCTGTGTAACTGGAGACAAGGATTAACTCCTCTCCTGTAGCTGCCCAACTCCAATTAAGTATTGTTTTCTCCATGTCTACCTTCTCCCAAGAGTATCCCAGGCAAACACATTTTCTCCACTTCAAAGCAAACCCAGACACTCAGCTCCACAATCAGCTCTAAGTGAAGACACAATGAGAATTAAATAGCCACACATTAACAGAATTGGGTCTCTCCTAGAGGGGCCATATCCTGCTGAATTTAATTTTCAGGAGCGTGCTGAAGGTTTGCTGTTCCTAAAGGCTGCAGAAAAAGTTCTGTCCAGAGCTTTGGTCAGTTTGTGCTACAACAGCAGAGCCTGACAGGAATGGCCCCTCAGAGAGGAGCACACAGAGCTCTCTACATGACAAAGGAAGGAGACTTTTTAACATCTGTTTAAAATGTCTTGTTTGAATGGAATGCCCGTTTGCTTTAATGGAGTGTCTGGTTTAATGGAAAAGCTGTTCTCCAAGCTGCTTCAGAGAAGTTCCCCCAGCTCTTACCCTTGCCCAGTGCCCTGCCAAAGGCTGAGGGCAGCTTTGCATTCCCCCCATCCCTTCTCCTTCATTTTTAGCAGCCCAGAGCAGAAGCGGAACAGAACCAACTGCAAGCACATCTGACTTCTGTATTTCCATGGGACACCTGGAGCCCAGCTGCTTCCAGGAGAGCTCCACACCTAGCAGAGCATGCAGGCTCCTGCCTCCTTGCTGCTCTCAGGAGGGAGGAAACAGGACAGAGGAGGGAAGAGGACAAAGCCCTTTCAGGTGGGAAAGGCTCTGAGTCGTTACCACTGTTGAATCCAACGCACATCTGATGAGGCAGAGCCCAAAGCTCAGGCCCTGAGGAGGCACAGATGCTTCTAAATATACAGAGAGACTGATTCCCTTCTCTCCCCTCTCCCTGCTTCCCTCCTTTTGTTCATTTATTCCCCTCAGAAGAACAAGGAGTCCTCCTCCCCCAGCTGGGAGCGCTGCCTTTCCCCGGGAGCAGCAGGATCCGGGGCCTCTGCCTGCATCCCCGACATGAAAAGCTTTTGCAGGAGCCTTCTGCTCAATGAAACACTTCCTTCCTGCTGCCCAGCATCGAGACAGGGATACCTGCTCAATGAGGAATGTGCTCCAAAGGGCTCTCTGGCATCAATTCCCAGGATTAACGGAGCAAGGAGCAGAGCTGGGGGAGCCTGGTGCTTATCAAAAGTCTTTTTTGGCTTATTGAGTTTGCTCCCTCACCTCTGCCACTGATGGCACAAAATAAAAGTCTCCTGGCAACTGCTGCTTTCAACCTGCAAGTGCTGAAACACAAAGGAATACCTGAGAATGCTTTAAGTTGCCAAAAAAATGTCATTTCTCCCAGTTGCTTATTCCTCCCTCGGTGATATCAATTCCTTATATTGGATTAGAACAGCAGGGAAAATAGAGAATTCATCTGAACCAAGATTAGCCCCTCAAGCAGCAGAACTGCATGAAAAAAAGCCATAATTAGAAGATGTTTGGTTCCCAGCCTGTGGACAGCATCTGCCTTAGCACAAAGTGCCCCATACCTGTTTGGAGTAGCCCCCATAGATGATGATGTTGCCCTCGGGAGTGGGAGTCATCTGACAGCCAGATCTTGGAGCAGGCCCAATCCCTGCTGGAGCCAGCTTGCTCCAAGTGAAGGAGTCCAGGTTGAAGGCATACACATCGTTGTAGTAGATGTAATCTCTAGGGAGAGCACAGGGGCACAGCACCTTTTGGGATGGGCACGCTCAGGACAGGACAAATCAGCCCTTTCAGTGCTCTGCTCCCAGCCCCGTGACAGCACAGCTATGATCCCACAGCATGGCACACCCCACTGGAGAAGATGTTTCTACAAGATAAGGATCTGATAAGATTCAGAGGCCCAAAGTGCTGGACTGGGCTTTGGCTACAAGGATGGGCAGCTACTTCAGTGCTACAATGATTTCTCCCACACCTGAAGACTTTAAATCAAGATCTTGCATCTTTCTAACACAAGAATCTACTTCAGTGTCAGTCCTGCTGAGGATAATCCTCCCATTAACACCCAGATTTCTGTTCCTGGTGAGATTTTGTTGCCTTTTTTAAGGAGGATTCAAACCCCCAGCCCCCCCTGCAACCCACCTTGCACTCTCATGGAAACCTCCAAAGATGATCAGCTGCCTCTTGCACGCAACCATGCGGTGTCCACTCCGTCCAGAGGGCCCTCCTGGTGCCCTAAACACAAAGAAATTCCATTTATCAGCCAAATCCCCTTTCCTGCTAGGGCATCAGGACTTTTTTTACTGAAGTCATTGGCAGCTGAGCTGGCTGAGCTCAGCCTCTCCTGGACATGGGAACCATGGGGAACGTGGTTGCCTCAATCCGTGTCTGCTCTTCTCCAGAACAGGATGTGTGCTCTTCCTGGAACTCTTGGGATGGCAGCACAGGCAATTTTATTCCTAGAGATAAACCACCCTACCAGCACCCAAAGTCTTTTCAGTGATGACTCAGGAGCTGATTTTTCAGGAGTTTAATGAACAGCACTTGCACAATTACAGGGAAGACACTCCAAACTGAGATGTTTTCTCCAAGCACCCAGAGACAAAACCCGGCTCTGACATTCCCCCTCCTTCAGTGTCTTAGGAAATCACGTACCCACAACACCTTCACTCATCCACCTTTGGCAGTTTGGGTATGACACCAAACCAGTGAAAACACTTCAGGAATTACTCAGATTTCCTCAAGAACAAAGGCATTGCAGCAAAACAAGTCACCATTATCATCATTATCCTACGGAAGGAGAGCAGGGATAGATGGGATGTTGAGAAGGAATTCTTCCCAGTGAGGCTGGGCAGGCCCTGGCACAGGGTGCCCAGAGAAGCTGAGGCTGCCCCTGGATCCCTGGAAGTGCCCAAGGCCAGGCTGGATGAGGCCTGGAGCAACCTGGGATGGTGGAAGGTGTCAGGGTAGGAACTGGATGAGCTTTAAAGTCCCTTCCCACCCAAAGCATTCCATGGCTCTGTGATTTATTCTGTGATCCTACAGGCTCAAAAGCAGCTCCACATCCCTGCCCTGCTCTTCCAAGCTTTCCTGACCTTTCAGTTCAATGTGCTGCTTCCATTTCCAGAAACAAGCAACATCCCCTCCATCTGTCCCATCCAAAAGGCAGCTGGACACCATTCCAACATGGATTCACCCTCCTTCACATTCACCCACGGCATCCCATGAGAGACAACAAAAAAAAACTCCAAGAACTTTCTAACAAAGCCAACTTCAGGCCCATCTGGAGGGGGACCAGGGTTTGCTGTGTGTGTTCCCTGCCCCCATGGATGGATCCATCCCGTTTTCCCTCGCTGAGGAGTCTCCCAAAGTGCCCAGCTGGCACCACTGAGCCCAGCAAGACTCCTCCAACAGGCAGCCTTAAGGTGTGGAAGTGATTGCACAATCAGGGCCTCAATAAAGTTGAAAACAGCAGCAAAATCTAAAGCCACAACCCCCCCTGCCACACTTGGAGTGGCAGCAGGGAGCTGGGAATGTGGGGATGGATTTCTGTGGAGAGGGAAAATGAGGGCCCTTATTCACCATGGAAAATGACAACCTCACCCCGGTGATAATGAGAAACTCCACCAGAACAGCAGCGTTTGGGGAAGACTGAATTAATATTGATTGCTTGGACTCTTTATTCTAACAGAGAGGAGGTTTTTCTGAGCATTTACTGGGTTTTTAAGTATCACCCTGCACAACAGCACCTCTGGTATTAATTTCATCAAGCCCTGAAATCATTATTTTCTCTTGCTGTAACAAAGCTCCCGTGTCATTATTCCAAAAGATGGCACTTTTTAAATCACCTTTTTATTATTTTTTTTTACCAGAGAATGAATTAAAACCCAACATGACCACTAAACTCCTGTTCCCAGAGAGTATCTTGTGCCTTGTTTCTCAAACAGGTTTCCTCCAAGTTCAAAATCAATCCTGAACAATAAAAAGTTTCCTCACTGATGTGTTTTAATAAAGCTTTCACCAATGTAGAATTAACTCCAAGGCACAAATGGCACAGTCAGGCAGCACTGGCAGTGATGCAGAACCTCATTCCCACTCCAGAAAGAACTTCCTGCAACTTGTTTTCTTACTACAAAACTCTTCCCTTTTACCTGTTCCACTGCTCCTTGGTCCCAAAGAAACCTTTAGGAAATGGTTTCCCAGACTTTATGATTAATGCTCTATTTCATGGGGTTGACACCAGAAAGCAGACGTGTGGGAGGGAGCTGTAAATTCTCCAGACTTTTTTTAAAAATAGATTAAAAAGTCTGGCTGAGGACTGGCTCTCCACATGTACAGCTTGAGGTTGATCTGAGCTGCTCCATAAGGAATTTCCTTTTGCTCGTGGAGTTACTCTGGGACTTGTAGTAACAAACCAGACCTGAAATCAGCCCCCAGATTCATGAATTATTTGTCCCAATGGCTACAGGCTGCAGGAGTTACCTCTTCATCCAGAGGACACTCAGGAGAAGCTTAGGAATGTTCAATAATAATAAAAGTGGGGGTGAAGAGAACATCCCAGCAAAGGGACACTTCAGGACAGAGCACTTTGATCCTTCAGAGGAAGCTCAGCTCAGGATTTGTGTTGTTTTACACATTTCCCTGTGAATGCCCCAGTGTCAGGGTCAGTGGCACACACAGATCCCGTCCCCTCGTGTTTGCACACTCAGGTGGAAGGTGAGAAGGGAAAACACAACTGCCACAGGGCCCCAAATCCTCAATTCCAACCCCTTGCGAAGCCAATCCACTGTTATACACGTGGATCCTGATCTACCAAAGAACCAGCTCATGTCTGGGCTGAAAATCTATTTGATTTACACCAAAATACCCTTCTTTTCTTTAAGCATGTTCTTTTCTTTAAGCACCTTCTACATGGTGTGGCAGGACCTGATTTTTCTGGTGAGCAAGGAGAGGCATCCATCAGCCCCAACCCTGTGCTGGGCCATCCTGCTCTGCAAGGACCTCTCCAGTTAAACAGACACTGGTGAAACTGGGATATTTACAGCACCACATCCCACCAAATCCAACAGGAAATATCATCAGCATTCCAGAGTTTCAGTGAATGGAGCTCCACCAGCTCAAATGACAACTCCAGAGGAGGGATGTGGCAATTTCCAAGCACGAGCCCCAAGGATGCTCCCTGTCTGTCCCTGAGGGAGTGCACTGGGCCACAGGGAGCTGAGTGGGAATGTTCTGTCTGGGAAGGAACGAGGCAATTAGGTTAAAATATTGCTGCTCCAAGGCAGGGTAACAAACAGTTCACGGACTGAGGAAACCTCGTGCATCACACACAAGATAAGGTGGCTGCACTAAGTCAAAGTCAGCTGCTGGCACGGCTTCTAACGGGCTGGGATTTGCTGTGTTTGGATCATCTCTGTGCATGCAAAATGCAAAGAAAACACAGCAAAATCTTGCTAAATATAGCAACTTTGAACTCTTGTCAGGCAGCCTGGCACCACCGTGCTCTGTGCCAGGAGAAAATGGAGCTGCACCTCCCCAGCACAGGGAAGTTTTCTCAGTTAGACAAGGTTTTCTTTTCCCCAGTGTTTCAGAGTCAAGCCCCTCACAGCACCAGGTTTGTGGCAGGAAGTGTAGGCCAGGAAGGACAATGTAACCATCTGGAATGTGAACTGTGGGGCTGGAATAATCTGATTTTCTAGAATTTCAAGTTTAGATCACAGCAGGGTCATCTTGGACAAACCAACACATCAAACCCACCTGGAATGGGGCACTTGTGATCCTTCCCATGGGAACAGAAACGGAAACTTTGCCTCTCCTGTCCAGACATTTCTTCATGAATAATTAATTCTCTTTATTATTTGCACTAAAATGACGTCTTCTAAACCCAACTCTAGTCTGTACCCCATGTCTGTCACCTGGCATTTATGGGGTAACACTGGCACCACAAGGGATACATGGAATTATTGCTTGGCCTGTGTGAAGGCTCTTGGTGCCAGGGATGATTCCCCACCATGACCCAGCAAATGGGAAATGCTGAAGGAAGTGAAGTGCAGCAGGTGTTATAATCAGAGTTTTAAAAGAAGCAGGAAAAAATCCCTTGTAGAACTCAACAGTTTCCTCTTCCCCTTTCCAAGCAGCCATATGGAAAAGCAGAGAAGCAGCAGAACCTGGATTTCTGTGCTCAGCCAGGTCAGCATTAAAACAAAGCCATTCCCTCATCAATGCAGCTCCTGGAGCTCAGCCCAAAGATGGGAGATGTGCTTTGTCTGACTCCAGCAACGGGACCAGGGTGTTCCCAAAATTCCAGCAAGGCTGAAGGCCAGAGGGCCACCCAAACATGGCAGGAAGCTCAAATGGAATAGGCTCCAAATTCCCACTTGTCAGGCACTAGCAATGCTCCCACTTTGCAGGGAGAGGGAAAAAGGTGAGACAGGCACAGAGAGTCACTGTGAGACCTCAGGCATGTGCCAGGGTCTCCATCCCTGCACAGCTCAGCCCAAACCACCCTCAGCTACTGTGCAAGCAGAGGCAGAGCCAGATACCAGACCCCATGCTCTTAACAGGGTGAGAGACACAAATTACAGACCCCATGCTCTTAACAGGGTGAGAGACACAAATTACAGACCCCATGCTCTTAACAGGGTGAAAAGGGATCAGCCTGGGCAGATCTGGTGTTCCCACCTTTAGGAAGAACCTGGAGCTCCTAAATGTTCAAAAGCTGCTGCTTTTCCCAGTGCACTTTGAGGGTGATCTGGGGCTCCAGCCCACCCAAAGTTGCATTCTGAGTACAAGGCAATCCCAAAGTCCAAGAGGAAGCCAATGATTTATTAAAATATGGATACAGATCTAATATCAATATCCACCTGAGATGGACAAAGACTCTCTAACTTGTTAGGGTTAGAAAGGGAATGTTTATTCCAGCGCTGGGAAGCTGCAGGGATCGCTCCTGAACCTACAGCTCCAAGGTTACAAAGCAATCCAAAGTCTATTTATCCACAAAAGTTCTAAATATTCAAAATTCAAATACATATTTATAACACAGACACCTCCCATTCCCTGCTTCATATGGAAATTAGCTAAAAAGTCATTAAGCATGTGCAGTTTATTCTATGTATTGGGTCAGTGGTCCTGAAAATGAGGAAGGGGCTGTCCTGATAAACTAAAACTGGTCTTCCTCACTTTGACTTTTTTGCCTCTTTGGTTTTTAACAATACACCTGCCCTTGGAAGACTCCCAGTTTCCTCCTCTATTGCTTTTAAATAAGTTGCAGGTGGAAAAATTTGTAACTGCCTAGGCCTTTTTTGGAATTTTTTTAAAGATTATTAATTAGATAATTTAGATAACTAGATAATTTTTTAAGATAATTAATTAGTAATCAGAGCTTATTCTATACTTAACTTTTTAACTAATTATTAATTTTTTTAATCAACTTTAGCTAAGTTCTGCGTTTTTTCTTTATTCTAGTTAACTTCACCAGAACTAGCTTTTATTTAAAATTTTAATATTTAAGTGTTTAAAAAAAAAACCTCCTATGTTTCACCAATGCCAAACTCAGACCCAAAGCCAAGCTCTCAGTGCACTGGGTGTCATGTCAGAACTCCTCTCAGGAAAACACAAACATGAGCAGCCAAAGCGAGGAGCCAAAGGTTAAGGAAACATCAACAGAGGACTTTGGGCCGGATCCACTGAAAATATTTACACCTTCACTCCTGTCAGAAACTACCAGGGCATTTGGCACCTGTTTACTTTGACAGGTCTGAATTATCAACTTGTTTATCCCCAGGAATCTCAAGGCAGCCAATGCCAGTTACCAGGGGTGAAGTTGGCTCTGTGGGTAGATACAAAGTGGCTTCTCCAGTCATGTTAAAATTGGGAGATCCTTGCCCTGGTCCTGTACAGCCCCCACTGGTGGAGCCCAGGAAAGCAGAGCACCAGTTTTGGACATCTGGACCTGCCAAGGTTGGGAATACAGAGCTGTTCCCTTCAGTTAAGCAACACTCAGGCACACCCCTGCCCCAAAAATCAGGTATTTAATAAACCAGCTTTGGTCTCAACAGACTTGGAACACATCTCTCATTCCCACTTCTTTCTGGAGGTGTCTCCTCCACCTCTTTGAGGATGGGCACTTTTGTGTTTAAGGGAGAGCTGGGAAATCCCAGCACTGCACCAGGAATCAAACTTGGATCACACTGGCACAGCTCCTCATGAGGCCACCACCAAAGTATCACTGAACACTGAGGATCCCAGGGATCATCTGGTCCAAATTTCTTGACAAAAGCATGGTCTGGATATGAGGCCCTGGCACTTACTTGATCTGCTCCCAGGTCTTGGTGGCCAAATGCAGGACCCAGAGATCCTTGTAGTGGTAGAACTGCTCCCCATTGGGAGAGGCAAACTCCCCCCCGAAGATCCAGAGCTGCCCCCCAGCCGTGGGCACCACAGCTGCCTGCAGGAGAAGGAAAAGCTGGATCAGAGCAGGATTCCAAAGCTGGCCCACAACTTCAGCAGCCAAGCACACACAGCTCCAAATCCCAGGGAACAACAGCAGCTCTCTGGGGCTGAAGGAAGGAGAATTTGGAATAAAAGGTACTCGGTGTTTAGTGCACCTTCCCTAAAGCAAGGGAAAGCTGGCCAAGGAGCTGGGCTCTTCCCACTTCCTGTGGGAAGTTCAAAGTTTCCTAAGAAACATCTTGGGATGAGTTTAACAGAAATTGTTCGACTCCCTCTGTTCAAAAACAACCAAACAAAAGAAAGAAAATGAAAAAAAAAGCCCCAAACACAGAAGGAAATGTGCAGCATTTGGACAAGAGGAGAGACTGTTACTGCTTTGATTGTGTCATAGCAGAAGAGGAGTATTTTTGTATTTTTCTGGCACAGAACAGCACAAAACCACCTTTGGCATGCAAGCTGCCAGTTAAAAGCAGGGAGGAGAGTAAGGTTCTACTTCATTAAAATTATCTGTATTAGGACCAAGGGAGAAGGAAGGAATCCCAAAGGGGAAATGCTGTGGCTGTGCAAATCTCAATTTGTGTTTTTTCCAGGGTACCCATCACAGATCCACGTTGGGATAATCTCTTTCCTCACAAGGCTTCATTCCCTGCCTGTCTCTCCCAGCAAAAGATTTTCAGCCCCATACAGGACCATGCCCTGCCACAAACCAGCCCAAACATGAAATGACTAAATAAGAAAATCCAGGGTGTGCTTTCAGGCAGGATTTGTGGGAACATGAAGTTACCTAAACAAAGGAGGTATGTGCCTGAATTCCATGGGCATCCAGTGCTTAAAAGCTTAAGGGGAAGGTTTATGCAACAGCCTGCTCACACTTGTGGGTGACCTTTCCAAGAGCTGGCTTGAAATTCGTGACAAAACCAAACCTTTTCCTTGAACAACTGCCAACACCTGCCCTTAGCTCCTCTCACCTCAACTCCAACAGTGGATTGTGTGTCAGGGACCAGGGATGACAAATAAAACTCAAAACATGCACCTGGCACCCCCAGACACATTTGTGTTTAACTCTGAGCTATGCATGACACAGAAAGCCACAAGGAAGACAAAGCAGTCAGCTCGTGAGGCTGAAGCATCCCCTGTGAAACCATAATTAATTATCAGACAGGAAACACTGCTGAAGCAGGACTCCTCAGTTTATTGTTGTTGTAATCCAGCTGCAGCTCCTGATCTGCTCCCTTTGGATTGAGCTGCTCGACAGCCACCTGCTGGCTACTGGAATGTGGCTTCTGAAATCAAGTTCTAGTTAAAACAACCCAAAGTAGCCCAAAAATCAAGTCAGGATCTTTCAATTCAAGGATACACAGCTCGGAGCAAGACTGGCACTTAGTGACATAACAAGGGGATCTGACCCTAATTGGGGTGTTGGATCTTACCAGGGAGCTCTGGAGAGCTTTGGGATGGGTAGGAAAAGAACACTCACATCCTGTAGGGCAGCTTTGGGAAGGTACCAGTCACCCACTGGCTGCAGCAGAAAGAAAATTTATCAGCTGGTGAGGGCCAAAGATCTGCAAGAAATACAAGTCTTTGGTCCAGTTTCTACTGTGCAGGTGTTCACATAAAGTAAACAAACCCAAATCCTTCATGCTCACAAGCAGCCAGTGACCTGGATTTTCAGAGAGGTGGAGAAGAGCCCAAGTGCTCCCTGCTGGCAGCAGTGTCTGGGATGCTCATGGATGCAGGGCTGTGGCCATGAAGGGAATAATGCACTTGGGTCAAATTCCACTTTGAAAATCCAGGGCCCCCTGGGATTATGGATTTCAGCTGGTCCTTGTACAATGCAGCCAAGAGAATTCATTTCTAAAGAAGAAATCTCCCCACTAGCTCTGCTTGAGTCCTGCCAAATCAACAGATACAACCCCAAATCTTCATTCCACACTGAACACTTCCAGAGGACACCCAGGGATCAGAGCACCTCAGACAGCCTTGGACAGGCCCCTCAGCAGAAGAGCTGAAGTGACACCCCTGGCAGCCCATTGCAAGGAGAACAGAGAGAGGCAAGAAACCCTCAGGAGGTGAAAAAATAAAAACCCTCCTCCCAAATGGTCTTTTTAAAACAATTCCAGCTGCTGTTCTGGCAGCCAGAGCTTTACCTGGTGAGCACAACGCCTCGGGGGTGGGTTGGGGATCTCCAGTTTGGCCCAGCTGTTCTTCCTGATGTGGTAAATGTACAGCTCATTGTACAGGTAGGTCTGTGAGACAGGGACAGGAAACAGCAGCTCAGCTCAGCTCTGCACGGCAGAATTTGGGTTGCAAAGCACAACCTCCTCAGCAGGCAGGGAAGGGGGACGAGGAATTCCTGCCCTGCATTGGGAGGCAGCAACTGTTCCACTGGGCTGGGAATGTTCCTTCCCAAACCCTCGGTGACAGCTTGAGATACAAGGATTTAAAAAGCTGGAGCTTAACACAGATGTTCAGGTTAAAGCTGCTCAACTCCAGAGCAAAGAACAGCTCCAGGTGGTAAACAAGGATGAATTAGTTCAGCTCATCCCACTGGGTAACCCTGAGGTGGCCAAATATCACTGCCAGGCTGGAGTCTCCAGGGCACAACAACCACTTGCAACCTGCAGCAATTCAGGAGCAAGAATGTTCCCCAGTGCAATATAATTTGCTGCTGCTCCCCTCTCCAAGGCAGGCAGTGCCTTTCCAGCAGCCAAGGTGCAGAAATATCTTGTTTTGAGAAGTGGAAGAGATTCTTTTCTAGCTATCTCAAACGAGGGGCAGATATGGCTACAATTAAGTCTGGAGAAATTATGAAGCCCTGAAATATTGATGCTGAGACAATCACTCTGACTCCTTAATGGGTTCCAGCGTGTCTCCTTCCTGCCAACTGCTCAGCCATGAGACAGAGCCATGGCAGAATTAAAAGGCTATTTTGCTCTCATTCAGGGACAAATACATATTTTATGACTCTGCCTTGAATTTCCCTTCAAATGAGACCCGTGCAAATTACAGGAAAAGGAGGGAGGGGGGAAATAAAGAAGAAGAAAATGAAGTATACATTACTTTTTGGCCATTGAAATATTCACCTCCAAAAAGGATCAGCTCATCTCTCTCGGGGTGAGCACAGAGGGAGCAGTTCAGCCTGAAAGAAAAAAAAAAGAGGATGGAAAAAACAGATCTTAAAGTCCTTAAAACCCTGAACCTTGGAGCCTTTAACTCAGGCACCAGCACCTCTGCCCTCCAGCCACAAAGGTCTCTCCATCATCTGCCAAATTACCCTCCTGTGATGTTCACCCCAAGGCTAAAAACTTCTCCAAAGAAATTAATTTCTTCCCAAACTTCCAGCAAGATGAATGGGGCACTGTCTGAGAGCATCTCCTATTTCAGGAGCACACGTTACTCTGTGATTTAACTCCCCCTTTGACGTGAGCTCCTGAATTTTAATGCTGGGGTGGCAGGAACAAAAATGACTTTTATGAGGGCCCAGAACTCTGGGCTGTCTCCTCTCCATTTATCTGTGTCATTATTCTGCACTTGCTGCTGGTCACAGCTCTCCTGAATACCCCAAGTATGAGAACCCCACTTTAATAAAGTGGTTTTTACCTCATGACACATCCTTTTGCCTCTGAATTCCCTTCAGCCCTCTAGTTCAAATCCAAAACTTCCTCTTCATTTTTATTTTCCCTCAAAGCCCTGAAATCTGACTCTGCTTTGCCTCTTTTGTGCTGATGGGATGGTTAAAAAGTGGATTTTGGCACCAAAAAGTTTTTGGTTCTTTTTTTAACCAGGAATTCAGTACTCCAGGTGTTTCGTAACTCCAGATATCAGGTATTTTCTAACTCCAGATATCAGCTGTACCTTCCACTCTTGGGAAATAACTTCACATAAATAAATGCTATTAAAGGCAGCCCCAACTGCTCTGCAAGTGGCAGCCAAAGCCTCACACAAGCTCTTACCTGGGTGAGGGGGGTGGGCAGGATGACTCAATTACTTGGGTCTTTTTAGCATCCAAACTCTGGAATTCTGCTATCAGGGCTTCAAGATCCTCCTGGAAATAAAAAGCCAGATGTGAGCTGCTTGACATGCACAGAAGCACACATAAAACCAGCACTCACTCCCACAATTTCCCTTTCTGTTTTTTTTAAAAACCTGTCCAACTACAACTGGAAACTCTTTTATATCTAGAGAAACCTCGTGTTTCTTTATTCCCTTTCAACTTCACTCAATTAAAGCCAGAATCTGCCCCCCCAAAACTGCTGACAGACCAAGGGCAGAAGCAGGATTGCAGCAAGAGGGAGATTCTGAGCCAGGGTCTCTCCTACAACCCCACTGCTCATCTCCTCCCTTCAGATCACCTTGCTGAGATTTCCAAAGTGTGGCAATTTTGCCTCTGCAGCATAGAATCGCCTTTCCCTGCAGCCAGGACACATCTACAGGGTCACCTTTCATGTCTTTAAGCTCTGAATTAGGCCACTAACACCACGTTTTGAACAGGGAAAAGTCACTGTTTTGAGGCTTAAATACAAGCAGCCCCTCTAGGAGTGCGAGAAACAAAGATTGTCGTTTGTTTTTAAGACCAGAAGAAAAGGATCAAGGGGATGGAAAGCAAAAAAGGAGCCTTTAACTGTATTTTCCTTTCTTTTACACCTCCTGTCACACACAATGGATCCCACACGATTTAACCAAGTACCTGATTCTGCTTATAAATCAGAGAATCAGAGACTTTAAAGCTCATCCCATTCCTGCCATGGCAGGGACACCTTCCACTATCCCAGATTGCTCCAAGACCCGTCTGCCCTGGCCAGAAACACTGCCAGGGATGGGGCATCCCTGGAAGTCCAAGTTCAAGGAAGTTTGGACAATGCTCTCAGGCACATGGTGGATCGCTGAGGTGCCTGCGCAGGGATGATCCGTGTGGGTCCCCTCCAACTCTGGATATCCCACGGTTCCCCGATCCAGATTTCCCCTGGATTCGCTCCTTTGCTGCCAACCCTGTCCCCAGCCTTGTCCCCACACCCACAGCGGCCCCGCGCCCGTCACCTCCTCCTTCTTGGCTCTGCGGGACACCTTCTTCTCCATCTTCGCCGCCGTCTTCTCGGCGCCTTTCCCTTTCTTGTCGCGCTTCCCCTTCTTCCCCATGGCGGCGGGGCCGGGATACTCCGGGATTCCGGAGGGATCACAGCGGGACGGGGTCGGGATCACAGCGGGACAGAGCAGGATACGCCGGGATCACACCGGGCCGGGCCGGGATCACACGGGGGCAGGATACCCCAGATCACACCGGATCGGGATCACACTGGGATACCCCGAGATCACACCGGGCCGGGATAATCCGGGATCACACCACGATCACACCGGGCCAGAATACCCCGGGATCACAGCGGGATCACGCCGGGCCGGGATACCCCGGAAGGCCCCGGGATGGGGTCGGGACGGGGCCGCTCCTTGTGCCGGGCAGCAGCGCCCTCTGCCCCGCCGGCGGACTCGTGGCCGCCGCCCGCGCTGAGGGAGCGCTGAGGGAGCGATGCGGGAGCTCCGCGGGCCGTGGCCGCCCCGAGCCGGCGTTCGGAGCCCCTCAGGGCCCGGGAGAGGGGTTAATGCAGCACCCTCACAGCGGCCGGCACAGCCCCGGCACAGCTCGGACACGCCGAGGTGTTCTGTTCGCTCTGATGCCCGCCCTGAGGAGAACGCGGAGCCCACAAAATGGCCCCCTCCCCTCACACAAAATGGCCCCCCCTCAGGGGAGGGAAGGACGGGCAGGGGCACAGGCTCGAGGGGAAGCTCCGGCTGGACAAGGGGACGGTGCCAGGCTCTGCTCAGCGGTGGCCGGCGGCACGACAAGCAGCGATGGTCATAAACTAAAGCACAACAAGTTCCCCCTCAGCGTGAGGGCGGCAGAGCCCTGGAACAGCTGCCCGGGGAGGTTATGGACTCTCCCTCTCCAGAGACATTCCAAACCCATCTGGGTGCATTCCTGTGACACCTGCTCCTGGTGGCCCTGCCTTGGGCTGAATGATATCCAGAGGTCCCTTCCAGCCCTAAATATTCCATAATTCTGGGATGAGGATCGATTTATTCACAGCAAGGGTTGTTAAACATTGGAATGGGCTGCCCAGGGAGGTTTGGAGTCCCCACCTGTGGAAGAATCCGAGGAAGGCCTGGATGTGACACTCATTGCTCTGGGCTGGGGACAAAGTGGGGATCAGGCACTGCTTGGACTCTGATCCTGGAGCTCTTTTCCAACCTCAGTGATCCTGGAATTCTGTGATTCCATCACCTGAGCCATGAAGCCAGGCCTGGGGGAGGCCCTGTGCAGAAACAAAATTAAAATAAACCACGGGCAGAATTCCCCAGGGATTGGGGCGCTGTGCGAGTGTTTTCATTTCCAGCTGCAGATCTTTGGGAATGGGGTTTATCCAGGCCACTCTCCAAGTCCTGAGTTGTTGGAGAGCCAAAGGAAGTACAGGCACTGTGAGGCAGCGCCAGGCAGCTGCTTTTTCCCTCAGTGATGGAGAAGGAATAATGATGATTTACATGATATTTACGCAGATGCTGAGCCCAGGGAAAAAATCCTGGGAAAACACCTACTTGGAACACCTAAGGGTGTAAATAAGGGCCGAAATGCATTTTTTAGCTGCGAGTTCATCCCACTGCGCATCAGAATTGCCACCAGGACTGTTTCTTGCAGAGCAGAAGGCATAAAATCTTTTTATTTTTCACTGAATTCCCTCAAAACCCCTCATTTCCTGGAAGCAGGGTGGTTTTCACCACCCCAAACCTGTGAGGATCTCCACTGAGGTACAGCTCAACACCCACCGAGTTATCCCAAAAATCCAGCACGTGCCACAGAATTGCAGGGTGGATCCTTTGCTGTGAACATCCACCTACTCTTGAACCTGGGATCAGGAAAACACAACCCTGGAGCAGGGAGGGAAGAGCTGGGAAAGTTATTTTGAGGTTGCAGGCAATGCACACCGTGAGCAGCACTGTGTTTTTCTGCTCCTTCTGAAAACATTGTGGTTCCAGCTCAAGCTGCAGCGTGTCCGTGTTCATGTGCAGGAAGGGGAACAGAAACTACAGAGCCACTGGGTCAAGTGAGTGGGACAATTGCAATTCCCAGATGTGGGAGCTCTGCTGAGTTCCCCAACACTACAAATGGGCTTGGAAGTTTCCCTGCTGCTCCTTGGACTTCGACTTCAAAAAGACACCAGTGTGTGAAAACACGTCCCCTCCTGGTGTCTGCAGCTCAGCAATTCCTCTGGGTGCACATCTTCCAGCGCTTCCTAGGGGGCCTTTGAAACTAAAAAAACTGCATTTTTTAGGAAATTAACCCTCAAAGTCTTCACCTGCAAGAAGTTTTTCACCTCCTGCACACCCAGCTCCACTCACCCCTTTTTGGTGCTTCATCATTCACGGTTGTTTCCCTAAGTGCAGAGATTCTCCAAGCTCCGATTGCTTCCTCAGCCCTTCATTTTCCATGTTTCTGGTGCCGTTTCGGACGTGCAGGGTCATTCAGAGCTGGCTCCCACGTGGGGCAGGACGTTGCTGGTGTGAGTTCTCCGATCTCTTGAACTCCCCAGTCCTGTTTCTCACGGGGGATGTGAGAAAGGAAGATGGAGACACAACCAAAGCTTTGCGCTGCGCTTTGAAAACGTGAAGCACGACACGAGCGTGGAACAGGGCAGGAATTCCTCAGGGAGAAACACAGCCCTGCTGCTCTGTTGAGGAGTTGCTGTGTCCACCATGGTGACTTAAGGGATGAGTCTTCCTCAAAAGGATGAGTGTAAAGATGAGAGTAAAGACCTGAGAGCACCAACATGCCCTGAAACATCAATTTAAGACTCCAACACCGACTTAGGTGAGTTCTTGCCACAAGCTTCCCCTCACCCAGGATGGGAAAGGCCACTCCACGTTCCCACAGTCCCACCAACATCTGCACACAGCTGGCAGACAGCTGTGGCTCCGAGCTGGGGCACACACACACACAGAGCTCCCACGCCCTGGTGTCCCACACGCCTTTCTGTTGTGTCTCAGGTTTGCTCCCTGCTTTGTTTGGAGGAACATAAGCTGGACTTTGGCTGTGTTTGCACATTTCGTGCTCTGAAGTCGTCCTGTGCTGTTGTCTCTGGCAGCCCCTCTCCAGCTCTGACCTATACAAAGCCCACGTGGTTCGACTTTGTTATTTTTTTATAGTCTGGAATATGCTCATTCAACAGGATGGTAAATCCAGCTGTATCAGCAAAGTAAAGAATAACAGGCATGAAAGCCTCAGAAAAGGCTCAAAAGCTTTTTCCCACACGTCTTCTTTGTGCTCTAACACTTGATTTATTTTTCCCCTGTTAATGCTTTCTGAAGCCAGTAGCAAGAAAGGAATTAATGCCACAGATTAAGCGGGAGGACATGCTGACAGCACAGGAACTAAATCAACCAAACAGGCATGGCAGTGGTTGGAATTGCTGGTGTTGGAGAGTTCTACCTCTGTCTGTATGGAAAGAGGAGGATAAAGATAAGCCCTGCAAACAGAGAGAGCTGTGGGGCTGCTGGTGGGGAGCGTTCCATAGAATCATGGAATGGTTTTGTTGGAAGGGATCTTAAAAACCATCTCATCCCACCCTCTGCTGTGGGCAGGGACACCTTCCACTATCCCAGGTTGCTCCAAGCCCCATCCAGCCTGGCCTTGGGCACTTTTAGGGATGGGGAGTCAAACCGTGCTGGTGGGACACACCTCAGTGGGAATTCAGAGCACTGCCAGGGAACACAAACTCATGGCACCTGGGAATTTGAATAATAGGGGGGAAAAATGTTCCTTTGCGTAAGGGCAGGGGATTTGAAGATATTTTTGGCTGCTTTTCTGGAATTCTCTGACACCTGGGAACACAGCGGTGTCAGAGAAGTTCAGCACAGCCAGGGCTCGGAGTGTCCTGGGACATGTCAGGATACCCAGGAAAAAGTATTTTCTTTCCCTGCTGTGTGGTAAAAAACCCAGAAAATCACTGAATTGTTAAGGTTGGAGCAGACCTTTAAAATCGAGTCCCAGCACCACGTTCATCACTAACCATGTCCCCAAGTGGCACATCCACATGGTTTTTACACACTTTCAGGTATCAGGACTCCACCACTGCCCAGGGCAGCCTGTGCCAGTGTTTGACAACCCTTTCCATGAAAAAATGTCCCCAGCATCTAATCTAAACCTCCCCTGGCAAATCCTGAGGCCATTTCCTCTCATCCTCTCACTGGAAGCAGCTTCATGCAGGAAAACTTCACGTGGTGAGTCAAAATAACCCTTGGTCTCCGGGCTCAGGCTGCAATTTTCTTCCTCCACACAGATAAAATCGGGAGAAATCCACCCAAAATGTGCCCTCCAGGCTCTGGTGACAGCCAGAGTCGTTCATCTCCGAAGGCAAATCCAGCTGAGGGACAAAGGGATGTCCATAACCAAGGCTCACTTTGAAAAAAGTTGGGAATTCTTAGTTTTTATCCTGGCTGTGCTGACAGTCCAGCAGAGGCCCCTCAGTCCCTGCTTATGCCGGGAGCACCTGGAGCTGGATTGGGAGCAGGCAGGCGGCTGCTGCTCCATTCAAGGCTCATTTATAACCAGGAGCTGATAAAATCTCCCAGCCATTGAATTGGCTTCCTGGATTTTCTGTTTGGAAATCGGTGCTTTAATATCTCGAGAACAGAGGAAGCCAAGGAAGGCAGAGGCTTCCCCTGAGGGAAATACAAAGCGTGGCTGTATCCAGATACACGTCCCAAGGGACATCCATCTAAATCCATCAGCAAAGTGCCAGGCTTGAGGCCAAAAATTCCCCGTGAAGCTGTGAAAGCCCTTACCTTTGCCAATCCAGCAGGATTTCCTTGGGGTTTCTGCACTTTTTTGAGAGGAAAATTGGAGCAAATAAGTAAGAATGTCAGAGCAAAGGAGCCTGAGTCTCCCCCCCCCCCCTCTGATCTCTGGTTTTAACCGGTTATG
This sequence comes from Monarcha castaneiventris obscurior, assembly GCA_026261815.1. NCBI lineage: Eukaryota > Metazoa > Chordata > Aves > Passeriformes > Monarchidae > Monarcha > Monarcha castaneiventris. The sequence goes on along the minus strand of JAMPIT010000712.1, from coordinate 99,503 downwards.
GGTTGGGAGAAATATCAAATTTCTGATTTGTGTAAAGCTGACCCTGCCTCTGAGGGTGCTGAGGGAACTCTGCGCTGGGATCCACCTTCTGTGCCAAAGCTGGGAGATTGTGGAATTATTTCAGCTGCTCACCAGGAGCAGCTGCCACATGAGAGGGATCTGCTCCCACTGTTCACTCGCTTTCCAGCTCATCCCCACCCTCAAAGGCACCAAAATCCCAAAATTCCCTTCAGGGAAAGGTTCTGCTGACTCAATCGCAGCACACGTGAGTGCTCACATCTCTGAGTAAGCACAGGACAGGGCTTTTGGAGGAATGGCTGCTCCCGTGCTATTCCAGCCAGATTTCACCTAAATTTCTCTGCAAGTGGCACTGCCCTCCTTTGCTTGTCCTTTGTCAGACACCAGGATTGCTGCAGGGACCGGGCTTCGGTGCCATTGTTCCATCAGAGCAGCTTCGCTGGGGGGATTTCGGGTGTGTCCACAGTGTCACTGAGCTGTGATGGGATTTCCCAGCCCAGAGCCGAAGCTGCTCCCGATGGAAATGCTCCAGCAGCTGCTCCGAAAGGCTCTGTCCAGCTCTTGTCCCATTTTCTGGGACACTGACCCCCATCAATGTGCTCCTGCCGTGTGCCAGCTCCACAACGGCGATGAGAAAGCAGAAATCTTAGACTGTCTTTATGTCTGTCCTGGATCTTCATTAATTAGGCTAGTGAACCATTAATTAGGCTACCTAAGCTTCTTTATAGATGCTTAATCTTCCTGGGCAAGCAGGGCTCACAATATCAGGGATGGATCCAGCTGACACCAGCTGAAACTGCTTTTCCTTACCTGTTACCAGCCTTGTTTTGCTCTATTCCCAATTTGCTTATGAAAAAGTTTTGATATTTTTCCACTCATTTATGTCCCGAGCTGACCCAGCAGCACTTCAAATGCCAGTGTCATTGCACAGGTCCCTGGCTCACCTGGGGTCAGGGGTCTGTAGATCCAGGGGCACAATTTGGGGCTCAACCCCGTATCTTTGAACCCGCTTTGAAATTTCTAAAGAAACAACTGGGTGAACCTGAAAGAAATAAAGTGAGTAAAAGGAAACCCCGGAAAATCAAGGGTGAGTGTGAGAAGCGAGTCCAGGACAGTGAGGTCATATTGCTCAGAGAGCAAAGCAGCCAAAAATATCTTAAAATCCCCTGCCCTTATGCAAAGGAACATTTCTTCCCCTTATTATTCAAATTCGGAGTCTGATGCAACCCGGGCTGGAGTGGAGTCAGGCTGCAGTGGCTGCGGAGCCCCACGAGGTGTCAGCGCCAGTGCAGCCCCGCTGCTGCTGCTGCTGCTGCTGCTGCTGCTGCTGCTGCTGCTGCTGCTGCTGCTGCTGCTGCTGCTGCTGCTGCTGCTGCAACACCCGCCCCGGCCTTGCATCAGCCCCGAGCGGGGCCCGGGATTCAGGGATGCGGATGTCCCGGCTCCGAGCAGGGCTCGGGATTCAGGGATGCGGATGTCCCGGCTCCCAGCATAGCCCTGGATTCAGGGATGGGATGTCCCGGCTCCCAGCATAGCCCGGGATTCAGGGATGGGATGTCCCGGCTCCCAGCATAGCCCTGGATTCAGGGATGGGATGTCCTGGCTCCTTGAATCCCTGGCTTCAGGGATGCGGATGTCCCGGCTCCGAGCAGGGCTCGGGATTCAGGGATGGGATGTCCCGGCTCCTTGAATCCCTGGATTCAGGGATGTGGATGTCCCGGCTCCTTGAGTCCCTGGATTCAGGGATGGGATGTCCCGGCTCCGAGCAGGGCTCGGGATTCGGGGATGGGTTGTCCCGGCTCCTTGAATCCCTGGATTCAGGGATGGGATGTCCCGGCTCCTTGAATCCCTGGATTCAGGGGTGGGATATCCCGGCTCCCAGCACAGCCCTGGATTCAGGGATGGGATGTCCCGGCTCCTTGAATCCCTGGGTTCAGGGATGGGATGTCCCGGCTCCTTGAATCCCTGGATTCAGGGATGGGATGTCCCGGCTCCTTGAATCCCTGGATTCAGGGATGGGATGTCCCGGCTCCTTGAATCCCTGGATTCAGGGATGGGATGTCCCGACTCCAGGAGGCCGGCAGAGAAGCGACACGATGTTCTCCAGCAAGCAGAGGTTGTCGAAATGGAGAAATCCCCTGTATTTCAGTTTCTCCAGCTTCAGGAATTCCTCAGGAATCTGGCAGTGGATGAAGTATTTTCACAATCCTATTTTTTTGCTGAAGAACAAGTCCCAGCACATTCAGGGACAGGTCCTCTGCCATGAGGTGCCTGCACAGCCCACGGTTGGTTTTTGGGATACGCCATCTCTGGAGCAGAGCCTGTGGTTGGTGCTGCAGAGGACTGGCCACAGTTCTCAGCACTGTTTGTCCTCAGAAAGCAGATACAAATTCACTTAAAAAATAACCTTAAATGCTGTATTGCCATCCAGTTACCTTACAGCCAACGCTCAGTTCCCAGCACAAACCCTTCCTCACAGGGCTCAGAACATTTGAGAGGTTTCCCTTTGATGGGGAAGGAAGTGCTGGGGGCAGATGAAATAGGCAGTGAGATACAGCCTGGCTGTGGCAGGGCAGGGTTTAGTGTCCCACTGGCTTTTGTTGCAATCCAGGGGACAAGGCCCTCATTCAGGTGATCTATAGCACCAATTTTCCTCTGTGGGAGCTTTAGGAGCCTGGGCTCACTGGCTCAGCTGTGTTCTGGGGGAACTGATCTCGTGGCAGGGAGGGTGAGGAGGATTCTGTATGTATTACCAGCAAAAGGTTGAATTGAAACATCAGAGAAAAAAATGACTGAGCTCCAGAAGAGTGAGACGTGAGAAGAGACTGGCTGGGGTGGCTGAGGAATTTCCAGAGCTGTGTCTAAGCCCCTGTGAGGCCGATTTCTGTCAAAGAGAGTAGGAGGGAGTCAGCCTGTTCTGTGGAAAGAGTACATCTGAAACATTCCCCCCTGTCCTCCCATGCCCAGCTTTCACAGCTGAGCAGGTAAAGGACAGGGACTGACCCTCAGTGTTTGATTTTTACCCACCTCAGCCCTGACAACACTGACATTGATGACACTAATTCTGGTTTATCTCCACAAAAACCCACTGAGCCTGGCCTGATGGGTGAGGAGGTTTTTCCACAACTGACTGGCATTGCTTTTCCTTGTGGTGCTGTGACAGCCTTTGGGATCAGATTATGGATTTACTGCCCTACCTGCTGCTGTCAAGGCATCTGACAAGGCTTTACCAGTCAGAGCAAGGCACTGGGGAGGATTTGGTGTGTTCTGCTCCAGTTTAGTCTGGTTTCCTGAGCCCCTCAGCAGAGATAACTCCTTACATCTCTTATCTTGATCAGCGTTTACCCTCAGGAAACGATGACCCTGGCAAGATTCCTTGTGGTTTTGCAAAAGGAAAGAAAATATTTGTTCATTCTCAGAGGCTTAGAAAGGTATAACTGGGTGTGTTAACCACTCTCGTGAGCAGGAATGTTCTGCTAAAGCATTAACCTGCAGGAGCAGGAGCTGCTCTGGTGGGGTCAGTGCAGGAGATGTGGGAGAGCTCTGCTTCGTGGTTGAAATTAAATTGAATTTCTTCTTTCTCACTCTTCCCTGTGAACCCCCAAATTTTCAGCAGACCCTCCAGGAATGGCTGGCAATTTAGGGACCATGAATTGTAAATAAAACTTCTCTTTTCCTTCCAGCAGAACATGGAGTGTCATCTACAGAGCCCCCCACCTCCTCCCAACACTGTGCTCCTGCTTGGATGGATTCAGACTCCAACAATTTAGATGTTAAGAGATGACCTCACATCCACTCCTGAACACGTCTCAGGGTGTTTTTACAGACGTGATGTAACAGGTGATTGTCCCATATCTCTATCACTGACTCAGTTTTTGAAGAAAAAGTCTAATTTTAACCTGCAACGTCAGTTAAGTATTTCCACTCTGGCTCATGAACCCTCTCTGAAAAGACCCACCTTGGTTTTCCGACCTGAGATGTCATTTCTGTTTCCTAGAGAACACAGAGTCACACCGGAAGGCCAACCCCAGGTGTCAGGGCCACGTCACAGCTGTGCTTTTCTGTGCTGCCTGAATGGAAAGCAGCAGTTCCATTATTCACCCTGTGAACAAGAGGCTGACACACCACACTCCATCCATCCCACTGCTGAGGCAGGTGGGAATTCGATCCCACTGGAAAACCAATATTTACTCAGCTCCCTGTTGGGCAGCTCTGGCTGGCATTGCTTGGAGTGCAAATGAGGTTTCTATGGTGGCTCCTGGCACCCGGCTCAGCTTCACTCTTCCCACAGGATAAACCAGCACATTTTGGGGAGGAGCAGCCCAGGAGGGGTTGGGATTGGGATGGTGGCTGAGCCCCTGGGGCTGGTGGGCTGCAGGGTGTCCATGAGGGGTTATTCCTCTTCTCCAGGCTGTCCCCACAGCAGCCTGCAGGAGTGGTGGGTTATACTCCCCTGGATGAGAGTCCCAGAATATCCTGAGTTGGAGGGAATCCATAAGGATCATTGAAATCCTGCCCCTGGATTTTATACAATTGCTTTTCCCTGCTCCCCAGGTACAAGGTGAGAGACCAGGACAGGCCCCTGGAAGAGGAGGACACAGGGAATGTGTTGGAGCAGTCGCCTCTGCTCTCATGGACAGGCACCTCCTGCTCACTTGTGGCACTGGGGGATGCCACAAAAAAGTTTGGATATTTCAGGACACCATGAAATCAAGAAGGGCAATGAGTCCTTCCATGTGGCACTGCTGTCATGGGACATCCATTGGAGAATCCCCAGGAAGGTTCAGTCAGTGGGAATTCGTGAGTATCACACAAATACACAAACCAGTGATGCTCTGAAGTGCAGAGCAGCTGTGAGGAGAGGCTGCAGCCATGCCCAGGCACAGACTTGCCTGGAGAAGGGCTCAGCTGGAGGCAGGCATGGGCTGGTGCTGGGCTCATTCCTCCCAAATCCTCACCTTTATCCCCTGCAGCCGGAGGGCAGCGGGGTTTGAACAGGCCGTGGGTATTTACTGGGGAGAGGCAGTGAGTCAGGCACAGTCAGTGCTCTGCCTGCATCCTCACAGATTCCTTCAGCCCCGGGGAAAAACGAGTGAACTGCACCCAGGTGCAGGGAGTCTGGGCTGGCCCTTGAGCAGCTGTATCCAGAGCCCTCCACTTCCCAAGGTGCTGGAATCCAAAGGTTGTGGCCTTTGGGGTTCTGTGTACAGGGATTTCTTCCTCCTGCCCACCACCAAACCACGCACCCAGCAGGGAATCTCCTCCTGACCTTCCTTTTCCTGATTGTAGGATCAAGATCCCTTTTTCATCCCAGCTCAGTTTTCCTCTTTGCCTCCAATTCCCCATCTCTTCCCAAGCCCTGTTCCTGTCACACCTGGCTGGAGCCAACCACCCCTGAGATCCATTTTGTCCTTGTCGTGTTCTCAGAGAGGGGTGGGAGAGGAGTCTCCCCCATATCCGTGGGTTGCCAATTGCAGCCCCCAATCCCACCAGGATTTTGGGAAGGAGGGTGGAGCAGATCAGCCCTCAGCGATCCTTGGAGGATCAGGCCTGGCGCCTGGGAGGCTGTGGCACACAAAGCAGGGTGTGCAGCTCCACAGAAAAGCTGGAATTCATTTAATAAGGCCAAGGAAAACCAAATGAAAGCATCCTTGCCTGCCTAATCCCCTGCATGAATCAACAGAGCTGCAGCATCCAAAGGCTCCAGGCTGAAGCCTTTTTCCCAGCAGGGAGCGGGCCACAACAGGCAGCTGGGGGAATCCAAGAGTTGCCATAAATTCTGCTCCTGAGGGAATCTCATTGCTGAGACACCCAGCTCTGCACTCAGCAGCCTCGTGGCTCTAAGTCCCTTTCCTCAAAAAAAAAAAAAAAAAAAAAATTTAAAAAAGGAAGGAGAATCTGCAATTTTGGGGGAAAACAAGGCAGAACCAACTGATTCCTGTTGGTTTTTTTCTGATGCAACAGCCCTTGGCAGGATCTTGCATCAGTCCCTGAGGATGCTGCAAGCCCATGGCCAGAACGAGGAGGGTGTCAAAAGTGCTTTTTCAGGCTGATTCTTCTGTGTGGAGGGCAGGGAAGAAATCCAGATGGTATTTGGCCCACACAGCGAGAAGCAAATCCCAGAGAGAATATTTTGCAGGATTTGTGGGTTTATCTTGTTTGCCTTGGGTACAGGAGCTTCTCTCAGATTTGGTTTAATGAATAAGACAGACAAAAACCTGTTTAACCTTTGCTCAGCAGTGATAGCACCTGCTCAGAAATTCCAGGGGGTCCTAGGAAAAAGGCTAATTTTGTTTCAATTTCTATTAATTTTAATTAAATGTGGAAGATGAAGAGAGAATGGTTTGAAGCTCGCAGGGTTTCTAACTAGGTAATACCAGGATCCTGATTTTTCTAGAAAATATTACAGGTACATGAAGAAAACAAATATAAACAAGGGACAAAAGGATTTTTCCATCCCCAAATGTTCGTCCTCAAGAAAAAAATTGTGACCAGCAGGAGTGATTTTTGATTATTCAGAGGGTCTGACGTACTCCGGGATTATTGTGGCTTTAAATTACTTTCTTCTGGGAGCTGGGATCATTATTTTTGAAACCATTATTTCCTTTACCTGTGGACGGAGTCCCCAGTTAACAGCCCAGACCTTTCCATGCAGCTGCTTTGCCAGGATCCTGCTCTCCCCTGGGAATGGGCTGTCCAGAGCTGATTCCTGCAGTAATTGCACAACCTGAGCCATCATGTGAGAGCTTAAACTCTTTACATTGTGGGAAACCAGTGCCTCTTTGAAAAGCCTATTTCAGGCAACTTTGTCAATGTGGATTATGATTTTTTTTCCCCTAATGCAAACCCAGTGCTGGCAGGGGGATAAATCCCATTGGGCAGGAGCACAGCTGTGGACAGACAGACAGACAGACAGGGGGCTGCAGCCACCAGCAGGGAGCTCAGCCCAGCATTCCCAGCCCTGCCATTCCTGCAGTTCACCAGGAATATCATTTAAAGATCCAGCTGCCTCCAAACATGCAGGAAAAGGTGGCACTGCCCAGCGTGTGGGGCAGCTTCAGTCCCCACAGCACATCCCTTCGTGTCCCTGGAGGCTTTTTCCTTGATCCAGCAGTGCCCAAATCCCAGAGACTCACAGGCAGCCCCTGGCAGAGGGGCTGGCAGGGTGTTGTGCCAGCCGAGCCCTGGCAATGCCCTTGGCTGCTGGGATCCCCCATGGCCACAGCAGCACTCCCCAACCTCTGCTGGGACAGCCCCAAAACCTTCAGCTTCATCTTGCCCAGAAACACTCCCTGGGCTGGTGGTTTTATAGCCACGGGCAACTGCCCTGCTGCCTTGTGGCTGCTGGAAGCCAGGGCCTGCAGGAATCTCACTCAGGTCCTCACAGGCCCCTGGTGTGTTTGGAATATTCTCCACCACACGGAGCCCCTGGGCAGGAGCTTCACCCCCACCCTGCTCCTGGCACAGGCACCACGTCCCCTGCAGACATTGGATTTGACTTTTAGCTGAGCCGGTGCCTTTTTGCTCCCAGATCCGACGTGCAGCAGCAGCAGCAGCAGCAGCAGCTCATTGCACCACAAACCTCCCGAATTCCTGAGGTGCCCAGACCTGATTTCTGAGCTCCGTGGAGCCCAAGGGACAACGTTCCCGCCCTTGCAGCTCCCGCTGGTTACACAAGGCCAGGAGCTGCGTGTGGAGAGGGGGAGCCCCTGCTTTTCCCAGGCAAGTCAGAGCAGAAATGACCTCGCTGAAATCCAGAGCCAGGCTCCTGGAGATGTTCACCAAACCAGCCAGGAAACTGATCCAAAGTGGAGCACACCACACTCCTGGAATAGTGCAGCATCCTGAGGGTTTGCTTATGGCACAGGGCTCTGTGCTTTTGATTCCTATCACTCGTTTTGGGGATAACTCTGGGCTGCTCTGGAGACTACAGGATTTGTCACCAGATGCTGCCACATGCAGTCCCTGGCACGATGCAGACACAGAGCACACGGAGTGGGAGCTGTCCCTGCCCATGGAATTGGATGAGCTTTAACCTCCAACCCAAAGCACTCCATGATCCTGCGATAAAAGGAAGGGAGGCGGCCACGGCCGAACGCATCCCCACCCACCGAGGTGGCTGTGTGACCTCTGCGTGTCCCTGTCCCTCGGAGGGACACACTGACAGTGGTGCCAGCTCAGGCAGAAAAACTGGGAGAGCAGGGTAGGATCCTCGAGCTGGACATTGCAGTGCTACTGCCCTGGCTGCAGAGGGAGGCCGGGAATCGCTTCCAAAAGGAGCTGTTGGAAAGAGCTCTCCATACAAAAAAAAAAGGAATTATTTTCCCTACATGTGTCACCCTGCCTGTTTCCATGTCTTGGGCACTGTCCCTCACTCCTGGTGCCTTCCCAGCTCCATCCCAACTCTTTGCTGGCTGCCACGGCTCCAGGTGAACACAGGGATAATTGGATTCAGCTCCCCCAAATCCGGGAACAGGCATGGATTGCACAGGCCTAAGGCACAGGGACATTTTCTGCTCCAGCAAACCTGGACTGCAAACTGGTTTTGGGGACAGGGTCCTGCATGGTGGAGGGACACGTTAATTAAATCAGAAAGAGGCTCAGGCCACAGGAATTGCCATTTCTTGCTTCCCTGGTCTCTGATTCCATGGAGAGATCCAAATGTGGGTTTGTCTTTCCCGTTGTGCAGCTTGGATGAAGAGCAGGGGAATTTCCAGCACTTTTTGTCCCAACTGATGGAGACAGAGCTTTAAATCTGTTCTGGGAAGATGAGCAGGACCTTTCTCAGCTGGGGAAACTGAGGCACAGCCAGGAACAACGGTGGTTTCCATGGATTTCCAGGCCCTCCCTGCCCACCCCACTGTTTCCTGGGCTGTCCATTCCCAGCTGGGAGAATTGCAGTCCAAGACAGGCAGGAAATTTGCATCTCCAGGAATTATGGAGGGGGAAAAAACCTTAGAGAGATCTGTAAAAAATTCCTGTTCCATTTCAAGGTCTGGAATCAGGGACGGGGTTGGAGACATCCTTTTGTTAAAGATCTTTAACACCCACTTTTCCAAAAATCCTGTGCTGCTGAGCTCTGACACCTAAAATAGATCTCCAGCACAATCAGCTGGAGAGACACCTTTATTTCATGGCTTTTCAGGTTAAAATCAGCAACTCCTTAAAAAAATTGCAAAAAACCCCCCTTCCAGGCAGAACTTCCCTTGCCTCAGTATTCAGGGAACAATTTTGTTGCTGGGTGTTATTTTGCTACAAGGAAGAAGTTTGTCAACATCAATTCTCCTTTTATCCAATTTCCCTCATACCTGGAGCTCGTTTTCACTGTATTAATTTATTTCCCTCCAAGGATTCCTTTATTAGTTCCAGCCACAATTCCCTGTCAGCTCCTTGTTTTGATTTATTTGTGCACCCTTGAAGTTGTTCCCGGCCCGTGTCACACCCCACCCCTTCAGTGGCTTCTTCCCAACCCAAACAGATTTAGGGCTTTTCATGTTCCTCACAAATCTTCAAAGAAACAACAGTTTTATGGCTTTTGCAATTCCCTCCAGTCCTGGGACATTCCCACCTGCTGCTCCAAGGGTTCATCCTTCTTTGGTGGCATTCCCTGGGCTGCTCTCCGTGGCCCTCCCACACAGGAGGAGAAAAATTTGGGGAGAAAAATGTCCTGGTTTTGATGGGAGGGTGGGAAAATGTCAGCTTTGCTCCCTGGGTGTTTTCCAGAGAGATGTGCTCCCACGCCTGCCCTCTCCCATCACCTCCAGCCCCCAGGACAAAGCCCAGCAGCCACAAGAGCAGAGCTGGGGATGTGTCTAGACAGTGCTGGGGCCACACGTGGCTCCCATTGCAGGAGTCCTTCCCAGGAAAAGCCCACCCGGAGTCTCCCTGGGCCGCGGGGGCACCGCTATTAATCCACATCCGTTCTCTGGAGGAGTCTCCCAGAGAAGCTGCGGCTGCCCCATCCCTGGGAGTGTTTAAGGCCAGCCTGGACAGGGCTCGGAGCCACCTGGGATAGGTGGAAGGGGATGAGCTTTAAGGTCACTTCCAACCCAAAGCATTCCACGGTTCTGTGAGGGCACCGTGGCACCAAGGAAGGGTCAGCCGGGGATGAAGCCAAGAGCCAGAGGGCCCCGTCTGCAGCAGCAAAGGGTGATCTTTAGGGAACGCATGGAGCAGGAGGTGGGATCCCTTCCCAGCTTTGCCCTGGGCTCACTCCGTGTCCTCGGGGCTCCTGCAGTCGGTACCAAACCCTTTTATCTGCGCTCTTTGAACTCTCAGGCACAAAGCAAAGCGGTCTGAGCACCTCCCCTGACGCAGGCCGAGATCGGCCCCAGGGTGTGCGGAGCTTCCTGCCTTTGTTGGGTGTCCAGCTCCTGTCCCGCTTCCCTCCGAGCCCTGCAGGGGGGCAGGAACACGGAGCGGCATTGCACGGATCCATGGGGATTGCACAGATCCATGGGGATTGCACAGATCCTTGGGGATTGCACAGATCCATGGGGATTGCACAGATCCATGGGATTGCACAGATCCATGGGCATTGCACAGATCCATGGGGATTGCACAGATCCTTGGGGATTGCACAGATCCAGGGGCATTGCACAGATCCATGGGATTGCACAGATCCAGTGGGATTGCACAGATCCATGGGGATTGCACAGATCCATGGGGATTGCACAGATCCTTGGGGATTGCACAGATCCATGGGGATTGCACAGATCCATGGGGATTGCACAGATCCTTGGGGATTGCACAGATCCTTGGGGATTGCACAGATCCATGGGATTGCACAGATCCAGTGGCATTGCACAGATCCATGGGCATTGCACAGGTCCATGGGGATTGCACAGATCCATGGGGATTGCACAGATCCAGTGGGATTGCACGGATCCATGGGGGTTGCACGGATCCAGTGGGATTGCACAGATCCATGGGCATTGCACAGATCCAGTGGCATTGCACAGATCCAGGGGCATTGCACAGATCCATGGGCATTGCACAGATCCAGGGGCATTGCACAGATCCATGGAGATTGCACAGATCCATGGGGATTGCACAGATCCATGGGCATTGCACAGATCCATGGCATTGCACAGATCCATGGGCATTGCACAGATCCATGGGGATTGCACAGATCCAGTGGGATTGCACAGATCCATGGGGATTGCACAGATCCAGTGGGATTGCACAGATCCATGGGCATTGCACAGATCCATGGCATTGCACAGATCCATGGGCATTGCACAGATCCATGGGGATTGCACAGATCCAGTGGGATTGCACAGATCCATGGGGATTGCACAGATCCAGTGGGATTGCACAGATCCATGGGCATTGCACAGATCCATGGCATTGCACAGATCCATGGGCATTGCACAGATCCAGGGGCATTGCACAGATCCATGGGCATTGCACAGATCCATGGAGATTGCACAGATCCATGGGGATTGCACAGATCCATGGAGATTGCACAGATCCATAGGGACTGCACAGATCCATGGGGATTGCACAGATCCATGGGATTGCACAGATCCATGGGATTGCACAGATCCATGGGCATTGCACAGATCCTTGGGGATTGCACAGATCCATGGGGATTGCACAGATCCATGGGGATTTCACTCCCTGAATTTGGATTCACGGGCCTTTTCTCCAGACTTTGCCACCCCATCCAACTCCTCTTCCAGGCCCTGTGTGCTCAAGTGGCCTGAAGCAGGAGATGACCCCCAGGCGAGCTCTGCAGACCACCTCCCTCCATCATTAATTATTCTGCAAGTGCAGTTATCACCTCCCTCTCTCCCAAACAATACAACTGTGGCCAAGGAGGGAAACCAGGGCAAAGAACAAACTGGCCAATTAAATATAAATACTTGTAAAACCTCACTAAGACAATCCATTGGGACATTGAGCAGTGGAACGTGGAGGAGCAGAGCTGGGATGCTCCAGGATGCCTGGAAGGGGCACAGAGGCTGCAAACTTCAGGCAGGAGCACAGAGATGAGTTATTCACATCCCTGTGTGCTCCAGGCTCGCTGGGAAAAGTTCCCATGCTGGAGCATCTCTTCCCAAGGAGAAAGCCCCAGGAATTGCATCACGTTTGGGAGCTCCAGCTGTGGGATCTGAAGCCTCCAGAAAAATCAACTACCTCAGGAAAATTAACTACAATTTAAAGAAGGAGGGTGGAGATGGAGGCATGGATGCTGTCATTGCTCCTAAATCCAGCTGCAACAGGAATATTTGGAAACCCAGGGCCCAGGTGCTGATGGATGTGGGATCATCACGGGTAAAGAAAAATTTCTGAGGCAAAGACCAGCAACAAGAGTGTTGTAATTCAGCTTTCTTTGTTAAAAAAACAAAACAAAACAACCCAAAACATGGAACAACCCAAACATTGAACAGATTTGTTAAACCACAGACATAAAAGAATCGAGAAATACTACAAAAAAATAAAAATACATTGCAAGAGACATCTTGTTGTCCAAGGCCATTGGATTCAGGAGCTACTGGCTGACCAGCCCTCAGTCAGTGGAATTCTGTGCTGCCAGGAACACAAACGTTGGGAATACACAGCGCTTACTGGAGAAGAATTAAGACTAAAAGATATTTACCCCTTTCAAATAAATAGTGTCATCTACAGCAATATTTAAATTAGTAAAATAGGTTTTTTTTTAAAGCAACCAAATGTAACAAAATTGTAACTCAGGTCTAGGTTTTCTTGTGTGTGTCAAGAGCTTTTTTTTCCTGTGTGTTTCTAAAAAAAAATAACCAACAAAAATACAAAGCAAAGTGTTTCTGAAAAGTCAGATTCTTCACCAGGAGTGAAGGTCACCCTCCCTTTGTTCTGAGGGTGGGAGCGAGGTCTGGGAACCACTCAAGATCCTCCCTGTCCAAGGATTTTGGTGGGACATGGACCTCCCCCTGTCCCCTGAACAAATAAGGAATTTTTCCCCGGTGTTTGACGTTGATCCCAGCGCAGCCAGAGCCTGGCACATCCCACAGGCCGGGATGAGGGAGAGCCCTTGCACTGGGCTGAACGTCAGCCCTGGGGAAGAACTCAGGTGTAGCTATAAAGTCTCTTTTAGGCAGTTCAGAAATTATGTTCAGTGTTTAAAAAAATACTTTTGTTTTTACTCATTACCGCTCCCACAGCCGGAGGAAGCAACACTCCTTCTCAGGCAAGGAATGGGGAAGGGGAAAGCATGGAATTATCCTCTGGATATGGGATCCTTTGGGATCTCCGACCCCGAGCCACCTTTCCTACCCTGCATCATCAAACTGGGAGCTCTTGGTTGGCACCAGCAGCATCCCCCACACATTCCCAAGCCAGCTCCAGTTCCCACTGGGAAGAACTCGAGCCCAGGTAAACCCAGCACTATCCTGGCTGTAACTCCTCAAGGAGCCACCCGGAATGAGGAGCCCCTGGAGCATCCCTCAGCTCCCCTGGGATGCCCTGGCAGGGATGAGGGAGCAGATTCCCATCCCTGCAGGATCTCCCTGCTTGGCAACCACGCTCTGCCTCATCCCGGAGCCGGGGATGCTCCCGAGGGCCGGCACAAGGCTGGGATTCAATCCCTGGGGTCACGGCCAGAGCTCGGCACCAGCCCGGAGCCGCCTCGCCCTCGGGTGCCCTTTCCCAAGCTCCAGGAGCCGCCTTGTCCCAGCTCTTTCCCAATCGCCCTCCCCTTTCATGTCATGAGCACTGGGCTTGCACAATGGATGCTGGAAAAGCTGGCATCCCACGGGAACGGCCCCGAGCAGCCGGAGAGTTGTGCAATGACAGCGTTTGGCAGTTTCCTTACAGATTTGGTTTTGGATTTTGTTTTTTGTTAAAGCCCGAGAGCGCCGTGGCCTCGGCTGAAGGCACAGGTACCTTTCCAGAGCGAGGGGAAACATTCCCTGGGATTGATTCCCTGCAGCCAGCCCAGGACTCCTACACTGGGAACATCTCTCCAGGCTTGGGAAGTCACAGCTCCAGGGAGCAGCTCTGCTGCAGCCCCACTGCCCCTGCCCGGACCCACCACGGAGCAGCCCCTGCAGGAGCCCAGCTGATTCCCCTGCCTGAGCCACCCACTGGGAGAGGACTTGGAGAACAACAAAGCCACTTCCCAGGAGTTTCAATCCAGCTGAGGGGCCTTCAAAGTTTGTTCAACTGTGCCAGAGTCCCTTTGAACTCCGTGGCCACTGAGGGGGCCGTTCCAAACAAAAGCCTGTTTACCAGAACACGGTGTCTGAGATGGGAAACACTGCAAATTCTGCAGGAAGTTTAAAAAAAAAAAAAAATCATTAAAAATCCACCAGGATGACATAAATCCCCCTGGTTTTTGCAGGGCTGACTCCCCTCCCAGCTGGAGGAAGGGTTCATTTAGAAAGAGGAACCCAAGAGGCACGGAAGTGCCTGGCCAGCAGCTCCTGCTCTGTTTAGCAATCCCTGCGGGATGCAACTCCGTGAACACCCCAAACAACTGCCAGCCTGGGAGCCTGAACTCGAAAACAATGGGAGAGGAGCAATAATTGAAAGCTGGGGTCAGTCAAGGAGCACGGGATCGCTGCGGCCCAGCCACGGCGCCGCCCTCGGGCTCCGTGACCTTCAAGGTCTTTTCCACCCTGAATTCCATGGACACAACGGCTCGGGCTGAACTTGCAGGAAGCAGTCAATGGAAGAGATTCCCGTGGAACCTCGTTTAGGTCGCTGTGGCTGCAGGGTCCTTGTGGGGAGGGTTCATCTCCTGCCCTGGGTGCAGGAGCTGTGACCGACCACAGGCTCCAAAAAGCACAAGGGAGAAACAACAGGAAAAATCCCACCTCCAGTGCTGGGAATGGTGGGAAACTGAACTCCAGAATGAAAGAAATCAGCTTTTTGGCAGATAAATTTGAGATGTGAGCTATGGCTGACCAAACACAGCCTTTTTGTGGCTCTGTGCTGGTACCTGGTTCAGTTTCTTCCTAAACCTCTATTGCCAAGGAGATGCTGGCAAGACCCCCATGAATGTGGGATTGGTGCCAGAGCCTCAGGTTAGTACGAGAGAAAGATCTTCAGCAGCACGTGAAAAATAATGAAAATCCACGAAAAGCAAAGCGAGCGAGTTAAGGATTTAATTCAAACCCATTAATTGATAAAGAAGTGTTTTTAGTGTGTCACCTCCTCTTTCAAACCAGTGTGAAAGGGTCACCAGGAGGACACTGTGATGGTCATCACCTGGTGGACATTGTGGCCACCCTTTGGGAGCTCTGGCCCCAATCCTGAGCTCTCTGTGGAGGGCCCTTGGTGCCAACTGACTTTGGGTTGAGGTGGCTGAGATTTCAATGCCTTTGCTTTGCTTCCCAAGGGATTCTGCTGGTGGGTTTTGGCACTGAGAGCCCCCTCGCTGAACCCAGGCCCTGCAGGAGCTGCCCTGAGACCCTCACAGCCAAAAAAGCTGCAGCCTGAGTGGCAGGTGACACTGAGGTCCCCTCTCCATGGAACAGCTCCAGCAGGAGCTGTGATTTCCCATCACTGCTCCAAACCATCTCAGCCTGCAGCTGGAAGAAGCCAAAAATCCAGCTCAGGTTTTGTGATTCATGACCTTATTTATGCCAAAGCCTCTCCATGGGCATCGGATCCGAGATGCTCCAGCTCATTGCACGTAGGTCCCTGCACAGCCAGGCACTGGCCAAAAGCTTTGGGTTCTGCCCTCTGGATATTCCTAAACCAGCTGCAAATCCTCATGGATTAACCCAGCTCCTGGAGAGCTGGATTGGGAATCTCCATGCAGTCACTGAGCTGGTCTGGCAATCTCCACGCTGTCACTGAGCTAGTTTGGGAATCTCCACACTGTCACTGAGCTGGTTTGGGAATCTCCACACTGTCACTGAGCTGGTTTGGGAATCTCCACACTGTCACTGAGCTGGTCTGGCAATCTCCACCCCAGCTGCCATGGAATAAAGAGCTGATTGTCTCCCCTATTCCTGCCTCGGAGCAGGACGCGGGGCTGGCAAAGCCGGAGCGTGGAGCTGCACCTGGACACAGCCACAGAGCTGGGCAGGAGCTGCCCCTGCCCTGACAGCCCTGGAGTGCTGCAGGACTTCCCAGGACAAGGCCTGAGCGAGTACCACAGTGTCCTTAATGCCCCTTCATCCCAAAGAACTCTACGCTGCGAGGAGAATGCAGCGGGAAGCGACAGCTCCCGGAGCATCCCGGCTTCCCAACGGCCAAGTTTACCAAAAAAAAAAGGGAAACAGTTCACCAAGCCACCTGCACAAAGCACGAGCACAAAGATCTGCAACAGAGACAGCAAAGCAGCTCCAGTGGGGAAAAGATCAGAATTCCAAGTGATGTCAGAGTGCAGAGGCACAAGGAGCAAATGGTTCAGGAACTGCAGCTTTCCCAAAGGTGACACTTTGGACCAGAGGAAGCAGCGTGTCCCTAAGGGGACAGTGCTGACTACTCGGGAACTACAGGAATTCTGGGAGTGCTCAGGGATGGGAGGGCACCACCCACGACAGCAAACCAGGATTTCATATATGGATCATGGGTTGTGCTCAAGGATCGCTCCTGGAACGGGAGGGTGGTGCTGGGATCTCATCAGGCCAGACCCAGTGCATGAGGGAGGATCAGGCCCAGGCCCTGCTCCATAGAGCAGAACTCACTTTCATTACTCACAGGTGGGGAGGCTCTGGCACAGGGTGCCCAGAGAAGCTGTGGCTGCCCCTGGATCCCTGGAAGTTTCCACGGCCAGGTTGGACAGGGCTTGGAGCAGCCTGGAATAGTGGAAAGTGTCCTTGCCCATGAGCTTTAAGGTCCCTTCCCACCTCATTCCATGATCTCCAGCAGCCCGAGGTGGCTGCAGCCAGCCAGGACATGTGCCCTTCTCCACACCCCAGACCTGGTTGGTCCCATCTCCGTGGCACATTCCAGAGGAGATGCAGCAGGACAAAGGGAACAGCGCCAGGCAGCGCATGGAGAGACCCCAGGGAATGAATGTGCCAGGGGAATCCCACCCTTTACTGCTCTCTGCAGATGCTTTAGGGGCAAACACGGGGCCTCACAGGGCCGTGAGGAGAGCACGGGGCTGCTCATCCCACACTGGATGAAAGCCTGGCACAGAAAAGCAGGGAATGAGCAAGCCAAGGACTTGGCCTTCTGCTGACTGCAGTTCCTGGGCTTCTCAGCAGGAACTCCCCCCTCAGCGCTCATTCCCAGGGCCACGGGATGGGCATCGTGGGGAAGAGCATCCTGGAGGATTGGCTCAGCAGCAGGGAGCTGGCTTGGATTTGGGAGTGCTGATCCAAATCCAAAGGGTGGCAGGGCCCCGAGTGCTCTAGGGAGGAACACGGGGACACTCGGATGGGGCCCCTCCACGTCACTGGTCCTGCTCTGCCCTGTCCCACTGCCTGCTGGGGCTGTGAGTTCCCAACCCCACCCCTGGGCCAGGCCAAGGTCCCCCCCAGGGCTCCGTGGCAGCCCCCAGCCCCACCCCAGGCACTCTGAACACTCCAACCAGGCTCCAGCAGATCCCAGAGGCGAAGCACAGGAGCCCCCCAGAGCCAAGCAGAGCCCTCACACGCACACAGAGGGCACAGGCAGCACCCCTCTGGAACTGCCCTTTGGAATTCCTCCTCCTGGCTCGTGCTCGTACCAAGACCCTCTCCTCGCTGGGCTGTGGGGCTGCAGGGGCTGCAGGAGGTGAAGCAGAGCCTTGGGGCCGTGGCAGCAGCAGGAAGCAGCTCCCTCGGGGGCTCCGGTGCCTGGGGTTCGGGAGTGAGGGGTCGGATCCTTGTGTCATCTCAAAATCACGTTGTGCGTTTCCTCGAGCTCCAAGTCCCTGCTTTTCCTGCCTAGGATTCCTGAGGAACCACTTCCATCAGTTTCTGGCACAGGACTGTGGCGGAGACTGTGGAGAAAGCAAAGGAAAAGGTCAGGGATCACCAGCAGCAATCTGGGTCCATGAGGGAAGGAAGGGCTGAGTCCTCTGCCTCCCCACCCTGAGTCCAAGTACAATTTCAGGCTTGAAATATTCCGTGGATGCTCCCTACTGCATTCCCAGAATTCAAACCTCACACCAAGAGCGAGGGCTCCGCACTGCTCCAGGACTCCTGGGCACAGCTTCTCCCTGCCTGGTGATAAGGGACCTAATTTTGGATGCTCTGAGTGTGAGCAGCCAAAACTGAGTCAGGAATGGGCATGGAAAATCCAAGGTGAAGCTTCTGCTTCCAATTCTTAAAGCCATGTGAGCCCACAGCTTCTTGTGAAGGACAAACCCACCCAAAGCCCCCTGGCCTGCACACGGGGCAGAGGCCCCTGCCTGGCCCAGGGCAGGTGGGAGCCAAGGGACATTCCAGGAGCAGATTTCCCAGGAAAAGGGGCTCAACTGAAGTCATTTTTATTATCCCACCCATCCAAACCCTCCTCTGCTCCCTGCTGCTCCACCCTGTTTGGAGATCACAAAATATTCCTGCCTGGCCAAACTAATTCTAAGCACAACCAAGTGAGGCTCAGATCAGTGGGAGGCGATCAGATGATCTGCAGTGGATCAATAAATCACATTTAAAGCTCCTGTGTTTCTCACTGGACGTTTGCAGGATTGTAACTGTCTGTCCCCAGAATATTTTCAATATTCTCCTTACAATCCTTCGGTGGAGGAAAACAATGAATATGGTAATTTACCACCCAGGCATTGCAAAAATGGCTTTTCCAGGAACCGAGCCTAAACTCAGGATAAAAAAGTGAGTGTGGGAGAGAGGGAGAGAGAGACAGAGACAGGGGGAAAAGAAGAACAACGAGTGCTGAGTGCTGCTGAAAGCCTTTTTCTTCCTCATAAAACACCCAGCTAAGGCTGGGCACTTCTTGTCTGCTTTTCTAGGTCAGCCCCTTGCAGGAGAGCAGGGAGGAGCTGCTGGGTTCAGCTACTTGGACAGCAGGGACTGACTTTGTGGGCTCAGTGGTTGAGGCAGAGGTTCCGTGTGCCAAGCACAGCCTCTCCATCCCTCCAAACACACCCTGGCCTTGTGGCAGCTGGTGGGAAACCTTGGAGCAGATCCCTGAAAAATAAACCTGGGAGAACACGTGCAGGGACCTTCCCTTCCCTCTGCTCTGCTGCCACAGGGGGATGCCAAGGCAAGCTTTGCCTGGATCCCAAATGTCAGCACTGGCTAAGCCGTGGGTCGGGACTAATTGTGGATTTCCAGCAGTCAAATGGAGGCCAGCTGTGCTCAATCCTCCCTCCACCACCAGGAAGGGATCCTCTGCTGAGCAAAGGCTTGGCCCTGGGCTCTTCCAGGAGCAGGGAATTATGCTCTGCTGCTAACAACCTGTTGGCCAGGATTACAAACCCCGAAAAACATGGTATTGATCCCAAACTTTGCCATTACTGCACATCAGGATGCATTTTGGGTGCTTGGCACACGTGGCAATCATCAGGATAAACTTGTTAGTGTGAAAGAAAAATGGATCAGAGGCAGGAGTTTGGAAGCTCCTGCACTTCCCCAGGGAGGAGAGCTGCAGCACAGCACTGGGAAACTTCTGGGGAGCCAAAGCTGCTCCTCCCTGCAGATACTCACAGATGCCTTGGAGAACCCACTTGGGCTTGTTTTGCCACCAGACCCCGAAGAAGTAAATGGGGATCCCACTGAGGATGATGGCAAAGCCGATCCCACACTCCTTGGGCGTCATCCAGAAGGAAACGGCGATGAGGAACAGGCAGGCCAGGATGAAGAAGATGGGCAGGCAGATGTTCACCTGGGCAGGGAGCAAGGGGCACATCAGGAGATGTGTCAGGGGAGCAGGGGAGACTCTCCAGGAGTTTATCCAGCCTGGGGAAGGACGGAATGGTTGTTCCACCATGGCTGAGAGCCTTTCTCAGCACCGTTTTGGACCTCAGTTCCATAATTCCGTAATTCCTTATCCAAGTCATCTGCACCAACAGCACCAAACCCCACAGAGGCACAGCACAAGCTTCCCAGGGGAGTCCAAGCAGGGCACCCACCAGAACAGCCCAGCTTTGAGAAGAAAACCCCAAAACCTCAGGGAAAAGCCAGCAAAGATTCCCTTTGGGAAGGCGCCGGTCCAGGCCCGTGGATTTTTTCCCCTGTGGGTGCTGCTGCCTGGCACAGACCCGAGTGTGCCGTGGGATGAGGGAAAAACAACCTTTGGGGGAGAGGCAGCAGGGGCTGACAGGATCTTGGCCTCCCCCCAGATGGGACACGGGGCTGCCAAGCTGGCCAAGGACACCGGGGACGGAGCTCGGCACGGGGCCGGCTGCTTGAGCAGGAATCTATTTATGGGGAATTCCAGGGGGGTACAGAGTGTGACACTGAGAGCCACAGCCTGGGGTCGGTCCTGGGATGTGCCACTCATGGACAGCGATGCCACCCTGGCCCTGGCACCCAGAGCTCCCTCGCTGGGCTGTCCCCAAGGCAGCTCTTTGTGCACGGGTTCAGCAGCAGGGACATCTCCTGTAGTTACCCAGAGCACTTCCCTGCAATCCCAGCCCCTTTTCCATGCAGGACCAGCAGCTGGGCCTGCCCTGGTGCTGGGAGGGGAGCTGGGGAGGACCCCCCTGGCAGTGCCCACCCTGCTCTCACCTTGATGGGCCTCTCCAGCTCCGGCTTCTTGTACCGCAGCCACATCATGCCAATGATGGCCAGGGCCACGCACAGCCAGTTGAAGAAGCTGAAGAAGTTGATGACTGAGAAGATGTTGTTGGAGAAGGCATAGAGCAGGGTCATGACACACTGAATCCAGGGAAAAGGCCATTAGGAAACGGAGCAGGCAAAACCACCTACGTTACAGCACTAAACAGGGGGTTTTAGAGGAAATAGCTGCCAGGAAAGGGATCCCATTGGCTATTTTTTAGTTATTCAACTCATTTTCAGTTGGTGCCTGGAACCATTTCATAGGATCATGGAATGGTTTGGGTTGGAAGGACCTCAAAGCTTAAAGTTCCAACCTCCTGCCATGGGCAGGGACACCTTCCACTATCCCAGGGTGCTCCAAGCCCCATCCAGCCTGGCCTTGGACACTTGCAGGGATGGGGAGAATTCAAGACAGAAGTGGACAATGAGGACATGATGGGGAGGGTCCATCTCCTGTAGGCACATGCAGGAATGGCTGTGGCTCCATTCCAATGGGATCCCAGCCTTGATCCACCCCCTCCCAGCCCGGCCCCGGGGCCTCACCGTGAACACGAGGGACGGGACGGGGGTGAGGAGCCGGGGGTGGATCATGGACAGGATGGAAGGCAGGTGCCCCTCTCGGGATCCCACGAAGAACAGCCTGGGAGGGGACACAGAGAGGGGACACAGAGCAGTCACACCCCTGCAGGGCTTTGTGTTCAGCACAGAACGAGGAGGGCCAGCCCCAGCTCAGCCCTGCCGGCCCCAAGGCAGGACTGGAACACCAGGACTGGAACTCCGAGGCAGGACTGGAACACCAGGACTGGAACTCTGAGGCAGGACTGGAACACCAGCACTGGAACTCCGGCCCCTGATTCACAGGGGAGGCTGGAGATAGCCAAGGAATGCAGGAAGGATGGATTTACATCCTGCTCTCCAGGGACAGCACTTCAGTGACTCTCCCCAGACAACCCAGGGATGTGTCAGAGCTGGAACCATCTCAGTCCTGCCCCTGCCCAGCCTTTCTCCCCTTCCCCAGGGATTCTCATCCCATCCCTGAAGTTTCCCAACTTTCTGCTTTTCATTAAAGCCACTTTCTCACCAGCCCCAAGCACTGAGCCCGTGTCTGGTTCTGGTTTATTGACCTCACCAGGACATTGCCTGAGGAACAGCAGATTAAGAGCACTGAAAGGTTGCCTTTAATCTGGTTTTAAAGCCTGACTTTGTCTTCCTGCATTCCCCACACGGCCTCCAGGCCCTCCAGACTTTGTGTCTGCCCACAGCCACTCTCTGGAGGAGAACTCCAAAGGAAGAGGAACTAAGCACAGCTCGTAAACAAAACCCACAGGATTGAGCAAGGAACCTACCGGGAAGAAGTGAAGAGAGATCCATTGACAGACCCAAAGCACGAGAGCCCAACAAAGACAGGGATGATCCAGGACATGACACCGAGGTGGTAGTTCCCAAAATCCTAAATGGGGGACAACGAGACACATTTCACATCCACAATGTCCTAAAAAACTCAGAGCTGCCTACAAAGAATATCTGGAGAAGTCTCAACAAGTAAGATTTCAAACAGCTCAGTGCTGAAGCTGTGATGGGGCTTCCCACATTGCCACGTGCTGCTCTCCTCTTTCCTGAAAAAGCAGATTGTGGAATTGCTAAAATCCATCAGCAGCCAGCCCTTCCCTAGGGGCCAGGACACAACATTTGTCCAACAGCTATCGGAAAGTTCAAGACCAAACGGAAACTGTGAGGAAACTCAGACAGCAGCTGCTGCCAAGTGCTGAGTCAGGAGCTGGGACACAGCCCTGGGGACAGGCAGGGACCTGGCCTTGCAGCTCTTTGTCGCAGCCTGAGCCTGTGCTGCTCCACTGCAGCTTTGCACCAACAAGATGGGATTGATTTCCAGCCTCTGCTGTGCCAGGCCAGGCTCAACAAGGCTTGGAGCAGCCTGGGATAGTGGAAGGTGTCCCTGCCCACAGCAGGGATGAGTTTTCAGTCCCCTTCCCACCCAAACCATTCCAGGATTCCCTGCAGCACAGCCTGTGCCTGGAGCAGGGCCTCGGTCCCAGCCCAAAGCATGGAGCGGTGTCACCTGAGGGGCTCAGCTCATCCTGGGCTGGCAGATTCCCCCCAAAGCCCTGAACAATCCTGGTCAGGCTCAGTCTGCAAGGTCTGCTCCCTTCTGAAGCCATCAGGGCTCCTGACCACACTGGCATTTTAATTAACACAAGTATTATTTTCCTCTCTTAATAAAAACAGGAAAGGCACAGTGAGAGAACAATCCAGTTCAGTGTTGACTGAGTGACCTTTCCCCATAAATATCGAGCTCTGCTAAGTGATGGGCAGTCACAAGGCCTGCAGCAGCCTTCCCTAGCTCAGAATGAAGAGCAGCACTGAGTGCCACCCTCCCTGCTGCCCGGATAATCCCCTGGGGATCATGCTGTTCTCCCCTGCTCCCGTCACGGCTGCTGCTCTTTATCTCCTGCTCAACATCAGGGTTTCTGCACCAGCCCTGGGCAGCCTGGCACGAAGCAGGAGATGTGTGTGGTGATTCCAAGGCTGATTTCACCTGCCCTGGGATGAGTCAGGCTGGAGCAGCGAGGATCTTACCACGGCCACGGCCTCGGACGTCAGCATCTGCTCCGTGCTCAGCGTGGTGAAGTAAGCCAAGTTGGTCAGCACATACACCAGAGTGACGACAGGCAGGGAGATGATGATAGCCAGAGGCAGGTTTCTAGGAAAAAAAAACATCCTTTGTCCTGGAGCAGCTCGGAGCAGGGAGCTGCTGATCCCAGGGATGGCTTTGCTCGAGCCGCTCTGTTCTCCAGCTTTTCCCAGGCACATGCTGCTCCCATGGGAGAGGGGATATCCACACACAACAGGCTGCCCAAGGCGTGGGGGAGGCTCCATCCCTCAGAAAACACAAGGATGTGGCACCTCAGGATGTGGTTAGTAGTGACCATGGTTCATGGTCTCAAGGTCTTTTCCAACCTTGGCGACTCTGTGATTCCCTGAACAGCCTGGAGGCTGCAGATGGAGAGGGAAGGGTTAGGGCAGAAGGGACTTTTTTACATGGAGAGGCTCCATGCAGGAGCACAAATCCAGGATCACTGCAGAGGGAATGAATTAAAAATACCCAGTGGCACCAGCACAGGGATTCTCTCTGGGCAAAGGAGCTCCCTTGTGCTGGGGGGATTCCTGTGGGAGATGGGAACCTCAGGGGTGCAGGGTGCAGTTTTAGGCTCTTACTCTGTGCAGCTGCCTGGGCTGAGGGAACTCAAAGGAAAGGAATTCAGGCACAGCTGAGTGGGTCTGTGACCAGCCTGCGTCGGTACAAATTTGCCTTTCCCAACAGTTTAACTTCATTTGAGAATGGAAAGTGAAAAAGGAAACCCTGCTTGGTGCCACTCTAATTGGTCCAGCGGAGCTCCAAGCTGCAGGAGCAGAGTCAAATACCACAACTGCATCCAGCAGACATGAAAATAATTGCAGAATGCAGCCCCCCTTTTGCTGTTTCTCTGGAAAGGGGCAGATCCAACCCTGTGCTTCCCAGCAGGCACAAAGCACCCCCAGGGTCAGCCAGGACGGGCTCTTGCACAAGTGACCCCGAGCCTCGGCTCTCAGCAGCTCCCAGGCACCTTCCCAGAAGCAGAAGGGATTTCTCAGCACTGTCCTGCTCTGCTGAGGGCCCCAAATAACCCCGAGAGGCACGAGCAGAGCAGGAAGCAGCTCTTGCTCAACAGGATGGGAAGAGCACGGGACAAACACATGGAGAGCAGCACAAACACACGGAGAGCAGCACAAATGCTCATTGGGAGCTTAACCAAGGCAGCAATAAAGCCCTGAGTGCTCTTTCCTGGCCCATAACTCACAGAGGTGTCAGGCCAAGGAAGCAGAGATTTCTCCCAGCGCTGATAACACGGCACGGGAGAGCAGGGAAAACAACAGCCCTGCTCCTGCAGGGATTATTGTTCCCTTTCCCTGGTTCCAGGGAGGTAGAAGGTCATTAATCCATCTTGTTTTCTCTTTTTCCAGATAAAGACCTTGGCTTCCTCCTCTGTTAAACACACGAGGAAAGGGCTTCCCCAAAACAGCAGCTTTTCCCCCAGGGAAGTCATCCCAGGACTCACCTGTAGGGATTTATCATCTCTTCTGTCACGAAATTCAAGTAATTCCTGCAATTTCAAAAGGACAGGGGTTAATTCTGGT
Organism: Monarcha castaneiventris obscurior; assembly: GCA_026261815.1. Lineage (NCBI taxonomy): Eukaryota > Metazoa > Chordata > Aves > Passeriformes > Monarchidae > Monarcha > Monarcha castaneiventris. The sequence continues at coordinate 74,685 of JAMPIT010000712.1, read as the reverse complement.
TAGTCCATGGCATAAATAAAACCCTTCAGTTAAACTCAGCTGCACAGGGATGCCAGGAGGGGCACAGGGACTGATCCTGTGGGGAAAATTAGGATGGCTGATGTCCAAGGCCAGGCTGGATGGGGCTTGGAGCAACCTGGCATAGTGGGATGTGTCCTTCCCCATTGCACTGGATGATCTTGAAGGTCCCTTCCAACCCAAAGCATTCCATGATTCCACTATCAGGAGCCCTCACAGGAGCTCCAGTTTGGAGCTGGAAGTGAGTTCAGTGTGGAAGGAAGAGGGAGGGCTGTGCCTTACCATCCTCCATAGGCGAAGAGGCCGCTGTACAGAGCCAGCACGATGTTCCCAACGCCCACCTTGGTGCCCTCAAAGGATTTTGCAGGGGTCAGGTTCTCCACATCACCTGCAGGACACAAACCCTGCTCAGTGCCACGAACCCCAAAGGCCTCCAGAGAAACCTGGAAGCAAGAGCTGCTTTAGGATTAATTATCTTCATTATCACCCTGCTGCTTTTTGGGTTATGCTGGGCACAGGAATGTTTTCCCTCCACTTTTCCAGGGATCAATCCAGCTGTGTTCATCCCCAAATGATGACCCCCAAAAATGCATCTCGAGCAAGGACTGACTCCTCCAAACTTTCTCACGCTGCAACGTGCTGTCACCAAGGTGATGGCCCAGAGACATCCTGGGGACCTTCCTGCTGGGAGATGCTTTGCAAACAGAGATTGTCACGTTGTCCTCTCAACTCGAGGCTGCTGGCCTTCGATAAAGCCCCAGGATTTCCTGCACTTCCACCAGCCACCCAAACCCCCAGAAACCCAGGATTTCCTCCAGTCCCACCAGCCACCTGATAAAGCAGAGGCCCGTGGCAATCCCTTTGATTGAGGGAAGTCAGGTTCTGGGGGTTTGGATATCAGAAGTCACCTTCTTTAGGGCCTGATGATCAAAAGTTCCTGTTGTGGATCTGCTTTTGAAAGAAAATGCCCGAAATAGAAGATTTGATTGTGCCTCTGGTCCCAGCTCTCCCTGAGCAGCCCCAGGTTTATTTATTTTGCTTTCAAGTGCTCTGCAGTTGTTTTGTTCCCTGTCTTTGATGCGGGGTCTGGCTGTGGGACAGGGATGGCAGAGCCACGCTCCCAGCCCCACAGAGCAGGGAATGTGGGGGGATGCAGAGGGGCACCTCTGCACCCAGGGAGCCCTGGGGGAGCCCATGTGATTCCTCTTAGGGCACAGATCTCTCCTAATCACCCCAGCAGCTACATCACAAGGCAGTCAGCAGGGGCTGGAGCTTAACCCTTCATCCCTCGGCACAGAGCGCCCAGGAGGTGCTGCTGGAAAAGCACAGGGATGCTCCAACAGCAGCAATTTTCCCTCTGGATGGCCTCTCTTTCCTGCCTCACTCTGGAAATTCTCCCTCCCCTGTGCCACTGCTGCAGAGGCTGGGTGATAAACGTGGATGCACCAGCCCTGGAACACCTCCCACTCATCTTCCCAGTGCTGGCAAAGAGGGATTTTTCCCAGCAGCACCATCGGCCTCCCAGAGCATCTGTCACTCGTGGGGCTGCTCCAGACCTCTGCCAGTGCCATGGAGCTGCCCCGTGTGTGTGGGAGAGCTCCCTCTCTTCTATCCTGCTCCTTCCCTGACCCATCCTCATCCTCTCCTTGCAGGGGATGCTGTGGCTGTGAGCAGCAGCTCATCCACAGCCTGGGAATCCATCCAGAGTGGGAAACCCAAGGCTGCTCCTGCCCAGATCCCAATCCCAGCTGCTGTTCCCTGCTGGAGTCACCTCACTCCCAGCAGCTCCTTGCACCAGGCAGGTCTTTCCTGCATCTCCCTTGGGATGGGCTGGATGTACATGATGCCCTGGAGCCTGTGATCCTTTTTAGCAAAATGCACCATTCCTTTGTAAAAACACATCCCAAAATGCACCAATCCTTTTTAAAAACACACCCGAGAGCAACAGGAGAGCCAGGAAATGCAGAGACTGATAAAAGGCTGAGTTTAACCTCAATTCCTGCCTTGCAGGTTCTGCCCAGAATCCCAATTTAGCCCAGGTGAATCAAAGGGCTGAGCAGGAGGGGTGTGCAGGGGATCACATTCCTCTGCATCCCTCGGGCTCAGCTTTCCCCACCTCATTTTCTGCCCTTCCTGAATAATTACCAGCCTGGCTCTTTCCAGGCCTTTTGTTCTGGGAATAAGAGACACTTTTTGTTCACAGCGCCTGTAATTAGCTACTGGAACAGCACATGGATGGACTGGGAGAGCAGGAGGCTCTCCAGGCATTTCAAACCCCCCTCGGGGAGTCTCTTCTCAAAGGTCTCAGGCTCTCCATGTTCCCACCCTGATCCATGGATCATCACCTTCACCACCCAGGAGGATGCTCCCATGTGGGAGCAGCACAAGCACCACTCCATTTTTTGTCCACAGCTCTCCCAAAATCCTCCTTCTGTCTGTCACAGGCAAAATCCTCTCAGGCCAAATATTCCTTTCCCTGAGGCAGCCAACACCTCACTGCCCTTCCCACCTCATCTTCGGAGAGCTGGATCTCCCCAAAACCTCCCAGTGAGTTGTAAAACTTCCCATTTCTGTGCCCCAGGGTAAAAGGGATTTAGCAACATGTCAGAACACAATTGAATTACCAGGAGTGCCCATATCTCACCATCCTCATAAAAAGTCTTCCTTACGTCTCATCTAAACCTGCCCTCTTCCAGTTTAAAGCCATTACCCCTCAAGCCATCAACAGGCCCTGCTAAAAAATCCCACAATTATTTAGGTTTGATCCTAATTTGGATCTTTGATCTGATCCCACCTTGTCAACCAGACCGGGGTGTGCTGGGGCAGGAGGGAAGTGACTGTGCTGGACCATCTACAAAACCTCCCAGACACTCCATCCTTCAAGCCTCGGCAATTCCAGCTCCTGGGCTTTTGGATCTGCATCCTTTGGCTCCAATCAAGGGTTACAAATGTGCAGTGAGGCTGCCAAGCTCGGCCTCGGGGGCATCCCGGGCTCATCCCAAGCTCGGCTTATCCCCACCTCTGCCCATCCCGGCTCCCACCCCGCTCTTCTCTCCAAGCCCTGCCCTGCCCGTGCCCGGCACCCCGGAGAGCTCGAGCCTGGTTTGAACCGCCTGTTCCACCGCACTCTGCTCTACAATTAACCAAATTAAGGTAACGAGCTGTGACACAAAGCCCATTTGCTGCTCGTCCAGCTGCCAAGACTGCGGTAATTGTGCCGGGTCAGCCGGGGCCCTGCTGCGGGAGGGACCCGGGTGAGGCGCTGCGTGTTCGGGCCCTTCCTTCAAAAATGTTCATTTGCTCCCCAGTCATGTCTGGTCTGGTTTTAATAGCACAGCAATCTTCTCCTGCACAAAGCATTGCAGGGTAATTAAATATTTTCAGCTTGCCCCAACAGCGAGGAGAGGGAACATGGCCATGGAGAGAGGGAGCCCTCAGCAATGGGGTGTCTGGGCATGGAGAGAGGGGGCCCTCAGCAATGGGGTGTCTGTACCCAAAATCCCAGAGGAGGAGAAGCACTCGGCTGCTGAGCCATTTCCTGGGAAAAGCAGTGAGAATTCAGGGGGGGCTGAGTCAGGAAAAGAAGAGAGAGGCAGGGGCCAGGGTTGGGAGAGCATCCCTGGGGACTCGGAGCTGCTGGAAAGCGCAGCGGGGCACCCACAGGAGCTGCTGGGTTCTTCCTTTCTGGCTGCTCCTCTGTGGTTCCTCCTCTCTGGATGCTCCTCTCCGGGAGCTTGGGGCAGCCCTGAGCAGCAGCCCCTGAGCAGCAGAGGCGTTCCTGGGCTGCAGCCCTGGAGCAGGGAGGGCATCCAAGGAGCAGCCGCAGCTCCCGGGTCACGGCCCGGCTCCGAGCGCCGGCTGGGGACAGGCTGTGTCCCTTCCCCTGCTCCATGGAAAAACTCCTCTGCTCCCAGGGATGGGGAGCTCTGCCAGAGACATTTGTGAGATTTTTCTCCTCAGGGTAACCCCAAGGCTCCTGGGCTCACCCCTCACGACTCCCAACTTCACATTTCCGTTTCCAGGGCTCCCTCAGGACACTGCTCAGGCCACACAAGGTGCTGTCACCTTTCCCACCTCCTCTGCATCCTGCTGAGCCACCAAAAAACCTCCCAAGCAAACAGCTCCTGGTTTTCACACCCTCTGTGCTGGCAGAACATCTGCTGATGGGAAATAAGGCAGCAGAACCAGAGTTGGGAGCAGTGTTGGGAGCTCTGGAGTGAGGCCTCTCCAGGAGCCTCTCCAGTCACTGCAGAACCTCTGGATGGACAAAATCTGCTGGGAGGGTTCTCAGAGTACCAGAAGGAAGATTGAGACGTTCAGAGTGCAGAGTTTGGCTCTCAAAAATGCCATTTTTAGAACTCCAGGTGCAAGACAACATCTGGCACTGTGGGGTTGAGACATCTGGGTGCTGCTTTCATTTATCAGATCCCCTTCACTAGAAAAGGCCCCTTTGGCCTCTGGCTTTTGCTCTGGGGGTTATTTTGGTAGTTTCCAGTCCACATTTATTTCCCCTGCCTTTTTTTTTTTTTTGGTGAAGAATCTCATTATTGAGAAAGAAGGAGGGAAAATTGACTCCTTCCTCCTAGGCTTGGAGCAACCTGGGATAGGGGAAGGTGTCCCTGTCCATGGCAGGGGTGGGACTGGATGGGCTTTAAGTCCCTTCCCACCCAAACCATTTCATGATTCTATAAAAAAAAAAAAAAAAAGCCCAAATTAAACCCAAACCTCCTGCCCAGTCTAAGCTGTGCTCTGGAGTTAAACCTGCCTGCTCTGTCCTTAACTGACCCCGTGCTGCTCTGGCAGATGCAGCTCTGCATCCCTGACAGCCCAAAGGAGTCAGGGAGAAAAATGCTGCTGCCACCCAACAGCTGCTGGAGGCACCACAGACCAGGAATTTCCCATCAGGAATCAGCCAGGGAAAGGGACAATAAAGAAAGGGACAATAAATCCAATAAAAGCAATTCAATAAAATCAGTGTTAAATTCTATTTCTCTAAGTCCCAAAGGCCCAATTCCAGGTTTTCAAGCGGAGCTGCTGGTGAGGGATCACAGCAAGGGTTGGAGCTGCACCTCCCTGCTCCAGCTGCACAAGGACAGAAACACCTCAGAAACCCCAAGGCATCATTCACAGGGAAAAAAAATAGATGTGAAACACGTCTGTGATATGACTTTTTCTAATTCTTTGACATCAAAACCTTTCCTGAACTTCCTCACCTGTAAAAAGCAGGAGGCTGTCCTTAATACCCTATTTTTTTGACCATTTCACACCTCAGTCAGTTTTTAAGGGGAGGTTTTAAGGTGCAGGTATGGAGAGGAAACACCCCCAGACCTCTGTGTCACATCCAGGGCAGAAATATCCCTCAGACCTGCTGCCCAACGAAAAACAACTCCTGGAACATGGGAGGGGAGAGGGGATTTTTATTGTACACAGGGCAGAAATCCCTTCTTGGTTACAGACAGGAGTCAAGGGAAATCTCGTGAATTTCCACCTGAAGAAGCAGGGCAGAAAGCAGCTCAGCCTCCTCCAAAAAGGCCAAAAGAACAGCACATTCTGAAGATGTAAATTAAGATTATGTCTGCAAACAAAGCCCAGTTGTAAAGATCTTCATGGTAAAATGTTAACCAACTAAAAGAGATTTACAGTGACTTATCCTTCTCCTCCTGGGAGAGGATCTAAAGGTTCAGCAGAGCAGGCTGGGGAGTTGGGCAGAGGGAGGAGGTGTATTTTGTGATAAGCCTCAAACAATGTCCCTGTTGAGTGTCTGCACTGAGCTGGAAGAAAATAAAACCTCTGACAAAGCAAGAAATTCTGCAAAGACAGCACTGGCTCCCAGAGCTGGGACAGGAATTAGAGACCCACGAGCACACACAGACACACCCCCTGTGCAGGGACAGGATTCCCTGGAGATTTTATTCCCTTTTGAGCAAAAAATAAGGACTGGACTGTTCCCCAAGAAATGTTTATTCCCACAAAACTTGCACAAAAAAAAGCCACGCTTTTGGTTTCATCAATGTGAGTTAATCAGGTTTGGAACAAACTCAAATGGGTTTGGAACAAACCATCTCCCTGCTATGAGAGGATTTTATGTGCACATGAAGCAAACCAACAGAACCACCAGAAAATCTGCTTTATCTTCCCGTTTTTATCTCCTTTTCCAGGTGCCAGTGCCAGCTGAGAGCCCCAATCTCTCTGCTCCTCGTGGGCTCTGCAGCCCTGCCTGACCCAGATGTCCCTGGGTGACCCAGAGCTGGCCTGAGCCACTCCACACCTGGAACAGGATGAAGGGAAATGTGCAGGGGGAGTTTGTGGAAGGATTAAGATGACTGGGAGTGGTTTGCACATGCAGATAATTCTCTGTGAGCAAAAGGCCACTCGTTACAAAGAGATTTCCCAGCGCAGCAGTGCCAACATTTTCACTCCCTGCAATCCCAAAGGGAGAAGTCTCTGTGCAAGTGGGAAAGACTTTAAGTGGTTCCAGTAGCATGAAGTGAAGCCTGACAGCGACAGAAACATAAAATCCCACAAATAAAATGCAAAACCTTGGCACAGCTGGAAGCATCCCCCAAGCACCCGAGAGAACAGAGGAGGTTTGCAAAGCTCTGAAAAACCTGGGCTTGGACTCCTGGGCTTTGTCCCTCCTCCTGCTTTACCTGCACGGTCCCAAAAGGAGAAAAGGAACAGCACTCACCCTTTGCCAGCTGCACGAAGCCCAGGATGATGATGAGAGCCAGTGCCAGCAGCTTGGCCGCAGCGAAGGCGTCCTGCACACGGGTGGCAGCCTTGACACTGTAGCAGTTCACAGCTGTGAGCAGCACTGAGGGGACACACAGGGACAAGGTCAGCACCCAGGGAGACATTCCAGATGCACCAAAAATCACAGGGAATCTTTAGATGGGATATATGGAAGGAATTGTTCCCTGTGAGGGTGAGGAGGCCCTGGCACAGGGTGCCCAGAGAAGCTGTGGCTGCCCCTGGATCCCTGAAGTTCCAAGGCCAGGTTGGATGGGATTTGGAGCATCCTGGGCTATGGAAGGTGTCCCTACCATGGCCAGGGATGGAATAAGATGATCTCCAAGTTCCCTTCCAACCCAAACCATTCTGCAATTCCTTTTTGCTGAAGCAAGCAACCAGAGCCTCTTCCCAGGAGAGAAACTTGCTGTAAGCTCTGCAGCCTCACACTTGGCAGTTCCACCCTTTATTTAGGCCATACGTGGTGTGAACAGTGCCTGTGGTCCTCGGGACATGGAATGAGCACTGCTGCCTTGGAAAACACTTCTGAGGGCTTGTAAACACCAGGCCTGACTGCACTCCCCAGCACCAGTGCCACAGCCCCTGCCCCATCGACCCCATTTGGTGCTGCTGGTGTGTGGCAACACTGCAGGGATGCCAGGCCGAGCCTCCAGGACTGATCCATGGGCATTTTATAACAATAAAGCACCCCAACGGCTCTCAAGGCCACACCACCACGACCCTGCTGAAGGGAAAGGAGCTGGTCCTGCCCTGACCCCGGGCTGGACACAAACAACACCTGCGGGTCACTGGGGCAGGAGGGAAGGGGAGCTGGAGCATCCTCTGCTTGGCCAGCGGTGCCAGGGAGAGCTGTGGGGCTGTGCCAGGGCTCCTGGGGATGGAGGAGAGGATTCCCCAGCATGGCACTGCCTCCCCAGCAGTTATTTGTTTGCTGAGAAGCTCCCGCTGCCCACAAGTTACCCTTAGGTTAAAGCAACCACTGGGGTTTATTTCCGACCTTTTTTTGCCATATCCCTCCCCCTTTCTCCTCTGCATCCCTCTCCTGCCAGTGTGCCATTCCTGCCAGGCAGGGCACAGCCTGAACCAGGCCGTGTCTGAAGCCCCAGAGCTGCTCCTGCTGCAGACCAAATAATGGCCAAGCTCTGCTGCCCTCACGAATCATTGACTATTTTGGTGCCCTGCTCCCGCCCCAGAGCCTGCTGCTTGTTATGGACACAGGCAAATGTCACACTGAGGGTGACTGCCCACGTGCTGGATGCCCTCCCTCCAGCCCAGTGACCCCTGGCAGTTCCCTGGCTGTTTCCTGGCCAGCCCCAGCCCTGTGAGCAGCTCAGGGAGGAGCAGATCCCAAATCTCCTCCTGGAGCAGGAAGCTTTTCCCTGCAGGATCCTTTCCCCACTGGCCTCTGCCCTCATGCAAAGGCTCTGACCCAGAGCCTGCAGCTCCTTTTCATTGGAGCCCAAGGCCTCAACCAGAGCCAAACAGCTGCTCCCCAAAACATCCCAATCCCACTCTCCTGAGGGTGTGAGCTGGAGCTGCACTACCACCTTAGAGCCTAGAGCATCTGATCCCAGAAATCACAGAAGAGTTTGGGTTGGAAGGACCTTAAAGATCCAGTGCCACCCCTGCCATGGGCAGGGACACCTTCCACTATCCCAGGGTGCTCCAGCCCCATCCAAGCTGGCCTTGGGCACTGCCAGGAATGGGGCAGCCTGTGCCAGTGTCCCAGGATCTGATGGCTTTCAGGATCCTTTCCCCACCCTCCCATCTCCAGGATCCACTGCTATTCCAACCCAAGAGCATTTAAAGTTCAAAGAAGTGAGAGTTGGATGTGTCAGGAAGGAAAGCACACGATCCCATCCATCCCACAAGAGTGACAGCCACAAGTAAACAAGGATCGGAGATGGATTTTGTATCGTGCCCTTGGAGCCCCTTTGGGAGCGTGGCTGAGACTGAAATGACCCTGGGCTGTTTTTGAGGAAGCAGAGCCGTGCTGAGGTCACAGGACAGCACGAGCTGGGCTCTGGCCAGCAGCAGGGGTGAGAGATAGCAGTGACAGATGTGCCCCACCACTGTCCCCGTGCCAGAGGCCTCCACCCTGTGCTGCTCCTCCAGATAACGGGGCAGGGACAGGCACACCACGGCCAGGCCTGAGGGTTTTCACCCCCTGCAGCAGCCCTGTGGGGTCACAGCTCTGTCACCACACAGAGACACGTCTGCTCTGGGGACAGGGCAAAGGGACACGGTCACACAGCAGGGAGGAGGAAACACAGCTTCACCAGGTGACCCTACAGTGCTATAGGGGACAGGGAAACACAGGGGATGTCACCCAGCAAAATTCCTACCTCATCCACTGAAGGCACCTCCAGTGAATCCTCACGGGCAGCTTTGGGGCCAGGATTCCCTTGGACCAGCGATTATGCTAAAAATAAATCTGCCCTTGTTTACAGAGGGATATTTAAAGCATGAGCTCACCCATCTAAACCCACGCTGCTGCTGCTGCTCCTGTGGTGAGGACAGCCCTGAGAGGTGTGACAGTGACATTCCCTGCCCCATTTAGGCATTCTGGGTCTGTGACAATAACTGCTTCACCCTCACTTCAACATTGATTTTTACGGGCTGTTTGCCATGTCCTGGTTCTCTACAGAGTCCCCTGGAGGGTGGTGGTGAAAATAAAAGGCAAAAGTTTCCTACACAGTCCAAGTATCCATGGTCAGCCCCAAAACCCCATCAGTGCCAGATAAACAGGCTCCCTAAAAATGAGAAAACACTTTGGGATCAGAGAGTAAACAGGGCTGGAAGTTTCTGCCATGGTCGAGAGTCAGAGCCCTTGCAGCCACATTCCCTCTGCTTTGCTTTTCCCACTTTACAATAATTTTGTCTTTCCTAAAGGAGCACGGTGGAGTTACTCCACTTCAATACTTCCAACATAAGAATGGCCAAAAATCCCCCAGTCTCGCCCACCAGGAAGAATCCTACAGACAGCAAACAGTGTGAGAGCCTTCTCCATAAAACTCCAGGATAAATTCCAGTGGCTGCTGAGCCTCTCAGGAGGCTGGGATTTCTGAAAGCAGCGAGTTTGATTGCTTTGATCCCAGATGCTGCCCCGCCACGCAAGGGCTGCGGGATCCTCCTGGCAGCGCTCCCTCACCTCGGCTGAACCGCTCCAGGAAAAACACAGCAAAGCTGCACAGCTCCACCATAAATCAGGGCAGTGATACAGGGATCAGGCTGTGCTGCCCTAATTCCTGCAGTGTTTTCCTAAGGCTCCAGCCCCTGTCAGACAGCAGCCAGGCAGAGCTTCGGAGTGACCCATCAGGAATCGTTCTAGGAACAAGGATTTCAGCGTGACCTGACGTGCCACAGCCAGGCTGAGCCAGCAGCCCCTCTCCAAAGCTTTACATAATTGGGATAATAAGTGTTAGAAAGCTGAAGGGATGGCAGATGGACAGGGGGGGACTTTTCAGAGAATCCCAGACTGGTCTCGGTTGGAAGGAACATTAAAGTTCATCTTGTTCCAATCCCATGGGCAGGGACACCTTCCACTATCCCAGGCTGCTCCAAGTCCATTCCAGCCTGGCCTTGGGCACTTCCAGGGATCCAGGGGCAGCCACAGCTTCTCTGGGCACCCTGTGCCAGGGCCTCCCCACCCTCACAATAACAAATATTTCCCTTACATCTCATTTAGCTCGAGTTATTTATTACTTATCACTCTGGCAGGAGAGATCCAGGTTTTTGCTCTCCAGGTGCATCCCTTCATCCCTTCACCCCTCCAGGGACTGCTCCAGCCCAGCCTCATTCCAAGATTAACTCAAGCCACAAGGGAAGCCAGAGGTTTTGAGAGGGAAATTTGGCTTTCTAACAACAACAAGCTTCAATATTTCCTCTGTCCTGCAGTCCCTGCTGGCTTCAGGCATCTCACTGAACCTGCTCCTCTGGCACTCACCTGCACAGCCAGGGAATTCCCCATTCCTGACAGGAACAAGGACAAACATCAGACCCAGGACTTTAACCCCTCCAATTCTCATTTTCTGGCTGTATCCCTTTGAAGTCGCCTCCCAAGCTCCTTCCCAAACACAATTCCTAGATGATAACAGGAAGAAATGCCTGTGAAGCAGCCAGAGAAATGGCTCCATCCCACCTAGAAAACATCCACAATAAATGCATGGAACACCAGCTGCTGTGTGTCCGGGGGAGAGGCAGGATGGGGGAGAGCTGAGGCTGTGCCCAGAGCAAACAGTGGGAATGGAGCTGGGCACAGGAAAACCTGGGCCTGCCACTTCTGATGCAAGAGCCTTGGCAAGAGTCCTGTCAGACAGGCAGGGCTGCAGCTTTCCTGGGATAACCGAGGGGAGATGGAGCAAAGCTCCAATCCCAGCCCCACATGGAACTGCCTGGGGTAGACAGGAGCTTGCTCAACCCAAGATCCTCAGCAGCTCTGCAGGTGGAACATTCCTGGAACGAGCACAGGAATTGCTGAGGCACTGGCAGGGCTGCATTTGTGCTGCCTGTGGGGTCACCCACACAATGCCCCTTCTGTCCTTAATTTCACCTCCTGTAGGATTCCCTGGGCCTGACCTGTGGGGCTGCCTGTGTAATTCCATGTACACCTATGAACAGGGATAAATGTGTGGAAGGAGCTGCCTTTAAAGGACTAAACTCATTAACTTGCTCTGAATTCCCCAGGGGTTCCTGTTTGTGTTATTGCAGGACCCAGTGAAAATGCACAGCAGGTTGGGAAATTGTGGAAAATAAAGGGAAAATGAAGGGAAATCCCCTCCATCAGCTTTCCTGCCAAGAAAACAAGGAATGTGAACTGTTCTACCATGCATGACTCTGTCTGTAACTCACATTTCCCAAGTGCCTGGCCCTTGCCACTCTAAGATGATGCTCCCATTTACCATCTGCCACTGGCTGATGTTGATTTTCCCTCACAATTACTCCCAGAATCCAGCTCCTTTCCCTTCCCCAGCCCACAGCAAAGGCTGCTCCTTTCCCTCCTCATGAAGGGCAGGTGACAGACCAGCAGTTTTGTCTCCTACCAACCATGCTGAAAGCAGGTTTCAGGCAGAGACAGGACAAGCTGAGCCTGTGGGACCAAGGAACAAATCCCAGGGATGGCAGAGCACGTGGAACAGGCACAGAACACTCCACGGCTTTTAGGGAATTGCTGCCTGAGCCCATCAGAGGTTGGAAAACAGAGTTAATTCACACAGGACAAAGAAAAAATCAAGTTATACTGACTAGAGTGGATTAAGCCCATGTGAAAATCAATTCACCAAGGCAAGAACCCCCCACCAATTTTATATTCCAGTGGCTGGGATGCCACAGTGCCTCCCAAAAGTCTCAGGTGTTTGCAGCTGCACAGTCCAACACGAGACACAGGCAAAAAATGTGCCAGGAATTTCAACCTGACAGGTATTGATTGAAGACTTTTGTGCCTGGCAAGGTGGGGAAGGCTAAAAGCAGAGGGAAAAACTTTGCAGATATTTCTGCAAGGACAAATCCCTGGAGAAACTTAACACCCAGGGCAATCAGTCCGGGAAAGGGAGAGGCCTAGGGGCACATGAGGCTGTTGGAAAGCACTTGGCCCCAGAACAAACATGTCTATATTAAAATCTACTTATAATAATCAACACAGCTGGCAACGCTTTCCAATCCCCTTTTTATTCCTCTTCCCAAAACAGCAATCAGGGAATGGTGCATCAACAAAGGAGAAGGCAAAGAGCCCTACCAAGGAGTTTAAAAAAAGAGATCATCTCCAAATCTCCCCTGAGCCCAGGAACTCTGGATGTCCCAACAACCAACCCCAGACACCCTGAACAGCTCAAATCTGTAGAGCATCCCTACCCCTGTGGTACCAACATCCCATAATGACTGTGGGACACTCTGACACAGGAAAACTCCAAAGAATTCCCCAATGTTGGGACAGGTGGCTCCTACCTAGAGGCAGGAGCTGCTATTTTGTCTCCTTAGGAAGAAGGTTGTGATTTACTGCCAAGGTTTCCAGAGGACATGACACAGCAGTTCCACAAACAGCAATTTTACCACAGGAAGACAAACAAAATACAGAGAGAAAAGATATGGAAAAGCTCTTTCTCTCTGTTTCTTCCACTCCCAGCAATTACCCATCCCAAGCTGAACATCTCCATGCTCACCTCACAGAAGCAGCTTCCCAACACTGAGCAGCACTTGCTGGTATTTTATGTGCACAGAACTCAGCTCTGCATCCTGGCTGGAAAAAGTGGCTTTCCCACCCCTTGGATTGGCCCTCCTGGCCACCCCTGACCCTGGGACTATGAAACTCTTGGAATACTCAAAACAAGTGATGCTGCTTTGAATGAGGCTGACCCTGGAGGGGTTTTCCACAAAAACCTTCCCAATTTGTTCATGGCAGAGGAGAAAGGCTCTGAATGATCTCAGTGATAACATAAATCACCCAAACACAGTAACATTTAATGGGATAATTGTTGTGAGAGCCAGGAGAGGGGTGCTGGAATTGCAGTGGCTGCTCACTGTGTGTTTCAAGAGCCCTCCAAGGCCTCATTGATTTCTGGAGAGTCCTGCGAGTGTCAGAGCCTGTTTTCATTAATGCTGCCCTAATTAAACACAGATTAAAAAAGCAACCTCCGCCTTGCAGCCTTTGCCATCCAGCAGGGATTCCACAGACCCCTTCCTTTCACTCCACTCCAGAGAGGGCAATTTGCTGATAGAGCTTTAGTCCCTTAATCCACCTTTCTGGAGGAGAAACAATAAATCTTCAAAGCTTCACACCCAGCTTGTCCTGGCTGATGAATTAAAAGCAGCAATGCTGCAGCATGAACCCATCTCAGACAGACCTAAAATGAGCCAGGCCCTGGGTGTGTTTTGGGTTTGCTTTCCACCAGTTAACACCTGATGAGGTGAAAATCCACCTCTCCTCTGCCCTGCACACACCTGGACAAAAAGAGCTGAGCTTGGCAGGTTGGAAGCAAAACCTTAATGTCAAATCAAGACACTCCTGCTTCCCACAGAAGCTGTGATTCTTGGGTGGATGCTGCCACTGGATATTCCCTTCTGGACAACTTGGCAGCTACCCTGGGCTGGATTCCTTCTCCTCCCCTGACTCCCAGGTTCCCCACAGGAGTGTCAGGCACTTCCACAGGGCAAGGGCTCTCAGACCTGGCTCAGCTCTGCCCTGGCTGCTGCTCGTTCTTTCCCTCTCTGGCTGCTCAAAACTGAAGAGACAAATGAGGAATTCATCAGCATTCCCCTGGAATTCCATGCCTGCAGAAGCAGTGCCCAACAGCAGAGTTCAGAAGCAGTGAAGGAAGTTTGGATAAATTCTGGGGAAGATTAAAATTCCCTGGCTTTGGAAGTAGCAGATATTGCTGTGCTGGGGTGATTAGTGCCAGATTTGCATACCTAATTAACAAACGAGACAAGAATTCAGAAGCAAACTCAAACTGCTGACTTGACACTGAAGAGCAGGAATAAAATGATATAGAGCAGAATATCCTGCTGGAAGGGATCCCCAAGGATTATGGAGCCTGATGCCAGTTTTCCACTGCAGAGCAGATCTTACTGTCAGGAAATTTGGGAATTCTGGAAGCTGTGTGTGGCACTCGGGGTGTGAGGATGTGTGGGATGAACAGCTCAGGCACTTGTGGAACACCAAGAAGCAGCTCAGGGCTGGGAGCAGCTTCATCTCTTGTCTCCCTGATCCAACTGGCTGTGCCACAACCCAAAGGGCTGGGAAGGTGCCTCTGTGCAAGCAGGAAATCTGCAAATTAAGAGGGGGAAAAGAGGAATATCCAGGGTATCTTTAATAGATCAGTTTAACCCTTTCCAGCCCTGAGCCCCCTCTGGAACAAATGGTGAGTTTTAATGGTATTTGTTACGGTTTATGAGCTTGAATTGAAGAAAGGTTCACACCCTGGCAGCAGGATGGGAAAGAAAACCTGATCCCCTCACACCTGAGACAGAGCGTGGCATCCATGGTTTAGTTCTTGGCCACGTCCAGTACTGACATTGTAATACAGATCATCAAATATGCAAATCCAAGATCTAATAACTGTCCCTCCATCCACGATAGGAGGGGTAAAAATGGTTTAGATGAGATCAGAAGTGAGAGAATTCAAATTATTGCTGGGTTTTCACACAAATGCACAAACTCTGCTTCCTGAACTTTCAATTCTTGTGTTCCAAACACTTGGATGGATTTTGTGTTTGCTGTCCCTTGGCATTTGCTGCTCTGATTGATCAGTTTTAAAGCACCAACCATCCAATCTCACAGGTAAAAAATGATGCTCCAGTTTCTGAATCACCCAAGTAACCGTGGAAAGCCTTCAGCCAAATCTTTGGGGAACACAAAATGAGCCAGGCTAAGGATGAACAGCCTGAGCCATCCTGCTCCAGGAACACTTCCCTGTAGTGGACTCCCAGCCTTTATTTGGGAACCACCACAGGCACTCCCAGTGCCCATGAAAGAAGCCCTGCATACCAACTGTGCGTAGATTACAATCTCCAGAGCAGAAAATATCTATTTGTAGTTAAATTCTCCTTACCACCCACCTTGTTTTCCTCAGCACCTTTCAGGGGAACTAAATTCTCTCTTCCAAGCATTTTTTCCTTTCGCTCAAGCTTGTGATTTAGATTCTCTTAATGCATCAATTCCGTCTCTGAAGTTCACGGTGGCAAATAGTGAACAACACACGATTTATTCAACTGTTCAACAGCAGCAAAGTGGAAACAAATCACTTTTGTTATTCCTCCTCTTACTACAAACTGTGCAGCCAAGTGCATTTCGTGTGGAGATACAAACTTTGCAAGGAATAGAGCTGGGACTGTTCTGCAAGGCTGGATTTTGGCTACTGTATTCCAGCCCCAGGTCCCAAATTCCTCTGCTGCTTCCCAAGCTGCTCTGCCCCATTCTGAGGTAACTCATTAATGTATGTGCTACAGCCTAGGCACAAATAGGTCATTTTTTCTACTCTAGAGCTTTTGAAAGGAGTAAAAAGTCTCTCCCTGGGCAGTTTGTGTTCGAACAAAGCTGTTTGTTAGTCCCCACAAGTGTTGTGTGACTCCCTGAGCCCTTGGAGCAGATTTACTTCATTTATTGTTCCTGGGCCACGGTGTGGTTTTGGCAGCAGGGAGATGAAAAGCTGATTCCAAAAATCCAAGTTCCAAAAAATCAAAGTTCCGAAAAGCTGCCTTGCTGAAGGCGCTGCAGCATGAACAAACCTCTTGGAGCAAAGGAGACAACCCCAAATTTAATCCAAAGCATAAACAAAGCAAGAGCCAGCAGTGCAGGGGGGGAGCAGAGTTTAAAGGAGAAACACATGGGAATGATGCAGATCTGGAGAACTCCAAACTTTTGTCTTGGCATTTCAGGATAAAGGTTCAAGAACAAATTCTGCCGCAGGCAAACTCCTAATTGCTACCAAAGGAAGGCTGGAGACATCTCTTGGAGAAGGAGAAACGGGAATGAGATCTGGCTTCAAGGAGTTCCATGCTGCAAATCCCCCATCAGCGAACAGACCCCAGCATGGGCAGGTCTGTTTAACCCTGCACTGGGTTTTGATCAGTAAAATGGGAACAGAGACCAGGTTTGGGAATGACCCTGCAGATCAAAAGTCACTTACAGTTTAGGAACACGTCCTCAAAGGCTTTGCCTGCTCCAATCTGTGCTTGCACAGCAAAACTTTGCCATAAGGCAGCAAGAAAACCCGAAATTATGCCCCAATTCCTGGGTTTTTCAGCAAGGAACACAAATGCCATGTGAATCCATGCCCCTCTCCTGTGTGCCCCTGAGGAAACCACAGTGCACAGCGGCAGGAAAGCTCAAAAATCAGATTTCCAAAAGGCAAGACACCCATCAGCAGCACCATTCCCTGACCACGTTACAGCTTTCTTAGTTAAATGACTACATTTCCCTAATAAACGCCCTCCACACTGTAAGAAACTTGGATGGAAATGCACAGCCCCACCTAGGTACCTTTATATTCCCAAAAATTCAGCTGGGGACTGAGAAGTTTCAATCTTTGCCTGAAAAAAGCACAACCCACTGCCCTGCCTATTATCAATCCTATAATTAGCCATTTAATTTACCTCCCAAAGCCTGGGTCAGGTCAGCTATGAGACATTTCCAGACAATATATCTTCCCATAACGACCATGTGCTGCAGCTTTGGGATGCCCGAGATCCTCAGGGAGGGAAGGAATCTCACACAATCCCCTGGGAAAGGGCAGCACGAACGAGCAGCCTCCTCTTCATCACCCCAAATGCAGAAATACAGAGATCACCTGCCTGTGGTTTTGCACAGGGAATAAACGCTTTATAACCCCCTCACAAAATTATATCCTCTCCCAATAAACACCTTTACAAAGGCATTAAATTCCAGTGGAGCAGAATGGATTGAGTGGGACATGAGGAGGGAAAGGCAGGACGTGGTCCTGTATTTAAAGGATTGGGAATTTGGATGGGGTGACTTTGCAGTCACCAGAGGAACAGAAAATAGGATTTGAGTGACAAAACTGCAGACCCCAAAATACCAGAGAGGTGATAAAAAGTGCACCAGGAGAGAGATCTGTGTGCCCTGGCAGGGCTCTGTGTGCCCAGGTTGGCACCACTGGCCCTGAATTCATCCCACCGTGAATGAACTTCTCTGCACGGCAACGCCTCAGAGACAGAACGTTTGCCAGCAAAAAGAAACCCCACAAAAGCAGGTTTTGAGCACGGTGTCAGCGCACACACGGCCGGGAAACATCTCCTCTCACAAGTGGTGCTGAAAGCAGCTCAGGGGCGCGTTCAGCACCAGTTGCTGGTGAGAGATAACCCAAACCCGCACATCATCGCCCATCCCGGCCCTGCAGAGCCTGGCAAAAGGGGATTTTACCCTGCCCGGGCACAGTCCTGAGGGAGAGCACAAGAAATTCTATTCCAGCTCCCAGGGAAAAAGCACGCTGCATTTATCACACGCTGCATTTATCACACGTTGCACTTATCACACGCTGCACTTATCACACGCTGCTCACTGTGCTGTAGGGAATCAGAGAGCCTCGCTAGCTCACAGCTGGCATTTGGGGTATTTTTTGCTCAATTTACTACGGATGGGGCCACGTTTTCTGCTGTGGGTATTCCAAACAGTCAAATAAACCCCTCCAGCATGCAGCCAGAGTGTGACAGGAGAGGTGGTGCAGATCTTTTGGGGAAGGTGATGGTGAGTGAGGAACCACGTGGAGCAGGGCAGCGGGGACCTGCAGAGGGTCATCGAATCATGGAATGACTTGGGTAGAAAGGGAATTTAAAGCCCATCCCGTTCCACGGGGCAGGGTCACCTTCCACTAGACCAGGATGCTCCAAACCCTGTCCAACCTGGACCCTTCCAGGGATCCAGGGGCAGCCACAGCTCCTCAGGGAAAACATGTGCCAGGCCCTCCCCACCCTCAGAGGGAGGAATTCCCTTCCAATATCCCACCTAACCCATCCTCTATCAGCTGAAAGCCACGAGCGGCTACTTACGGACACACAGACAGGCCACCAGCTTGGCGGCCTCGTCGGGCACGGGGCAGGTGGGGAAGATGGGCTTGAGCAGGTAAGTGGCGAACACCAGAGCCACGATGTACTGCGAGGAGGGCCGGATGATGAGCAGCTCTATCCAGAGCTTGAGGAAGGCGGGCAGGGAGCCGTACACCTCCAGCATGTAGGCGTAGTCCCCGCCGGACTTGGTGATGGTGGTGCCGAGCTCGGCGTAGCACAGCGCGCCCACGATGGAGAAGGCGCCGCACACGGCCCAGACCACGAGCGACAGCCCCGGCGAGCCGGCCTCCCGCAGCACGCCCGTGGGGGTGACGAAGATGCCGGAGCCGATGATGGTGCCCACGATGATGGCCACGCCGTTCAGCAGGGTGATGTTCCGCTGCAGGGTCACCCCCTCCGCCGAGCCGCAGGGCGACGGCGAGCGGGCACAGCCGTTTTCCTGCGCTCCTTCCAGCATCTTCTCCATCGCCTGCTTCTCCTCTTCCTGCGCCAGCGAGGCGGCCGAGCCGGCCGAGCCGGCGGGGCTCCGCTTCTTCACGGCATTGCCGGGGGAGCTGCCGCCGCTGGCGGACATGGTGGCGGGAGCGGCGGAGCGCCGGGCGCGGCCACGCCGCCACCTTCGGCCGCCCCTTTTGTTCCGGCGGCGGTGGGCCGGGCTCCTTTCCGGGGGGAGGAGGAGGAGGAGGAGAGCGGCAGGAGGAGGGCAGGAGCGAGGGGGGGACGGTGCAGCGCCCCCGGCTTGCGCGGCAGCCGCTGGGTGCCCGCCCGGCCCCGCTGCTCAGCGGCGCATCGCTCTTATCCCGGCCGCCTCCGGCCGTGCCTCCGGCCCGAAAGGGGACAGAAGGAGCCGAGCGGGCTCCCCGCAGCTCTGCCCCAGCCCCCGGTGCAGGGTGCTGCGAGCTGCCCGCAGGGGGGGTGTGTTAGCGGCCCTTCTCCTCCCTGCATGGGCGCTGCGTTCTGTCTGTGTGTCCCTAAGTGGCCGCCCGCGGCTTTCAGCTGACAGGGAAGGGCGCTGTGTTCTGTGGGGTCCTGTAAAGGAGAGCGGAGCCCTGTGTGTGTCCAAACCCGCAGATCCTGCCTCTCCCGGCTCCCCCCGGCCTCATCCTGCTGGGCTTTTCCATCCGAATGCACAAGCACAGGGCAAGGCCCCGGCGCTGCATCACCTGCACCTCTGCAGAGGCGCTGCAGGGATCGGCCCCTCCTGGCAGACACCAAAATCGCCAAAAGGGCTTGTCTACAAAATAAATAATTCACCGATCTCAAATGTGGCAGGCGACAAAATCACCAAAAATGCTTGTTTGCAAAACGAAAATATAAAAGAATTCACCAATCTGGCAGTCGTGCAGGCAAAAAGGGGCAGTGCCTGCCTCAGCGAAGGCAGAGGTGCATCCAAGGAGAATCACTTGGATGCTACAACAATGTCCAAGGATCCAATCCTTCAGCTAATTCAGACTCCCTCTTGCTCTGGTGGGACAGGAGAGGAGCTCAGAGGCTCCAGCCTGGAAGCTCTGATTCCAAAGGTGCCCTCTGAGAGGGGAAGTGGTACCTCTGAGGAGCTGCTTCACACGAGGAGTGGTGCCCAAGCTCCACAGCCCAAGGTTGGTGTCCATCCTCCAGGAGCACCCTCTGTGCATGCTTCAGACAGGCAGGAGGTGGGGCAGAAGGTTTTCTCCAAGAGAACTCCAGGGAAACGTGAGATGGACATTCTGGGGGGAAAAGGGCACATTTCAGTTACATTTCATTGCCACCATGACCACTTCCCGCCATTGCAGGAATCCCAACCAGCCCGACCCTTGGAGCACTAATCCCAACCTGACATCTAGTGGCTGCTCAGGGGCTCAAAAATCTGCTGCTGGCTTCATGTAAACATCCCGATTTAGGAAGAGAGCAAAGACAGAAGTTACCTTGACACCGAGCATGTTTCTCCAGTTTTCAAAGAGAAATGGGACCTGAAGAGACTGAAAAGATTCTGACAATTAATTAAAAACAAACAACAAAACATTTATCACGGTTTTTCTGGAATCCCAAAAGCCTTTCTTTACCTTACCAGTTTACCATTACAGGCAATTTTTGTCACTGCATTTCATGATTTATCCCAGGTAAAATGTTCACAGGACCACGAAATCAGGAAAAGAAGCAGGTACTTACAACATTTGGGATTATCCCCGTGCCAGCCTTGTTACATCAGGATCCAGCACATTGGATTGGGATTGAAATTAAGGATTTGCTTCAGGTGTTTTCAGATGAATGTTTAAACTCAGTTCTGTATTGGGGGAACAAAATCATTCATCGAGGGATTTACTTCAGTGCTCCAGGCCAAGCTCCTCAAGGCCAATCATGACCTAGAACCAGGATCTCCACAGGGATCAAAGTCCAACTCCTGGCCCCAAGAATCCCACCATGGGCATTTTTACACCTCACATTAACCCACACAGACATCTCCATCATCTCTCACAAGCATGGGACAGAGTTATCCTGTTCTAATTCTTCCAGAAGGGAATTTCTTACTGGACACACAGCTGAGAACCTGGAAATCCCAGGCTCCAGAGGCAGTGGAGCAGCAGCCACTGACCTGCCCTGTTGCAAGCCAAGCACATACTTGACTCTCTTGCAAATTAATGCACGGGACTTAATTCTGCAATTGTTTTTCCATTTGTATTCCTGAGAAAACACCAGCCTGGCATTGGGGTGTGTTCCCAGAGTGCTTGATTATCTTCAAAGCACTTCCCAAATGCCGAGTGTTGTTATCAGCCCTGCCATGAACATTAGCTCTCCTCAGGCCCCCAAGTTATTCCGCAGGATCTTTGAAGACTATTTGATTATCCAATCAGTTCTCCATGTGCTAACACTCAGGCACTCAGGAGTTTGGCACATCAAAAAGGAAGAGGGAAGGAATGATTTTGTCAGGAGGACAAACAATGAGCAGGAGCAGGGGCAAATTGGCCATTTGTGAGGAGCCATGGGGATGTTTTTAACCGGTTCTTTGGAAAAGCTGCCTTGCTCCAGCCTTGCTGCTGGCAGCAAATCCCCCATTTCTTCAGCAAACACCTCGGCTGTGCTGATAAAGAGCTCAGAGCTGCTTTTCCTGGGTAAATGGAAGCGGTGGCAGCTTCCAGAACCATTCAAAGGTCACAAGAGCAGAGCTGGCCTCACTCCTGACCTGTGGCACTCTTTCTCCAGAAGAAAATGGGGCTGCCTACCTCACAGCAGAGTTGGGGAGCCTTCTGTAAACATCAGCTACAATTATTCTGGAGGGATTCCTCAACCAGGACTGGAATCTCCTGTTTTTCCTATCAAAAGAAACTTCTTTGGATTAATCCAGCTAAACAAAACCTGTGTGACAGCTGGACTCCAAGCGTGGCTCAGCTGGGAGACAGAGAAATTAATGCTTATTTCACCCAATTTTCATAGAATGGTTTGGGATGAAGTGACATTAAAGCTCATCCAGTTCCAACCCTGACACCTTCCACCATCCCAGGTTGCTCCAAACCCTGCCCAGCCTGGCCTTGGGCACTGCCAGGGATCCAGGGGCAGCCACAGCTTCTCTGGGCACCCTGTGCCAGGGCCTCAGCACCCTCACAGGGAAGGATTCCTTCCCAATATCTAACCTAAACCCACTCTTATATCAACTTCTAATTGATATCAGTAATTTAATTTATTTAAAGGGGTATTTTAGGGTGATTTGACAGCATTTGTGTAGCCACAAGCACCAAGTCACAGCACACATGGGCTCAAGGCTCAGCTTTGCCAAGGCCAGTGACAGGACAGAGGAAGGAGCTCAGCTGACAGGTTCAGTTTAATGGGCAGTGTCCAGTGCAGGAGCTCAGCAGAGATCCTGCAATCCTGCTGGAGATGGCCTGTGGCATCGAGCTGGATGTGATCAATCATGAGATTCCCTTCATCAGCACAGCAGCACAGAGAGCTCATTGTGCTTTCATTCTAACACAGTTCAGCAGAGTCTTTCAGAGCTTGGAAGTATCACAGAACATCTGACAGCTGATCAGACTCCACTCCTAATGAACTGGGGCTTTCCCAAAGACAAATCTGAGTATTTTCTTTGACAGGAAATCTGATTTTTCTTTTTTTTTACTTGAAAAGCTTAATTACACAACGAGATACAGGCACAGGTTTCTCTGTTCCTTTATTGTAGTTGCACACTAATGTAACAGTGTAAAATGCAGCAGCTGAAAGGTTCTATACATCAGGGAAAAACTCAGGGAAAGGGCCTGGATCCCAGGAAAAGAAACCACTCCCTGTTCCAGGTGGTGGCTGCAGAGACAGTGATTTCAGTCAGTTATGATCAGGCAGGTACCAGACATGAAATACACAATGTAACAAAGGCCACAAAAACGAGATGCATCAAGGAAAAAAAAGCCAAGATGTGCCAGGAAATACAAGTTAAAACACCCCAGATTAAGGCACGGACGGACCCTTCCTCCAAAGCAGAATTCCAGTCCTCTAAAAACCCGTGGAGATCAAAGCAAACTCCAATTTTTGAGCTTTCAAAACGAGGGGAGACTCCTCTGTGCCGACAGAAGGCAGCACAAAAGTGGTCAGGAACACCTGAAGAGTGAAAGTTCTGGAATGTGGGAACAGGGATCAAACATTCCAAGGCCACAGGAAGTTGTCCCAATTATGACATCACCAAGGACAAGGTAAAAGCAGCATTTCAGAGCAAGACTGAAAGGCAGCTGAAGTCAGGCCCAGCTCAGACACAGCTCCATGCTCCAAACCTTCTCCTCCCTTTCCAGGGAATTGTCCCAGAATTATTCCTGTAACAGTCTTTAATTCCTAGGACCTGCTGCCCCAGGAAAGCCTCCCAGGGCAGTATTTAGTAATAAAGTGACTCTAATGCAAGGAAAATACAAATATTTGCTTTGACCCTTTCGTATTGTGCCACCCAAAAGAGCCCAAAGATTCCTCTTTCACTTAATTGTGCAAAATCATCACAAAAATCAGCTCTAACTCAACAATTAAATCATTTTTCCACACAGAAATCCCTGAGAATTCCTGAGAGGATAAGGCACAGGGATTCCATCCCATCTCTGGTTTTACACACGTGTGCAGGCACACGATTATTTTCCACAAGTTAACATTTACAAGGTCAATAAAATCATTGTAACAGAAAGGTTAAAACTGAAAAAACAAAAAAACCAAACCAAACAACCCCTTTATGTTCATTTCCAGATTAAATTCCAACAATCTGCCCTGTAGCTGAGCTCAGCCTGCCTTAAGGAGATGCTTGAACACTACACAAAAATGAAGGACTCAAAAAACAGCAAAATAAATGTACCAAAACCCCTGTAAAATTTCTTTTTGTAACACAGCAGAGTTACTTTTTAATCTACATTAACCCTGTTTCCGGGTATTTGAAGTGATCAGTGCTGAAATTGGAATTTATTCATTTCATGTCAGTACAAAGAGGTGTGATTTGATGTCAATGTGGATACAGCTTAACTGTGTGAGTGGATAATTCACTGTTCTCTAACAAAGCTTCCATGGCAATGCTTGAACAAAGTAAATCTCTGTGAGAACTTTAAATAAATTCTCTGAGAACTTTAACTGGATCACTGGGAAGGGAATATCCCACACCCCTTTTGGTGGATGCAGGGATCCAAAGGGATTTACACATCCAGGGAGAAAATCTGATTGAGTGGAACCCTGGAGAACTCGGTGGGTGTGAGGCTGCTGCAGAGTTACAGAGAAGCTGAACTTGAACAGTTACACCCTGGCAGTTCCCAAAGAAAATCTGCATTTTGGGTTTGTTGGGAAAGCTGGATCAGCTGGAGATTCTTCCAAACTCAGTGGAAATTACAAAGGCAATTAAAAAATAGAGAAGTTACAAAAGCTTTTTAAAAGATCCATTCATAAATGATAAGGAGATTGATGCACCTACAGCCCAGTGCTGCTGAGGCAGTTCTATTTTGAATTAAAAGGCAACATTAAGATGTCTTTGTATTAAAATTTTTTCTATTAATGAGTAGAAAAATATCTGAGCTGCTGCCATCTTTCTCCAGGGTTCCCCTCAGAAAAGTGTCTGCAAGAACAGCACTGAACAAAAATCTCAAACTTAATGACTGGGCCATGTTTATTATTATTATATATTCAGGCAAAAAGTAAAATAATCATTTTTCCTATTGCCAGAACTGTAGATATTCCTTCCAGCTTCATTTTGGAATGTATCATTCTCCAGCAAAATCATCACTGATGTGTTTTTGTGGCTAAAAGTCTGTGTGATGATGGCAAAGACTGCAGAGTTCAACTGAGATCATGGAATCAGAAAACCATGGAATGGTTTGGGTGGGAAAGGACCTTAAAGCTCATCCCTGTCCCACCCCTGCCATGGCAGGGACACCTTCCAGTATCCCAGGCTGCTCCCAGCCCCATCCAAAGAGAGATGGCACAACTGAGATGGAAATGTTCCCCCAGGAAGGGAGGGCTGGGGGGAAATGGTGAAATGCAAGAGCTCCACTGCCACACTGAATTCCCTGCAGGAAAAACATCCTACACTGGGACAGAAGGAGATTTTCTTCCTTTTACCACCCAGACTCACTCCAGTGGAAGTGGCCATGTCTCAGGGGACAAAGGCACAACTGTTGCACCCTAACAACAGACTGAGGTAGAGCTATGGAGGAAGGAAAGGCAGGATCTGGGCACTGAACTGGTTCAACAAGATTGTCCCAAACCCTTAAAATCATCAGGGTCACACTGAAAAGTGTTAAGGTGCTTTGAAACGGAACACTTGGACTTTAAAATAACAAAAGTACCAATTGGAAAGGTCTGGATTTAGCACTGCCAAGCCAGGTCGTGGCTTTATTTGTGCTGAATCCCACCAGGAATCAAACAGAGGGAGGAAAGATTCCTCAAAAGACTCCTCAAACACAACCCATGGAGATTGCCCAGGGAGTTCACAGCCAGAGCTGCTCCTCATCTGAAATCTGGTGCATGAATTTCATTTGCTAAACACAGCAGAGCATGAAGAGCCAGAGAGAAAGGTGCTTGAGAGGAAATTAGCAGTAGTAGGATGTGAGAGGTAGGTAATTCCTGGGGCAGCTGGACCCTAACCCCTGGAAAAGGCTCGGAGCTGGCAGCTCACACAGCAGCTCTGCTTGGTCCACAAATCAATTCCAGCCCCCACTGGACCTCATTACCATAAGGTGCAATAAAAACAAACTGGTCCCCACTTGCCCTGAAGCTGGGTAAGTCTTTTCATAGGAAAATACATCTCAAGGCAAAACTTTGTGAGTTACTGAAATAAAACTCCTTTCTGAGTGCTGCATTTTGTCCATACTGTCCTAGCACAGGTTTCAGGAACTGGTTTGGGGTTTTTTCCCCCCTAATCCCACTGGGAGGGTCAGGTGGGCCTTATCTAATCTTGCTTTCATTTGACATGATCAATTTCCCGGGATCAATTGGACATTTTCACCTAATTTGCTGCTCTTGCCAGTCTTGAGATACTGTTGAATTCTCTTCTCCTGATACATTATTAACACAAGAGAGCAAAAGCTGCCAAAGCCAAAAGCTTCTACGTTTGTTACAAGGTTTTAGAAAAAGTCTTCTGGCTCTTGGTGTAGTTACAGTGGGCATTCTGTGGCACCCACATCAAACATGGAATGTGCAGCCAACAGAATGGAAAGAGATCCTGAAGTCATTTTTGTCCTTCTCCTTGTCATCCAAGGAAAAAGGAAGAAGGTAAAGATGTCTCTGAGACGAGCTAGTTCCCTTCCAGCTCTCTTCTCAGACATCAAACAATTCCCCAAAAGGATCTGATCAGTACTCGTATTTTTCACTTCTTCTCACTTCCTCCTTCCTAACTACTTTTACCCAGGATTATTAATTCATGCAAGGCACTGGAAGAGCATTTGAAGACACACAGAACAACTCAGAGAAGGGGCAGGGGATGAGCTCTCCTATCCCTATTTCTCCTTTAACTGTCAAAACACTTCCTTCTATCCATCCCTGCCTTAGAGCAAGCCCATTTGTTACGGGTTAACATTATTCACCTCTCCAAAAAAAAAAAAAAGCAAAACTAAAAACCCCCCCCGGCTTCTCTAGCCAAGACCAAGGGGCAGTGGCTGCGAAAGGGCTGCACACAAAGGACAGATCTTATTTTCCTTTATTTTTTCTTTCTTATTTTCCTTTATTTTTTCTTTAACTGTCCTTATTTTTCCTATCCTTACTTTTCCTTTAACTGTCAAAACACTTCCTTACATCCATCCCTGCCTTAGAGCAAGCCCATTCATTACAAGTTAACATTACTCACCTCTTCAAAAAAAGAAAAAAAAAAGAAAAACTAAAAAACCCCCACGGCTTCTCTAGCCAAGACCAAGGGGCACTGGCTGTGAAAGGGCTGCACACAAAGGACAGATCTTATTTTCCTTTATTTTTCCTTTAACTATCAAAACCCTTACATCCATCCCTGCCTTAGACCAAGCCCATTTGTTACGGGTTAACATTATTCACCTCTTCAAAAAAAGAAAAAAAAAAAAAAGCAAAACTAAAAAACCCCCACGGCTTCTCTAGCCAAGACCAAGGGGCAGTGGCTGCGAAAGGGCTGCACACAAAGGACAGATCACCCAGAGGGCTGGGTGAGGCTGCTGGGGCCATCTAAGGCCTGACCTGCTGTGCCTGGGGCCGGAAGGACGCGCGCACCGTGCGGTTCATCAGCGGCTGCAGCGGCCTGAAGTTGTCCACCATCCTCTTCTCCTCCTCGCCGTCAGACGTGAACAGCAGCATCCGAAAGGCCTCCAGCTGGGAAAGCAGAAATGGGCCACGTGAGGCACCCCCCGCCAGTGATCCCCCAGGTAGGGATTTCACAGAAAAAAGCAAGGATTTATGTTTGGAGAAGAAGCGAAAATCAAAGGTAGCGCTGGGTTTGCTCTCTGAGGGATTTGAGCACCAACACCTTTGGTACGTGTGCTAAAGATTATCCCATAGCCACCCCAGCATGGGGGAATTATCAGTCATCTGCCATGCTCAGGGAAATTAAATCCCAAACGTGGCACACCTCAGAGAGCCATTTCCATTTGAATACTTCATCCAACCTCTGTTTATGCCCTTCCCTGGCACCCAGAATAAAAGGAACCCCAAAAAGCACCAATCCCCAGAGTTCTTCTCTCACTGGGATTAAAATAAAGTATGCAGTAAATCAGCTTTTAATGCTCATTCCAATGGTAAGTCGCTGCTGTGCCATAAAAAATGAGAGTAAACAGCCAAGAAAAAAAGAAAAACTGAGAAAAATTTCAGTTTAAAAGAATGCCACACTATGCCTGTAGTTCTCTGTTAACAATCTCCATTTCACAAAATCTTCCCTTTGTCCCTTCCCTCCACAAAAAAGGCTGCATCATGCTAAGGAGAGCAAACTTGTGCAGTATTCCAGTAAATTCCTAAAACCTGCCGAAGTTGCAAGGGGCAGCTTCCAGAATTGTGCATCATAGATCAAGCTACAACTCTTGAGAATAGTCAGAAAAGTTGAATAAAGCTGGAAAAACATCTTGAAGAGATCTTAGGTCTTTCAGTATTAGTGGCTGTTAATGCCCCAAATCCTGGGTTGAAGCAGTCATAAATCTCTGTGAAAACACAGCGAATTTCTGTGTTTTCACAGAGAATTGCTGGTAAAGAACTGGTTCTGTGCATCTTCCCCTCTGTGGCAGCAAGAGGAGTGATCTGAAAGGAAAATTGAGATTTACCTGATCCTCGTCCACCTCTATTGGCTTCTTCTTAATGATCCATGTGACTGATTCAGTGAGGGGGGGAGTGGTCAAAGAGCCAGCGTAGGTCCAGTAATCAGGGCAGGAAGGGATCAAACAGGAGGGATCAAAGACATCAAACTCGATCACAGTGTCCTAAACAGCAGGAAAAAACATCTTTAAGGATGGTGTTTTGAGAAAAAAAAAAAAAGTCAGAAAGTTGGAAAATATCTTGACAATGAGATTAAAAACTGTGCTAAGTGTGTGCATGGGGAATGAGGTGTTGGGAATATTAATAATGTAATAATTTAAAATCATATAAACTTGTATAAAAGTGGGTTTGAGGTGTAAGGGGCAGCTGCTGAGCAGACATAATTTAAATATTTCTGCTTTCTGTTCCCACAAGCCATGAGGAATTCAGTGGAGGAGAAACAAGGAGTGAGAAGAACCCATGGCCTAAGGCTTTGTGGGAGCTGGATGCAACCAGGAAAAAGAGGGAATAAGTGGTGGAATAAGTTCAGGTAGCTGTGCCAGATCCTTAAAAGACTCCAAACAAAAAGTGTTTTACTTTTCACCATGTGATTTTAGGCAGCAAGAAGAGGAATAAAGTTTTATTTAAATCAAATATTCCTGTCTCCAGAATGTTCAATCCCACAAGTGGGATATCAGACAGAATGTAGGAGCTTCAGAACCCAGGACTTCCCAAACAAACATTGCTCCTGGGGGATTTTCAGGATTTACTGGCAGATCTTGGCTTAGTTTCTTTTAAATGCACATGCTGTAAATTATTGTATTGTCATAACAGATGTATATTCAGATTTGGGGAGGACTTCTGGCACTGAAATGATCATGTTTGGTGTTTATCTGGCAGAACTGTCACTGCTCTGACATAAAAACTTGTTTCATTTGGATTTTAAATGCTCCTTCCTGTGAGAAATAGTGGCACAGCGACTTCAGCTGGATGTGAGTAGAAGTTGAAAAGATAGATATGGTTTTTGTGTTTTTTCAGAAGTGGTTTGTTCAGTTGATGTGGTTTTTCAGAAGGGAACGGGGAGGAGGAGCTGCTTCAGAGCACTGTCAGAGACTCAGCGCTCCCTCTCCTGGCAGGAGTCTGCTAGGAGAGATCCCATTCCCCCAGCCGAAAATCCAGTGTTTATAAAAATGCAAATAATCTCCTCAAAGAGCAGACAAAAATCAAAACGCCTTAATCCCACAGTAAATAAACACCCACTTCAAGAATGTCCTTGTAAGGGGAAACAATCTCAAGAGCAGCATTTCTTCAAGTGCTTTGGAAAGCTTAAAATAACCAACTCCTCCTGAAAAATCAGCTTCCCCTCCCACTTCCAGTGTCGTCAACAAGGTGTCAATCAGCCCCTCCCCCTGCTAAAATTTAAGGAGGAAAGCTTTTCTCGGTGTTTTGTCGTTCTCCAAGTGTTCTTTCTGTTGGGTGACCGTGGGTGGGACAGCTCAGAGCACTGACCTTGTGCCTGACTGCTGGCAGGGCATCCACCAGGGTCTGCAGCCCTTCGTGCCGTGCTCCCAGCTGCAGGGACAATCAATAATCAATCAGTTCTACTCATCAGCATCAGTATTTTTTTATAACAACAATCACAGAATGTTTAGGGTTAGAAAAGAGCTCTGGAGATCATCCAGTCCAAGGCAGGGGAGCTGGAGCAGGTGACACAGAACACATCCAGGGTTTGGGATGTCTTCACACAGGGAGACCCCACGCCCTCCCTGGGCAGCTCTTCCACCCCCAACATAAAGTTCCTCATCTTGAGGTGAAACTGTTTTTAGTTTCTGGCCATTGCTCCTCGTCCTGTCACTGGCACCATCCTCTGACACCCCTTGGAGACATTTGTATGGATTGATGGGATGCCCTCCCCTCCCAGCCTTCCCTTAATTGCCCTAAATTGGCTTTTACAGAATGCAAACAGAAAGGCTTCATTACAGCTGCTCACACAGAATGCAATTACCTTTAAAAACACTCCAATAACAGCCAAGCCATTCCCTTCCATCACAGCTTCCTCAAAACTCGGGTACTCCACAGCATTCCAGTGCACCAAATGCAGCTGAAACAGGAAAGAGGGAGAGATCAGCCCCTGCTCAGAGCACAGGCATCACACCTGACTCCTGACCTTGGCTGCATTTGCTCCTTGGCAGCGTGAGGCACTGCAGGGAGCTGCCTCAGAAACCACACACCACAAAAACGAGGAACCAAGTGTGTTGGTAAATAAAGGTCCTTCCCTTCCTTTTCTTTTTTTTTGCCTTAAACAGTAGCTAAAAACTATTGCATTTCCCATATATAAAAGGGATTTAGTCTGTGGGAGTCTGCCTGCAGGAATGCTGGTCAAAGGCACAGACAAAGCTCAGTATTCCTGGAGCTGAAGGGCTCTTCCATCTCTTCCTAGGAAGAGCAGAGCCCACTGTCCCTCCTGAGGAACATCCTCCTGCACATAACAGTCTTCCTCTGCACTGCTGACAGCCAACACACTGAAGAGTTTTGTGTGGTAAATAAATACCCCAGCCCAAAAACTTAGTCACAGTCTCCCTGTTAATGAGGATCTTGCCAAGCTGGCAGCACCACCATGAACACAGCAACAGGAGATAAACATCTCCTTAAAAATAACCCATCATCACTTGACAAATTCTCCTCCTTTGGCAAAGAGCTGTGGTCAAAGCTGTCACACTTTCACATTTCCCCCCACTGACTCCATCCTTTTCGTTGACGTTTTCTTCCTTAGCAGTTACTTAAGCATCAAAGTTTTGCTATTTTAGTAACTGTTCAAGAGTTGCAAACAGAAAATAAAGTGATGGCTTTTTAGAGAACTTAGTTTATGTTTATATACTGAAAGATTTAGTAACAATAAACAAAGTGATCTTTAACTTCCAGCAATGGGGCCAACGTCCAACTTTCAGGCTGCTCTGCAGAAAACACAGTGAATTTTTATAGAATAAAACAGCAGATGAGCTGCAGCACCCACCAGGTCTGATCCTTACAAATAAACTGCAATTCCCCACTTTGGGAGTTTTCACAGACACACCTGAGACAAGTATTTGCATTGTTCAGCATTTCATCTCATACCTCTGCTGGGTAAAATTTACTGTCCACAGTGTGCTCTGAGCCCCAGTCGTTGATAGCTCCCCAGTGGAAGTGGAACTGCTTTAGCCTGTACTGGTTTTCC
The DNA here is from genome assembly GCA_026261815.1 of Monarcha castaneiventris obscurior. Lineage (NCBI taxonomy): Eukaryota > Metazoa > Chordata > Aves > Passeriformes > Monarchidae > Monarcha > Monarcha castaneiventris. Next base: position 43,523 of record JAMPIT010000712.1, on the reverse strand, counting down.
AAGGGCCCTCCAACGATGACTAGAAAACAAAACAAGACACACATGTTGATGAATTTGAGTTAGAATTGGCCACACAAGTTAATCCTTGGAAAGATTTTGCTCAGGAAAAAATATCAGGTGGAGCAACTCAAGCAGTACCCTCTTGCTTGGCTACTTTTATGCTTTGCTATGACCAAATTACTCAAGCAAACACATTGCTGGTTTTCCCTGCATCAAACTGGAGGGGAGCTCAAGAGTCTCCTCATCCATCTCCTCTCAAGGGAATGTTTTCCCAGTTGACACCAAGTTTGGCACAGTCCCAGTGATGAGTTTCACACTCTCACCCCTCTGTCAGAGCAGGAGTGTGAGCACTGCCTGACCAGCAGACACTTGGCAGGTGACACATCCATTAAATGTATTAAATGACATCCCCACAGGCCTCAGGATCTGTGACAAATACTGACATTTCTCATGACAAGACTTCAAAAAGCAAATTTTGCCACACAAATCAGTATACTGAGTCAAATGTTCAACTCTCCTCCAAGCTGCAAAAATGCAAACATCTTATTCTGCTTCAACACAGCTTTCACACTTCACCAAAGGTCAGCCAGAAATATGTTTTATTGTGCCTACAAGCTGTGCATGAAGTATTTAAACATCAGTCTGCCTCTGGGCAAGTTTCTGGAAGCTTTAATGCCCTTTTTATCAACGAGTAAAGGTAAACCTTCAGTCTGTTCTCCTGATTTCAGAAGGCCTCCCATCCTTTTGCAAACACACAAATGAAGAAGTCCATGCCCAGCTTTCTGCTTCCACTCCTTCCCTCCTACCTGGACCAAAATCATCCTGCAAAGTCATCCTGCTAATTATTGTATCAGAGCATCTGGTAAATGGGAAGCCATAATTACTTCCCCAGGGCTTATAACACTTCTGAAATCAGAGAATCATTTAGGCTGGAAAAGAGCTTTAAGATCCTCGAGTCCCACTGTTCACCCAGCACTAAAGCATCAGCAGCTGCTGGTTTTTACTGAGCTGTAGGACACAGTGAAGTTTCACAGCAAGCCATGGAATAAGCACCTAATCCCAACACTGCTTCTGAAAATAAGTTAATCACTTTCTTGCTAAGGAGAAAACAATGAGAGGAATTAAGAGATTTTCCTGTATTTTTTTTTTTTCCTGAAAGCCAGCCAGCAGGTTTGAATTTCTAACCAGAAAGGCCTGGCTGTGATAAAGGAATAAATTAAAACAAGCTGTGCAAAGTGACATTAAATTCATTTCATCCCCTGCTGCTGAGCTCTGGGCATGAATGCAACACTGACCATCACTGGAAAATCACAATGCCCCATCCCTGGCAGTGTCCAGGGCCAGGTTGGACAGGGCTTGGAGCAGCCTGGGATGGTGGAAGGTGTCCCTGCTCATGGCAGGGGTGGAATGGGATGAGCTTTAAGGTCCCTTCCCACCCAAACCATCCTGGGATTCTGTGATGGAGAAAGGGTGGGATGAAAATGTGGCTGACACAGCCAGGCCTTTCAGAACTGAAGTTTCTGTGCTCCAACACGATCCACTCCTGATAATGTGATGATGCAAACCCACAAGTGACTATAAATTTGTGTTAATGACCACATCCATGTAAATATTTGCCCCACAAGTAACTTTAGGCACAGACACACGTATGGAGAGACTCAGGTTCCTGTAGTGGCCACCAGAAAATGACAGGAAACAAACAGGAACTTCAGCCCCTTTAGAAGCATTTCTTCTCCAATGACAACCTGGATAATTTCAAAACCAAATAGAAGTTTAAGGGGCTCTCACAACAAGAATCACTGCACTGTTTATTGCAGCCCTGGCTCTGTTTCAGCCTCGTTTCTGATGGCACCACACACAGACAGACCACGTGCTGTACATACCTTCCCCTCACCCTCTTCTTCCTCCTCCTCCTCTCCTCCTGCTCTACCTTCAGCTTTAGCCCAAGTCTTGCAAACCCCATCTCAGGATTCAGGCATTTTTGTCTATCCTGGGTGTCTTTCTCCTCTTCTGTTTCAACTGGGGTGCTTTTGTTTGTTCCCAAGCTTTCTTCTCTGGATTTCTATGATTGTTAAGACAGAAGCTGGCAGGGAGAAAAATCAGAAATAGCAAGAGTAAAGAGAGAAAGGTGGAGGAGAGAGGCAGGCACCTGAAAACTGGGGGTTATACAGCAACACCTCACTATCTGTTGTTTCTCTGTCATTTTGGAGCCCTGTCACTGATTGTTTGATGCCATCCCATCCCTTCATGGACTTTGATTCATTTGAGGAAGATGAGGATGATGGAAAGGCAGCAAATGCTCACAGGGAAAGATTTGCCTCAAGGAAAATCTTAAAGGAGGTAAGATCTTTCAGAGGTGAGCACCTGAGTCCTGGTGATTCCAGCCTACCCTGTCCCTGTGCAGTTAATTATTGCATATTTCTGAACCCCCTAAAGGCAATTCCCCCTCTGTTACATCAATTCTTGCAGAAAAAAACCCAACTTTGTTATCCACTAAACACTTTCCAGCATCATATCCTCAACAGATAGTGGGGTGTGGCTTAAAAAAGCAAGAGGCTGTTAAATTAAAAGCAAAGCCAATCTAAAGTTAGTAAATTAAAATCACTGATGAGGTAACAAGTGATATCTCTCCCCTGACCCAACCCCACTAAAAAAACCAGAAGCAGAAATGGATGTTCCCTCTTGGGAATGGATATTCTGAGGGAACAGCCAGGAACAAGAGAAACAAAGCAAGCCCCAAGCATCACACAAGCTCCCTGCATTCCACCACTACCATTTCTGCTGCCCTGTTTTATCAGCCTCTTTCCAAAAATCAACCAAAAATATTGGTGTTGTGAAGACAAAGTGTTTGTTTGTGTGCTGGAGGCTCCCTTCCCAAGGGCATTGCTAAATCCCTCAGGAAGCTGGAGGATCTCTCCTGGTGAGCAGCCACCTTAAACATCAGTGACTCCAATCCAACAGGTTCAAACTTGCTCAGGGTCCCTCAGTTTTTCCCTGCAGGACAAGCTGGGCAATCATGTGCTTCACAACAGCCCTGACCCATTGCTACCAGCTCACCTGCCCTTATGAAATATCCTTATATTCTGCAATATCCTTTGGTAAAGGCAGCTTTTAGCAGGAACAACGAACAGAAAACCTGGAATTTGGGAGCAATATCTTGATTTTAAGTCAATTTTTTTAATCTGTTAAGCTTTTAAAAAGGTTGAGCTGCTCGGGTCAGAGGCTTGTTCCCATGAAATTGCTGGAATGGTTGGATTTTCCATACATTCCTGCTTCCCCTAAAACAACAGGGAGACACACACCTGCTCCCTAGGGCAGAGCACAGTGCAATATCATTCCCTAAAACCCCACGGAGATAAGCATGTGTGCTTTCCAACTGCAACTCATTTGGCTGCTGATTATTCCAAGTCCATTAAATATCTCTATTAACACCACAAAAGATAAGTGGCAGATTACTTCAATAAAGAGCAGTGATGGAATCAGGTTTCATATTGAGTGGGTACACATATAAGTGACTGAAGATTGACTCACGTGGTCAAAGCTTATTACAAAAGCTACAAGACAGGGCACTGAGGCTTGTGAAATGAGTTTCAACATACAGCAGGGGATTTGTGCACAGTGTCCATGCTAATAAAAACACTGTAACTGTGAAGCCTTTACAGAATTTCTTCTTTATGATTCCCACCACTGTAAAACCACGTTTAACCCCAGCATTTTTTTTTTTACTGTACGTTCATTTTCAACATGAAGTCTTACATCACACGAGTATTTCTCCTCTCTGAGCATTAATGAGACACTAAATAGATTTTTTTTTTCCCCCCCCGAGTTTTGCTTACTTGATCTGTCAGTAGAATCATCAAACTCCACCAGGAAGGAGTAGCCATTGTTCCAGATGTGAAGACAGGTGGTTGGGTCGTAGCTGATTTTCAGAGGCTTCAGGAAGGGATCATAAACGCTGTCCCTCCACTGGATGTTGATGGGAGACTGCCGGGTGCCTCCAGGAATTGTCAGCGGGCTCTGCCACAGCGGATGCACTGCAAGATGAGGAGGAGAGTCAGGCTCTGAGGCAGGACACAGAACTTTCTGGCAGGGGAAGATGCTGTGTCACCAAAGGCTAATTCGAGTCAGCTGGTGCCCAGGAAAAGTAAAAGAAAAATAAAACATTCCAGCTGCATGACTCAAAGCCACACAGGGAAGCGCAGTAATTTGACTTAGAACCATGTCGGTACCTTCCTGCCTTTGCAGAATGCTCTGAGAAGAAATCGTCCCCCCATTTCCCAGAAAAAGAGAGTGTTTTCCTATTATTGCCAGATTTTAAGGCGGCTTTGTTTTCCAGCTTTCATGACACATCACTGCCATGAGCTGAGCTGGGAGCGCTCCAGACATGGGATAATTCCCACTGGGAAGCAAAACATTCTCTAGAACACAACACAAGCACAGGGGTTATCCCAACAAAAGGAGGGTTCCGAGCTCCTGCAGCAGCCACACCAATCCTGCCCAAAACTGCTTCGTGCAGACAGGTCCTGCTGATCCCACACCTGCAAAACCCAAACCCAGCAATTCTGGGGGCAGCTTGGCACAAGCAGGGTAGGTACATGAATAGTTTCCAGAGGAGTTTATTCTGCTTAAAACCAGAACAGACACCTGTGTGAACCTGTTCGGCTGGTGCCCTGTCCCTCTGCTGAATCCCAAATCGTGATGCTTCGAGCATCACCTTACAGGCTACTTCACCAGATACGACCTCTCAGGGTCTTTTACAACGAGGAATTGCAAATAAATTAAACCTTCAAACCACTCACATGAGGGGTGGCTGAACAACTTTCCCCCCGTTTTCCCTCAGCGAGGAGCAAACTTTACGGAGCTCCGTAAGGTCAACTCAGGCAAAGGCGCTGCAAAAACCACTCCCTGCATTTAAAGCGCTGTCATTTCCTGCTGTTTCAGCCGAGGACAAAGGCAGGCTGAGCTCGGCGTCCCTGCGGCTCCCACACAAACTCTGGCAGCGCGGGGGGCTGGAAGCGATGGCGGGACAGGGACAGGGGCAGGGCGGGGAGAGCCGGGCCCAGCGAGACCCGCTCTGCTCGGGCTGAGGGGCAGCGGCACTCACGGGCGTCTCGCAGGCGGTAGGAGCAGCAGGCGCCGAGGCTGCACCGGCGGCTGCCCTGCCGTGAGGAGCAGGAGGAGGAAGAGGCGGCGGCGGCCGCCCAAGCTCGGCGGAGCAGCGGCAGCATCGCGGCGGAGATCGCGGAGCCGCCGCCGCCGCCCAGCCCGGCCCGGCCCGGCCCGGCGCGGCCCCTTCCGGCACGGCCCCCTCGCCATGGCCCCGCCGCAGCGGCCTCGGGGGCGGGCCGGGTCTGCCCTCGGCGGCTCCTCATGCTGTGACAGTCGTGGGACAGCGGTAGCAGCTCTGTGCCGGTGGGAGTTCGCCATTTCCCGTGCTCAGGTGGGTCCCCGTGCCCCTGTCAAAAGTGCGTCCCCTCACACCGAAAGTGATTCCTTCGCGCCGAGTACATCACCTCAAAAGGGTATCGCCTCACCCAAAAAAGTGTCCCCTCACACCAAAATAGCACTTACTCCCTCACACCAAAGTGTTTCTCCTCATATCGAGTATTTTCCCTCACATCAAGAGAGTATTTACTGCATCATGTCAAAAGGGATTCTTTCACCTCAAGTACAACCCCTCACAACAAATGATCATTGCCCCAGCCAAAAAAGTGTCCCCTCACACCAAAATAGCACTTATTCCCTCACACCAAAGTGTTTCTTCTCATATCGAGTATTTTCCCTCACATCAAGAGAGTATTTACTGCATCATGTAAAAAGGGATTCCTTCGCCTCAAGTACAACCCCTCACAAAAAATGAGTATTGCTTCAGCCAAAAAAGTGTCCCCTCACACCAAAATAGCACTTATTCCCTCACACTGAAGCATTTATCTTCATATATTTTCCCTCACATCAAGAGAATATTTACTGCATCACGTCAAAGGGATTCCTTCGCCTCAAGTACAACCCCTCACAACAAATGAGTATCGCCTCAGCCAAAAAGCATCCCCTCACATCAAAAGTGCATCCCCTAACGCCAGAGAAGTATTTATTCCCTCACACCAAAAGCGATTCGTTCACACTGAATACACCCTGACACCAAAAGAGTATTGCCTTACCCCAAAAAAGTGTCCCCTCACACCAAAAGTAAATCTTCACACCAAGTGTTTCCCCTCACACCAAAAGTGATCCATTTGTACCAAAAAAATGCACAGAGATGGGTGGCCCTGGCACAGCAGGATGTCTGCTCCAAGCCACATTTGGAAAAGTTATGAAAAGTTAATATTACGTGTACTTTTCTTGGCTGTCACAAAGGCAGGAGGCCAAAATAGTCCCACCTTTGATGATGAAAGGGTCAACTCAACTCAACTGAACTTGCTATTCACCTGCCACTGCTTGAGGCAGTGAAACCTTGATGAAATTGGTTAAAACCTTGGTCACTCCTTGCACTTTTTTGCTGTTTCAGCTGCCAGTAAGGAACACATAGCAAAAAAACCAAAAATTAAAAAAAAAAAAAAAAAAAGGAAAGCCTGTAGAAAGCTGAAAGTGTCAGTGAAAGCACAGAGATAAAGCAAGAGTTCTAATTTTTGCCAGTTCTCTTGGGCAGCCAGGGGAAGAACGCCACCCTCAGCTCCTGACCTTCATCCTACAACCATGATTGTATTTCTTAGTTACTCTCTTAAAATCCTCTTCAAATCTGCATTTATCTTTTGGGGATTTTTTTTATCATGTTAGGATGACTTTTGAATTTTCACAAGGAACCTGATGTAACACTGAGAATGTTTTACTGAAATGGAGACAGGACCAGATACTCAACCAGCGTCAACCAAGAAGTGTTTGCTCTGTTTTACCAACATTGTGTAAGAAGTTTCCATTGCATTCACGGTATAACATGTTTAAAGTACTCCTGAGTTGAGTAAGAGCAGGTTGAAATCTGGCAAACGATTTGCTTTGAGTGGCTACACGATCACAGGCAGATCATCAGGAGATGTTCAAACAGCCTGTGATGTCAGGACGTTAGACTGGGTTTAAATTTCATTTTACTTCATCCCTGCAGTCTTTTTTTGTGTACCGGGATTCAGCTGCAAGCAAAATGAATTCTTGGTTTAACTCCTAACATTTTTTAGGACAACTAATTTACTATTCTCAACAGAATTCTTCCTGTAGCTTAAAAAGAAGAGGTGAATAATCAATGGAATTGAAAAGCCCTACTGCCCATAAACATCATGATTCAGTCAGGCTTAATCACAGTTTAGCAGCCTGTTGATCATGGTTAGGCAACTCTTTAGCACCGAGTGTCCTGCTGAAGCTACTGATGAACACCAGGGAGCTCCTGGTCATCAGGACAGCCCAGACGAGCTTCAGGTGTTTTATATTCAGCATAAACACGAGATCCTGGGGGTTATTCTCATCTACAAACAAATTACTGTCATCTCTTTACCGTTCATTCTCGTTCCATTCTTCCAGGATGTGTCCTCTAAATACAACTGACAGCTTTGGGCAGCTTAGAAATTACATCTATACCTGGTTCTGTAATTACAGAAAATCACAGAAAATTGCAACTATCCCTTTTTTGTATGTTAAAGGGATGAAATAAAAAGCCTTAAACTCCACTGCTTTACGTAGTGGCATTAAGACAACCCAGGTCCAGGAAGCTTTTTGGTGGTTTGATCCTGCAAGGTTTTGAAAAATGTGAAGTTTTTTACAGAGTCACTAAGCTGAACAGAGTGAGTCACTTCTTGTGGGCTGAGCAGCACAGCCCAAAGGAAGTTTATGGCACTCTCAGAAATGATGGGCTGGTGAGGCACAGAACTAAAGAGAAATAACTTAGACCTGCAGCACTTTCGTTTCTCTCCTGAATCATTCACAGAACCTCCATCCAGTTTTTTACATGAACATGCTACTTCTTCCTGAGCATAAAGTTCAGTAAAACTCTAGCATTTGATTTGAAAAATCCTTCAAAGAAAACCCTTCAAAATATAAGCTCAGATGGCTTAGTTTGGAAACTGCAGACAGAAAGACAAGAACTACCTGTGCAAAAAGGAAACCTAAGCCCTAAACCTTGTTCCCAGCACTTCACCAATGGAGCCAAAATCTTCTTTTCTGGACCATTCCAGAAACAGAATTTTCCCTTGGCCATGCCCCAGCTCGGGACGGTGATTTATGCAAGAGAGACGTGGCTCTCATGCAGCAAGAGCTGGAGAGAACAGCAGCACCCAGAATCACAATATCCCTGTAGTTTCCCCCAAATTGTTACATTTCTGGGCCATCTGGGAGGTTCCAGCTGGGTTCTCTCTTGTTCCTGAACCCAGAGTGGTTTCCACAACCAGAAAGGGAAGGGCCCAAGGGATGAGCTCCAGTGATGCAGATTCTATTTGGAAAGAGAAACAGAAACCTCACCTATGAGTTTTGCAATGTCCAAAGTTAATTAAAAAAAATGTGAGCATTGAGAAATAAATGTGCAATTTGCACCCTTTGCTCACTGAAAAAGGGCCTTTGTCACACCCATCTCTGGTACTGTCGGAGCAGTTAAACCAAATTTTGTCATACAAAAAGCACGCACGGCCAAGATGTGAATCACCTGTGAAAAGGCATCTGCCACAAACAGACCTAATCTGCGCCCTACCTATTTGATTTTTTTAAAACCTCCCCAACAGACACTGTGATACTCCATTTAATTTTATAGTGGTTGGGGGCTTCTTACATTTGCACTGTAGTTTTTTCCTCACTTTTCCCAGATATACAGACCCATCCAAATAGTCCCATTATTCAGAATTATTTTCTATAGTTAATTGGACTCTTTGAAGTATTTTTTAAAATCCATCTAGGATTGACACAAGTAGCAAAATCATCAGGGTGGGAGCTCAAGATCCAGATGAAAACACAGGGTTCAATCTTTGAAAAGAAAAAGACCTGTTGAATCAAGTGCCTTGATTTCTTTACACAGGGGCTTTCAAATGAGATAAATAACTGTCTGCAGGGCAGACAATTATAGATAAATAAATTGTCTGCAGGGCAGACAATGTGGTGGGAAGAGCAGAGAAACCCCACCCAGGGGAAGGAAATAAGGCCCTGCTTGCCATAGCAACACATTCTGAATGAGAAAATGAAATACACACACTCCTGAAACTCAGTAAAGAACCATTTTAAACTTTAAAGAACCACGGCTCTCCTTCAGCCACTGGGATTGAATATTGCAGAGGAAATCCAAGATAGGTTGATTTCCTCGAAGCTTTTTTTTTTTTGTCTGAATCAAGATTTTGGAGGATAGCAGCACTGGTTGGCTCAGGCCCATCGTGACAAGGTGCTGAAAGTTGTGCTGAATTGATGTCAGATGGGGACTGTGATTTAGGCCGGTTTATTGATAAACAGCCCGGTGCTTTTTATCAAACAGATGTAGCTGACAGGGTGCTCCCAGCTCGACAGGGGAGCAGCAGCAGATTGTGAAATGCTGAGCTTTTCTCTGCCTCCACAGTGTTTGGCTGAGATAGGAGCCTGGCTGAGGAGGCAGTGGCTGAGCCCAGATAAGGGGGAGGTAATTCCAGCTGGCAAGGTAAAGCAAACAGAGGCTTTATCTTCTCCTCTATAAAAACATTTGCTCAAATTATGCATGCAGGCTTAGGAACTCAGCATGGAAAGGGCTTGGAAGAGAACTCGTGGACAATTTGGGGAGGCACTGCAGTTGTATGTGCAGGCCTGGAGATGGCACACCTGGATTGTGTGGCACTGCTGGACTCAGACAATTCTTTGGAAAAAGCCCCAGAAACTTGACAGATTCTGCTTTTCTTGTAACTGCTTCTAAAAGAGCAAGAAAGGAAAAACCCATTTAGGTCTGCTCTGGTAATAATTACTAAATTAGGCTTAAAAGTCCCCATGGAGAGCATTTCTAGCAATTACTCTAAAAAAATTAACATCTGAAACCTCCACCTCCATGTGTTGTCACAAGGTACCTCAGAGCTTGGCACAGACACCCCCTGGGAATTTTCACATCCACGCCACAATTCTCACCAATGTTTCTACAGTGCTTTCCCAGTAAAGTGCAGGAAAATCCCTTTGTTCTTGCAGGGTCACAAGGGGAGGCCAAGAAGCTCTAGGAATTGTCAGCCTTTGAGTTGTTTAACCGTGGTCTGAGTAACTGTGGAGTAACCCACAGGCTGCCTCACTCAGAGCTCCTGTCCACTCCCTGCCTCCTGCCAAAAACAGCCCTTCCAAAGACAAGGTCCTCCTGGTTCAGTTTGTTTTGGCATTTCCTGCAGGAATGGCACAGAGAAGAGAAAGATTTAAGGAATAAATAGCATCTGTCTGAAATTGAAAAGAGGAATGTGAGTAAAAATAGATACCAATTGTAGTTCATTTAATCAGCAGTGGTCCTTGGATGGAACTACCTGGTCTGATCTCTTCTTGGAATGGGATCCCCTCTTACCCTGGGTAACCACAAAACAATTCCTGTCTCTATCCCATGTGGAAATCCAGACCTCAGCTCTTCTCCAGTTTAACTTCTCTCTCCACTGAACAACTTCGAATCATTTTCCCAGAGTGACACCTCCTCTGATAAAACAGAAATGGAGCCCTTAATTCCAACACACCCTATCCCAGAAGTTTCTAATTCTATGGGCCATAAATTTTGGTGGTGCATTAACACTGAATAAGCAGAAAAATTGGGAGTGCATGGAAGGATTCTGGGCTGCTGTTCCACGGATTTCATTACTTTATAACCACTTAGTTTGTGCCTTCCAAACTGCAAGTCGTTGGACTTGCCATAAATATTCCCTTACAATCTCGGTTCACATCTTCAGATGTAAAAATAATGATTAAAAATAGAGACTAACGACAGAGCTTTTTAGCCACAATTCCAGTGGATTCTCTGGATTTCCCCCTGGAAGCAGCAACTCCTGTCAGTGCCCACCATGAGCAGCTGGTGCAAGCCCAGTGCTGCTCCTCCTGGCACAGGGTTGGGGTTTAGCTGTTCAACCTCTCCTGAATTGCAAAAGTTTGCTGATAAAATGGAGAAAAAGGAGCGATTTGGGCAGCACTTGGGAATAAATCCTCTCGTGTGCACCTACCCATCTGTAGAGTGGGTGTACACACAGTTGGACAGACTAATTAGCACATCTAATTAATGGGAATTCACTAGGAAAGCTACTATTACACGCACCTAATTCATACTAAATTACTGGAAAGGCTATTCTTTTATAAGGCTGAATCGTTGTTTTTTTAAATGTTACAGCAATGCTTTGAAATACAAGGTCTTTTTCCTTGTTTTGATGGGAAAAATGAAGTTTCTGAGAGTGCCTGTAGAGGACAAGGTGGGAGTTAACGAATATTTCTTGGAGTTTCCATAAAACACCTTGTGCTCATCTCCACCCTGCCCTGGTTTATATCACAAAATGATCTGTTTTTCATAATTAAGTAAATACAAAATTTGGCATTTGATAATTTAAATAGAAGGGAATCACACCTCACTGTTCACAGAGGAACCTGGCTCCGTTCTTTGGGAGAAGTAATTACGCTGAATAAATTTACAGAGGAAAAAAATAGGAAACAAAAGGTTTTTCTAGCTATAAAAAATTACTCTCTACTATTCTGCAGCTGACATTATCTGCACAGCAGCGAGTAGACACAATCTCTGGCTGGCCCCATCTTATCTGTAAGTAAGTTAATCAGTATTTTTAATAACTAAATCTTTAACATCTTCCAGGAGTATCTTGCACCTCAAAGTGATTTATTGGAGGTCTGTACAGCACATTTGGAGGGGGTTGTGGCTCGTACTAGGCCTCATTTTCCAAATCAAACATTGCAGTAGCTACGAAATTCTGAGTCAGAATCAATTTGTGCTAAATGTGTTTTGAATTATGCTCATAAATGCAGTTTTCATTGAAAGCCTCCCAAGTAATGATTGCATTTTGTTACCAGTTGAAGTCACAAACAACCCGGTGCCACTGACACAGCAGAAATAAAGAGCAAAGTTGAACCCTGAAATTCCACAAAGTATTTCCATTACTTTCATTCGATTCACTCTTATTTCTTCAACCTCTCAGCCACATTCCCCAACTCCCTTATTTAATTCTGTAATTTAACTAATAAATTCTATAATTTAACTAATAAATAAGAACAACACTCAACCGCACCAGCTCTTCCCACCTCAGCATCTCCCGTTTCCCACCTATTTGGATGAAATGAAGCGACTTACGGGCAGCATTCCTGGCGTTTTTCCGGGAGCAGGCAGCCAGGCTGCAGGGCCGTGCTGGCACAGCTCGGAGGGTTCGCAGCTGCTTGGAGAGACGCACCAGGGCTGTTACCTTCACACCATTCATCGCTGCCTCCCGCAGCAGAGCCTTCCACAGCCTAAAAACCCATCAACGCAACGAAAAATGCAAAATCCTATGGATACAGAGCTCCCCGGGAACCGAGGGGTCGCCAGGCTTATTTATAAACAATTTTGAGAGCACCCTTTGCTGGTTAAGAGGTGGAGCCAGCCCAGGAGTTAATTTTCAACTTGTCCCTGCTCTGTCTTCTTCATTGGCTCTCCATTCCCTCCGAGGGGCTGGCTGGTGGTTGATTATTCCCCATGTGCTTTCCAGGGGTTTTTTTCCCCCCCCCCCATCTTCAAGAACACCAAAGGGTTGCAGAAAACTCCTCTTTGGTATGCAAGGAGAGAGTCCTTATCACTCCTTGGTGCCTGCACACTTTGAATTTGAAGAGTTGCATATTTGAATGCTGATAGCCAAGAGGTGCTGTCAGGAACAGCTAAATGGCTCCGAGCTGGGGCTCAAACGGAGGAGTTCCCAGAAATCCAGCAGCTATGCAGGGCTGGGCCCAGGGGAACAGGGAGAGAAGTATTTTAGCTCTGAGCAGTGACTTCAGCAGCATTGCAGCCTCCACGTGAGTGAGGAACTGCAGAACAAGGGATGCCAACTACAAATTTTGTGACAAAAGCATCCCCTAATTTTGTATAGGCTAAAAATAGTAACATAAGGACCATTAATTATTCCTCTGCTCGCACTTGGAGCCGGCTGAAGTTTTTGTCTGGGAGAGAACAGATGGAGATGTTTTCCTGACCCACATTTCTCAGAGATGAAAGCAAGAATGTTACTCTCTCGCTGTTTCTAGGGGCACCTCCCATAACTTAGTTACCTTATGTGAAAATTCTGTATAGAAATCCCACGTTTTAGTTTTCTCTGGGATGTTTGCTCTTCCTCCAGCGGCCAAAATCCATGTCAATGGAATCCCAGGAGCCCTTTCTGTGCCTAAAGGAAAACTGCTGGGTGGATTTTGGCTGGGTGAACTGCCCCAAACGCCACTTCCAGAAGTGAGGAATTAACACCCATTTTGTGTTCCAGAAGTGGGCTGTGTTTAGCTCCAGCACCCATGGGAGATGCTGCCGGACACAGGAATGGCAGCTGGGACTTGCCTGGGGACAAGTCTGTCAGTTATGGGTGTCACAGGAGAAACCAAAAGCTGCTCCTGGGAGCTGCAGGGTCGAGGTGCAGCACAGGGAGAGCCATTTCTGGGCAGAGGGGACAGTTTGGTTTAAACAGTCATTGATTGCCACGGAGCACGTGTTCCCCACGGTGTGACCACGCGAGCGCACCCGGAGCAGTCGGCTCCTCCTCGGCCGACGTGGGTCTGCTGCTTTTCCTTGTAACACACCGTGTTCTCCTTCATTCCCTAGGACAGTTGAGTGGGAAGCAGGTTCTGTCTGCAACGTCGGATGAGCGGGTAAAAGACGAGTTCAGTGACCTTTCTGAGGGGTGAGAGAAGAGTGGGTTTAAAATAGCCTAAATGTCTTCTTTGCCAGTGTGAACTCCCCAACCCAGAGAGCTCTTTCTCCACCAGCGCGGGGGCTCGGAGCGGCGGCTCTGCCGCAGCCGTCATGGAGCTCGTGGCACTGAGGCTCTGAGCTCCCTCCTCTGCTCTGGGGGGGTTTGCACACATGTGCTCAGTGCTTGTCGGCTGCTTCCAGCAATCCTGGCCCTGTTTTGTCCCCTCTCCGTGCTGGGGAAGGAGCCGTGCCGGGAGATGCTGCTCCAGCCCCTCAACCCCCGGGCAGCTCCCTCGGTGGCTGGGGCTGTGGGAGAGCAGTGGGAGCGGGAATGCAGGCACGGGGTGGCACGAGGAGAAACCACCCCGTTTGCTCCCGGGGAGAGCCGTTAACTGGGAAGCGGGAGGGACCTGGCAGCTCCACAGTCTGTTGTGAGCAAGGATCTGGCTCAGTCCAACACAGGTTTGGAATGGGGCTGTAAATACACGAGTGCAGGCGTTCCGAGTCTAAAGGGCCAAGTGCAGAGCGACTCCAGTGTCAGCTGAGCCTGTCAGCTGTCACATTAAAAGGGCCACAACAATTTATTGCCTATTTCCTGTCTTCAGGAATTAATTGCTTCTTGTATGGCTTAAGGCCTAAAAGGAGGAAAAAGAAAAATCCAAATGTGGCTGTTACATTTGAGGGAACACAGAATGACCTGCAGCTTCATTAACCTGCGCCAGACAATTATGTGACGTTCTTGCTCCACAAAATTCCTTTTCCCAGTAGAGGAAGCGGCAACCATATCCCTCACCCATGAATAGATCCTTTCAGTAACAGCCGTTTTTTTGTTCTCCTGACAGTGGTTTGATTATTCTTGCAGAGATTTAGCCCTACAAGGACCTGATTTGGGTCTTTGCTGTGTTCACCGGAGCTGTGTGTGCTCGGGGAGAGGACGGGGAGGAGAACACGTGGAGCAGCTGCCGTGCTGTGCCGTGGGGGAGATGGATGTGCTGGGAATGGGGAACTGCTGGTGCTGAGGGTCAGCCTGAGGTCACGTTGGTAAAGGGCAACTTCTCTCTCGCAGGGACTTCTTGAGCGACGACGAAAGCGAGAAGAGAAACGTGCAATCTTCAGATGACTCCTTTGAGCCTTACCCCGAGAAGAAGTAAGGGGCTCTCAGGGTGGGTGGGGGGTGGGAGTGCCCACCCCATGGGGCCAACTTCTTTCCTGGTGGCTCTGTTCCCTACACATTCCTGCCTGGGGGTCACGGAGATGCCCCCAAGCTCCCCACTGGGTTAAAGCTGGGCTGCATCCCTCATCCACAGCCTGGCACAGCCACAGCCCAGCTCATGTGCCTGGGGCTTTGTGTGCTCCTGCTCTGCCAGATCATAGTCAGCTGTAACAACTTAGGTGGGTCTAAAACCAAGATCAAGTCTTAAACCACTGTCCTGGTTCTTTCTTGGAGGGTTTCTGGCAAGAAAAGTGACAGTAAAGAAGCAAAGAAGGCGGAAGAGCCCAAAATAAGGAAGAAGCCAGGGCCTAAGCCAGGCTGGAAAAAAAAATCAAATGTGAACGGTAAGGAGAGTCCAGCAGGGCTGGGCTGGGCTGCAGCCCCACACCCACACCTCACACACCTCTGCTTCCATAGATCCCTTTCTAGCAGCATCCACCCATAAAGATTTGGCAGCCCCATTGACTCAATAGATCCTTTTCTGGCAGCAACCCCAAACAGTATTTGGCAGCCCCATTGAACCCAGACATCCCTTTCTAGCAGAAGCCCCCCCAGTCACGACTAGGCAGCCCCATTGACTCAATAGCTCCCTTTCTGGCAGCACCACCCCCATCACTGTTTGGCAGCCCCACTGAATCCAATAATCCCTTTCTGGCAGCACCCACGCACCACTATTTGGCAGTCCCACAGACTCCACAGCTCCCTTTGTGGCAGCACCCCGCCCAGCACTATTCCGCAGCCCCTTAACTCCAATTGATCCCTTTCTAATAGCACCCCCCATCACTGTTTGGCAGCCCCACTTATTCTACAGATCCCTTTTTGGCAGCAACCCCCATCACCATTTGGCAGCCGCATTGAACTTCACAAATCCCGTTGTGGCAGCAACCCGCTATCGCTGTTTTGCACCCGACTGATCCCTTTCTGGCAGCACCCTCCCATCATTATTTGGCAGCCCCATTGACTCCAGACATCCCTTTTTAGGAGCACCCCCCCCGCCCCTCCACAGCACTATTTGGCAGACCCACTGGTTCCAATGAATCCCTTTCTTGCAGCACTACCCCATCACTGTTTGGCAGCCGCATTGAGTCCATAGATCCCTTTGTGGCAGTACCCCACCACCACTATTTGGAAGCCACACTGACTCCAACTGATCCCTTTCCAGCAGCACCCGTCCATCACTGGTTGGTAGCCAGTGGTTGCGAGGGGGTGCGAGAAAGTGATCCATAGGAGGTAATGGGGGCTGCCAAACAGTGAGTACGAGGGGGTGCGAAATAGTGGTCCATAGGCGTCAATGGGGCTGCGAAATAGTGACTCTGGGGGGCTGCCAAAAAGTGACCCATAGGAGATAATGGGGGCTGCCAAATAGTGACTCTGGGGGCTGCCAAAAAGTGATCCATTGGAGGTAATGGGGCTGCCAAATAGTGAGCTTGCCACAAAGTGATCCATTGGAGGTAATGGGGCTGCCAAATAGTGAGCCTGCCACAAAGTGATCCATTGCCGCCTATAGCTCACTTTGTGGCAGGCTCACTATTTGGCAGCCCCATTGGCGGCAATGGCTCACTTTGTGGCAAGCTCACTATTTGGCAGCCCCATTGGCGCCAATGGATCACTTTGTGGCAGGCTCACTATTTGGCAGCCCCATTACCTCTAATGGATCACTTTGTGGCAGGCTCACTATTTGGCAGCCCCATTACCTCCTATGGATCACTTTCTGGCAGCCCCCCCGCAGTCACTATTTGGCAGCCCCATTAACTCCTATGGATCACTTTCTGGCAGCCCCCCCATAGTCACTATTTGGCAGCCCCATTAACTCCTATGGATCACTTTCTAGCACCCTCACTATTTCCCAGCCCCATTACCGCCTATGCACCACTATTTCGCACCCCCCCGCAGTCACTGTTTGGCAGCCCCCGTTACCTCCTAGGGATCACTTTCTCGCACCCCCTCCCAACCCCTATTGCGCACACCCCAGCCACTCCCATACATCGCTTTTTCCCACCCCTCCCGCATCGCTCTTTCCCAGCCCCATTCACTCCAATTCAGCCCTTTCTCCCAGCCCCTTGGACGCCCAGGGATCCCTTGCAGCTCGCACGCTGCCACAAAAGCCCCAACGCCTCCACCTACCGCCTGTGTCTTCCCAAACCTCTGCCCAGGGCGCTCTGCGATGGCTCCCAGCACGAAGCGCCGCGCTGCACACATCAGCTCCAAGGGCTCCTGCACCACACGGGACACACGCGGCCATGGATGCCCGCCAAATCCTCACCCTCAGCACGCTCCCTGCTTCGCAAGACAAGCACGAGCCACAACCCCACACCTCGTGCTGCCACACCTCACACGGCATGGTTGGGCCTGCAATAAATGATTTACAAAGTCATTGGAAAAAAAATGGCCCAGCTCAGAAAGGTGGCTCCTTGTGCTAGGTGGAACTGAGCTCTTGAGCTGAGTCCATTCCTCACAACACTTCCACCTCTTCCTCCACCTCCCTGTCCACAGCAGGCCCTGACAAGTGCAGGAGGGTGGCTCCCACCTCCGGCTCCAGCTCTTCACACCTGCTCAGGAGCTCGAGACAGGCCAGGGAGACACTTTACATCTGCTCCTGCTTCCTCAAACACAGCTCCAGCTACACTGGAGCATTTTGCTGCCCCTCAGCCAAGCACAGGCAGAGAGGAGGGGCAAACTTCCACTCCTGCCCTTGGCTCTGCCTGACACTTCCCTCAGACAAAGCGCGAATGACCACACGAGGGCAGGGTTTCAGGGGCTGGGAACGGTGGAGGCTGTGCCCATGGCACCGGCTGAGCTCCCGGTGTCCCCCTGCTCCCAGGTGAGACAGGGAAGCTCGGAGCACGGCACAGCTACGGGATCAGAGCCGCAGCAGCACGCCCAGAATCCACCAGATACCTATTGGGCAGCCCCACGGACTGCACACAGCCCTTTCTAGCAGCACCCCCCGACCCAATCACTGTTTGGCAGCCCCATTGACTCCAAGATCCCTTTGTGGCAGCAATGCCAATCAGTAGTTTGGAGCCCCATTGATCCCGGAGATCCCTTTTTGGCAGCACCTCCACAGCACTCTTTGGCAGCCCCACTGACTCCAATTAATCCCTTTCTTGCAGCACCCTTCCATCACTATTTGGCAGCCCATGGACTCCACAGCTCCCTTTCTCGCAGCACCACCCCATGACCATTTGGCAACCCCATTGACACCACACATCCCTTTCTGGCAGCAACCCCCTATCACTATTTGGCAGCCCCACTGACTCTACTTGATCCCTTTCCAGCAGCACCCTCGCATCACTCTTTGGCAGCCCCGCTGACTCCATAGATCCCTACCTGGGAGCACTATGCCAATCAGTATTTTGCAGCCCCATTGACTCCAGACATCCCTTGCTAACAGCAGCCCCCCCATCACGATTTGGCAGCCCCATTGAATCCATGGATCCCTTTCTAGCAGCACCACTCCATGACTGTTTGGCAGCCCCATTGACTTTACAGATCCCTTTCTAGCAGCACCCCTACAACATTATTTGGCAGCCCCATTGCCTCTACCTGATCCCTTTCGGACAGTAACCTCAATCACTATTTGGCAGCACCACGGACGCCAGACATCCCTTTTTGGCGGCACCCCCCCCATCACTATTTGGCAGTCCCACTGATTCTAACTGAACACTTTCTAGCAGAAGCCCCCCATAAAGATTAGGCAGCCCCGTTGACTCCAGAGATCCCTTTCTGGCAGCAAACCCAAACAGTATTTGGCAGCCCCATTGACTCCAGACATCCCTCTGTAGCAGAAGCCCCTCAGTCACGATTTGGCAGCCCCACTGATTGCTGAGATCCCTTTCTGGCAGCACCACCCCCATCACTGTTTGGCAGCCATACTGACTCCAATTAATCCCTTTCCAGCAGCACCCACCCATCCTTTTCTGGCAGCCCCATTGACTCCACAGATCCCTCTCTAGCAGCACCCCCCAATCA
This sequence comes from Monarcha castaneiventris obscurior, assembly GCA_026261815.1. Lineage (NCBI taxonomy): Eukaryota > Metazoa > Chordata > Aves > Passeriformes > Monarchidae > Monarcha > Monarcha castaneiventris. The sequence goes on along the minus strand of JAMPIT010000712.1, from coordinate 24,537 downwards.
CTATTTGGCAGCCCCTCTGACTCAAGAGATCGCGTTCTGGCAGCAGCCCCCCCATCACGATTTGGCAGCCCCGCTGACTCCATAGATCCCTTTCTAGCAGCACCAGACATGACTATTTGGCAATCCCATGGAGTTTAACTTCTCCCTTTCTGACAGCACCCTGCCATCACTATTTGGCAGCCTCATAGACTCTAATCAATCCCTTTTTAGCAGCACCCTCGCGTCACAATTTGGAAGCCCCATTGACTCCATAGATCCCTTTCTAGCAGCACCCCTCTATCACTATTTGGCAGCCTCACTGACTCCAGACATCCCTTTCTAGCAGCACCCCCCAGACCAATAACTATTTGGCAGCCCCAATTACTCCAGAGACACCTTTCTGGCAGCAGCCCCCCCGTCCCCCCACATCACTATTTGGCAGCTCCACTGACTCCCAAGATCCCTTTCTAGCAGCACCACCCATCACAATTTGGCAGCCCCATTAACTCCATAGACCCCTTTCTGGCAGCACCCCGCCCATCACTAGTTAGCAGCCCCATTGACTCCAATTCTTCCTTTTCTAGTAGCAACCCCCATCACTGTTTGGCAGCCGCACTTATCCTACAGATCCCTTTTTGGCAGCAACATCCTTCGCTATTTGGCAGCCCCATTGACTTCACAAATCCCTTTCTGGCAGCAACCCGCTATCACTATTTTGCACCCCCATTGACCCAGATTGCTCCCTTTCTAGCAACACCCCCTCATCATTACTTGGCAGCCCCACCGACTCCATAGATCCCACACTGGCAGTACCACACCATGACTATTTGGCAGCCTCATGGACTCCCAGAGATCCCATTCTGGCAGCAACACCAATTAGTAGTTGGCAGCCCCATTGACTCCATAGATCCCTTTCTGGCAGCACTCCCCCATCACTATTTGGATGCCCCACGGACTCCATGGATGCCTTTCTGGCAGCAATGCCAATTAGAATATGGCAGCCCCATTGAAGCCACAGATCCCTTTCTGGCAGCACCAGAAATTACTATTTGGAAATCCCGTTGAGTGTAATTTCTCCCTTTCTACCAGTAGCACCCTTCCTTATATGGTAACCCCATTGACTCTAACTGATCCCTTTCTGGCAGCACCCTGCCATCACTATTTGGCAGCCCCATTGACTCTATGGATCCCATTCTAGCAGTATCAACCTTCACTATTTAGCAAACCCATTGACTCTACGTGATCCCTTTCTGGTAGCACCCCCCCATGACTAATTGGCAGCCGCACTGACTCCATAGATCCCACACTGGCAGCACTACACCATGACTATTTGGCAGTCCCATGGACTCCATAGATCCTATTCTGGCAGCAACACCAGTTAGTATTTGGCAGCCCCACTGGCTTCAGAGGTCCCTTTCTGGCAGCATCCCCCGACCCCATCACTATTTGGCAGTCCCACTGACTCCAGACATCCCTTTCTAGCACCATCCCCCCATCACTATTTGGCAGCCCCATTGACTCCAAATGATCCCATTCTGGCAGCACTCCATCCCAAATCACTATCTGGCAGCCCCGCTGACTCCATAGATCCCTTTCTGGAAGCACCCACAAATCACTATTTGGCAGCCCCATTGACTCCAAAGATCCCTTTCTAGCAGCACCAGACATGACTATTTGGCAGCCCCATTGACTCTAATTAATCCCTTTTTAGCAGCACCCTCGTGTCACAATTTGGAAGCCCCATTGACTCCATAGATCCCTTTCCAGCAGCATCCCCCCATCACGATTTGGCAGCACCACTGACTCTATGGATCCTTTCTGGCAGCACCACCCTATCACTGTGTGGCAGCCCCTTTGAAACCATAGATCCCTTTCCGGCAGCACCACCCCATGACTATTTGGCAGCCCCACTGACTCAGAAGATCCCTTTCTAGCAGCACCTCTGAGTCGCTATTTCGCAGCCCCATTTACTACACAGATCCCTTTCTGGCAGCAATGCCAATCACTATTTGGCAGCCCCACTGACTCACTAGATCCCTTTCTGGCAGCACCCCACCACCACAATTTTGAAGCCGCACTGACTCCAGATATCCCTTTCTAGCAGCAGGCCCCCTTCACGATTTAGCAGCCCCATTGACTCCCAAGATCCCTTTCTGGCAGCACCCTCCCACCCCATAACTATTTGGAGGCCCCACTGACTCCATAGACCCCTCTCTGGCAGCACCCCACCACCACGATTTGGAAGCCCCATTGACACTATTGATACCTTTCTGGCAGCACCCCTCCATAAGTATTTGGAGTCCCATTGACAGCAGGGATCCCTTTCTGGCAGCACCCTGTCCTCACTACTTGGCAGCCCCATTGACCTTAGGGATCCTTTTCTAGCAGGCCCTCATCATCACTATTTGGCAGCCCCATTGACTGCAGAGATCCCTTTCTGGCAGCAGCCCCCTACCAGTATTTTATCAGCCCCCATTGATTCCAACTGATGCCTTCCCAACAGCACCCCCCCCACCCCATCACTATTTGGGTGCCCCACTGACACCATAGGTCACTTTCTAGCAGCACCCCCCATCACGATTTGGCAACCCCATTAATTCAAACTGATCCCTTTCTGGCAATACCACCCCATCACTATTTGGCAGCCCCATTGACTCCAACTGATCCCTTTCTAGCAGCACACCCCCATCACTATTTGGCAGCCCCACTGACTTCATAAGGAGGGGCAGTAACCCCACTCACTATTTGGGAGCCCCACTGACTCCCTAGATTACTTTCTGGAAGCACCCCCTATAGGTCACTATTTGGCAGCCTTATTGACTCCAGACATCCCTTTCTGGCAGCACCCCCCATAACTATTTGGCAGCCCCATTGACTTTACGGATCCATTTCTGGCAGCCCTGCACCATCACTATTTGGCAGCCCCACTGACTCCAGAGATGCCTTTCTGGCAGCAATGCCAATCAGTATTTTGCAGCCCCATTGACCACAGAGATCCCTTCCTAGCAGCACCACCCCATGATTATTTGGCAGCCCCATTGACCCCAGAGATCCCTTTCTAGCAGCACACCCCCATCACTATTTGGCAGCACCATTGCCTCCAGATATGCCTTTCTACCAGCAGCCCCCCAGTCAGGATTTCCCAGCACCACTGATTCCAGAGACCCCTTCCTGGCAGCACCCCCCATCACGATTTGGCAGCCCCATTGACAATATAGAACCTTTTCTGGCAGTAAAACGCCAGCACTATTTGGCAGCCCCACTGACTCCAGAGATCCCCTTTAGGCAGCACCCCACCCATAACTATTTGTCAACCCCATTGACACTACGTGATCCCTTTCTGGCAGCACCCCACCATCACGATTTTGAAGCCCCACTGACTCCAGATATTCCTTTTTGGCAGCACCCAACCATTAATATTTGGCAGCCCTATTGACTCCAGACATCCCTTTCTGGCAGGATCCCCCCATCACTATTTCACAGCCCCACTGATTCCAATTAATCTCTCTCCAGCAGCAACCCCCCTGCCCCCCCACATCACTATTTGGGAGCCCCATTGACTCCAATTGATCCCTTTCTATCAGCACCCACCAATCACTATTTGGCAGCCCCATTGATTCCAGGGATCCCTTTCTGGCCGCACCCCCCCGATCCCATCACTATTTCGCAACCCACTGACTCTAGTTAATCCCTGTCTTCCAGCACTCCCCCGTCACTGTTTGGCAGCCCCATTGACTCCCTAAATCCCTTTCTAGCAGCACCCCCTAATCACTATTTGGCAGCTGCATTGACTCCAATTGATCCCTTTCGAGCAGCACCTCCCCATTACTATTTGGCAGCCCCAGTGACTCCAATTCATAACTTTCTGGCAGCAACCCCCCCCCAGCACTATTTTGCAGCCCCATTGACTCCCTAGATCCCTTTCTGGAAGCACTCCCCCATTACTATTTGGCTACTCCATGATTTCCAACTGATCCCTTTCTGGCAGCACCAATGACTCCAGAGATCCCTTTCTGGCAACAACGCCCATCATTATTTTGCAGCTCCATTGTCTCCAGACATCCCACTCTAGCAGCATCCCCCCCATCACGATTTGGCAGCCCTATTGAGTCCCATGGTCCCTTTCTGGCAGCACCACGCCATGACTTTTTGGCAGCTCTAATGATTCCATAGAACACTTTCTAGCAGCACCTCAGAGTCACAATTAGGCAGCCCCGTTGACTCCATAGATCCCTTTCTGGCAGCAACGCCAAGCAGTATTTGGCAGCCCATTAACTCCAGAGATCCCTTTCTGGCAGCATCCCCCCCCACCCCCCACACGAGTATTTGGCAGCCCCATTGACCCAAAGGATCCCTTTCTGGCAGCACCAACCTTAACTATCTGGCAACCCCATTGACTCTAACTGATCCCTTTCTGGCAGCACCCCACCCATCACTAATTGGCAGCCCCACTGACACTATAGATCCCTTTTCGGCAGCACCCCCCCATTACTATTTGGCAGCCCCACCAACTCCAGAGATCCCTTTCCAGCAGCACCCACACATCACAAACTGGCAGCCCCATTGACTCTAATTGATCCCTTTCGAGCAGCACTCCCCCATCACAAATTGGCAGCCCATTGAGTCCATAGATCCTATTCTGGCAGCAACGCCAATCAGTATTTGGCAGCCCCAATGACTCCAGAGATCCCTTTCTGGCAGCACTCCCCCATCTCTGTTTGGCAGCCCCATTGACTCCCTAGATCCCTTTCTGCTAGCACCTCATGACCACTATCTGGAAGACCCACTGACCCCAGAAATGCCTTTCTGGCAGCACCCCACATCACTATTTGACAGCCCCATTGACTCCCTAGATCCCTTTCTGGTAGCACTCCCCCATTACTATTTGGCAGCCTCACTATTTCCAACTGATCCCTTTCTGGCAGCACCAATGACTCCAGAGATCCCTTTCTGGCAGCACCCCCCTACCACTAGTTGGATGCCCCACTGACGTCATAGATCCCTTTCTGGCAGTACCACCCTTCACTGTTTGGCAGCCCCATTCACTCTAACTGATCCCTTTCTGGCAGCAGCCCCCGACCCCATCACTATGTGGCAACCCCACTGACTCCAATTAATCCCTTTCTGGAAACACCCCGCCCATCACTATTTGCTAGCCCCGTTGACTCCAGAGATCCCTTTCCAGCAGTACCAACTACAACTATTTAGCAACCATATTGACTCTAACTGATTCCTTTCTGGCAACATCCCCCCCCAGCACCATTTGGCAGCCCCACTGACCCCAGAGATCCCTTTCTGGAAGCATCCCCCCATCACTATTTGACAGCCCCATTGACTCATTAGATCCCTTTCGAGCAGACCCCCCTATCACTATTTGGATGCCCCACTGACTTCATAGTGAGGGGCAGTAACACCAATCACCATTTGGCAGCACCACTGACTCCCTAGATTACTTTCTCGAAGCACCCCCTCACAATCACTATTTCGCCGACCAATTGACTCCAGACATCCCTCTCTAGCATCAGCCCTGTCCCCATCATTATTTGGCAGCGCCACTGACTCCATACAACCCTTTCTAGCAGCATGCCCCCCCCGCCCCCTCATGCTTTGGCAGCCCCACTGACTCCCTAGATCCCTTTCTGGCAGCACCCCAGCACCACTATTTGGAAGCCCCACTGATTCCAGATATTCCTTTTTGGCAGTACCCCCCCATCACTATTTGGCAGTCCCATTGATTCTAACTGAACACTTTCTAGCACAATCCCCCCATAAAGATTTGGCAGCCCCGTTGACTCCAGAGATCCCTTTCTGGCAGCAAACCCAAACAGTATTTGGCAGCCCCATTGACTCCAGAGAACCCTCTGTAGCAGAAGCCCCTCAGTCACGATTTGGCAGCCCCACTGATGGCTGAGATCCCTTTCTGGCAGCACCACCCCCATCACTGTTTGGCAGCCATACTGACTCCAATTAATCCCTTTCTAGCAGCACCCACCCATCCTTATTTGGCAGCCCCATTGACTCCAGAGATCCCTTTCTGGCAGCACCCTCCGACCCCATCACTATTTGGAGGCCCCACTGACTCTAAGGGATCCCTTTCTGGCAGCACCCCACCACCGCTATTTGGAAGCCCCACTGACCCCAGAAATGCCTTTCTAGCAGCACCCACCCCAGCACTATTTTGCAGCCCCATTGAGTACAACTAATCACTTTCTGGCAGCAACTCCAATCACTATTTGGCAGCCCCATTGACTCCAATTTATAACTTTCTGGCAGCACCCCCAAGCACTATTTGGCAGCCACACTGACTCCCTAGATCCGCTTCTGGAAGCACTCTCCCATTACTATTTGGCAGCCCCAATATTTCCAACCGATCCCTTTCGGGCAGCCCCACTGACTCCAGAGATCCCTTTCTGGCAGCAGCCCCCCCATCACGATTTGGCAGCCCTATTGAGTCCCTAGGTCCCTTTCTGGCAGCACTATGCCATGACTATTTGGCAGCCCTACTGACTCCATAGATCCCTTTCTAGCAGCACCTCCACGTCACTATCTGGATGCCCCACTGACTTCATAGATCCTTTCCTGGCAGCAATGCCAATTAGTAGTTGGCAGCCCCACTGAATCCAATTAATCCCATTCTAGCAGCACCCCCCCGTCAATGCTTGGCAGCCCTATTGACTCTAATACATCCTTTTCTAGCAGCACCCCCGAGTCACTACTTGGCAGCCCCATTTATTGCATAGATCCCTTTCAGGCAGCACCCCCCCGCCCCCCACATCACTATTTGGCAGCTCCACTGACTCCAATTAATTCCTTTCTTGCAGCACCCTGCCGTAACTATTTGGAAGCCCCCTTGCCTCCAATTTATCACCTGGTAGTAATCCAAATCACTATTTGGCAGACCCATTGACTCCATAGATCCCTTTCTGGAAGCACCCCCTCCCCATCACAATTTGGCAGCCCCATTGACTCTCTAGATCTCTTTCTGGCAACAATTGCAATCTTTATTTTGCAGCCCCGTTGACCCCACAGATCCCTTTCTGGCAGCACCACCCCATGACTATTTGGCAGCCCCATTGACTCCATAGGTCCCTTTCTAGCAGCAGCCCCCCCATCAGGATTTCCCAGCACCATTGATTCCAGAGATCCCTTTCTAGCAGAAATGCCAATCATTATTTTTCAGCCCCATTGACCCCAGAGATCCCTTTCTAGCAGCACCGTCCTCTCACTATTTGGCAGCCCCATTGACCCAGAGATCCCTCTCTGGCAGCACCCCCCGGCCCCATCACTATTTCGCAACCAACTGACTCCAATTAATCCCTGTCTTGAAGCACTCCCCCATCACTATTTGGCAGCCCCATTGACTCCATAGATTTCATTCTGGCAGCAACACCAATTACTATTTGGCAGCCCCATCGGCTCCAGAGATCCCTTTCTGGCAGCACTATCCCATGAGTATTTTGCAGCCCGATCGACTCTATAGATCCCTTTCTAGCAGCACCACCCCATGACAATTTGGCAGCCCTATTGACTCCATAGACCACTTTATAGCAGCACACCCACATCACTATTTGGCAGCCCCACTGACCCCATAGATCCCTTTCTAGCAGTACCACCCGTCACTATTTGGAAACACCATTCACTCTAACTGATCCCTTTCTGGCAGCACCCCCCGACCCCATCACTATGTGGCAGCCCCACTGACTCCAATTAATCCCTTTCTGGCAGCACCCCAACCATCACTATTTGCTAACCCCATTGACACCAGAGATCGCTTTCCAGCAGTACCAGCCTTAACTATTTGGCAAGCATATGGACTCTAACTGATCCCTTCCTGGCAACAGCCCCCCCCAGCACTATTTGGCAGCCCCATTGACCCCAGAGATCCCTTTCTGGCAGCAGCCCCCCATCGCTATTTGGCAGCCCCATTGACACTATTGATACCTTTCTGGCAGCACCCCTCCATAAATATTTGGAGTCCCATTGACTGCAGGGATCCCTTTCTGGCAGCACCCTGTCCTCACTACTTGGCAGCCCCATTGACCTTAGGGATCCTTTTCTAGCAGGCCCTCATCATCACTATTTGGCAGCCCCATTGACTCCAGAGATCCCTTTCTACCAGCACCCCCACAACACCATTTGGCAGCCCCACTGATACCATAGACTCATTTCTAGCAGTACCACCCTTCACTATTTGGAGACCCCATTGACTCTAAGTGATCCCTTTCTGGCAGCACCCCCCGACCCCATCACTATTTGGCAGCCCCACTGACTCCAATTAATCCCTTTCTGGCAGCATTCCTCTGTCACTATTTGGCAGCCTCATTGACTCCAATTGATCCCTTTCTATCAGCACCCACCCATTACTATTAGGCAGCCCCATTGATGCCAGAGATCCCTTTCTGGCATCTCCTCGCACAGCACTATTTCGCAGCCCCATTGACTCCAGACATCCCTTTCTAGCAGCATCCCCTCATCACTATTTGGCAGCCCCATTGACATCATAGATCCCTTTCTGGCAGCAGCCCCCTACCAGTATTTTGGCAGCCCCCATTGATTCCAACTGATGCCTTTCCGGCAGCACCCCCCCAACCCCATCACTATTTGGCAGCCCCATTGACTCCAACTGATCCCTTTCAAGCAGCACACCCCCATCACTATTTGGCAGCCCCACTGACTTCATAAGGAGGGGCAGTAACCCCACTCACTATTTGGGAGCCCCACTGACTCCCTAGATTACTTTCTGGAAGCACCCCCTATAGGTCACTATTTGGCAGCCTTATTGACTCCAGACATCCCTTTCTGGCAGCACCCCCCCATAACTATTTGGCAGCCCCATTGACTTTACGGATCCATTTCTGCAGCCTGCACCATCACTATCTGGCAGCCCCATTGACTCCAGACATTGCTTTCTAGCAGCAGCCCCTGCACCATCACTATCTGGCAGCCCCACTGACTCCAGAGATGCCTTTCTATCAGCACCACCCCACCCCCCCACATCACTCTTTGGAAGCCCCACTGACTCCAATTATTCCCTTTCTTGCAGCACCCCGCCGTAACTATTTTGCAGCCCCCGAGACCCCAGTTTATCACCTTCTGGCAGCAACCCCAATAACTATTTGGCAGCCCCATTGACTCAAATTGATCCCCTTCTAGCAGCACCACCACGTCACGATTTGGTAGCCCCAGTGACTCCATAGATCCCTTTCTGGCAGCAATGCCAATCAGTATTTTGCAGCCCCAATGACCCCAGAGACCCCTTCCTGGCAGCACCCCCCATCACGATTTGGCAGCCCCATTGACATTATAGAACCTTTTCTGGCAGAAAAACGCCAGCACTATTTGGGAGCCCCACTGACTCCAGAGATCCCTTTTAGGCAGCACCCCACCCATAACTATTTGTCAACCCCATTGACACTACGTGATCCCTTTCTGGCAGCACTCCCTCCATCACTAGTTGGATGCCCCATTGATTCTATAGATCCCCTTCTGGCAGCACCACCCCATGGGTATTTGGCAGCCCTATTGACTCTACTTTATCCCTTTCTAGCAGCAACACGGAGTCACGATTTGGCAGCCCCATTTACTACATAGCTCCCTTTCTGGCAGCGATGGTAATCACTATTTGGCAGCCCCACTGACTACAGATCCCTTTCTGGCAGCACCCCCCGACCCCATCACTATTTGGAGGCCCCACTGACTCTAAGGGATCCCTTTCTGGCAGCACCCCACCACTGCTATTTGGAAGCCCCACTGACCCCAGAAATGCCTTTCTAGCAGCACCCACCCCCAGCACTATTTTGCAGCCCCATTGAGTACAACTAATCACTTTCTGGCAGCACCCCCAAGCACTATTTGGCAGCCACACTGACTCCCTAGATCCGCTTCTGGAAGCACTCTCCCATTACTATTTGGCAGCCCCAATATTTCCAACCGATCCCTTTCGGGCAGCCCCACTGACTCCAGAGATCCCTTTCTAGCAGCAGCCCCCCCATCACGATTTGGCAGCTCTATTGAGTCCCTAGGTCCCTTTCTGGCAGCACTATGCCATGACTATTTGGCAGCCCTACTGACTCCAGAGATCCCTTTCTAGCAGCACCTCCACGTCACTATCTGGATGCCCCACTGACTTCATAGATCCTTTCCTGGCAGCAATGCCAATTAGTAGTTGGCAGCCCCACTGAATCCAATTAATCCCATTCTAGCAGCACCCCCCCGTCAATGCTTGGCAGCCCTATTGACTCTAATACATCCTTTTCTAGCAGCACCCCCGAGTCACTACTTGGCAGCCCCATTTATTGCATAGATCCCTTTCAGGCAGCACCCCCCCGCCCCCCACATCACTATTTGGCAGCTCCACTGACTCCAATTAATTCCTTTCTTGCAGCACCCTGCCGTAACTATTTGGAAGCCCCCCAATTTATCACCTGGTAGTAATCCAAATCACTATTTGGCAGACCCATTGACTCCATAGATCCCTTTCTGGAAGCACCCCCTCCCCATCACAATTTGGCAGCCCCATTGACTCTCTAGATCTCTTTCTGGCAGCAATTGCAATCTTTATTTTTCAGCCCCATTGACCCCACAGATCCCTTTCTGGCAGCACCACCCCATGACTATTTGGCAGCCCCATTGACTCCATAGGTCCCTTTCTAGCAGCAGCCCCCCCATCAGGATTTCCCAGCACCATTGATTCCAGAGATCCCTTTCTAGCAGAAATGCCAATCATTATTTTTCAGCCCCATTGACCCCAGAGATCCCTTTCTAGCAGCACCGTCCTCTCACTATTTGGCAGCCCCATTGACTTCAGAGATCCCTCTCTGGCAGCACCCCCCGGCCCCATCACTATTTCGCAACCAACTGACTCCAATTAATCCCTGTCTTGAAGCACTCCCCCGTCACTGTTTGGCAGCCCCATTGACTCCCTAAATCCCTTTCTAGCAGCACCCCGTAATCACTATTTGGCAGCCCCATTGACTCCATAGATTTCATTCTGGCAGCAACACCAATTACTATTTGGCAGCCCCATCGGCTCCAGAGATCCCTTTCTGGCAGCACTATCCCATGAGTATTTTGCAGCCCGATCGACTCTATAGGTCCCTTTCTAGCAGCACCACCCCATGACAATTTGGCAGCCCTATTGACTCCATAGACCACTTTATAGCAGCACACCCACATCACTATTTGGATGCCCCACTGACACCATAGATCCCTTTCTAGCAGTACCACCCTTCACTATTTGGAAACACCATTCACTCTGACTGATCCCTTTCTGGCAGCACCCCCCGACCCCATCACTATGTGGCAGCCCCACTGACTCCAATTAATCTCTTTTCTGGCAGCACCCCAACCATCACTATTTGCTAACCCCATTGACACCAGAGATCCCTTTCCAGCAGTACCAGCCTTAACTATTTGGCAACCATATGGACTCTAACTGATCCCTTCCTGGCAACAGCCCCCCCCAGCACTATTTGGCAGCCCCATTGACCCCAGAGATCCCTTTCTGGCAGCACCCCCTCATCACCACTTCCAAGATAGTGATGCTGTGGACCACTTCCAAGAAGCCCCAGTGACTCCAGAGATCTCTTTGTGGCAGCATCCCCTGACCCCATCACTGTTTGGCAGCCCCACCGACTCCTGAGATCCCCCTCTGGCAGGACTCCCCGTCACTATTTGGATGCCCCACTGACTCCACACATCCCTTTCTGGCAAAAATTCTCCAGCACTATTTGGCAGCCCCACTGACTCTATGGATCCTTTCTGGCAGCACCCTTTCATCACTATTTGGCAGCCCCACAGACTCCAGAGATCCCCTTCTAGCAGCACCCACACATCACAAACTGGCAGCCCCATTGACTCTAACGGATCCCTTTCGAGCAGCACTCCCCCATCACAAATTGGCAGCAACGTTGACTCCAGAGATCCCTTTCTGGCAGAAACACCTATCAGTATTTGGCAGCCCCATTGACTCCAGAGATCCCTTTCTGGCAGCACCGCCCCGCCCCCCGCCCCCCCACATCACAATTTGGCAGAACCACTGACTCCATAGATCCCTTTCTCGAAGCACTCCCCCATCACTTTTTGGCAATCCCATTGACTTCATAGATCCCTTTCTGGCAGCACCCCACCACCACTATTTGGAAGCCCCACTGACCCCAGAACTGCCGTTCTGGCAGCACCACCCGCAACGCTCTTTGGCAGCTGCATTGACTCCACTTGAACCCTTTCTAGCAGCACCTCCCCATTACAATTTGGCAGCCCCAGTGACTCCAATTCATAACTTTCTGGCAGCAAACCCCATCACCATTTGGCAGCCCCATTGACTCCCTAGATCCCTTTCTGGAAGCACTCTCCCATTACTATTTGGCAGCCCCATTATTACCAACTGATCCCTTTCTGGCAGCACCAATGACTCCAGAGATCCCTTTCTGGCAGCAACGCCCAGCAGTGTTTAGCAGCCCTATTGACTCCAGACATCCCTTTCTGGCAGCAGCCCCCCATCGCTATTTGGAAGCCCCACTGAACTCTATAGAACTGTTTCTAGAAGCATCCCTCTATCACTGTTTTATAGCCCCACGGACTCCAGAGATCCCTTTTTGGCAGCCCCCCCACATCGCTATTTGGATGCCCCACTGACTTCAGAGAGGGGGGCAGTAACCTCAATCACTATTTGGCAGCCCCTCTGATTCAAGAGATCCCTTTCTCGCAGCATCCCCCTCATCACTATTTGGCAGCCCCACTGACTCCAAAGATCCCTTTTAAGGAGCAGACCCCCCATCACTATTTGGCAGCCCCATTGACTCTAATTAATCCCTTTTTAGCAGCACCCCTCACATTGGAAGCCCCATTGACTCCATAGATCCCTTTCTAGCAGCACCACACATGACTATTTGGCAGCCCCATTGACTCTAATTAATCCCTTTTTAGCAGCACCCTCGTGTCACAATTTGGAAGCCCCATTGACTCCATAGATCCCTTTCCAGCAGCATCCCCCCATCACGATTTGGCAGCACCACTGACTCTATGGATCCTTTCTGGCAGCACCACCCTATCACTGTGTGGCAGCCCCTTTGAAACCAGAGATCCCTTTCCGGCAGCACCACCCCATGACTATTTGGCAGCCCCACTGACTCAGAAGATCCCTTTCCAGCAGCACCTCCGAGTCGCTATTTCGCAGCCCCATTTACTACACAGATCCCTTTCTGGCAGCAATGCCAATCACTATTTGGCAGCCCCACTGACTCGATAGATCCCTATCTGGCAGCACCCCACCACCACGATTTGGAAGCCCCATTGACACTATTGATACCTTTCTGGCAGCACACCCCCATAAGTATTTGGAGTCCCATTGAAAGCAGGGATCCCTTTCTGGCAGCACCCTGTCCTCACTACTTGGCAGCCCCATTGACCTTAGGGATCCTTTTCTAGCAGGCCCTCATCATCACTATTTGGCAGCCCCATTGACTCCAGAGATCCCTTTCTACCAGCACCCCCACAACACCATTTGGCAGCCCCACTGATACCATAGACTCGTTTCTAGCAGTACCACCCTTCACTATTTGGAAACCCCATTGACTCTAAGTGATCCCTTTCTGGCAGCACCCCCCGACCCCATCACTATTTGGCAGCCCCACTGACTCCAATTAATCCCTTTCTAGCAGCATTCCTCTGTCACTATTTGGCAGCCTCATTGACTCCAATTGATCCCTCTCTATCAGCACCCACCCATTACTATTAGGCAGCCCCATTGATGCCAGAGATCCCTTTCTGGCATCTCCTTGCACAGCACTATTTCGCAGCCCCATTGACTCCAGACATCCCTTTCTAGCAGCATCCCCTCATCACTATTTGGCAGCCCCATTGACACCCTAGATCCCTTTCTGGCAGCACGCCCCTACCAGTATTTTGGCAGCCCCCATTGATTCCAACTGATGCCTTCCCAACAGCACCCCCCCAATCCCATCACTATTTGGGTGCCCCACTGACACCATAGGTCACTTTCTAGCAGCACCCCCCATCACGATTTGGCAACCCCATTAACTCAAACTGATCCCTTTCTGGCAATACCACCCCATCACTATTTGGCAGCCCCATTGACTCCAACTGATCCCTTTCTAGCAGCACACCCCCATCACTATTTGGCAGCCCCACTGACTTCATAAGGAGGGGCAGTAACCCCACTCACTATTTGGGAGCCCCACTGACTCCAGAGATCCCTTTTAGGCAGCACCCCACCCATAACTATTTGTCAACCCCATTGACACTACGTCATCCCTTTCTGGCAGCACTCCCTCCATCACTAGTTGGATGCCCCATTGATTCTATAGATCCCCTTCTGGCAGCACCACCCCATGGGTATTTGGCAGCCCTATTGACTCTACTTTATCCCTTTCTAGCAGCACCACTGAGTCACTATTTGGCAGCCCCATTTACTACATAGCTCCCTTTCTGGCAGCGATGGTAATCACTATTTGGCAGCCCCACTGACTACAGAGATCCCTTTCTGGCAGCACCCCCCGACCCCATCACTATTTGGAGGCCCCACTGATTCCATAGATTCCTTTCTAGCAGCAGCAACCCACCACTGTTTGACAGCCCCATTGACTCTAATTGCCCCCTTTCTAGCAACAACCCCAATCAACATTTGGCAGCCCCATTGACTCCTTAGATCCCTTTCTGGAAGCACTCTCCCCATCACTATTTGGCAGCCCAATAGACTCTAACTGATCCCTTGCTGGAAGTACCCCCGCATTACTATTTGGCAGCTCCATTATTTCCATCTGATCCCTTTCTGGCAGCACCAATGACTACAGAGATCCCTTTCTGGCAGCACCACCCCATGATTATTTGGCAGCCCTCCTGACTCCATAGAACACTTTCTAGCAGCACCCCTCCGTAACTATTTGGCAGCCCCATTGACTCCAGACATCCCTTTCTGGCATCACCCCCTGACCCCATCATTATTTCTCAGCCCCACTGACTCCAGAGATCCCTTTCTGGCAGCATCCCCCCGCCCCCCCACATGACTATTTGGCAGCCACACTGACTCCAATTGATCCCTTTCCAGCAGCAACTCCCCAACATTATTTGGCACCCCCGTTGACAGTATAGATCCCTTTCTGGCAGAAAGGCAAATCAGTATTTGGCAGCCCCATTGACTCAAACTGATCCCTTTCTGGCAGCACTACCCCATGACTATTTGGCAGCCCTATTGACTCCACACAACACTTTCTAGCAGCATCCCGACGTCACAATTTGGCAGCCCCGTTGACTCTATAGATCCCTTTCTCACAGCAATGCCAATCAGTATTTGGTAGCCCCATTGACTCCCTAGATCCCATTATGGAAGCACTCTCCCATTACTAGTTGGCAGCCCCATTATTTCCAACTGATCCCTTTCTGGCAGCACCAATGACTCCAGAGATCCCCTTCTGGCAGCAACGCCCATCATTATTTTGCAGCCCCATTCCCTCCAGTCATCCCACTCTAGCAGCAGCCCCTATTGAGTCCCTAGGTCCCTTTCTGGCAGCACTAGACCATGACATTTTGGCAGCCCTATTGACTCCATAGAACACTTTCTAGCGGCACCCCGACGTCACAATTTGGCAGCCCCGTTGACTCAGGAGATCCCTTTCTGGCAGCACCGCCCCATCACTATTTGGCAGCCCCATTGACTCTATAGATCCCTTTTTAGGAGCAGCCCCCCCATCACGATTTGGAAGCCTCATTGACTCCATAGATCCCTTGCTAGCAGCACCAGACATGACTATTTGGCAATCCCATGGAGTTTAACTTCTCCCTTTCTGACAGCACCCTGCCATCACTATTTGGCAGCCTCGTTGCCTCTAATTAATCCCCTTTTAGCAGCACCCTTGCGTCACAATTTGGAAGCCCTACTGACGTCATAGATCCCTTTCTGGCAACAACCCCCCATCATTATTTGGCAGCCCCACTGAGGCCAGAGATCCCTTTCTAGCAGCACCCCGCCATCATGCTTTGGCAGCCCCACTGACTGGATGGATCCCTTTCTGGCACCACCCCCACTCTCAATTTAGCAGCCCCAATGACTCAAGGGATCCCTTTCTAGCAGCACCCCCTTATCACTATTTGGATGCCCCACTGAGGTCATAGATCCCTTTCTGGCAGCAACTCCAATCACTATTTGGCAGCCTCACTGACTCCAGACATCCCTTTCTAGCAGCACCCCCTAACAAATAACTACTTCACAGCCCCAATTACTTCACAGATACCTTTCTGGCAGCACCCCCCCCCGTCCCCCCACATCACTATTTGGCAGCTCCCTTGACTCCCAAGATCCCTTTCTGGCAGCACCCCCCCATAAGTATTTGGCAACCCCATTGACTCCACAGACCCCTTCCTATCAGTACCACCCTTCACTATATGGCAGCCCCATTGACTCTAACTGATCCCCTTCTACCAGCACCACCCATCACTATTTCGCAGCCCCATTAACTCCACAGACCCCTTTCTGGCAGCACCCCACCCATGACTATTTGGCAGCCCCACTGACTACATAGATCCCTTTCTGGTAGCACCACCCATGACTATTTGGCAGCCCCACTGACCCCATAGACCCGTTTCTGGCAGCACCCCACCCATCATTTTTTGGCAGCCCCACTGACTCCAGTTAATCACTTTCTAGCAGCACCACCCCATCAATGTTTGGCAGCATGATTGACTCCATAGATCCCTTTCTGGCAGCACAGCACCACCACTATTTGGCAGCCCCGTTGACTCCATAGATCCCTTTCAGGAAGCACTCCCTCCCCATAACTATTTGGATGCTCCACTGACTTCACAGATCCCTTTCTGGCAGCAACCTCAATCACTGTTTGGCAGCCCCACTGACTCCAATTAATCCCTTTCTGGCAGCACCTCCCAACATTATTTGATTCCAACAGATCCCTTTCTAGCAACAGCCCTCCCATCAAGATTTGGCAGCTGCATTGACTCAACAGCTCCCTTTCTTGCAGCACCACCCCCATTGCTGAGTCACCCGGGCGGGGCTTGCGCGGGAGAGCAGCGGGGCGATTTAAAGCGTCCCTAGGGAGCGCGGCGACCCGGAGCGGGCAAACAGGAGCGGGGCACGTCTCTAGGGGCGCGGCAGGGCAGTTTGCGCGGCAGTTCGCGCAGGCAGGACAAGCAGGCAGGGCTGCAGGTTACTGCTGGTGGGGCTTTCAGTTGTTAGTTGTTGTGCTTTGGAAGTAATGGTCTTTACACGATCAAAACCTGGGAATGCTACAAGTGTATGTAGCCAAATAGAGCCCTCCAAAAAGGATGTGTCTGTCCAGACCCATTCCTGTGCGGAGTGTTTGAGCCTATCGGCGGTACCAGGGGGCGTTGCAGAAGGAGGATGCTTGCGGTGTGAACAGGTGAACGACTTGCTTTCACTGGTGGCTGAGCTCAGGGAGGAGGTAGAAAGACTAAGGAGTATTAGGGAAAGTGAAAGGGAAATAGACTGGTGGAGCTCTACCCTTCCATCCTTGAGGGAGGCTCACCAGGAGTCAGAGGACTCCTATGCCTCTCCCTGTCAGGCAATAGGAGGACACCTGGCAGATGAAGGGGAGTGGAAATGGGTCCCCACTCGAGGAGGTGGCAGAAATTCCTCCCTACCCCCCTCACCTACCCAGGTGCCACTTCAGAATAGGTATGAGGCCCTGGATCTCGAAGATCAGCTAGAGAACACAGAGGAGAATGATCTGTTCAGTGATCCTCCCAGTTGTGAGTCACCTGTCAGGCGGATCACCGCCTCTAACTTTAAAAAGAAAAGAAGGGTAGTGGTAGTGGGTGACTCCCTTCTTAGGGGAACAGAGGGCCCCATACGTCGACCGGACCCATCCCACAGGGAGATCTGCTGCCTCCCTGGGGCTCGGGTACGGGATATGGCCGAGAGACTACCTGGCCTGATTCGGCCCTCTGATTACTACCCACTGCTGATACTCCAGGCTGGCAGTGAAGAGATTGAGAGGAGGAGCATCAAGGCAGTTAAAAGGGACTTTAGGGTACTGGGTCAAGTGATGAATAGGGCAGGAGCTCAGGTAGTGTTCTGCTCGGTCCTCTTGGTGGCAGAGAAAAATGACAAAAGAAATAGGAGAGCCCACATTATCAATAGGTGGCTCAAGGGTTGGTGCCATCAGCAGAATTTTGGGTTTTTTGATCATGGGGAAACTTTTACAGCACCTGGTCTGCTAGAACCAGATGGGCTCCATCTCTCTGTTAAGGGCAGAAGGTTTTTAGCTCATGAACTGGCTGAACTCATTGAAAGGGCTTTAAACTAGGTTCGAAGGGGGAAGGGGATACAGCTGGGCTCTCTGGAAACAGTCCCAAGGATGGTAAGCCTGAGTTAGGGGTGAAATGAGTAGCCCAGCTGAAGTGCATGTACACTAATGCACGCAGCCTGGGTAACAAACGAGGAGCTGGAAGCCATGGTACAACAGCAAAGCTATGATGTGATTGCCATCACGGAAACATGGTGGGACAACTCACATAGCTGGAGCACCGCCCTGGATGGCTACAAGCTCTTCAGAAGAGACAGGAAAAGGAGAAGAGGTGGAGGGGTGGCCCTTTACATTAGGGGGGTTTTTGATGCTACGGACATTGAAACTAATGATGATGAAGTTGAATGCCTATGGGTAAAGATTAAAGGGAAGGCCAACAAGGCTGATATCCTACTAGGAGTCTGTTACAGACCGCCCAACCAGGATGAAGAAGTGGACAACTTATTCTATAAGCTGCTAGAGAATGTTTCAGGGTCACCAGCCCTTGTTCTCGTAGGTGACTTTAACCTGCCAGACATCTGCTGGGAACTTAATACAGCAGAAAAGAAGCAGTCCAGGAAGTTCTTGGAGTGGCTGGAGGACAACTTTCTGTTGCAGCTGGTGAGTGAGCCCACCAGGGGAGAGGCTACACTAGATTTATTGTTGACAAATAGAGATGGGCTGGTGGGAGATGTGGTGGTTGGAGGACAACTGGGGCATAGTGACCATGGAATAATTGAGTTTTCAATAATTGGTGAAAGGAGAGGAAACATCAATAAGGCTTTTACATTGGACTTCAGGAGGGCAGACTTTAACCTATTTAGGAGACTTATCCAGAGAGTTCCTTGGGAAGCAGCCCTTAAAAACAAAGGAGTACAGGAAGGATGGGCATACTTCAAAAGAGAGATCTTGAGGGCACAGGAACAGACTGTTCCAGTGCGACGAAAGATGAGGGGGCGAGGTAAATGTCCATCCTGGGTGGACAACGAGGTTTTGAAGGAACTTAGGAACAAAAAGAGGCTATATCATCTTTGGAAGGAGGGTCAGGTCTCTCAGAAAGTATTTAAGGAGGCTGCTAGGGCATGTAGGAAAAAAATTAGGGAGGCCAAAGCTCAGTTTGAGCTCAATTTGGCAACCCTTGTAAAGGACAATAAAAAATGCTTTTACAAATCTATTAATGAAAAAAGGAAGGGCAGGACCGACCTTTGTTGTCTATTGGATGCGGAAGGGAATTTAGTAACTGCAGATGAGAAGAAAGTAGAGGTGCTTAATGACTTCTTTGCCTCGGTCTTTACTGAAAAGACACATGGTGCTCAGGACAACTGTCTTCCTAGGTTGGTGGGTAATATCAGGGAGCAGAACAGTCCCCCTGTTATCCAAGAGGAGGCAGTCAGGGAACTGCTGAGCTGCCTGGATATCCATAAATCTATGGGACCGGATGGGATCCATCCCAGGGTGATGAGGGAGCTGGCAGATGAGCTTGCAAAGCCACTCTCCATCATCTACCAGCAGTCCTGGCTCACTGGCGAGGTTCCAGATGACTGGAAGCTGGCCAATGTGACACCCATTCACAAAAAGGGTAAGAAGGAGGATCCTGGTAACTACAGGCCGGTTAGCCTGACCTCGGTACCAGGGAAAGTCATGGAGCAGTTTATATTGAATGCTATTACACAGCACCTACAGGATGGACAGGGGATTAGACCCAGCCAGCATGGGTTTAGAAGGGGTAGGTCATGTTTGACCAACCTGGTCTCCTTTTATGACCAGGTAACCCGCCTGGTAGATGCAGGAAAGGCTGTAGATGTTGTCTATTTAGACCTCAGTAAGGCCTTTGACACTGTCTCCCACAGCATCCTCCTGGAAAAGCTGGCAGCCCACGGCTTGGACAGGAGCACTCTGTGCTGGGTTAAGAACTGGCTGGATGGCCGGGCCCAGAGAGTGCTGGTGAATGGTGCTGCATCCAGCTGGCGGCCAGTCACCAGTGGTGTCCCTCAGGGGTCTGTGCTGGGACCAGCTCTGTTTAATATTTTTATTGATGACATGGATGAGGGCATTGAGTCTTTCATTAGTAAATTTGCAGATGACACTAAGCTGGGAGCATGTGTCGATCTGTTGGAGGGTAGGAGGGCTCTGCAGAGAGACCTGGAATGGTTGGATAGATGGGCTGAGTCCAATAGGATGAAGTTTAACCAGTCCAAGTGCAGAGTCCTGCATTTTGGCCGCAATAACCCCCTGCAACGCTATAGGCTGGGGACAGAGTGGCTGGAGAGTGCCCAGGCAGAAAGAGACTTGGGAGTACTCGTTGACAGCCGACTCAACATGAGTCAGCAGTGTGCCCAGGTGGCCAAAAAGGCCAATGGTATCCTGGCCTGTATCAGGAATAGTGTGGCCAGCAGGAGCAGGGAAGTCATCCTTCCCCTGTACTCGGCACTGGTGAGGCCACACCTTGAGTGCTGTGTCCAGTTCTGGGCCCCTCAGTTCAGGAAGGACGTGGAGACGCTTGAGCGTGTCCAGAGGAGGGCGACAAGGCTGGTGAGGGGCTTGGAGCACAAGCCCTATGAGGAATGTCTGAGGGAACTGGGGTTGTTTAGCCTGGAGAAAAGGAGACTCAGAGGTGACCTTATCACTCTCTACAACTTCTTGAAAGGTGGTTGTAGTGAGGTGGGGGTTGGTCTCTTTTTCCGGGCAACAACTGACAGAACAACAGGACACAGTCTTAAGTTGCGCCAAGGGAAATATAGGTTGGATATTAGGAGAAACTTTTTTACAGAAAGAGTGATAAAGTATTGGAATGGTTTACCTGGGGAGGTGGTGGAATCACCGTCCCTGGACGTGTTTAAAAAGAGATTGGATGTGGCACTCAGTGCCATGGTTTAGTTTAGTTAAGGTGCCAGGGCAGAGGTTGGACTTGATGATCTTGAAGGTCTCTTCCAACCTGGTGATTCTGTGATTCTGTGATCCCTTTCTGGCAGCACAGCACCACCACTATTTGGCAGCCCCGTTGACTCCATAGATCCCTTTCGGGAAGCACTCCCTCCCCATAACTATTTGGATGCTCCACTGACTTCATAGATCCCTTTCTGGCAGCAACCTCAATCACTGTTTGGCAGCCCCACTGACTCCAATTAATCCCTTTCTAGCAACACCCACGCACCACTATTTGGAAGTCCCACAGACTCCACAGCTCCCTTTGTGGCAGCACCCCGCCCAGCACTATTCCGCAGCCCCATTGACTCCTTAGATCCCTTTCTGGCAGCACACCCCCGTCACTATTTGGCAGCCCCATTGGCTCTAATTGATCCCCTTCTAGCAGCACCACCAAATCACAATTTGGCAGCCCCGCTGAATGCATAGATCCCTTTCTGGCAGCAATGTCAATCAGTATTTGGCAGCCCCATTGACTCCCTAGATCCCTTTCTGGAAGCACACTCTCCCCATCACTATTTGGCAGCTCCATTGACACCAGTTGATCCCTTTCTGTTAGCACCTTCCAATTACTATTTGGAAGCCCCATGGACTGCATAGATCCCTTTCTAGCAGCACCCCCCCATCATTATTTGGCAGCCCCACTGACTCCAAAGAACCCTTTCTAACAGCACCCCCCCTTAAGTATTTGGCAGCCTCATTGACTCCATAGATCCCTTTCTAGCAGCATCCACCCATAAAGATTTGGCAGCCCCATTGACCCAATAGATCCTTTTCTGGCAGCAACCCCAAACGGTATTTGGCAGCCCCATTGAACCCAGACATCCCTTTCTAGCAGAAGCCCCCCCAGTCATGACTAGGCAGCCGCATTGACTCAACAGCTCCCTTTCTGGCAGCACCACCCCCATCACCGTTTGGCAGCCCCACTGACTTCACAAATCCCGTTGTGGCAGCAACCCGCTATCGCTGTTTTGCACCCGACTGATCCCTTTCTGGCAGCACCCTCCCATCATTATTTGGCAGCCCCATTGACTCCAGACATCCCTTTTTAGGAGCACCCCCCCCGCCCCTCCACAGCACTATTTGGCAGACCCACTGGTTCCAATGAATCCCTTTCTTGCAGCACTACCCCATCACTGTTTGGCAGCCGCATTGAGTCCATAGATCCCTTTCTGGCAGTACCCCACCACCACTATTTGGAAGCCACACTGACTCCAACTGATCCCTTTCCAGCAGCACCCGTCCATCACTGGTTGGTAGCCAGTGGTTGCGAGGGGGTGCGAGAAAGTGATCCATAGGAGGTAATGGGGGCTGCCAAACAGTGAGTACGAGGGGGTGCGAAATAGTGGTCCATAGGCGTCAATGGGGCTGCGAAATAGTGACTCTGGGGGGCTGCCAAAAAGTGACCCATAGGAGATAATGGGGGCTGCCAAATAGTGACTCTGGGGGCTGCCAAAAAGTGATCCATTGGAGGTAATGGGGCTGCCAAATAGTGAGCTTGCCACAAAGTGATCCATTGGAGGTAATGGGGCTGCCAAATAGTGAGCTTGCCACAAAGTGATCCATTGCCGCCTATAGCTCACTTTGTGGCAGGCTCACTATTTGGCAGCCCCATTGGCGGCAATGGATCACTTTGTGGCAAGCTCACTATTTGGCAGCCCCATTGGCGGCAATGGATCACTTTGTGGCAAGCTCACTATTTGGCAGCCCCATTGGCGGCAATGGATCACTTTGTGGCAGGCTCACTATTTGGCAGCCCCATTACCTCTAATGGATCACTTTCTGGCAGCCCCCCCGCAGTCACTATTTGGCAGCCCCATTAACTCCTATGGATCACTTTCTGGCAGCCCCCCATACTCACTATTTGGCAGCCCCATTAACTCCTATGGATCACTTTCTAGCACCCTCACTATTTCCCAGCCCCATTACCGCCTATGCACCACTATTTCGCACCCCCCCGCAGTCACTGTTTGGCAGCCCCCGTTACCTCCTAGGGATCACTTTCTCGCACCCCCTCCCAACCCCTATTGCGCACACCCCAGCCACTCCCATACATCGCTTTTTCCCACCCCTCCCGCATCGCTCTTTCCCAGCCCCATTCACTCCAATTCAGCCCTTTCTCCCAGCCCCTTGGACGCCCAGGGATCCCTTGCAGCTCGCACGCTGCCACAAAAGCCCCAACGCCTCCACCTACCGCCTGTGTCTTCCCAAACCTCTGCCCAGGGCGCTCTGCGATGGCTCCCAGCACGAAGCGCCGCGCTGCACACATCAGCTCCAAGGGCTCCTGCACCACACGGGACACACGCTTGTGGCCATGGATGCCCGCCAAATCCTCACTCTCAGCACGCTCCCTGCTTCGCAAGACAAGCACGAGCCACAACCCCACACCTCGTGCTGCCACACCTCACACGGCATGGTTGGGCCTGCAATAAATGATTTACAAAGTCATTGGAAAAAAAATGGCCCAGCTCAGAAAGGTGGCTCCTTGTGCTAGGTGGAACTGAGCTCTTGAGCTGAGTCCATTCCTCACAACACTTCCACCTCTTCCTCCACCTCCCTGTCCACAGCAGGCCCTGACAAGTGCAGGAGGGTGGCTCCCACCTCCGGCTCCAGCTCTTCACACCTGCTCAGGAGCTCGAGAGAGGCCCGGGAGACACTTTACATCTGCTCCTGCTTCCTCAAACACAGCTCCAGCTACACTGGAGCATTTTGCTGCCCCTCAGCCAAGCACAGGCAGAGAGGAGGGGCAAACTTCCACTCCTGCCCTTGGCTACGCCTGACACTTCCCTCAGACAAAGCGCGAATGACCACACGAGGGCAGGGTTTCAGGGGCTGGGAACGGTGCAGGGTGTGCCCATGGCACCGGCTGAGCACCCGGTGTCCCCCTGCTCCCAGGTGAGACAGGGAAGCTCGGAGCACGGCACAGCTACGGGATCAGAGCCGCAGCAGCACGCCCAGAATCCACCAGATACCTATTGGGCAGCCCCACGGACTGCACACAGCCCTTTCTAGCAGCACCCCCCGACCCAATCACTGTTTGGCAGCCCCATTGACTCCGAGATCCCTTTCTGGCAGCAATGCCAATCAGTAGTTTGGAGCCCCATTGATCCCGGAGATCCCTTTTTGGCAGCACCTCCACAGCACTCGTTGGCAGCCCCACTGACTCCAATTAATCCCTTTCTTGCAGCACCCTTCCATCACTATTTGGCAGCCCATGGACTCCACAGCTCCCTTTCTCGCAGCACCACCCCATGACCATTTGGCAACCCCATTGACACCACACATCCCTTTCTGGCAGCAACCCCCTATCACTATTTGGCAGCCCCACTGACTCTACTTGATCCCTTTCCAGCAG